>CM061752.1:239220905-239820905 GCA_030979885.1 Lolium multiflorum
CATGGTCGCACGCCCTACCTTCCGACCGCCCCCGCCACACGCGCCGCCGCGGATCCGTAAGTCGACGAAGAGGGGCTGACGGGGAAGGACTTACCCCTTTCCTGGTTCACCAAGCTGATCCAACCACTTCAGCATCGGGACCGATGTTCCAATACACGGGCGCGGACGACGCAATGCGCGCTACAAAGATAATCTTTCCGCCGATGCCGTCGACAAGAGGATCCGGCTCCTCATCAAAATCCCACGTGAACTCTCACGTTCACGTGCACAGACATTCATATGAATGGGATTCCGGAACTGCGTACGTCGTTCCCGACTCAATCTTTTGTTCTCTTCTCGTGATCTACTTTGTCTAAGTGTTTAACTTTGTGACAGCTCGAGGCGCTTGAAGAAAGCGAACTCGGATACTCTCCTCCGTGTTCCTTCCACCGGTAACACGGATCCGGATGTCGCATCGGGCGGAGGTTCCCGAGGCCACGCGCCCTGCTAAGAGGAAGAAGTCGTTCCTTCCACCCCCATGCGAAACGCCCCGTCAAGTGCTTAGCACCTGCTACCCGAAAAGCGGAGGCGGAAAAGAAGCGCCCCGCCGATTAACACCAAGAACAAGGGGCACCATCCAAAGACATTTCCTTCAAACCTTCCGGTAAGCTCCTCGTTTCCGAGATCCAAGTTCCGGTTTCACGCTCAAACTTTTACTTACTTTTATGTTTTTTCTCAAGCTCCTAAGCCAGCCCCCAAGGCCCCAAGGGTCCCAAAGAAGAGAGCCAGGCCATCCCCGGCTCCTTTCCTATTACTCCCGAGGTTGAAGTTCCGCCCAAGGCTTCATCCGCCAGCAAGCCGGATCCGGAAAGACGTCATCGACCTTGATGACCTTCCTGAGGATCCCGCCCTCCATGGCGACTCCGCCAAGGGGACCTCCTCACACGTTCCTCCGCCAGAGCAGCCAAGCTCCGCTTTCGCGGGGCCCACTAGAGAAGAGCAGGAGCAAAAGGTTAAGCTCCTCCAAGTTACCAACGCGACTCGAGTCAACCTCCAACCAACTCCGTCCCTCCAAAAACTTACCCTTGCACAACGTCACGCGGAGGTTTCCGCCATGCTGAACGAGGTGTGGGGAAAGCCGGACGAGGAGATGCGAGAGCTCGCAAACCTGGAGGACTGAAAGATTTTTTCGCCAAGCACAAGGAAGTGCGGCAGGTAATACTAGCCCCCAAGCATTGGGTGATATATTTCCGTGTAACATGTATTAGCCGATGCTTTCCCAGAGTGTACTTTTAGGCGGAATTTTAAATTTTTTATCCCAAGACTTTGAATTCTTCGCTAGCCCGCAAGATTTTAATATCCGACTAACTCCTTGCCGCTTCACAGACCACGTGGAAATTGCACGAAGATCTGCGCGTGCACGTGCTAGAGCAAATCACGGAGATCGAGGGGCTGCGCCAGAACGCGGAAAATGTAAAGCATATCCAGCTGCTTGAGAACCGCTCAAGGTACGAGATCCGTGTCTTTTACCTTTGTGCCGATATAATTGTTCAGGATGCATACTATGTGCAACTTTCTGCCTTCAGAAGAAACTGCCAAGCACTCCACGTTTGACGAGCTATCCGCCAAGGGCCAGGTGCTTGAGGCGGAGAACGAATCCCTCAAAACCTTCATCCAAGAATCCTCAAGCCGAGGCGAGGAAAGAGCTCTCCGAGAAGCACACCCGCGACTTGGCGGAATTGACTGACAAGCGAGTTCCTCCCATAGAATGGATATCCAAGAACAGAAGCAAAGCGGAGGCTGAGGCCATTGACAAACTTATCTTCCGTGAGCGTTTTCGTTGCTCCGACCATCTTGTATGCTTTTCTCTAACGGAACTGAACCTCCTTCCACAGCAAGCCTCGGCTTTGAGTGGTCAAAAGAGTCAAACCTGAAGAGGACGGAGGCATACGATGAAGCGCGGATTTCAATCGACGCGTTATTCCAAGCCTATCGCGGAATTGCCAAGACTCTGTCTCTGAAGAAAGCCAAAACCACAATCATTGACACGATGACCAAACTTATGCAACAGGTGCCGGATTTCATCAGGGACTGGCAAAAATCTTCAGCACGCGGAGCCGCCTCCCTAGTCCTGGCACCTCGAAGGCTCACTTCCCTCACTCACCGGCGATGCCGACGCGGCGCCCAAGGATTCCGGGAGAGGGTGCCTTTGCGGAAATCGGGTTGCCACGAGCGCTGTTTGTCGCGAGTGGATCACTCTTCCCTGCATATCAGGCACGATCCGTCTCAAGGATTTTCCGACAGGGAGGAAGGGTGAGCCGAGTATTATGTGGAAAGATCCGGTCGGTTACAGCATTCCCAGGAAATTTCCTGTGAGACTCCGAGGCCGGATTCCGGCGACGACTGGGCCCACCTACCAAAGAATTCAAGAGGAGGACCTCGGCAGAGTTCATGTATTAAACAATGAGACAATTTGCATCATTTTGCCCTAAGAGTGGATTTTAAGCTTTTGAAGTAGCTAGGAACGAAACCCACATGCATGAAGGAAACACTTATCCGGCTATCCGTTAATGTTATGTGCATGTTTCGCTTTATGTCGGAAAGCAAGTGCTGATTTCAATGTTTTCCGGCTTACTCGCTTGACCTTCCGCGCGCTCGGTGCGTGGAAACATCACCGCCGGCGACGAAGCCCAATGGTAATCCGTCCATAACCGCGGAAACAAGCCCCCAGCGTAGGTGCCGGAAATCGCCACTAGGAATCCACGAGTTCACAATGACAAATCTAATCAAAAAAAATAAAACTTAAGCTTACGTCCCAAAGGACGATTTTGAAAATCACAACTTTCATACACGCCAAGGCGGAAAAACCAGCTCTGCGGATTTAGTCGGAAAACATACATGATCTAAAAAAATGAACAAGTAAAGGGAGGTAAAAGACTCGGAGAGTGAACCATATGTTTTATTTCATTGATCATGTATAACTATTAAAGAGTTTTAACTCGAAAAATATATGCTAAGTGTAGAAAGGACGTAGCTGTGCTATGGTCCAGGGGACGTTCCGTTTCATCGTAGATGTCATCCCGATCCTCACGCTTATGCTTTCCGGCACGCTAATGTCCTTCAGCTCTCGGGAATCAACAAGGTAGTACGACCCGTTATGAAGCACTTCTATCAACGACCAAGGGTCCTTCCCTGGTGGAGATTGCGCCTTATGGTCTTTCACTGTCATACAGGACCAGGTCTCCTCGCCATGAAGGAGCTGCCGGGAACTCGACGATCGTGGATAACGTCAGAGCTTCAGCCGGTAGATGGCGGAACGCTGTCGCTGTTCCAGCTTCCTCGATCAGGTCCACAGATAGTCACGCTCGTCACCGTTTCTTCATTGTAGGCTAAACTGCTGTGAGTCGTGGATGATGCTCAGGAAGTACGGCTGGATCCGCGCATAATGAAAAAGGGGTAAACCCTGATCTCGTTGGGGGAAGTTCGTGAACTCCACAAGATGCTCTTTCAACTCATCAGCCCAAGCTCCCGCCGCCGTCGCAGCCGGTTCTCTGCTGCTGTCACCCCTGATAGTATTAGGTCAAGTAGCCTCTTTCAAACTCATCATTGGATTGTGAAGGGCCAGATGCAAGGGTCTAGTCGTATCCCCATCGTTTCACAATAATCCCTCAATCCTCCTTGAGCGAAGTTTGTGCCATTATCTGTGATTATGGCTTGT
Organism: Lolium multiflorum; assembly: GCA_030979885.1. Taxonomy (NCBI): domain Eukaryota; kingdom Viridiplantae; phylum Streptophyta; class Magnoliopsida; order Poales; family Poaceae; genus Lolium; species Lolium multiflorum. The sequence goes on from CM061752.1 coordinate 239,224,603, forward strand.
GATGCCAATCATCACGGTGGGTCGCAGACGACTCTGAGTGCTGAGCACCATCGCGCTTCTTCACCGGCTTAGCCTCGATCCATTTGTCGAACTTGTCAATGCACTGTGAGGTATTCAAACCGCCAGAGATGATCTTAACTTACTAACCATATTTCCAGCCCCCTGACCGCAAAATGGCCAGTGATAGGTATGGTCTTCGCTGGGCTGGAGCGTTTGGTTGAGTAGCCTAGTACTGCTGCCGCAGGTCTTGGACTATTTTGTCTGGCGTCTTCTTTAGCCGTGAGCCAGTAGAAACCTAACCGAAAAGCTTTTGCAACGAGCGATCTCGGGGCGGCATGATGCCCGCAGCCCCCTGCGTTCTCTCTCAGGATTTCAATGCCATCTTGATTGGAGACGCATTTGAGAAATACCCCCGCTGCACTTCGTTTGTAGAGTCGTCCATCAACAATTGTGTAGGTGGCTCGTCTGACGATCTGCCTTGCGAGGACCTCGTCCTCTGGCACTCTCGATCAATGAGGTAATCCAGTAACGGGGCTGGGTCCAAGCCGGGATGATAGCCATCACTTCCCTAGCCGGTACTGCCACCTCTGGGTTTTCCCGGTTAGCGCCCTTCACCGAGGGGTATCCGGAGATGCTCCAAGAAAATGCCAGGCGGAATTGGCTTCCCGCCGGATCCGAGCTTGGATACCATGTCTGCCGCTGTGTTCTCTCCTGACGTACCTGACTTCGTATCCGAGGAAGCACTTGGCGATCTCATCAACTTCGTCTCGGTAGGCCGCCATGACGGAGTTTCCGGCGTCTGTGTCTCGCCACTTGTTGTGCCACCGTGTCGGAATCTCCACAGATATGATGTGCTTGATCCCACTTCCTTAGCGATGCGCGTACCGTGTAGTAGAGCCCTCATATTCCGCCATGTTGTTTGTAGCTTCGGAGTGAATCTGCAGAACAGGAGACGTATCAGGGACTTCAGGGTGACTCCCGCTCCCGAGCCTTGATGCTGCTTGATCCATCGGGCGTATAACCCATGTCTCTCGGTTCCGGCTCCGTACTCTGCATCCGGAGCTCGGGTCTAATCGCGACGAAATCTGCCAAGACTGGGATTTAACCGCAGTCCTAGGTTTGTAAGCGATGTCGAAATAATTTGATGCCCCATTTAGCCGTACGTCCGTTGCGGCTGTCACAGCAGAATTGTTGACAATGAGCCCTGCTCACAATCGTTAATGGGTGCTCTTGAAGTAATGTCTCGCTTCCGGCTGTCGAGGAACACTCCATAAGCTGGGGCTTCGAAAGTGAGGGTATCTTTGCTTTGACTCCGTCGCATTCGCCGATTAGTAGACAGGTCCTTGGACGTCATATTCATGACCTTCTTCCCTTCGCTCCACACGATGACGAGTCTGATGACTTTGTTGGTAGCTGCGACAGGAGCATTGGCTCTGACTCTGCGGGAGCTGCCAAGATAGGTGGGGAGGTGAGTATTTCCTCCAACCCTCGAAGAGCTGCGTCCTGCTGCCTCGTCCTAGACTAATTTGTCTGTTTTCTTCAACAGTTTGTAGTACATAGGTAGCGCCTTCTCGCCAAGACGTTAACAAACTCATCGATTGTCGCGCACGCAACTAGCTAGTCATTGCACATCTTGAGACAAGTTGGACGTCTGATGCACAGGATTGCCTCTGATTCTTCCTCGTTAACTCCCCAATGCCTCTCCAGAGAGACTCAGCTTTCAAGGAGTTTTCCTACTGGCACGCCAAAAAACGCACTTCAATGATTCAACATCATCTTGTACCAGTGAGGTTGCTCTAAGGTTTCGTGAGGTCGCCGAATGCCTGACTCTTCCGGGTCATGACCGCGATGTCGCTCGACGTAAGCGTGCACGTTCCGCCCAATTTGGTCCTTCGGGCACCGCTGTATCGTACGTTGGTAGGTGGCACCGCATTTTTCAAACCGAAAGGCATGGTAACATAGCAAGAAGCCCCAAACGGGGTAATGAATGAAGTCGCCTTTGGTCGGATTCCTTCATCCGGACCTGATGATACCCGGAATACGATCAAGAAACACTGTGTTCCGCCCCGCCGTCGAATCAATGACTTGGTCAATGCGCTGCAGGGGAAACGGATCCTTCGAACAATGCTTATTCACGCCCGAGTAATCGATGCACATTCTTAGTATTTCGTTGTCTTTTTGGGTACAAGGACGGGATTCGCGACCCAATCGGGGTGGATAACTTCATTACAAACCCGCTCTAGTAACTTTGCTAGTTCCATTCCTATGGCGCTGCGCTTCTTATCTCCAAAGTCGCATAGCTTGCTTCACGGGTTTGGCCCCCGGATTTATGTTGAGGTAGTGCTCGCGAGTTCCCTAGGTACTCCGACGATGTCCGAAGGTTGCCATGCGAAGATATCCATGTTAGCTGAGGAACTCGACGAGCGCGTCTTCCTATTTGGGGTCCAAGGCGGCACCAATCCGCTGGAAGAGTCGCCTGATGAGGTCGTGCTTCTTGGTTTCGTCGCGGCCTTGAAGGGAGGTTTTCTCGCTCGAGATCTCCTTCTGGTGGTCCGTGATCTCGCCCATCCACCGGCGGCTCAGAGCCTTCTTCGGCTCTTCTCCGTACATCGCGACTCTCGCGAAGGCGGCTTCGCTAACTCGCACTTATGAGCCTTTTAGTCTCCGATACGGCACTCACCTTTAGGACCCTGGACCTTGAGCTTGTCAGATGCAAGACACTCTGCGTGGAACTTGTGGTAGGCGGGTCAGCCGAAGATGACGTGTAGGAGCTTCATGGCACAATCTCAATGTGATTTTTCTTGGCTTAAATATAAACATCGCCAAAAGCCACGGAAGTGTTATGGCCGCGAGGGAATTCGCTTTACCTTTGAATCACACGATGATCCTTGGCAGCAGCCAGAGCTTGATGTTCTGGTGAGGTTCATCCGCTTCTTAGAGTTCTGTGTACATGATGTTCGGATCGGCTCCACCATCCATGAGGCATCAGTCATACCCGTCTGCGTGGGACTTCACAACCACATGAGCATTCTTTTCAGCACAACTGGGGAAGATCCTCTCAGCAGTCACAGACTGCAATCATCTGGCACTGCGATGCCCTATCCAGGTTTGATCCCGTGCAGCCTGATCTGTACAATCTGGGGTCCAGAAAGGTATGTAACCTCACGCTCTCATCAATGGCTGGACGCCCGCGCACCTGCCCTGGGATCCACGAGGCCATTCATCCCCATCCATCGCCTCGGAACTATCATATTCTTTGTCCTGTTCTTTCCCTACACCTTTGCTCGCGTGGCTGTGTTTCGGCGCGCTATCCCGCGCTCTCCGGTCGTTTCTTTAGATCATTGACCACTTGCAAATATGTTGGTGTGAGTGGACTTCGTAGCCGGATCCGATGGGCCAGTGTGGCATGTCTCTGCATCTCTATAGGTTTGCGGGCGTCGGATCCGCCACCACATTCTCGAGGCATGCTGCCCACCCCTGCCGGCTCCGCCCTCCTCGTCCGCGCGTCCCCCCGCCTCCCCGAACTCTCCGCGTTGAAACGCCATGGTGATCATCTGATCCGCCACTCTTCCGGTCATCAGGGTTCTTGCGCTTATGGCTGCTGCTGCTACTGCCGCCAAGGTTTCTTGTCGATGTGTGGGATTGGTCGAAGCCGCGAGATCACCGCTCCGTCGCATCGCGCAGACGCGGGCTGCGAGATCATGTCGTCCAACGCGTTTATTTGCATTGGGACTGCTGTGTTAGCCAGGCGCAGCAATCCTCCTCGCCGTAAGCCCCAAATGAAGGCGTGCATTGTCGTGCGCTAACAATGCTTCGACTAAGCTTCTCGCATGCCAACCATCGGCACTCCCTCGATGTTTCATTCTTCGGATGCATGCCCGGGCAGTGTCGCTTGTTGTGGCAGGGTTCCTTGTATGTGCCCCTGAAGTGTTTCTAAAGCTGCTCTTTCAAGAACCAAAGAAAGATGTAATTTTCCGAGGTCGCGAGCGTATCCGGCCGGACCCCATATGTACAATCAAGCATGCGGTGTGCGATGTTAGGGGTTCCTCCAGCAAAGGTTACTGGATTATAGTAATCCTCAATCCAGTTATCCGCCTTCCGGTGCCATCATAATGCTTCGGGTTCCCGGTAGCTTGAGGTTCATCCTTGGCTTTGGGTTCCTCTCGAATCATCCCGCTAAAGCACTTCGGGACCAATGTAGTTTGCTCAGACCAGCGAGGCTGTCCCAAGGCCGCGAGCTGGCCAGGGAGACTCGAGCGAGAGCGAGATCTTCGACCGCTGTTCGCTCCACCTCCGCCACCGCTAGGTGTGGTGAGGGAGACCTGCGAGGTGGGCGGTTCGATTTCTTGCTTCCGCCATCCGATTCTCCTCGGCCTTCCCGGTGTGGCTCCGGCTCGTGGCGCCTTCACCGTGGCGTGGCTGCCCCTGGCCATTCCGGCGAGGCCCGGCCCGGCTCCGCGAGGCTCGGGTCTTGCTCTCATTCACTCCTCCCGGCTCGCCTCACGAACATTGTTCTGGTTCCGGCGAGGTTCCGGCGAGCGTCTCTGCTGCTTTCTTGGCGCACGTTGTCGCGGATAACAATCCCACCATGCCTTGGGGGCCTGGTGTTTTCGGCTGGACTACGGCGGCGAGGGTCGCAACCGTTGAGCTGAGGAGAGGGGTTGCGTACTTGGTCCGTCCAGGGTACATTGCATCCTTTCCCTTTCTTGGATCCGACGGTGGCGTCTTTGATGGTACGGGGATCGGATTTGGGTGTTCCCCGTTTCTTCAAGGCCCAGGACCTGTGTGATTCATCATCGCTCTCGATCTGGTAAGGCCCTTCTGCGGCGGGAGGCTGCTTATCCGATTGATTCCCAACGTGCATATCCCCTTGCTTTTCGCTGCATTGCTGAAGACGAGTGTGCGGAGGTTGATATGTCCTCTGCCCTTCTTCTGCTTCTTGAGCACAACCTTGGGGTTTCCAGCTGCCCAGCTCCTGGGCGTAAGTTGATCTGCCGAGGCGGAATTGCTTCCTGTAACCATTGCCCGCCCCGCTATGTCATCTTACTTCCCACCTTTCGCCATGCTCTTGACCCGCTCGAGTGTAGCAATTTCGATCCTGTCCGTCGAAAGCTTCAGACCTGCAGCCTTGCTCCCTTCCTTTAATGCGGCCGTATCGAGTTTCTTGGTGTGGCCGCATTTCCTGCCCGGTGGCCTCTAGAGCTCCATCCAAGGCCGCTCGGGGTTATAGGTTTGTTAAGAATTGCTCGTGCAACCCTCTTCAGCTGACAAGATTTCCTCCGAGGAAGAATCCCTGTGGGTCGCACCCGAGACATTGGAGATCCTGGTGGGATGGTTGAGGGTCGATTGGCCGGTTGGTTCTTCGATCCGGTTTGTCCCGCCGTTTATCGTTATGAGACCTCGCTTAGGAGTAGTCGACTTCAGCCGATCACCGAGGCCGTACTCCCCTAACTTGTGGTAAACTCGAGTGTCCATGGAGGGGTATCTCCGGAAATTGGGCTCAGATTGCCCAAAATCGACTCTTCAACCGGAGTTCCGCTTTCTCCGACGGCTCACCTGATCCGGATCTCGTCCGTTTTCGTGCCTCTACCGCTCGGGACCAGCTCCGTCTTCTTGAGGGGCGGTTCGGCGGTGGGCCAAGAAGTGTACGAGTGGCACCTCTGCTTTCTAACACTGGGAGACCCAGGGATCTGCATTGGTCTTCCACCGCCATTTCTCGCTCAGGCGGATTGGGTGGGCTTTGAAATTTCGATCCGAGGCGGAATCTTCCTTGGGAAGTTCCCGCATCTCGATCGGATCTTCGCAGGCGTCCCAGCTGCGGCGGTCGTGCGCGTTACTTACCAGTGGGTTTCCATCGGAATCGACGGTTTCCCCGATGAAGATGTGCCGCCAATTGGGACGATGGAGAGCTTGACGGGTTTCCTAGCCGAATCCAACACTCATCCCAGGGACGATGCGAATTTCGGCGTAAGGGACGCGCCCCACGCGATGGTGTCGTCGTAGCTTCCCATGGCGGAACCCTCCCGTTCGGCCTCAGACGCCACAGGCCCCACGGTGGGCGCCAACCGTCGTTGCCTATCGACGGTGCCCCGGGAGGGGATCCTCACGAGGGGGAGAAGTAGGGGCCATAGGGCGGAGTGCACGCGGGACGGGGTACGCGATTTACCCAGCTTCGGAACACCCGCACGATGACAGGGCCTACCGCTGCTTGTCCGTATTCTGGGCGCCGCGTTGTTACAATGAGTTGTTGTTCTCCTCTAGGGCTCCGGATCCCTTATAAAGGCGCACGGATCTAGGGTTTACATGGAGAGTCCTAGCCGGATTACGGCAGCCCAGCTACGGTACAACATTCGCCGTGCACGTCACGGATCCGCCTTCCATATACGTCGTCTGGATCCGGGTTCCTCATGGGCCTCCGTGGATCCGGTTACTCGATGTCGGTACGGATCGGCTTGCTGATCTGGGCCGGACTTCTTCCTTCATGATCAACAGCAATGGGCCGCCCGATGGGCCACATGCCTCATCACCAACTGTGGGCCACCCGGGCTTGCTGGATCTAGGCACTGTCGATGGTACACCCATGAAGTATACCCACAACAAAGAGGATCCCTTCAGAGCGGTGGGAGTCATCACCGGCGGTCGGGAATCACATATCCATGGCGATGAGGTTGAGGGACGGATGCCGATGGGACCGGGGAGGAGGGGTGGAGGCGGAGGATGGATGGGAGTGGGACAGGGGAGGAGGGAAGGGACGAGGCATGATTCCAGACAAATGACGGGTTCAAAATGGGAATCCACTTACGAAACGAGTTCTTAGATTCAAAAAATCTTTGCAAAATTGTCAAAGCTTGGGCTCAAACCTGGGTGAACTAGCACGCGGACCAGAGGATGCAGCCAGTGAGCCAGTGACCGGTTGATGTACCGATCGGGAAAACATGGTTCTTCTTATTAATGGTGGAACAAACTAATGAACCGGCCGACCGGAATTTTCCTTCAAGCGATGGCTGTTCTCTCCCGCTAACAAGCGGGAGATAGGTGCCCCCAAAATAGGGATCGCCGGTCAAGCTAGGAAGAATTCTCAGAGGCCGAGAAGAAAAAGCCACCTTTGTCGGCAATTCCTATACACCGACCAGGTCGGCCGCTACCGCGCGCCACACCCCCCTGCGCGGAGTATGGGCCGGCCTGGTCGGCCCAGTTCGCCTATTATTTATGTTTTGTGTTTCCTTTTTTTCTTTCCTTTTCATTTTTTATGTTTCTTTTATGTTTCTTTTTTTTGTTTTGTTTTGTTTCTTTTTTGTTTCTTTTGTATTTTTTCTCAAATTTGAAAATGTTCAAAATTTAAAAATGGTTAAATTTTAAAAATTCAAAAGCAAAAATGTTCAAATTATGAAAACATTCAAATTTAAAATCCGTTCAAATATTTAAAGCGTTCAAATTTGGAAAAATGTTCAAATTCGAAAAATGTTAAATTTTTGGAAAAAATAAATTTTACAAATTTTAAAAAATGTTCAAATTTAAATTATGTCCATAATCCGAAAATGTTCATATTTCGAAAAAAAATAAATCAAAATCTGAACATTTTAAAGTTTTGAAAATTTCGAATCTAAACAGATTTTAATACTACCTTTGTCCATAAATAGATGCCAAAAGTTTATCTAAATTTGAATGTATCTAGACATGATTTAGTGTATAGATACATCTAAATTTAAATAAATTTTTGGCATCTATTTATGGACGGAGGGAGTATTTTTCTCTGAATATGTATATTTTAGAAGTTAGATACTGAAAAAGAAAAATATTAACAGAAAAGAAACAGTAAAAAAGAAAGAAGAAAAAAAAATACCTACTCTTAATAGGCCGCGGCCCAACCAACCAACCTGGTTGCTGGGGTGTGTGCGGTGAATTTCTCTGGGCCTTGACTATACCGGTCGAGATTGGTCACTTTATCCCAGACGGGTCGGCCCAGACCAGAGACCCCTTTTGTTCCCAGCGCACGGCAGAGACCGTCGTTCTCGCGTCAGTTCTTCCGCGCACGGCGCCGCCACTGCGAGTTCGGAGCAGATCCGTCGTTCTCGCGTCAGTTCCTCCGCGCGCGGCGCCGGCACTGCGAGTTTCGAGCAGGTCTCTCCCCCCCCCCACAACCCTTTTCCTTTCCGCGCCGCAGTCACCTCCACGTCTACGCTGGAATCGCCAAACCCTAATCTCTGTATCTCTGCAGAAGAAGGCAAAATCGGTGCTGGCGGCGGCAGCGGGGCCCTGTCTGAGTTGGTCGACTTCCGCAGGCTGATTGCTGGCGGCAGCGAGCTGCCCGCTTGGATCGTGAGGTTTGACTGCGTGCGCGCCGGGTTCGACCATTACGTGTTCTGCGTCATCGACCCAAGAGGTAACTACACAGACCTGACTGGATTTTATTCGCGTGAGAATTGCATCTAATTCGCTGCACATTGAGCGCCCTTGAAGTATGGCGGTCAGGGCATCAATAATACGTGATAGTTAGAATGGGACGGCCTTGAAGAACGTCACCGTGGGTGGTGGGGGGGGGGTGGTATTTTCAGTCGTAGATGGATGTACGTGCGTGCGAATATTCTTCTCCTGGCTCTTGGCTACTCCAGCAAGTCTGCTTTTGATCCTCAATTCTGAGGATCCAATTCATTCAGAGGCCCCCTTTGGCTAGGGCATGGACACCTTCATGGCTGAGGGCAGGGTCAAGTTTTTTTTTTTTGCCTAGTTTCTTATTCATAACAGGCTGCTCACGGCTGTTGTAATATTTGGATCGAGCATAGCAGCTCTATCTTCAGAATTATTTCATCAACGGTGGATCAGGGTGGTTTGCTGTTGTTGACCTCCTAATGGCAGAGGGAGCTAAGGGTGAGACGTAGTGCTTCGTAGTTTTCTCTGTAGAGCTGGGATCACCCTGGGATCACCGCTTTTTTTGCTCTCTTTGTGACTCTTCCCTCCTATATTAATGAAAAGGCAGAGCACCTTCTGTAATTACCTAAAAAAGGTCATTATATTGCATCCGAACAGCCGTAACTTACAAAATCTTTTGTTTTTACTCTACATAAATCTTGACTTGATTTTGTTGCTGTTAGGTAGCGCTGTTACTGACTTTAATGGCTAATGTGGAAGCTAGGGCTATTGTACTTTGACTTCTGGACTTGCAGCATGCAGCACACTTCTTATCTTTTTTCCCTTTTCCCCCAGTACCCGTTGATCCATCATAAAATATTCGGAGCAGTTAATATTTGTATTATTCTGTACACCATTAAAACGTCGCAATGAATTTCTCAAGGCTGGCTACAGCTAGAGCAAATTGTACAGTGTGTCCTCTTATAATTCTTCTACATGATAGCTCTTACTCGCTTTGTTACTATTGCTCGATCTAGTGAATAACGAACGATACTAAAAAGAATAGTGGGTTCCATCGTTTCTATGGTTCCTTTTTGTCATACTTTTCTCATATAAAAGTTGGACTTGGAATAGTTGTCTGGATTTTTGTTGCTTTTGAGAAGAAAGAAACTCCTTTGTTATGACCTAGCTGTCAGAATATTTATGAATTCGTACAAATTTTCACTTTTTATTGCTCACTCACTAAATTTTGTGTATCCACAGTAAACATGCAAGAAACATATGAGCAGCTTCGTGAGAGGTTTTCCTGGAAGAATCATGTTTCGGAGGGTGGTATTAAGGCGTTGTCGCATATTGAACATCAGAAACCTGGTATGCCCATTTTTGCTGATTAATTTTCTCTTATGGTGTTTTAGTTAAGGAAAATAAATAATATAACTAGTTGCAGCTACACCCTTTGTTCTTGCTCTTCCTTTTTCCGAGTGTCCTACATGTGAAATAATTCATGCTATATCAGGTGCACCTTCAAAAAGTTAACCTGAGTAAAAAAGATAAATAGAAATGAGCTGTGCTTGAGGCCTTGAGCTGTGTACACCAATTTTATCGTTTTGTTCCTCCTAACCCCGTTAGGCATGCGTCGCTGTGCGGTTGCATGCGTGCTCGCCTGGGCATTGGGGTTTTCCTGTATATAGCTAGAGAATAATCGGTACATGTTTTCCTGTACTTTTATCAGATAAACCTTTGAAGTGTTGATACTCTGTCTAAAGATAATTAAGAATGTAGCATATTTTGTCTAAGTTCTTTCCTATGCAATTTTTTCTTCATTTCTTAATTCATATACTATTATCTGGCCCATGTGTTCACTAAATTTATTGGACAACTAGTCCACATGATTTGCACTTAATCTAACAATAAGTCCGTCTTATTTTTGAATCTAACTCTAGGCCTGCTTGTCACTTAGATGGCTCTGTGACTTGCATTTAGTCAGTATCATGATAATTTTTTTGAATTAGACAAATAATTCACATGATTTGTTGTATGAATTGTGGCCTTCCACTAGGTGGGTACTGATTCAGCAGAACCGCTATGCACTTGAGCTACTTTACTGGAAAAGCACCAGATTCTAGGCATAATCTATTTCTTATTTGTTGGGCCATTTACTTATTTGGTGTTGTAATGAACTTTGGAGGGGTCCAATTTTATTGATGAAATTAGAATTTGGCTACTTCTTCTGTATGTTTTAAAAACTCTTAAGTGAACATGATACGATTGAACTTCGCTGAAGCTGGATGTGTAACTAATGCTTAAGTTAATAGAGGAAACAAAGTGTTGTAATGTTCAAGATAGCAACATGTGCTTAACTAATTTGCTCTCAGTTCACTCCTAATTGCGTTATAGTGAAATTATCCTCCGTCCGTCCCAAAATAAGCTGCACAAGTCCGTCTAGATTCGGTTGTATCTAGACATGTTTTTAGTGTGTATATAGATCCGTATCCAGCAAATGTTGAGCAGCTTTTTTTTGGAACAAATGGAGTGTATCTTTGATGCCACTTTTTTTTGGAACAAATGGAGTGTATCTTTGATGCCATTTTACCAATTTTAATAATGTTTGCCACAATAATTGCAGGATGGTGTTTATACTCTTCCATAGCAACAACTATGGGTTCTAATTTCCGGATTCAGAATGATCGAAACATTCGCTTTTCAGTCGATCACCTAGAAGAACTTAGCAGTCAAGCTAAACAACAGTTTCCTAACGTGACGGCTGCCAAACGCCTTCTAACGAAACTGGCTTATGCTGGTGTGCTTACCGAAGATGATTATATGGTAATGGCTTGAGTATATATGACATCAGTTGTTAGTTAGTACAAGTTTGACATAATTTTCTTTGTGGTTCAGGGTCGACCACAACGCGGTTGTCGCTACTGTGTGAAGAGATTGCGTTCTTATGATATGTCTAGTGTCGAGGATATTAGAGATGCATTATACGAGCTACGAAATGGCGGACCACTCTGTGCAGTGATTAAGATTAGCAAAAATTACGGAAAGTGTTACCGGACTGCTGCTGTTTACAAGTATGATCCCAATGATTCATTTGGTACTCCAACTGATCCAACAACACATGCTTTGAGCGTAATATCATTTGCGCTGGAGAATGGCCCCTTTTTTGAATGCCAGGACTCACATGGTGTCCTGTTTGGCGACAAAGGTTTCTTAAAGGTTGATGTCACTTCAGTAAAGGAACTTTACTCTTTCAGAGTTGTTGAGGTACTTTCTTTAACTCTTAACTAAGTTGTACAATGCACTACTTAACTCACCTTTTTGATGTTTTTGATTTTAGGTACATGGTGATTGGTCAAGGGGTTGATCGGGTCGAACGGAGGAGCTTACAGTGTCTTCACACAAGTCAAGCTCAATGGCATAACAGGTTACTGTGAGATTTATTAGTAAGGATTGTCTGTCCCTAAGATAACTTAATGCTTGGCTGAACAGTAATATACTAGGATCGATTGAGACTTTGAAACTTGTTACGTGACTTAGTAGAATGCTTGTGGGATTTTGCCTAGCAGATTTAATGGCGGCACGCAATTTGCGGCGTCAAGGTTTTGCTGTTACTGTTATTGAAGCGCGTGATAGGATTGGTGGTCATTATTACTGGTGTGGAAGCTGATATAGCAACTGAAAGAAAGGCCAATCCATTCTTTTTGATTTATTCTCAGCTTGGTCTTGAACTGACTGTTCTGAATAGTGCTTGCCCTCTCTACGATGTTATAACTGGCAACAAGGTTGCTGATGATTTGGACGATGATATGCAATCTGAATACAATGGTCCTGTTCATGAAATGGAACAACTTTTTGCACAAAATGATGAAAGTGCTATGGGTTTATCCCTTGAGGATGGGCTGGAATATGCTCTTAAGAAGAAATATGAAGCTCATGCTGTTTCTTTTGTGAGACAGGATTATCAGTTATTAAGTTTAGCCAGTGCAGGAAGAGGCTTTGACATTTCTGTAAGTGCTTCAACAGAAAAGGAGATAGCTCGTTGCGGGAAGGGTGATAAGATAGATGTTCGCAGCCCTATCAAAAGAAGAGTTATGAACTGGCACTTTGCATACTTAGAGCACTTCACACAGAGTGGGAAGGATGATAACATGAGCCAGGACAATGCAACTGCAGAAGAAGTGGGAGTTGCCCAGTCTCTCTTCCTTACTGGAACCAAGATGATGTGTATGAGGGTTTGGAGGACCTCATTGTATGGTTAAAGGTTCTTGAGAGCCTTACAGAAGGGAGTTGACGTTCTGTTGAACCACTTGGTAACTGAAGTAATTTGCAGGTCTGAGGAGTCAGATGCTAGGGGTAGTTATGGGAAAACTGTTGAGGTTTCACTTCAAATGGGGGTGAATTTGTGGGAGATGCTATTTTGATCACTGTTCCTCTTAGCTGTTTGAAAGCAAATGCAATCAAATTTTCTCCTTCCTTGCCAGACTGTAAAATGTCTTCCATTGATAGGCTTGGATTTGGTGTTCTAAATAAAATGGCATTGGAGTTTCCTGAGGTCTTTTGGGATGATGATATGTATTATTTTGGTCCACCTGCAGAAGAAACCAATTAAAGGGACAATTGCTTTATAGATGGACAAAGTATCAGTTCTGATGTTCATGTTAGTAATGCCATGGTGGTTAAGCTCTTTACAGATGCTGCTATACCAGATCCAGTCCCATCAGTTGTCACAAACTGGGGCCTTGATCCTTGTAGTAGAGGTGCTTACTCTTATGTTGCAGTAAGAGCATCAGGACAACATTATGACATTCTGGGACAGCCAGTTGTGAACTGTTTATTTTTTGCTGGGGAAGCAACGTGCAAAGAGCACCCAGATACTGTTGGTGGTGTAAGTTTAAATGGTCATCGAGAACCAGTTCAGATTATTGATTTGGTACACAGTGGTAAGGATTATGTTTATGTGGTGGAACATCTACAAACATACTAAATGCTGCCAGATAGTGAAAGAAATGAAATGAGAGATATGTCAAATAAACTGGAAGTACATGAACTTTCAACTGCTCTTTGCGAAAATTCGTCTGTTGCATCATATGCAGTAGTTAGGAAAGAATCTTTACTGCAAGAAGAAATGTTCTTTAGTGAGCAAACTACATCAGGGCGCCTACATTTGGCTAAGGAGCTACTTAAGCTTCCTCCAAATGCTCTTAAATCATTTGCTGGGTCTAAAGGACTTACTAAGCTAAACTCTAGGATACTTGTAAGTTTTTTCTCTAGTAAACTTCCTATCCATAATAGGATAATGCAGCTTCTCTTACATTCAAGCCTTTGGCTTCTGCATTCAACTTCTGGCAGGGTTTGCTGGCAAAAAATGCAACACAACTGTTGCGACATTGTGTGCGCTTGCTTCTGCTTGTTTCGACCGATCTGCTAACTGTTCGCTTGTCTGGTATGTATCCTATATCCCTTTACTAGCTGTTAGAAACTTCATGTGTGTTCTCTCCTTTGCAAGGGTGAGAAGCTCAGGCTGCGCTTGTTTTGATGAGGGGGATTTGTTACTCAATAGTTTATGTTTACGCACCACCTTAGCTAACAGTTAAAAAGAAAATAGGCAGCAAATGTTCACACCAATGAGAATAGAGCTTATTTATGTACTGTTTGATTAGAGTAATGTAAGGATGATTGTCCAAACTCTGCTTTTGCAGCCTACCTGATTCTCTTCAATCTGAACTTTGTACAGGAAATGGGAGGACTGTAAAAGAAAAGGTATGTGTGCAGACAAGTCAAGATATACGCGCTATAGCTCACCAGTTAGCCAGTATGTGGATATAATTTTTCCGTAAAGAAAAGGCTAGCAATGGTGGACTCAGATTACCGCGCCCAATGCCATCAGTTGAATCGAACAAGACTAGAAGTAAAGGGTCTACAATCAGGAATGCCTACTTCGCATGTGTCAAATGAAGCAGGTGCACAACATGTAAGATCTTCTGGAAGCCATTCACTGGACAAACTAGCAAGAAGCCAGATAACAAGGCTTTGAAATTAGGAAGCATAATGGCTACAAGATCTGATGGCAGCTTGATTCGTTATCAGAAGCAACATCCTGATCTAGAACCCAAGGTGGGTCATGGCATGGTTATGTCTGAGGAAGAAGCTCCTGATTTGCTGCTCGAGCTGCTGCACATGTTTGTTTGTAAACGTTTCTTTATTCAGTTTATGAATTTTAACTTCTAAACAAAATTAGCCAAAAATATCAGTTGACAAAGATATAAAAATATAAGGTTGCTAAACAGAATTCAGGGTGCCATATATAAAACTTCCTACTTTGTGATTGTGGATCCAGAATAAGCAAACTCTTCTGTTGAATACATTAAAAACCACAGGAATACCAATATAAATGGAATATCGTCTGATATTTTGTTGGTTGTTGGTGTACGTATTGTTTATACTTTTCATTTTGTGCAGGCATATGCATCTGTGACATCTGTTGGCGCAGCAATAAATGTGCCTAGGGAACTCCCTTAGATTCGTACTTTTGTGAGGTGTGATCATCATTTGGATGAATGTGACAGACAACATTGAGAGACTTGAATGCATATAGTACGGTCTCCAATAGCTGATTTGGGGGGCCCAAATTTGTTTTTCCGCCGGCGTGGCCTAACTCTTCACCTGACGCCCCATGCCGAACCCAATCTAGCGGGGCGAGAAAACGACGCGAACCAGCCTTGTCGGTGACCAGAGCCAAAAAAAAAATCCAAACATTTTCCTCCTTCTCGCCCCGCGATCACTGTCGCCACCGCAAACACCCCTCACCGCGATGGACCATTGCCGCTGGTAGGAACCCACTTCGCCGCCGCGTACGCTCCACCGCAAACCCTCGCCATCTCGCCGGTCCTTCCCACCGTCGTCGTTCACCCGCTCCCGCCATCGCTGCTACCTCTGCCCCACCGCGCTGCCACCCTGCACGCGAGGTGTTTGGCCATTTGCCAAGGCGATGGACTCGGACGACGAGGATGTCATGGTCGCGCTCATGGACGAGGAGTTCGCTGTCGCGGCTGCGACCAGGGACGCCACTGGAGACGACGAGCATCTGACGATTCTCGTCTCCCTCTTGGCCATGATCGCTGAGGAGTACAAGCCGTTCATTGGTGGCTCCGCGCCGGGGCACCGCAAGAGCAAGCCAAGGCAGAGGATGGAAGGCTACTGCATGCTCTACGCCGAAAAAACTACTTCGCCGACGATCCATTGCACGACGATACCGTAATCCGCCCTCGTTTCCGGATGAGTAGGAAACTCTTTCTGAAGATAGTTGAGAATTTGAGGGAGATCGACTACTTCAAATTGAAGAGAGACGCCATCGACACGCTTGGTTTCTCGACAATTCAGAAATGCATAGTGGCTCTTCGGATGCTTGCCTATGAAATTGCAGGTGATATACATGATGACTATCTGCGCATGGCAGAGTCCACGACCATTGATTGCATGTATACATTCTGCAGGATAATTGTGGCGGTGTTTGGAGAGACCTATCTGCGCACACCCAATGCGGCAGACACAACTCGGACATTGGCACAAAATGCAGAGGGGTTTTCCTGGGATGTTTGGCAGCATCGACTGTATGCACTGGTCATGAAAGAACTGTCCATTTGCACACCAGGGCATGTATAAGGGACACAAGAGTGCATGCAGTGTGGTGCTTGGGGCAATGGCTGACCATGACATGTGGATTTGGCATGCATTCTTCGACATGGCAGGATCAGATAATGATATCAATGCGTTGCACATCCCTTTCTAAATTCTACCCCTCGATCATCTCTAAACCTGGGATATTACACCCAATTATCGGTATCCCTGTACAATATATGATTGTTTTATGAAAGATTTTTATTAACTCGAAGAAATCCTGGGATAATTGTAATGATGGAGATTTTCCCTAATTCTTCGATTCAAGCAAAATCTCGGGGGCTACTGACATAGGCATCCCCAATGGGCCTGCCGAAGATGGTACCCGGGGTTTATTGGAGGCCCACGACTCGAAGTTTATGAAGCCCGGAAGCCCAGTTAAGAGATAGTTTGGAAAGATAGAGTTGTATTAGGAATAATGACTTGTAACTATTACAGGACGGACTCAAAGAGTCTCCCGATCTTTGAACTTGTACATCATGAAACCTTCGGCTCCGCCTCCTATATAAGGGGGAGTCGAAGGAGAAAGAAATGATCGATTTAATTGTCAACACAACCCTAGTTTCTTAGCAGTCGAGTACTTTTCCGGCTGAACCCTCGAGATCTACTTGCCCTCCACTTCCTAGAAAACCCTAGTCTACAATTCGTAGGCATTGACAAGTCGATACCTTGTCACCTGTGGTTGAGAAACCAATACCCGCTATTCATATGAACTGTGATAATCAAACTGTGATCGTCAAAGTAAACAATTCTAAGGATAATATGAAGTCATCAAGGCATGTGAAGAGGAGACTGAAAACTGTCAGGAAAATGAGAAACTCCGGAGTTATAGCGTTGGATTATATCCATACGTCTAGAAACCTGGCAGACCCCTTCACAAAGGGACTATCAGGAAATGTGATAGAAAATGCATCGAGGGAGATGGGTATGAGACCCACACTATGAGCTTCCCACGGTGGTAGCCCACTCTATGTGATCGGAGATCCCGTGAATTAGAGCTAGGAGACAAGCTGTTGGTCAGCTGGGAGGAGAGTATATATCCCTATAGCAATTTTACGACTCCGTAAGGTGCAATACTCTCCTAATCTGCATGGCAGGTTGATAATTATCTTAATGTGTTCTAAGTGGCTTATTTTAGCAGAGATGTTGTCCTGCAGAACATCTTTTGAAGAACACACCTATATGAGTCCGATTGTTAAACGTCGCAATCTATGAGAGTTGGGTGCTCTCTAGTAAACTCATGAAAGGCCCTGGAGTATGACGTATAAGCTCCAAACCGCGAGGAAGCCTCGCGGCAGCCTAGTATCGGTCTAGGCTTTGTATGAAGCTAGTGCGCAGAAAACTTGTAGTTCAAGGCATAGTCCACTATCCAAGTTGCAATCTAGTGTAATATGAAGCTTTAAGTGGAAGTTCAACTTAACAGTCTCCACGACATACCGGTATATAAAACAATATTCTGGAAACCTATTGATGAGATGTGCCAATGAGAGTTGTGGGGGATTGCTGGAATTTTGGGCATTTGGCCTTTGGCCCATGGCCCATTATCAAATTCTGAAACTCACATTGCCCATTCAAAAAATCAGTGGCAGCACTAGTGGGGGCTAAATTTTAGTCCCACATTGCTAGTTGGAAGGGAGTTGGAGTGGTATATAAGGTGGGCTGTTCTAGTCCTAGTAAGTGAGTGAGAAGAGAGAGAGCCCTCGCGCACTCCTCCTCCTCCGCCGCCCGCCACGCCTCGCCTCGTCACGACGCGCCACGAGTTGCGGGAATCTCGCCGAGACGTGCTTATCTTTTTGCTGTTTCGGAAATTAATTGTGTAATCAATGACGAGTCATTAACGAACGTTAACACAGCCGTTTTTCGTTCCGGTTTTTCTGGATCGTGAACTCGTACGTGGGCTGCGTCCCACGACCTTCCCGAACCGCACTGTATAAGTGCGGACGCCAACCCTAGATTGCACTAGACGCATACGCGACTACCTGTTTCCACTTCATTGCGCCGCCGCCTTCGTCTTCCTCATCCCGTCCGTCGGCGTGCACCGACTGCCGGGACAGTAGGCCTCCGGAACCCTGCCTCTCCTGAACCTATACGGGTGAGGGGCAATCAGGTTTTGGGGAGCGCTCGGCGTGACTCGGCATCACGACGTTCCTCCACACCGACAACTTCTTCCCGGACCTCAGCGACTTCTTCGACAACCTCAACATGGGCGACAACGACGCTGCTGCGAAGTATGTGATCTTGTCGTTTCTCTTTCGTTTCTGTTAGAGCTTCTTCTTCTAGTTTCTGTGGTAGATGCGATCGGTTTGTCTTGTTTAGATGTGATCTGTTCATCTATCTTACTAGTCTGTACGATTAGTTTATTTGTTGTTTTCATACTCATGATTTATCAATTACTTGTACGGATTATTTCATATGGATATTTTCTTATATATTCAACAGTGAGGGTAGGAGTTAGCTGGGGTGGGGTTTATATAGGCGGGGAAGGCACAGGAGGGGAACATGGGCGGCATCCATGGCCAATGGGTGGCCGGGGCGGTCGTCAGGGATGACGTAGGAGGGTGGGGACGGAGTGGCGTCACGCTGGAGACGTCATCATGAGGGGAGGTGCGCGCGGGAAGGAAAGGGGGTCGAGCGGGAGGCTCCCCGAGTTGATGCTCACGTACGTTTTCCCTCCTGGCTTCGTTAGGGTTTTAGTTTTTGGGCCCCCTTCTTGGGCTGCTTGACTAGGTCCGGTGGGAAGGGTATGGAGAGGGTCCAGGGAAGGGTAGAGGGGTAGGTTTTTGGGCCAAGGAGGTGCAGGGGTTGAGGTGGTGCATGGGCACCATGGCCGGCCACAAAGAAGAGAAAAGGGGAGGGGTGATGCCCTCTAGGGTTTGTAAGGGGGATGGAAGGAAAAGAGAGAGGAGGGGGCATGCTGGTGTTGATGTACCATGGCCCGGCCATATGGAAAGGGAGGGAGAAAGGGTGGTGCAAGGTAGAGAGAGAGAGAGGAGTAGGTCACATACACATGCATGCATGCCATACATGGTATGACCGGCTTATTTTTGCCAAAGTTGAGCAGTGATTGATACGTCTCAAACGTATCTATAATATCTTATGTTCCATGCTACTTTATTGATGATACTCACATGTTTTATACATACTTTATGTCATATTTATGCATTTTCCGGCAATAACCTATTGACGAGATGCCGAAAGTTTCTGTTTTTGCTGTTTTTGGTTTCAGAAATCCTAGTAAGGAAATATTCTCGGAATTGGACGAAATCAACGCCCGGGGTCTTATTTTTCCACGAAGCTTCCGAAGACCGAAAGGATTACGAAGTGGGGCGACGAGCGCCACCAACCGCGGCGGCGGGCCGCCGCCCTGGCGTGTGGACCCCTCGTGTCGCCCCTAAACCTACCCTTCAGCCTATAAGAAGCCTTCGTCGAGAAAACCCCAGTACCGAGAGCCACGATACGGAAAACCTTCCAGAGACACCGCCACCGCGAATCCCATCTCGTGGGATTCAGGAGATCGCCTCCGGCACCTGTGGAGAGGGAATCATCTCCCGGAGGACTCTTCATCGCCATGATCGCCTCCGGAGTGATGTGTGAGTAGTTCACCCATGGACTATGGGTCCATAGCAGTAGCTAGATGGTTGTCTTCTCCTCATGTGCTATCATTGTTGGATCTTGTGAGCTGCCGAACATGATCAAGATCATCTATTTGTAATGCTACATGTTGCGTTTGTTGGGATCCGATGAATATGGAATATTATGTTATGTTGATTATCAATCTATCATCTATGTGTTGTTTATGATCTTGCATGCTCTCCGTTGCTAGTAGAGGCTCTTGCCAAGTTGATACTTGTAACTCCAAGAGGGAGTATTTATGCTCGATAGTGGGTTCATGCCTCCATTAAATCTGGGACAGTGACAAAGTTCTAAGGTTGTGGATGTCTGTTGCTACTAGGGATAAAACATCGATGCTTTGTCTAAGGATATTTGTGTTGATTACATTACGCACCATACTTAATGCAATTGTCTGTTGTTTGCAACTTAATACTGGAAGGGGTGCGGATGCTAACCCGAAGGTGGACTTTTTAGGCATAGATGCATGCTGGATAGCGGTCTATGTACTTTGTCGTAATGCCCGATTGAATTTCACACTACTCATCATGATATGTATGTGCATTGTCATGCCCTCTTTATTTGTCAATTGCCCAACTGTAATTTGTTCACCCAACATGCTAATTCTTATTGGAGAGACACCACTAGTGAACTGTGGAGCCCGGTCCAATTCTTTTACATCGAATACAATCTCTGCAATACTTGTTCTACTGTTCTTTGCAAACATCATCTTCCACACTATACATCTAATCCTTTGTTACAGCAAGCCGGTGAGATTGACAACCTCACTATTAAGTTGGGGCAAAGTACTTGGATTGTGTTGTGCAGGTTCCACGTTGGCGCTGGAATCCCTGGTGTTGCGCCGCACTACACTCCGCCACCAACAACCTTCAACGTGCTTCTTGACTCCTAGGTTCGATAACCTTGGTTTCTTCAGGGAAAACTTGCTGTACGCATCACACCTTCCTCTTGGGGTTCCCAGGCGTGTTCTTTACGCGACATCAAGCTCTTTTTCGGCGCCGTTGCGGAATCAAGACATTGCAAGGGAGTCTCCCACTTCCAATCTCTTTACTTTGTTTTTGTCTTGCTTTACTTTATTTTATTTACTGCTTTGTTTGCTTTCTTATATCAAAATACAAAAAAATAGTTACTTGCATTTACTTTATTTAGTTTGCTTTATTTACTATTGCTAAAATGGGTACTCCTGAAAATACTAAGTTGTGTGACTTCACTAGCACAAATAATAATGATTTCCTATGGACACCTATTGCTCCACCTGCTACTACAATTCTTTGAAATTAAACCTGCTTTTTGAATCTTGTTATGAGAGAGCAATTTTCTGGTGTTAGTTCTGATGATGCTGCTGCCCATCTTAATAATTTTGTTGAACTATGTGAGATGCAAAAGTATAAGGATGTAGATGGTGTCATTATAAAATTAAAATTGTTTCCTTTCTCTTTAAGAGGAAGAGCTAAAGATTGGTTGCTATCTTTGCCTAAGAATAGTATTGATTCATGGACTAAATGTAAAGATTCTTTCATTGGTAGATATTATCCTCCTGCTAAAATTATATCTTTGAGAAGTAGCATAATGAATTTTAAGCAATTGGATAATGAGCATGTTGCCCAAGCATGGGAAATAATGAAATCTTTGGTTAAAAATTGCCCTACCCATGGACTGACTACTTGGATGATCATCCAAACCTAGTAACAACTATAGGCCATATCCTTATAATAATGGCAACGGCTATGGTAATTCTTATGGGAATTCTTACAACAATAATAGGAGTTCACCCCTGGACTTGAAGCCATGCTTAAAGAATTTATTAGTACACAAACTGCTTTTAACAAATCTGTTGAAGAAAAGCTTGGTAAAATTGATATTCTTGCTTCTAAGGTTGATAGTCTTGCTGCTGATGTTGATCTTTTGAAATTGAAAGTTATTCCTAATGAAACTAAAGATATTAAGTCATTTGCTACAGCAAACGCCATCCAAGTTCGAATTAATGAGTATATTAGATTGATGGCTGAATTGCGTGCTAGGTGGGAAAAAGAAGAAAATGCTAAAGAGAATATTGTAGCTAAAGTTTGGACTATTACCACCACTAGTAATGCTAATGCTTCACATGTTGCTACACCTCCTACTATTAATGATAAAATAATTGGTGTTGGCAATATTTCTACTCCTAATGCAAAGCGTGCAAAACTGCCCGAAACTGCTGAAACTGCTGTGATAAAACTGCTGAAATTTTTCAAAATATTGGGGACAATGATCCCATTGCTGTAGACCATAAGGGTTTAGATTTTGATGATTGTCACATCTCTGAAGTTATAAAGTTCTTACAAAAACTTGCTAGAAGTCCTAATGCTAGTGCTATAAATTTGGCCTTTACAAAACATATTACAAATGCTCTCATTAAAGCTAGAGAAGATAAATTAAAACTTGAGACTTCTATTCCTAGGAAGTTAGAAGATGGTTGGGAGCCCATCATTAAGATGAAGGTCAATAATTTTGATTGTAATGCTTTATGTGATCTTGGTGCAAGTATTTCTGTTATGCCTAAGAAAATCTATAATATGCTTGACTTGCCACCATTGAAAAATTGTTATTTGGATGTTAATCTTGCTGATAATTCTACAAAGAAACCTTTGGGAAGGATTGATAATGTTCGCATTACGATTAACAATAACCTTGTCCCCGTTGATTTTGTTGTCTTGGATATTGAATGCAATGCATCTTGTCCCATTATATTGGGAAGACCTTTTCTTCGAACTGTTGATGCTATTATTGATATGAAGGAAGGTAATATTAAATATCAATTTCCTCTCAAGAAAGGTATGGAACACTTCCCTAGAAAGAGAATGAAGTTACCTTTTGATTTTATTATTAGAACAAATTATGATGTTGATGCTTCATCTCTTGATAATACTTGATTCACACTTTCTGCGCCTGAAAGGCGTTAAAGAAAAGCGCTTATGGGAGACAACCCATTATTTTACTTCTACACTTTTGTTTTATATTTGAGTCTTGGAAGTTGTTACTACTGTAGCAACCTCTCCTTATCTTTATTTTGTTGCATTGTTGTGCCAAGTAAAGTCTTTGATAGTAAAGATGATACTAGATTTGGATTACTGCGCAGAAACAGAATTCTTACTGTCACGAAATTGAGTAGCCCCGTCTGTAGGTAACTCAGAAAAATCTGCCAATTTACGTGCGTGATCCTCAGATATGTACACAACTTTCATTCAATTTGAGCATTTTCATCTGAGCAAGTTAAGTGCCCCAGAAAAATTTGTCTTTACGTACTGTTCTGTTTTGACAGATTCTGCCTTTTATTTCGCATTGCCTGTTTTACTATGTTTGATGGATTTCTTTGTTCCATTAACTTTCAGTAGCTTTGTGCAATGTCCAGAAGTGTTAAGAATGATTATGTCACCTCTGAACATGTGAATTTTTGATTATGCACTAACCCTCTAATGAGTTTGTTTTGAGTTTGGTGTGGAGGAAGTTTTCAAGGATCAAGAGAGGAGGATGATACAATATGATCAAGGAGAGTGAAAACTCTAAGCTTAGGGATGCCCCCGTGGTTCATCCCTGCATATTTCAAGAAGACTCAAGCATCTAAGCTTGGGGATGCCCAAGGCATCCCCTTCTTCATCGACAACATTATCAGGTCACCTATAGTGAAACTATATTTTTATTCCATCACATCTTATGTGCTTTACTTGGAGCGTCTTTATGTTTTTGTTTTTGTTTTGTTTGAATAAAATTGGATCCTAGCATTCATTGTGTGGGAGAGAGACACGCTCCGCTGTTGCATATGAACACGTATGTTCTTAGCTTTATTCTTAGTGTTCATGGCGAAGGTTGAAACTACTTCGTTAATTGTTATATGGTTGGAAACAGAAAATGCTACATGTGGTAATTGGTATAATGTCTTGAATAATTTGATACTTGGCAATTGTTGTGCTCAAATAGATCATGTTTAAGCTCTTGCATCATGTACTTTGCACCTATTAGTGAAGAAATACTGTAGAGCTTGTTAAAATTTGGTTTGCATGATTGGTCTCTCTAAGTCTAGATATTTTTTGGTGAGGGTTTGAACAACAAGGAAGACAGTGTAGAGTCTTATAATGCTTGCAATATGTTCTTATGTAAGTTTTGCTGTACCGGTTCATACTTGAGTTTGCTTCAAACAACCTTGCTATCCTAAGCCTTGTATTGAGAGGGAATACTTCTCGTGCATCCAAAATCCTTGAGCCAAAAACTATGCCATTTGTGTCCACCATACCTACCTACTACATGGTATTTTCCGCCATTCCAAAGTAAGTTGCTTGAAGTGCTACCTTTAAAATTCCATTCTTTGTCTTTGCAATATATAGCTCATGGGAAAAATAGCTTAAAAACTATTGTGGTATTGAATATGTACTTATGTATCTTATTTTTAATAAGTTGCTTGTTGAGCGATAACCATGTTCCTGGGGACGCCATCAAATATTTCACTTTGTTGAATATCATGTGAGTTGCTATGCATGTTCGTCTTGTCTGAAGTAAGGGTGATTTATCATGATCAAATGGTTTGAGTATGCATATTGTTAGAGAAGAACATTAGGCCGCTAACTAAAGCCATGATCCATGGTGGAAGTTTCAGTTTGGACAAAAATCCTCAATCTCTTATGAGAATATTATCTGTTGTTGAATGCTTATGCATTAAAGAGGAGTCCATTATCTGTTGTCTATGTTGTCCCGGTATGGATGTCTAAGTTGAGAATAATCAAAAGCGAGAAATCCAATGCGAACTTTCTCCTTAGACCTTTGTATAGACGGCATAGACGTACCCCTTTGTGACACTTGGTTAAAACATATGTTATGCAATGATAATCCATGTAAATCCAAGCTAATTAGGACGAGGTGCGGGCACTATTGGTAATCTATGCATGAGGCTTGCAACTTATAGGATATCTTATACATAACTCATATGCTTTATTACTACCGTTGGCAAAATTGTTTCTTGTTTTCAAAATAAAAGCTCTAGCACAAATATAGCAATCCATGCTTCACTCTACGAAGGGCCATTCTTTTAGTTTTATGTTGAGTCAGTTAACCTACTTCTTTCTATCTTAGAAGCAAACGCTTGGGTTAACTGTGCATTGATTCTTACATACTTTCTTATTTGCATTCATCATATTACTTTGTATTGACAATTATCCATGAGATATACATGTTGAAGTTGAAAGCAACCGCTGAAACTTAAATCTTCCTTTGTGTTGCTTCAATGCCTTTACTTTGAATCTATTGCTTGATGAGTTAACTCTTATGCAAGACTTATTGATGCTTGTCTTGAAAGTACTATTCATGAAAAGTCTTTGCTATATGATTCAGTTGTTTACTCATTGTCTTTACCATTGCTTCGAATCGCTGCATTCATTACATATGCTTACAATAGTATTGATCAAGATTATGATAGCATGTCACTTCAGAAATTATCTTTGTTATCGTTTACCTACTCGAGGAGTAGGAACTAAGCTTGGTGATGCTTGATACGTCTCAAACGTATCTATAATTTCTTATGTTCCATGCTACTTTATTGATGATACTCACATGTTTTATACATACTTTATGTCATATTTATGCATTTTCTGCACTAACCTATTGACGAGATGCCGAAGAGCCGTTGTTGTTTTCGTTGTTTTTCAGAAATCCTAGTAAGGAAATATTCTCGGAATTGGACGAAATCAACGCCCGGGGTCTTATTTTTCCACGAAGCTTCCGAAGACCGAAAGGATTACGAAGTGGGGCGACGAGCGCGCCACCAGGGCCGCGCGGCCAGGGCTGGGCCCGCGCCGCCCTGGCGTGTGGACCCCTCGTGTCGCCCCTAAACCTACCCTTCCGCCTATAAGAAGCCTTCGTCGAGACCCCAGTACCGAGAGCCACGATACGGAAAACCTTCCGGAGACGCCGCCACCGCGAATCCCATCTCGTGGGATTCAGGAGATCGCCTCCGGCACCCTGCTGGAGAGGGGAATCATCTCCCGGAGGACTCTTCATTGCCATGATCGCCTCCGGAGTGATGTGTGAGTAGTTCACCCCTGGACTATGGGTCCATAGCAGTAGCTAGATGGTTGTCTTCTCCTCATGTGCTATCATTGTTGGATCTTGTGAGCTGCCTAACATGATCAAAATCATCTATTTGTAATGCTACATGTTGCGTTTGTTGGGATCCGATGAATATGGAATACTATGTTATGTTGATTATCAATCTATCATCTATGTGTTGTTTATGATCTTGCATGCTCTCCGTTGCTAGTAGAGGCTCTGGCCAAGTTGATACTTGTAACTCCAAGAGGAGTATTTATGCTCGATAGTGGGTTCATGCCTCCATTAAATCTGGGACAGTGACAGAAAGTTCTAAGGTTGTGGATGTGCTGTTGCTACTAGGGATAAAACATCGATGCTTTGTCTAAGGATATTTGTGTTGATTACATTACGCACCATACTTAATGTAATTGTCTGTTGTTTGCAACTTAATACTGGAAGGGGTGCGGATGCTAACCCGAAGGTGGACTTTTTAGACATAGATGCATGCTGGATAGCGGTCTATGTACTTTGTCATAATGCCCGATTGAATTTCACACTACTCATCATGATATGTATGTGCATTGTCATGCCCTCTTTATTTGTCAATTGCCCAACTGTAATTTGGTCACCCAACATGCTAATTCTTATTGGAGAGACACCACTAGTGAACTGTGGACCCCGGTCCAATTCTTTTACATCGAATACAATCTGCAATACTTGTTCTTACTGTTCTTTGCAAACATCATCTTCCACACTATACATCTAATCCTTTGTTACACAAGCCGTGAGATTGACAACCTCACTTTTTAAGTTGGGGCAAAGTACTTGGATTGTGTTGTGCAGGTTCCACGTTGGCGCCGGAATCCCTGGTGTTGCGCCACACTACACTCCGCCACCAACAACCTTCAACGTGCTTCTTGACTCCTACTGGTTCGATAACCTTGGTTTCTTACTGAGGGAAAACTTGCTGCTGTACGCATCACACCTTCCTCTTGGGGTTCCCAACGGGCGTGTGCTTTACTCGTCATCAGTGATCAAGTAGGTCCAACAAGAGGTGGTGTGGTGCTAGTGATGTAGAGGTTAAAGTGATGAGTTGGAGAGATTTGAGATAGTTTTGCATAACTAGAGATGAGGTTCGGGATCAATGGGTCAAAATGACCATGTTTGCATTGGCTCAAAATTTTCTTTTACCAAAGTGGTAATTGTAGAACATAAGGGTGTTTGATGAAAAGAAGATGCCATGCCAAAAAGTAATTTATTTGGTAAGGTTTGGATCACCTAAGAATAGTATGGCCCTAATTGAAGGAATTTTATTTGAACTTGCATTAGAAAGAAGAAAATTTGAGTTAAAAGGTTCTAATTTCTAAACTAGTCCATGTCTAACTCTCTCATATTTAAAAAAAGCCAGAAAAAGAAATAACTTGCATAAGTGCCATAAACAAGCATTTTGTTAAAGGAAAGTAAGAAATGAAAAGATCTTATAGAAACATTTTTGGGTTGAGAAGGGATGGTATGAAGTACCATCTACCTTTCCTAAGTTATTTGGGAAAAAAAATGAAAAAGCTTTGTGATTAAAACTATAGAAGAAAAACAAGAGGGTTTTGAGAAAGAGAAGGAAAACTAATTTTGGGAGGAGTGATCTCAAGGGTATATGGTGGCTACATAATGTATCCATCATACTCACTCTTTGTTTTGTGGAAGCTAATCAAGGATTAAAATAAAAACAAGAGATAAAAGAGGAAGAAGTGATCTAGTGTTCAAACATCGGGTAGGGTATAAGATCAAGTGAATATAAGAATTGTAAGGGTAGCATGGAACATGCAAGACATGGAAGTTGTAGAGGGTGTTGCATAGATGATATCTATGCATTGAGTTCACCTATAACAGTTGTGGGTGCTTAGAGATCAACTGCCAAAGTTTAAATATTTTAAGCCTGCCAAAACATCTTACTGACTTGGCTTCAAAACCAACAAGGAAAAGTGGGTAAGAGAGTGATATGGCTCAAGGCATTGGGATGGTTGGGAAGTACACATGACAAGGTAGGTCTAAGGCCAAGTAAAAAAAACATTAGATGGAAAAGGATCACTTAATCTAAAGGCTCCAAAACTGATCCTGAGAACAATTTTAAGACTTAGCCAAAAATTATGATGTTGGAGGGGTTTTGACTAGGGTATAAGAGAAGGATGTAGTAAGGGGTAGATGATCCCAAGTTTTGAAACAAGGATGGGTTGATCTAGATTATAACACAAAGAGGAATTTTTTAAGTAGGCACACTCTCAAGTTGCCATCTGAAGAAAGGTTTGAGGTGGTGAAAAAGGAAAACAACTTTTTCTAAGTCACACATGTGTTTTATTAGGCGAGTGGATTGTCTTACCACTAGAGGTGTTGTTCTTTGGGGTAGCTCAAGACAAAACTTAACAAACAGAACAAGACAATGCATCTACCAACAGATCAAAGCAGTTCATTATATCAAACAGATCAAGGCAATTCATCTAATTAGTCTATAATTTTTTTTGTTCCCCTTGATTTTTCCTTGACTCTTCTACCATGTATCAGCCGATTCTTCCATTTAGTGTTCATGCAAACATCTCTTCTACCTAATAAAGTATTTCATTATCAAGAGGGTTGTGATAGCGAAAAATATACTAATTTTGAGATGTTAGCCTGACTGATTGAAAGGATATGAGAAATACCTCTTTTATTACCATTTTCTTTTACATGTCCTGCAGATGTGGCCCTATTTTGATGCAAGAAGTTGTAATAGCAAAAGTACCGACATATATTATTCTATCGAAGGCGAGTCGATACGCCGAGAAGAAATATTCATATGATTGATGTGAGGTAAAATTTATGATATGCGCACCTGTAGATCCAGTATCCATCAACATTTTGTATATGTGCTGGCAATACATTTTTTTTCTTTCAGCGGCAAACACACCATTGTTACTCTATGGGGAGAATATGCTGAGACAGAAGCCTTTCATGTTGTTTCCCTTTATAGAAGAAGTTGTGAAGGGAGTGTTGTCATACTCTTTGTGGGCATGGGTTTTGCTTATTATTCACCACCATTAACCAAATAGTTATAACTGCTGGTGCTGCCACAAGAATGTTATCTTTCTAGAAAACATCCTTGAGACTATCATTTGTGTTGAAATACCTATCTGAATATATGCACTGGCTTTGTTGGGCAATGTTTCCATCACGTTTGATGCTGACTGTATATGAAATCAGAAGACAACCATGTAGCAGTATCTTAAGCGCATTACTGTACTAATAATGTGTAGGTGTATGATCAGTTTCATGCTGTTTTAATCTCATTCCTATGGATGTTAGAATTTGGAGTAATTGGAATGTGTGTGGTCAGTTCTCTACTTTTCTGAGTTCCTAAATGTCTTAGCTATGGATCAGTTTTGCATTGTGCTATTCTCGTGTCAATATTAGTTATTGATCAGTTTTGCACTGTGCTATTTTTGTGTCAAGCAAACTTCTTCTTGCACTGTTAATTCAGAAAGCATGGCCTGAGTAGGGGCTCACCTATCTACGATTATATGACATGGCTAGGAACTATAATGTTTGAAATTCTATCTCTGCCATTGATTGATGAAAATAAGTTGCAACGCATGGCATGCTAGGAATGGTTGTTCAGATGGTTTGTTCCATGTGTTGTCCTAAATTCTTTGGTTACAACAGTAATTGTTTTGTAGGCTCGCTGATTCGTGAATGCTGATGCCTATGCTGTCGATTTACGACTCCTTGCTGCTCCCTAGATGTGTCATACGAGATACTGATCTAATGATCTCAGGAAAAGGAGACATCACTGTTACAGGAAATCTTGATCCGACTCTTCTTTTTTTCTTTTTCAGCAAATACTAGATTTTCATAAGTACAATCAAGTCAGCTCAACGTAAGGGTCTAAGAGAAAGTAGCTGCTCAACTGGTGAAACAGATATTTTGCATGAAACCACTAATCTGTCGACATTGAAGCAGAAATATCATGCAGAATGTTGTTGATCTATGTCCTATAAGTATTTCCCCCATACTGTGGTATTACATGCCTACCAGATAACTATGTATAATTACTACAGCTGATGCAAGGAGTAAACTGTATTCACTCAGCAGGACCTGAAGCCAAATATATATATTAGAAATGTACGCACACATGCGCGGCATGCCGCCACGCCTATGCCTCCTAGTAGAATGTACGCATGTCAAAATAGAAGTTCTAAAATTAACACCACCAACAGTGACATGAGCGAAGTCGTAGATATAAAGGCAACTGCTTATCCATATTTTCCAAAGGGCACAAATGTCCAATGAGTGTTTTTTCTATTAATAACATATATAATTCATTTTTCCCACAGGCAACCAAAGCCAAATTCCTACTAAACCCTTTTTTGCATTTTATAATCCTAAAGATTTAGATGCTAAAAGTTATCTTTTTTCTAAATATATGTTTTGGTAAACTAGTTGCATGAATGCACGGGATAAAGATTAATATATATCAATTCAATGTAACATACAAGTAAATGATGACAACACAACTAGAGATACAGAATTAGTACAGATCCCTCATTGCAACAGTACTCATAACAATCTTACTAATTCCCATATAAATCACTTATTAACTGCAACAATAGCCATAACAATCATCCACATGATGACCTGTCTCATATAATGTTCCATCCTCTGGGTGCATCAGTTCTTCTTGACATGCATAGCAATGTTGGGTGTCAACACGAATTTCCTTGCCATGGTATCCATCATTACCTTTGATGCCCCGAACCCCACCTATAAAATAACATTAAAACATTGGGGTAAAAGTAAATGAAAATGACATAGACTCCGATTAGAACTGACCAATTCTTTCTTTTTCTTCCAATGAAACTATGCATGTGGGTATATATATATCATCATCACAAACATAATGTAGCTCTGCAAAGAAGAACTCTTCCTTTGAATTCTCCAAAGAGCTTTTGGCTGTGAAGTTTACATGACCATAAAAGCGCCATCCATCCATGATTCCAGTGCTAGTGATGCCTTTGATGAGCTCATACTTGATCTAACATATTCCAAGTAAAAAAAATTTAGCATATATTCTTGCATAATAATGTTAAAAGGTAAAAAAATGATAGACACAATTAAATAGAGAAGCAAGGTTGCAATGAATGAAAATATGTAAGAACATGTACCATTATAAGATCACACCAAATTAAGCATATACAGTTACTTGGCATTTATTCAACGGGGACAAATTCCATTGCTAATGCTATCCTTGAAAGGGACTCATGATCAATGAAACCGGACAAAGTGATTAACCAAGCTACTACAAAGAACCATCAACCAAAGTTCTATTTTAATTTCTATTTACGTTTAAGTACTAATAATGAACAGAAAGATAATCGAGGCTTAGATAACATACCATGTTTTTTTCTTGGCTGTTGTAGTGGTCGAGTGCGGCGGCCACAAATTTATTAGTTTGCCGTTCAAGATCTTCCTTGGAGAAAGTGTTACCATCATTATATAACGAATCAAAGTTGTCCGCAATGTCGTAATCCTCATCGTCCAAGAGGTGGGTGTTCAGACCAGGCTCATTGGGAATGTAATCAGCCATGGTGTCAAATCTAAGTTTATGAAAAAGGTTAGGCGGAAGCATGTGGATATTAATTAGTTATCTGCACCTTCTACGGAGCTTACTCTGGGCCTCCATAAGATGGTGAAGTAGGAAGACGCAGATATGAATCATCGTCTTCGGGTTCCGGGTATGTAGGATTGCTGAGTTTCAGATCAGCACCGGTATCATCAAAGAATTGGGTGCTTGGACCATGCTCACCGGGAGTGTAATCAGCCATGGTCTCAAACCTAAGTCAAATGTAGTTGATGGAAAATGTTAGGCGTGGACATCGTTGTCCGCAGCTTCTACTTAAAGAATTTCTGTGTATGTTCCATAATTCTAGTCGTGGTTTTAGTAATTTAAACTAAAGCTACAACAAGAATTATGGAATGGATAGAGTAATTACTAGTGTGTATGAGGAGCATACTCTGGGTATTCATAAGATGGTGAGGTAGGAGAAGGCGGACATGGTTCATCTTCAGGTTCCGGAGGAGGAGGGCTCCTCTTGTACAGTACAACAGGCATGTGTGGTCGATGTTATTATAGGCCTCACCTCACGGCTCACTGGTAATTGACCAAGCTCAGCTTAGCTTGATTAGCTTTTTGGCGGTGGCGGAACTGATTGATTACTCAGGTGATTGAGCCTAGCCTGCAGGACATGACAAGTAGTAGAACGAATTAACGGCGGCGCCGATGTATATGTGTATGAATACAATCTGAATTTGGAGTGTGATTGAACAAATTGAGCCGCAGTTAAGCTTATAAGGGCAAGTACAATGGACGCTTAGCCTTAAAAAAAAATTAAAACACATCTGATAATATTCGAAGCATCCTATCTCCCAGTGGTAGACGCTAATCACAGACGCTTAACTGCCCGGCCGCTCCGCTCGTTCCTCTACAGGCTACACTCGATACAGGGAAAAAAATGGCCAAGCGGTCGATGCCAGTTCTTGCGTCTATGTCGTGTCTATGCCGAAGAGACGCTAGGAATCAAAACCTGAACTGCCGATCTACCGGGATATTGATCCTGGCGTTCCTAGATAGCGCCCCCCATTGCCGATCTACCGGGATACTCAGATTTCAGTGTCGTTGTAGTACGCACCTCTGTTCATAATTCGGCGATCCGGTCGATCTAAACCTGCTCCGATCTGCGGGGCGGGCAAGCAAGAGATCTGGTTAATCACGAGCTGAATCGATCAACCAGGTGGTGTATACATAGACGGCGGGAGGGATCCCTAACTGAATCGAGATCGGTTGAATACAGTGTCCTACTCCGACTCTCTTCTAAATCGGGTTCTCTTCCCAAATCCTCTCCTCGCTTATGATTCCTCTTCCACAGCTCGTTATGGGCTTTGTATGCCTCTGCGCCCAGCCTTTGGGTATAGCCTGGGCTGGGCTGGCCCAGCAGACACTTGTTGGACCCTGGGTGCAAATTATCTTACTACTCCGTATTACTATTAGGTAGATGACTTCTTGCTCAAATAACAAACCATATCGATGGGTCTCCGTTCGCGAAAGGTTTTCCTGGGCTTATATAGTACATAAAAAACCGAAAAAAACAGTATAGGTGACTTCTTCCGCATCGACGCTTTCCCGGCTCTAACCCGGCGTCGAAACCTTGTTCGTCGTACGGTGCAGGCCAGACAAGTACCAGAGTCCGGCTCTAACCCGGCGTCGAAACCTTGTTCGTCGTACGGTCCAAGCAGCAAGCCAACCCTCAGCGAAGTCCTGGTCCAGCGCGATAGAGCATGTCCTCAAATAACAAACCATCGTACTGTGACGCCTCAAATCTGGTACACCGCCTCGCCGATCGAGTAGCTTCCTCGCGGCTAGCCATGGATATCGACATGACGAGGAATAATGCATGGGAGCTGCAACTCTGCAAGAGGACGACTTTGTGCTGCTCAAGGTGGCCACATTGCCGACGGCTCATCATGACCTGGGACAACGACTCAACGAGTAATAGTAAGGGCATCTCCAGCGGCACGACGCATTTCGGACACCAAAAATGTCCGCGGGCGTCCGTTTACGTCGCCTGGTGGACGCGGAAATGGTCGCTTGTCCGTTTCCGTCAGGGGCTGGCTCCAGCGGCGCGACGTAAATTCGGCGCATGCGAGAATTCAAAAATTGGTGTCCAAATTGAGGGCTGAAACTACTTTGCACGAAATTTTACAGCCGCAAATTGAGGGCTGAAACAAGTTCATCACACTTTGCACATGTCACGGCGCAAAGTGGAGTCCAAAAGGGGCACAACAAGGCCTGAACAACAATAAAAATGTCCAAAAGGAGGCCAAGGTGTTGGTCGCATGGCGCCGGCGATCAGGCGTCTCGCGCGCGGATTTCGGCGCGCCTCTTGATGAACCAGGCCCTGGTGTCGTCGTCGACTGATATGGGGTGGTCCGATCTTCTTAGTAAGCGAACGGTGGTGATGAACACGTGATGGTAGCAGCGGATGAAATCGATGATATGAGGAGGATAACTTGTATGACGCCGACGAAGTCTCTCGATTGATTCCTGATGCCAATGCAACAGCTCTCAACCCTGCAAGATACTCGCAACTCCACACACTTGCGCACGTAGCCGCCGACCACGAAGCGGTAAGTTGCAACCTTCTAATTCCCAATTGAACAGCAGATCACACAAGACTTTCAGATCTACACAATATCAAGCAATATAGTGTAGGGGATTCAATAGTTTTGCAGAGCAAACAATTAATAACTAGGGTTTATCTTAAACGTGGTCTAAAGCAACTTGTGGGGCGTCCAGGGCACTTATATAGGCGTCTGGGACGACCTTAGGTCCAAAAAGTACGAAAATAACCGACCCAGAATAGATCTGGTCGAGACAGACTCGGACTCGGCCGGTCTGGGGGGCGGTCAACCGGGCCTGGGACCGGGCCAAGGACCGGCTGAAAGGATCGTATGCCACACCTACAGGGGGGGGGTGAATAGGTGCTAACCAATTTTTAGTTCCTTTTCAAATTAGGCTCGACACAAAGGTAAATTCTCTAGATATGCAACTAAGTGAATTTACCTATATGACAAGGCAAACAACTAAGCAAGATATAGCTACGCAATAAGAGATAGAATAGGATAGAGGTAACCGAGAGTGGAGCACGCGGAGACACGGAGATGATTCTCGTAGTTCCCTTCCTTTGCAAGAAGGTACGTCTACGTTTGGAGGAGTGTGGTTGCTACGAAAGCCAAACCAACAGCCACGAGGCTTCACTCAGATCTCCTATGGGCAACGCCACGAAGGCCTAGCCCACTTCCACTAAGGGATTTCCTCGGCGGAAACCGGGCCTTTACAAGGTTCTTGGGGCACACATCCACAACTGAATTGGAGGCTCCCAAATCTGTAACAATACACCAATCAACAACAACACATCAACACAAATCAACTAGGGAACCAAATAGGAACACTAGCATGAGATCCCTCAAACAAATGAGGGGAAATGAAAAACGCTTCGGTGAGGATGTAGATCGGTGTCTTCTCCTTCAAATCTCCAAAGATCAAGAGCTTTGGTTGGGGGAGGAGATCTTGCAAATCTTGTGTTCTTGAGGTGGCTCTAATGGTGGTGAAGCTTGGCAGATATTTGTGCAATGATTGAGCAAGCATCCAAGGTAGAAGAAGGGGGGTATATATACCCCCCAGAAATCCAGCCGTTCGGGGGCGGATAATCCGGCCTAAGTTGGGCCGGATAATCCGCCCCCACCAAAAATCCGGCTGTGGAAAAATCCGGCCAAATGTCCGGCCAAAAGTCCGCCCCATGTCCAGGGCTGCTTCGCGTCTGGTCCTTAGCCATTTTGAGAGGGCCGGATATTTCGAGAAAATCCGGCCCGGATTATCCGGCCCTATGGAATTTCCGGGCAAAAGTCCGGCCAATAATCCGGCCCCTATACTGAGCCACATTTCCTCTGGTCCTTAGTCATTTCTTGGGGGGCCGGATATTTCAAGAAAATCCGGCCCGGATAATCCGGCCCTATGGAATTTCCGGCCAAATGTCCGGCCAAAAATCCGGCCCCTGTACTGAGCCACAATTGTTCGAGTCCTTAGCCAGAAATTGGGGCCCGGATATTTTGGAAATATCCGGCCCGGATTATCCGGCCTGGTGGTCCTTTTCAGTTGTCATTTGACTCGTGTTTTCAACACAAGACACACACATATTCATGTACCTATATACATCCTTCACCACTTCATCAAACATTAGGGTATCGCATACATTGACATCAAACACACAAAACATATTGTGAGAGATGTTCTTTCAATCTCCCCCTTTTTGGTGTTTGATGACAATATACGGATTTGCAAGAAAAACACTATATAGAGCAAGCATGTTGGCAAAAACAAAAAGGCACTCCCCCTACATGTGTGCATACAAGTAATTTGCATTTGAATACAAATGCACAACATATAGGTGCGAGGTGCCTCAACACTAGATATATCCAACATGACAAATATGTAGTTGAGACAAGTGATAGAAATCATACCCATATGGAGATATATAATACCGGATATATAATATCACACACCATATGATAAATCTTGGTCTCAACATATAGAAATCCGAAATCCATAGCAAAATAGCATAAAGTCTCACAACCACAAATAGCACATAGTTTTAAACAAAACACATAAAGGACACAAGCAATAAGAGAATGATAAACGAGTATGTTTGTGCCCTATCCACCATGCAAATCCCCGTGAGTTCCTAATAGAACACTTCTCCCCCTTTGGCATCGAGACGCCAAAAAGGGGAAAAGCGCGATGCTAGTCGCCCCATGAAGATCACTCGGAGTCCTCTTCGTCTTCGGATTCCTGTTCCTCTTCCTCTTCATCTTCTGTGTCAGGAGCAGGAGGAGAGCTGCGAGTGTAGTTGGCCCTATGGATGCAGTCCTCAAGATCAGCCCACGGAACCTGTGAGGAGTGCCACCCACTGTAACCTGGGTGAACTGGAGGCTGAGGTGGGGGACCTTGCTCACCACTGAGCTTGTGAAGGATGAGTGCCTGGGAATGCTGGATCTCAGAACGCTCTCGGCTGGCCGCATGATTCTCCTTGTGGATCTCAATGTTCATGCACAAGATGTGGCGCTGGAACCAAGTGAGCTTCTTCACATGTTGCTTCATGGTAGGAACATCAGCATGACGAGCGGGGGCAAAGCCACTAGCACGGGCATCTCCCATGAAGGAGTCAGTGGCCGGGGCAGCACGGGGAACCGACTTCTTCTTGTATGCCTTCTTGAGAGAGTGCGTCTCCTTTGGGTACTGGCTCAAGTCTTCGTCTATAGCCACAACGTTGTTGATGAGGAGCTGGATATAGGGTGCATATGGCATGGTGGTCCGGGAGACCACGGCATCATGAATCTCGTTGAAGATGTAGTGCATGACATCAAGAGAGTAGTCTTCCTCCTCATCACTATCACGTGCACACTTAAGGCTGAGGTGCAAGAGGTCCACAAGTGCTCCACGAAGTGCATCATTGTTGCCACCACTAGGAGCAATGGTAGCTCTAAGGAACCGGAGCACTTGACTGTAGATGGGGAGGAGCACCTTGGTAGTACCAACTACCCCAGTAGAGTCATAGAGATGATATAGCACCTTCTTGTCCGTCTTCTGAGGACCATGGAAGCGAATGCCACCTTCAGCTGGAAGTCCAAGAACAGACGCAAACCGGCGCAAGTTTGACGAACAGTGAGTGGAGCCCGTCATCCATTCCATAGTGTATTCATCATCATTATTGAAGGCCACAGTAGCAAAGAACTGCTTAATCAGCTCAGGACTGTAGTCGCACTGAATCTTCATTAGATCCTTCAGGCCCATCCTTCCAGTCACCCAGATGGCATCCTCAAAGTGATTATCCTTATCCAGATCATCCACATTGATCGCTTGCATGTGTCGCACTTTCTTCATGGGCTCATAAATGTCCTTGTAGATGTACTCTTGCTCCATGCACCAGAAGCGTCTTCCCTCTATCTCCTCATCCCTTGCAAGATCTTCATACCAGTTCTTCATCCGGATCGCTGCATAAGAGATAAGGTCCATTGCCTTGTAGTTCTGCCTCACTTCCTTGTTCTTCCGTCTGGCAGTGACGGACTTGCGAGGGGCATTGGGTGCAAACTCGTCACTTGATCGCTCATGCCTAGGACGTCTCCGACCACCCCGAGAAGCACCACCTGTGAGAAGCAAAGATGGATAGCAAAAGAGAAGATAATGCTCATAAGTCATGTAAGATACAGTAATGTACTCTAGAAACATACTATAAGTCGGTACAAGTCTAGACACGATGGATTAAAACAGAACTGCAGTGGCGATGAAGCTCCAGGCCGGATAATCCGGTGTCCCCTGGGGGCGGATAATTCGGCCAGGCCGGATAATCCGGTCTTTGCGGGGGCCGGATAATCCGGCCTTGCGAATCTTGCAGTTCTTCCAATCAAAAACTTGTCTATGACCAGATCGACCTCATAGCATGCAGGAGGAGTATACTACACACGATTTGGAACAACTAGACACCAAATCCACCAAGAAAATAGCACATACAAATCACAACACCTAGGGTTAGGGATTGTGAGTCATACCCGCATCCATTGCGAAAGCCGCTTAGAGGAGAAGGTAGCTAGGGAGGAGAGGCACCCGATCCACCCAAGAACTCCGAGAGGGAGCGGACGGGGCGTCTCCGGCGAGGAGGAGGAGCTCCGGTGGCTTGAGGAGGGAGAAGGGGGCGCGTGGGGGGAACTGGTTGATGTGCCAACCGTTCTCCCTGCGGCCTCCCTTAATCCTCCCACAAATCGCCCAGGCCGGATAATCCGGCCCAAAGTGGGGGCGGATAATTCGGCCAGGCCGAATATTCCGTGGTGCCAGGGGGCCGGATTATCCGGTTTTCTGGAAAATTCCAGAACACCGGAAATCCTTCCTATCTTTAGTTGGTTATTTGCGAACTCATATGTGGTGCAATAAAATATCACGTCACATATAAGATGCATATTTACCAATAAGATGGGGCAACTGTCAACACCCGGATTTTTAGGTCCAGATGCCTATTATGTCATACATCGCAATCCCAGGAAAATTGTTGTTGCGAGGCATAATAGTTGAGTATCACAGTCATCATTCATTACAATCCATAAAGTCTTACAATTGGAATCACATCATCCATATTACACGAATAGTTGATCTATTGATCAACGAACAAACACAGGTTCATAGCGGAAGCGTAAAGATACAAGGACTCTCTAGTCCACAGGCCAACGCTTGACGTTGGAAGACTCCTAGTTATTGTAGCCGTCCTGTTGGCCGTCATCTTCGTACTGCTGCTCCTCTTCAAAGTCTGGCCATTGGAATAGCCAGGGACACAGCCGTGAGTACTTTCAAAGTACTCGCAAACTAATACTACGGTAAATAACACTATTTTACTAAAGAGGGTTCTAAGCTCTAAGTTGATTTGCATAAAGCCAATTTTAGTTCACAAGCATTTAGTGAAAGACTCAACATTTGCTAACTAACTCAAGTGGGAACATTAGTGTCATTCCCACAACTTAGTGGTGATTCAAGTCAAGTCACCATTCACCATTCAACTTTTTCAAGAAATTCTGACACCGGAAACTATATGGCCTTTCCAACCGTCCGTAACCGTGGACACGGCTATTCGAATAGGTTTACACTCTGCAGAGGTTGCACACTTGTGCCACAACATTTGATTACATCCGTGGGGATAACCCCGAATCATCGTAACTCAGCGCGGATCATCAACCATAACCTTTCACTTACAAACCCTAGTATAGGCACCTCTCCCCATGAGCTTGGCCTCCCGGTGAAGACCAACTGTCAACCCACAGGGCTTGGCCGTACAATTCACCTCAATTCACATCATTTCTCAACAACGGAGGCAGCCTCGGCATAACCCCTATGATGCTTGTTTAGAGGGAACCCATACCAAGGTGTATAATTTTCCAGTTAAGCCCTACCCATAATCAGGTATTGTGGGGGTACTCACAAATTGGAAAGGTATCGCATCCAAACCAAAATCAGTTTTTAATCAAAAATCACCATCTTCTCTGAGTCATAAAAACCTTTCAAACTTCATTCAAAAACAACTTCACTTCACCAAGTTCCCATCTAGAGTAGTCAAGTTTTATTTGTTAGCAACAACACTAATCATGAGGGGTGCTGTCTTAGCTTTGCTTGTTCTAGGCTAAGCTTGGTACTCATATGCTATTCTAGACCAAGTGAAACATGAATCAAAAAGTAACTTTGGAAGGTAAAAAGTAGTAAAAATTGCATAGTAAAAACTTGGGATAGGACCACTAGGCATAAGGTAAAAGAGGGTGATGCATTGTTATTGAAGAGCTTTGCACTTTGCAAGGGTATTAGCTTGCCTTGGTTGTGGTACTGATCAAATTGGTCTTCTTCTCCTTGGAAGTAGGTCTCCTCCTCCTCTTGATACTCTTCCGTACTAGCGTCTAAAATATGAATACGAAGTACAAATCACCACACCAATCTTAAGTACTATACTAAGCACACATAAGTCACCCAAGCTAAACTATCATCACACACTACTAAGTTGGTAGGGTTGTTTTCTTATTTAAGAAAAATAATTTCCTCTCATACTAATTAAGGTGCTTCTCTTCCTTCTTTTAGAGAAGTAAACTCCTCTCATTATCTTCTTAAGATTTAATTTCTTTCATGAATAATATATGACCTAGGTTGACCAAAGTCAACCTCTTCATACTTATCATTTAAGAAAATGATTTAAATGAGGTGGAGCACCTCATACATTTTAATCCTATCATGGTGATGATTTAATATCATCAAACAAATCATATGAGAACTAAAGGGCTAGAGTCTCTATCTCATATTGACATGTTTGTGACAAGATTTAAATGAGAGTAAAACTCTCATAAGATTTATAAATAGTTTTGGACAATATCTTTGACTAGAAATAGCCAAATAGTCCTCTAATTAATCTAAGCCATGATCATCCAAAGTAAGCATGGCATATTTTTGCAGAAACAATTAGTGCAAGTGAAATTTGGATTATAAGAGTTGGAATCAACTCAAAAGCATTTTTGGTTGAATTTTAACAATTGTTTGAAATCCCAAAAGTCTCTGCCTTGTTTATTTTGGTACTTTAATTCTACAACACATCTAGGGTTCAAACCAGTGGAATTGGGTAGATAAAACTCTAAGCTTTCCAACCATATCCATTTCATAAATTTTGGCCCAGTGGTTTGAAAACTATGCAATTTTCAAAACAGCACCAGTAATCAAAACTGACAAGATTTGATTTGTTTGAATTCAAACGGTGGGCTTCGCGCGGGAAACTAGCTGGGCTGCAGAGCTAAACAGAAATGGGCCGGCACACTTCGCGTCCAGCGCAAGCAGGCCGTCTGACGGCCGGTCCCAGCATCAGCGAGTCATAAAGAGCGAAGCGGTATGGATCAAACTGCGCCGCAGGATTAGAAGAGAGATCAACGGCTGGGGTTTGTCGTCGTCGACGGCGAGAGAGAGACTCACTGGCGGCGGCGGTAGGGGGTCGGCGAGGTCGTCGGAGCTCCGGCGGTCGACGGCGAGGTGCGCAGGGACCTTGTCAATGACGAGGAAGCAGATGGCACCGACGGCGTCTCCAACGGTGGTCGAAATCTGCGGCGCGCTTCTCAGCACCTCTGCGGGCTCCGGCGATGAAATTGGGCGGCGCTAGTGGCTAATCGGAGAGGGGAGGTGGTCGAGGTGAGTGAGAAGAGAGAGGGGAGCACGGTGGTGTGAAGATTTGGGCGCGGGGATGGCTCCTTTTATAGCGGCTGGAGGTGCCCGTGGTGCTGTGACGATGTCACTCATGGCGACGGTGCTACAGCGGCGATGATGGACTGGCGATGACGCAGGCGTGCAGGCGAGGTCCTGGCGGTGACGCAGGGCTTGACGGCGGTGAAAACAATGGACCGTGGCGCTCGTCATCGTCCTGGCGTCCGTGGCGGATGGCGTCGGCCATGGCGTGGTGCACAGGGTTCCCGCGGCCAGGTGGGTGTGTCCATGGCGTTGCTGGGGTCACGGTCATCCTTCTGGCGCGGAAAGAAAGGGGAGGGGGCGACGGAGCAGGTGGTGCGACGACGTGGCCAGGCGCGCGCGCGCTCTGGCGTGCGCGTGCACGTTCTGGGCGCGTCTGGGCGTCTCCGTTCCGGCACGTCTGACGCACCAAATCGTCGAGGCTGGTGTCTGGCACGATTGTGGGAGTGTGTAGAGTAAGTGTGACACGGTGGTGCGTGCTGAAGAGGGCCAGGGAGAAAGGTGGCAGGGTGACATCCATGCCATGCCACGGCATGGCAAGGTTTGGTCAAAATGGTGACGTTGCAATGTACTAAACCTTGTCTATTCTGCTTGGCAACGTGTAGGGGGATCAGAGAGGTACCATGGCTGACCTAAGGTTGAAGAGGGAGGCAAGAATCTGCTGGACAAAGCAAGGTGTGGAGTTGGCAGATTTCTGTCCACAAGGTGTTTGTTTAAATGGCCGCAAGAAACTTATTTTCAAATTTTGAATTGAATTTTGGTGGAATGCAAAGATATAATAAGAGAAGTAGAATGGAGGTGGTTTGGGTCAATTTGGCAAAGATTTGCAAAATCACAAAATGCATATGATCTTACATATGCAACAATGTCTCAACTTTGCTAGCTTGCCATTTGGAAAAGAGAAAGAATTTTGGGTGGTGGTCTTGGGCAAAGTTATTCACCTTGATGTTGTCTTGGATGAGGTGCAAAGGTTTGGCCAAGTCTAGAAGAGAAAACTCTAAATAACAGGGCTCAAAGTAGGTACCAGATTAAAAATGCCACAAGTGACCATATTGCATGTCACTTGAAATTTGAATTTGGTTTTGATTTGATTTGAGTTTCTTTGATCCCAAAAGTGTTTAAAAGTGTTTAGTAACCATTTACAACCAATGGTGCAAGCCAAAGTGGTCTAGGTTAAGGATTTGCAAAAATGGCATAAGCCATATGTGTGTGTTGAGAAGAAATTTATAATTCCTTTTATAATTTCTTTTCCCTTGTATTTGGATGATCCAAAGATCAAAGTTAGGGTTTAGGTGTAAGTGTAATCACACAAGCACATAACATGGTCAATTGCTCACTCAAGTAATAAACAAGTAATCTATACGCATAGCACTATATGATGAGAAAAAGTTTTTGTTGGTTCTCAAAGTTGGTATTTGGGGAAACTCTCTCTTTGTCTCTTTATTGAAAAGTTGGGATGTTACAAACCCTTCCCCCTTACAAAAGATCTCGTCCCGAGATCTAAAAGAAAATTAGGTACTAAAGAGATCTGGTTTTCATGTCCTCTTCGCGCTCCCAAGTGGCTTCGTCTTCAGTGTGATTGCTCCACTGAATCTTCAGGAACTTGATACTCCTGGTGCGGGTGGTCCTAAAAGCTTCTTCAAGGATGCGAATAGGCACTTCACGGTATGTCAGGTCTGTGTTGATATCCACCGAGCGGTGATCAATGTTCTTGAATACTTCGGTCTTCTCCGGCACTTCTAGACACTTCCAAAGTAGCGAGATGTGAAACACATTGTGCACAGCGGACATTTCTTCTGGTAGTTCAAGTTGATATGAAACTTCTCCTCGGCGACTCAGAATTTTGAATGGTCCGACATATCTGGGGGCGAGCTTTCCTTTCAGCTGGAATCTCTGCATTCCTTTAAGGGGTGACACTTTAAGATAGACAAAGTCTCCGATCTCGAAGGTCATCTCTCGACGTCTCTTGTCGGCGTAGCTCTTCTGTCTTGACTGAGCGGTCTTGAGATACTCGCGGATCTTGTGCACCTTCTCTTCAGCTTCACGGAGAACATCTGGTCCAAAAACTTGGCTCTCTCCGACTTCCGACAAATTCAGGGGGGTACGACACTTCCTTCTGTACAGGGCTTCAAAGGGGCCATCGTGGCGGCTTGATAAGTGTTGTTGTAAGAGAATTCGGCGTAAGGCAGGCAATCTTCCCACTTGGATCCATATTCCAGTACACAAGCTCTCAACATGTCTTCGAGTATTTGGTTGACTCTCTCGGTCTGTCCGTCAGTCTGCGGGTGGTATGCCGTGCTGAAATTTAGCCTGGTTTCAAGTCCTTCATGTACTTTCTACCAGAATCTTGAGGTGAATTGTGATCCCCTATCTGACACTATTGACTTCGGGGTTCCGTGCAAGGCGACGATTCTGGAG
Organism: Lolium multiflorum; assembly: GCA_030979885.1. Taxonomy (NCBI): domain Eukaryota; kingdom Viridiplantae; phylum Streptophyta; class Magnoliopsida; order Poales; family Poaceae; genus Lolium; species Lolium multiflorum. The sequence goes on from CM061752.1 coordinate 239,268,125, forward strand.
ATGTACAACTCAGCTAACTTGGGGCCTTGGTATGTGGTCTTGACGGCGATAAAATGGGCTACCTTGGTCAATATGTCTACCACTACCCAGATAGAATCATTTCCTTTGCTTGATTTGGGCAGTCCAGTTATAAAATCCATTCCTACCGAATCCCACTTCCATTCCGGAATCTGCAGGGGCTGTAGCAGTCCTGCGGGTCGCTGATGTTCTGCCTTGACTCTCTGACATATATCACACTTGGCGATGTAGCTTCCGATCTCTCGCTTCATTCCGTGCCACCAAAATTGTTCCTTCAAATCTTGATACATCTTGGTACCTCCGGGGTGAATGGAATACAAGGTGTCATGAGCTTCCTTCAGAATGACTTGCTTCAACTCTGAATCTGATGGCACACATAGGCGGCCGTTGTACCAAAGTACTCCTTCTTCATCTTCGGTGAATCCTGGTGCCTTCCCGGCAGCTATTTGGCTCTTGATTCCATCAATGCTGGCATTTCCTTTCTGGGCGTCCTTGATTTGACTCACCAAGGTGGGTTGGAGCTCGATGCTGGCTAGGAATCCTTCACTAACTAGCTCCAGTCTAAACTGTTCAAACTCTTGAAACAGGCTGGGTTGTTCGATTGCGATCATGGAGTTCAACTGACACGGCAGTCTGCTCAAAGCATTCGCTATTACATTGGCCTTGCCGGGGTGGTAGTGAATCTCCATGTCGTAATCCTTGATCAATTCTATCCATCGGCGTTGTCTCATGTTCAGCTCTTTCTGGGTGAAGATATACTTCAAGCTCTTGTGATCTGAATAGATCTCGCATCGATTACCCATGAGGTAATGACGCCAAACTTTCAAAGCTAAGACTACGGCTGCTAACTCCAGGTCATGGGTGGGGTAGTTCTGCTCATGCTGCTTCAGTTGTCTTGACAGGTATGATATCACTTTGCCTTCTTGCATCAACACACAACCAAGACCAATCTTGGATGCGTCACAATAGACGTCAAATGGCTTGGTGATATCGGGCATGATCAGGATTGGGGCTGTGGTTAGCCTGAGCTTGAGTTGCTGGAAACTCTCTTCACATTTGTCAGTCAAACTTCTTGTCCTTCTTCAACAGTTGGGTCATTGGTCAAGCGATGCTCGAGAAGCCTTCTACAAATCTGCGGTAATATCCGCTAATCCAAGAAAAGCGCGGACCTCGGTTTGGGTGGTTGGGGCTTGCCATTCCATAACAGTTTTAATCTTGGCGGGATCTACGGCAATTCCTCCTGCAGACAAGACGTGTCCTAGGAATCCGACTTCCTTCAGCCAAAACTCACATTTGCTGAACTTGGCATACAATTGGTGGTGTCTCAGGGTTTCTAGGACCGTCTCCAAATGCTGTTCATGTTCCTCTTCGGACTTGGAGTAGACAAGAATGTCGTCGATGAAAACAACGACAAACTTGTCCAAAAAGTTCATGAAGATCTTATTCATGAGGTTGTTATCACCAGAATTTGTCCGAATCAAGAGACAGGCCGTGATTTAGTTGGGCTTGGAAGCTATGTGCGTAAAACGGGCATGAATCGGCCTCGTGCAAGTATTTTGGGCTAGATTGCCCGTGTATCTGTAAACTAGTAGGATACGTGTCGGTTAGGAAATAAAAGGTAGAGTTTGACTCGTACACGGTTGGGATTATTCCCGAATTAGACAGTCTACGGACTATAAATATGTATCTAGGTTTATTTGAGAAGGAAGACGAACACGTTCACAACAAACCAATCTAGGCGCATCGCCACCCCTTGTTTCGAGGGTTTCTCCCGGGTAAGCGTCATGCTGCCTAGATCGCATCTTGCGATCTAGGCAGTATCTGTTTATTCGTTACGTGATGTTGCTCATGCTGAAGCGTTTTTGATGACGAGCAACATCTTTATCTTGGATGTTTTAGGGTTGATGTAGATGCTTTTATGATATACTTGCTTAGCTACGTCACCCTTCAACGTCTAGCTACCATTACACCTATTTTAGGTGTAAGGGTGGCATCTTGCTTAATCTTTAATTAGTTGATCTAATCTGTTATAGTTGCTCCTTGATCTTCAAGGATTGGTTTGATATCTGCATAGTTAGGCCTTGCAAACGGCTGGATGATCCGGTAGCGCGTAAGGTGTAGTTTTGCTGTTCCTAGAGGGATTGTTCCGAGGATCGACTTCATGTTGGTTTTTAGGCCTCTTTAGGACCAGTTCTTCTATTATTTCACGTGCCTGCTAGGCTCAACTACGTGTAGGACGTTCCGGTTATGCGGTGAAAACCCTAAACTGTCGTAGATTGATTCATCTTGATATTGATTAAGCAGGATTCCCATATTATTGCAAATCTATTACGAACTATGGGACAATCGGCTCTGTGAGCCGATCCACAGAACAACTTAAGAGCCGATCGGGGCTCGTATTTAATGTTTACGTGTTTTTGCCATGCAGAAGCTAATCGAAGCAATCCAACACCTCCCGACCAGGTATAGGTCGGGTGGCACGCCCTTGCGTTTCGTGGGACGTGTGCCGAAGGCATTGCGGGCCGTCGCTCGAGGACCAGGGCCAACCGCATCCTGGGAGCCCTCCGGCTCTACGGTGTTGATCGTCGCCAAGCTCGCCGGTGGGTTTTGGCAGGCAACACATTCGGCACGCCCGGTGGGACAATCTTCGGCAACCACGTCGACATCTACAGCTGAGATGGTGGCGAGCCAGTCTGTTTGAGCTGCACAACGAGCACAAGAAGAAGTACGATGAGCTCAAGGCTCTCTTCGAAGCCGATCTCATCGGCTCTTTCTCAAAGACCCGTTCTCATGGCATCAGGTGGAAAGGTTTTACAGCCGAGGGTGCCCTCGATCAAGTAGATCTGTCCACCCCTTCAGAGGAACGCACTAGAGCCTGCGCCGGAGTTAACTACATGGTGGCTCATTCTGTACATCGCCATTCTGAGAGCATGGTGAACGCTTTTGAGCGCGTCGCGGTTCGCGTGGTCCAGGAGATCATGAAGCACCAGTATTCTCCATCGGGGCCTGCCTTAGGTACTCACCAAGGGGAGATCCCGTTGCACACCAGACCGCCGCTACCCTTCGCACTTGCCGCTCCAGAGCCGCCGGCTTCACCGGCGTACGTCGTCTACAAAATCGGAGGCGATCCTGGCGACTACCAGTTCCTGTACGAGCCACCTAAGGAGATCCCGCATGGATACGTGTGCACGTATGTGCCGGATTCTAACACCTTCGCGCGCACGAACCAGATTTCAGCGGGAGGGGTTTCTGGAGCACTAGCTGTGGTTCCTGGAGCGGATGCAGAAAAACATGCGTGGCTAGCTAAATACGCTACCGGAACAATTCACAACAGCACAGCTCCTACAGCCAATACGGTGGAACAGGTCAGCATAATCTTGAGAGAACAGTTTGGCATACTGCCAAAGAGGAAAGCAATCGGCTATTCCAAGCCGTATCCTGATGACTACGACCTGATTCCACTGCCACCCAAATATCGGCTCCCTGAGTTCTCAAAGTTCAGTGGATCAGAAGGATCCAGCTCAATCGAACACGTGAGCCGATACTTAGCATAGTTGGGCATGATTTCAGCATCAGACCAGCTACGCGTAAGATTCTTTGCGCAATCTCTCACAGGACCAGCTTTCGGGTGGTACTTGCATTACCACAGATTCCATCGGACGTGGAAGCAGTGGAGGAGCAGTTTACATACGTATCAAACGGAAACTAGAAGGCGCATTGCGTACGGCAGTACGCGGGCGTGGAGAAACGGTGTACGAATATGTCCAACGCTTTTGTCAAGAACCGATGTTATTCGCTCGTATAACGAAAGAAGTCGAGCTGGCAGTACATGGCCTCGCAGCACCATTCAAGGATTTGGTGTTCCAAGTAGAGTACAACTCGCTGGCGCAAATGGCTCAGAAGTTGAGAGCATATGAGCAGCGTCACCCGGAGTTGTACAAAGATAAGTTCAAACGCCCGGTAGCCTTGGTCGAGACGGACGAATTTGGAGACTCTGCAGAAGACCAGGAGGTGGCCGTAGCTAAATGGGCTCGGGGGGCATCCCCTGTGACTTGTTCATGGGTGAAACCACAAGGGCCAGCAAAGGGATTTGACTTCGATGTGAGCAAAGCTGAGCAAATTTTTGACCTGCTACTTAAGGGAAAACAACTGAAGTTACCCGAAGGCCACAAGATCCCTACGGCACAAGAACTAAACGGGAAACCATACTGCAAGTGGTACCACTTGTTCACCCATGTCACCAGCGAATGCAAGGTGCCGCGTCAGCAGATTCAGATGGCAATAGAACAAGGCCGTCTGATCTTTGGACAGTTTGCCATGAAGGTGGACACACAGCCGTTCCCTGGCGTCAACATGGTAGAACTCAGCCGCTCCGCAAGGCGTCGTCTAGACTTTTCGTTCGATGTCAACATGGCAGGGTCTGTATACCGCCATGGCAAGGACAAAGAAGAGAGCAGTCACGCTAGTGGCAAGGACAAAGAGGAGGCCGGTTCAAGCGATCGGCTTCAACGTGAAGATAAGAGGTACATCACTGAAGACCAAGTCAGGAGCGTGCGGTATCAGCGGCCACTCTCAGACCATCTCCTTAACAAGTACGGGCGTCAGTACGGCCAACATCGGCACTACGATAGCAATGATCAGAGGTATCATCGGTCTGACGTCGACAACAGAAGAACTCGTCGGCACGATCGAGACGACGAGAGACATGAACGCCACGCAAAGGAGACGTCACAGGAGCAGAGGGACATGGATAGGCACTGGGACTGCCCCTTCTTTAAACATTGCTGGGATTCAGGGATGAGCCGATTGCCCACGATCGACAATTGCCCAGAGTGTAGACAGAAAAGGAGAAACACTGGCGACGTGTCGGTGTTCAAACGTCTAGGGCCGCTCCCATCCCAGAGCAGGCGAGCTGAGCCACCTCAGGAGGAAGACCTTGAGGAATCAGAAGACGAAGAAGAAGAGCGATACCATCGGCCAAGGTGGTGCCCAGATGGACTTAGCCACTCCCAGAAGCGTAGGGTCCAGCGACTACGTAGCTTGGAAGAAGCTGAGGCACAGTACCTGCACACATTGAGGAAGGCGCGGCCCGATCTGGCCGAGAAGATTCAGCAAACCCTGGACGCAGAAGATCGACCACCAAAGAAAGAATGGCGCCCCAAACAGACAAAAGCCGATGCGAAGGCATCGGCTGGCACGAATATGGTGTTCATGGTTCCCTCAGAATTCTGTGCTCCAAGAAACGAAGAAGTGCCGATAGCGCAGTTCGACTTCGGCCCACGACCAGTCATTTTTGAAAAGCCACGGGAAAAAAGCTACAAACATTTGAAGGCCCTGTACCTAAAAGGATATATCAATGGGCAGCCCGTCGGCGAGATCTTGGTTGACACGGGAGCGGCAGTCAATATCATGCCATACTCCATGCTGCGGCGTTTGGGACACTCCAACTCGGATCTGATCAAGACCAACGTCACGTTAAGCGATTTCAACGGCCAAGCGTCAGAGACTCAAGGTGTTCTGAACGTAGACCTAACTGTGGGCCGGAAAACTGTCCCTACGTCGTTCTTCATCGTCGACAGTAAAAGCACCTATGCTGTCCTACTAGGGAGAGACTGGATCCACGCCAACTGCTGCATTCCATCCACGATGCACCAATACTTGATACAATGGGATGGAGATGAAATAGAAGTCGTCCACACCGATGATTCGATTGAGGTATCAACAGCTGGCATGAACATCTGGGACGCAGACGGTCAAGAGCCACTCTCTGGAGTCAACTTGAACGACTGCGAGCGCATTGAGGTTACAAAAAACGGGGTGAGGCTGGTCTTATCCACTGGCCTGGCAGCGTAACCGCACCAAAGTCACTAGGTTGTAACAAGGCCGATCCCCGCGACCGGCCCCAAAAAATGAAACTAAGTTGTAAACCTTCGTTGAATAATGCAATCAAAAAGGAGGCCGATTCAGGCAATCGGCCCATATTACCTTCATCATATTTTTTGCCTGCGTTCAACATTGATCTGGCAGGTGATGGAAAGCTAGGGTATGGGTTTACATCGGCTGATGAGTTAGAAGAGATCGACATTGGTCCTGGGGATAAGCCACGACCAACATTTATCAGCAAGAAGTTGGATCTACATCTGAGGAATCTGATGATAGTTCTGTGAAAGGGCACACGTCCGAAAATCCACGTTGGTCCTGGCGTAACCGATGCTCAGATATAGTTCCTTGGACAGGGTGACTAAAGAGCCGATATCTTCAATTGCCTGAAAGATTCGGCTCGGGGGGCACCTATATGAACGAACATGCGCGGTGATGGACACTTGTGCGTTAATGGACAGTCTAATATAGGGGCCGATGCATAAAAATCGGCCAGTAAAACACACACACAGGTCATAGCCGACGCACAAGCATCGACTTCAGAATAAAAGCCGATGCAGGGCCATCGACTCTAGAGTTACAAGCTCGATGGAGCAGTTATCAGATTACATGGAGATGCTCTGCTGGAGGAATACATTGAGGGCATGGAGGGCATCAGCACGGATACGATCCACCTCGGCGATCTCGGCCTCGTCATCCTCGTCCTTGCCTATCACCAGCTGGCTGTTCAGGGAGCGTATTTCGGCCAGATCAGTCTTCAGTTCAGTTCTGAGGCTTTCTGCTTCCTCTCGGGAGCGGGCAATGAGAGCCTCCTTTTCTTGGATAAGCTTTTTGGTTACCCTAACCCTCTCTTCAAGGTCCTCCAACTCCCTGCGCAGGGTCTCGAGCTCAACACTGTTGACAGAAGTATCAGTTTTTGTGTCCATAACAAGTTTTTTCTCATTAAGCCATTGACACTTGTCTGCGATATCGGCTTTCAACGGGAGTTGGGCATGGCGAAGGATAATCCTCTGACGAGCCGACTGCACCCTTGACCGGAAAGCTGACAGAGTCACAGCTGGCCAGAGTTTCACCTGCAGCGTCACAGGGAGATGAGGTGGAAGGTCTTCAAGGATGCCCTTCACTTCCTCAGGATTTTCAACCAACGTCTCAATAGGGGAGGAGAGCAAATCCTTGAGACACTGGAGTTGCCCATGGGCAGTGCTGGGTCCTGGCTCTTTGCTTGCCCTGAGAATAGCCGGTTCAATGGACTCATGATTGAACATTAGCAAGCTTGAGAGGTCACAACCCTGACAAACAAACGAGAGCAACGTCAATATGTAGCAAAAGGGAAAGTATAGAACCAAGAGAAAGGAATATACCTCTCCTAGGACCAGGGGGACAGCCGATGATGAGATGATCGGCTCTTGTGTTTCTGCTGTGGGCTTAGCCAGTTTGACAGCCTGGTCAGCGGCGCTCTTAGAGGTTGCTAAGTCCAAGGTGGCGGATGGCATCAGTACCTCCTCAACTTCCCCACTAGAAGTGTCATCAGTCTGCAATGCGAACAGTAATGGGTCAGCAAAAGGCATGAGCACAGGAGGGTCTGAAGAGTAATTACATTTGATGCCTCTTGGTTTGATGAAGGGGCTTGCGGCTCCTTTCGAGCCCTCTTGATACATCGGCTCTTCAAGCGTCCACCACTCTGCCTCACTTGGGTGAAAGTTGGGGAGTTGGCAGGTTCAGAGACTGGTCTTTTCTTGGAAGCCGATGGTGGCGAGACTGGCTGACGTTGCCTGGTAATCCTCCCAGAATAGCCTGAGCTTGAGTGCCCTCGACTTGTTTGTGTCTCTTCGCTGGAGGTGTCATCAAGGGAGGTCTGTAAAAAGAGTTACGTGTGAAATGGATCAGCTTGCCCCGACATATTTACAACTCATAAGACAAATTAATCAGGACATGAGCCGACTTACGTGTGAACTCTCCTGAATTGGAGTAGGATTTCGGCGCTTCAGGGTCTTCCTAGCAGCTACTTTCCTCACTGCGACTCGGGGGGCAGCCGGCTCGGAAGATACTCTGCTCTTGGAAGCTGATCTTGGTGAAATCGGCTGGCTTTGCATTACCACCTTTTTTAAGGATGGCGAGTTCTTGCAGAAGAGGACCACTGGGGCTGGTGGGAGAAATGTGAATGGGGAGCCGTCGTCATGAACAGGCTCCGGACCATCCTGTTGCTGCAAAAAGACAGGGGAAAGTTATAGGACCAATCCTGTTGCCCTGAGTAAACTAATTCGAGAGGATTCATGGGTAATGATACTGATCTACGGAGACGTCGTACTCAGCATCAAGTTGTTTCAGCAATGGCCCCAGAGCTCTCCTGAAGGCATGAGTCTTCCACATTGACCACCAGGTCTCGAAACCATCAGTCAACGAGGTAAAGGAGAGGTCGTTAGGGACTGGGATAGCCAGAGTATCAAAGAAGGTGTAACACCTCTGACCGGTGAGGACGTCAGGCAACTCAGCCCTGCTCTCTGTTAGGTGGTGAAGAAAGAGGTGTGGAGGCACCTGCCCAAGACCAAACTGCCGAGCCACTACGACCGGCTGGTAAGACTCGTAACCAGGCTTGATGATCCTGTTAGAGGTACTCATGCCAACTGGGAGGAAGCAGGGGCGAATCATGATGGAATATAACTGCCGAGTGCTAGCATCATCGGCGAAGCTGTCTAACCTAAAGGAGACTGGATTTTCAAAATTTTCAGACTCCCTGTAAGGGAAGAAGAGAGGGTTGTCCAGGCCTTGGTAGAAAACTCTGAACCATTCTGCCGCTTCTTGGGGAATCAGTTTACTACCCGGAAGGCTGTACAGAGCCTGGCCATAGCTGGTGCATCGAATTGGCTTCCCATTTGTGTCCGGAAAGGAGCAGGTGGCCAGAGGTGGGAAGTTCGGGATGTGATTCTGGAAGTACAGCTGAGCCCATAACTGAATAAACCACCAGGGACCGCATGTTTTGACTGTCTTTTGGAGAAATAGGTTGACATACATCAGTTGGAGATATCGATAGACTTCTCCAAGGAACAGCTTGCCGATGCCAAGCTGAGTGCCTCTGGCAAGTTCATAGGCCAAGGAAAGGTAGTTCTTGGTTGGAGCAAGCGAAGGACCACAGAATATGAAGTGTTCCAACCAGAAATTCAGAAAAGCTGTGTGCTATTTCTCTGTCACAGGGCCTTTAGCTTTCATGTGGAGCCTAAGATAAGCACCCCAGCTTGTGCACTCTGTTTTGGAAGAGAGTTTGAAGGGGACTTTTGGCAGCTTAAAGGCAGAAGGGCTGGGAGATGCGATGTCTAGGCCGGTGATCATGGCCACGTCTAGAAGAGTTGGGGTCATGGGGCCGTGGCCAAACATGAAGCAGTTTAGGGCATCAGACCAAAAATAGCCGATGGTTTTCAGAAGGTTTTCATGTTTCTCAAGCGGAGACAGTGATAGAGATAAGGCGTCGACTATCCCTGTGGTTTCCCATTTAGCTTGTTGGGACTTGGATACCCTATTGTACCATGACACCCAATCCTCAGGAGGGTTAGGCCAGGCTCGTAAGCAGTCGGCCCAAGAAGTGGGATCTAGGTGCTGGCTCACAAAAGGGAGCCTATTGGTCTCACAAGAGATCGGATCGGTAGGACTCTCGGAAGAACAAGGACCGAGACAAAGAGAATTTGGGAGAGAAGGATGCGGCAGCAGAATATCTGAAACCTAAAATCAGTAGTAAAATGGGACATTAATTCAGGTGTTTTGCTTTTAATCCTGGTATTTACTCGAATGGCGAGGAGCGATTAAAGGTTACCTTTAGGCCGGCGGCTAAGGCGCTGGTGTTGGATGATTCCGCCATTAGATCCGCTGCGAGGTTGATTTGGCGTGGTGGCGATCTGAGATTTGTGTGGCCGAGAGTTGGATCTGTTCGGACGGCGATTTGGGGATCTGAGTTTATGCTCTCAGGCGAAGGGTGCAGGTTACCGTTTGAATAGGCAACTGATTTGGCCTAACTTGCGCTTTTATGGTAAAGGCCGATGCGATGCTATCGGCTTTGTGGGAATTAACTAACTTTGACTATCGGCAAGATCGGTTGGGAACACTTCTTCATAATAAAGGGGGTTTTTTTACAACGAAGAGCCGATTGCTCAAGGAAGGAAGACCAAAAGAAGAGCCGATTGCTCAAGAACTACTACTAGTCTTACTACTGGTAATTCCTGTTCTAAGGGCCGTCGCTGGCCTCGTCGTCGCCGTCGTAGCCGCCATCGGCATTGCTTCCAGCGAGCTCCTCGTCGCTGCTGCCGTAGCCCTCGGCCGGGGCTTCTTCCTCCTCATCATCATCGTCGTCATCGTCATCTGACCAAGCGCGGAAGCGCTTGGCCGGCGGATATTCGTCGGAGGAGGAATCTTCCTCCTCCTCTTCTTCCTCCTCGTCGCCGGAGGAGAAGCTCGCCCAGGAGAAAAGGTCGTCCTCGCTCTCTGCTGGCGTGTAGTTGACGTGGGAGTTAGAAATCTCTGTGGTGTAATTTTCCTTCATGTCCCCGGCAACGGCGCCCAGAAAATTAGCTGCTTGCGCACAGTTGATGTGGGCGTAGTAGCTTCCTTGTGATGTTGGGAACCCCAGAGGAAGGTATGATGTGTACAACAGCAAGTTTTCCCTCGATAAGAAACCAAGGTTTATCGAACCGGTAGGAGCCAAGAAGCACGTTGAAGGTTGATGGCGGCGAGATGTAGTGCGGCGCAACACCAGGATTCGGCGCCAACGTGGAACTGCACAACACAACCAAAGTACTTTGTCCCAACGAAACAGTGAGGTTGTCAATCTCACCGGCTTGCTGTAACAAAGGATTAGATGTATAGTGTGGATGATGATTGTTTGCGAAGAAAGAACAAGTATTGAGTAGATTGTATTCGATGTAAAAGAATGGACCGGGGTCCACAGTTCACTAAGTGTCTCTCCCATAAGAAATAGCATATTGGGTAAACAAATTACGGTTGGGCAATTGACAAATAGAGGGCATGACAATGCACATACATGACATGATGAATATTGTGAGATTTAATTGGGCATTACGACAAAGTACATAGACCGCTATCATGCATCTATGCCTAAAAAGTCCACTTTCAGGTTATCATCCGAACCCCTTCCAGTATTAAGTTGCAAACAAGAGACAATTGCATTAAGTATGGTGCGTAATGTAATCAATAACTACATCCTCGGACATAGCATCAATGTTTTATCCTAGTGGCAAACACATCCATAACCTTAGGGGTTTTTGTCACTCCCCCAGATTCACGGAGACATGAACCCACTATCGAGCATAAGTACTCCTCTTGGAGTTACAAGCATCAACTTGGCCAAAGCATCTACTAGTAACGGAGAGCATGCAAGATCATAAACTACACATAGATAATAGATTGATAATCAACATAACATAGTATTCTCTATTCATCGGATCCCAACAACGCACATGTAGCATTACGGATAGATGATCTTGATCATGATAGGCAGCTCACAAGATCGGACAATGAAGCACATGAGAGAAGACAACCATCTAGCTCTGCTATGGACCCATAGTCCGGGGGTGAACTACTCACACATCAATCCGGAGGCGACCATGGCGGTGTAGAGTCCTCCGGGAGATGATTCCCCTCTCCGGCAGGGGGCGATCTCCTGAATCCCAGAGATGGGATTACGGCGGCGTCTCGATGGGTTTTACGTATCGTGGCTCTCGTGCGGGGCTATTCTCGATGGAGGCTTAAGTAGGCGGAAGGGCAACGCTAGGGGCCACACGGGCCCCACACACCAGGCGCGGCCAAGACCTGGCCGCGCCGCCCTGTTTGGCGCCTCGTGGCCTCCTTTCCCCTCGGTCTTGGAGGCTTCATGCAAAAATAGGACCACAGGCGTTGATTTCGTCCAATTCCGAGAATATTTCCTTACTAGGATTTCTGAAACCAAAACAGAAAACAACAAATGGCTCTTCGGCATCTCGTTAATAGGTTAGTGCGGAAAATGCATAATAATGACATATAATGTGTATAAAACATGTGAGTATCATCATAAAAGTAGCATGGAACATAAGAAATTATAGATACGTTTGAGACGTATCAAGCATCCCCAAGCTTAGTTCCTACTCGTCCCGAGTAAACGATAACAAAAATAATTTCTTAGTGACAATGCTACCAACATAATCTTGATCAATACTATTGTAAGCACATGTAATGAATGCAGCGATCAAAACAATGGTAATGACATGAGTAAACAACTGAATCATAAAGCAAAGACTTTTCATGAATAGTACTTAAGGACAAGCATCAATAAGTCTTGCATAAGAGTTAACTCATAAAGCAATAATTCAAAGTAAAGGTATTGAAGCAACACAAAGGAAGATTAAGTTTCAGCGGTTGCTTTCAACTTGTAACATGTATATCTCATGGATATTGTCAACATAAAGTAATATAACAAGTGCAATATGCAAGTATGTAGGAATCAATGCACGGTTTCACACAAGTGTTTGCCTCTTGAGGTGGAGAGAAATAGGTGAACTGACTCAACATAAAAGTAAAAGAATGGCCCTTCGCAGGAGGAAGCATTGATTGCTATATTTGTGCTAGAGCTTTGGTTTTAAAAACAAGAAACAATTTTGTCAACGGTAGTAATAAAGCATATGAGTTATGTAAATTATATCTTACAGTTGCAAGCCTCATGCATAGTATACCAATAGTGCCCGCACCTTGTCCTAATTAGCTTGGATTTACATGATTATCATAGCATAGCATATGTTTCAACCAAGTGTCGAAAGCCTATTATGTCATACATTCCCAATATTGTTGTTGCGCATAATAGTTAAGTATCACAGTCATCATTCATTACAAACCATAAAGTCTTACAATTTGGAATCACATCATTCATATTACACGAATAGTTGATCTATTGATCAACGAACAAACAGAAGTTCAAATGCGGAAGCGTAAGATACAAGGACTCTCTAGTCCACAGGCCAACGCTTGACGTCGGAAGACTCCTAGTTGTCGTAGGCGTCCTGCTGTTCATCTCCTTGTTCATCTTCATACTCTGGCCATTTGAATAGCCAGGGACAAAGCCGTGAGTACTTTAAGTACTCGCAAACTAATACTAAAGTAAGTGCTAGACATTTCTAGTAAGGTTTGCTAAGCTCTAGTTTATTTGCGTAAAGCTAGTTTTAGTTCACAAACATTTTTGGTAAACAACTCTTCATGTGCTAACTAACTCAAGTGGGAACAGTAGTGTCATTCCCACCATTCAAGTGGTGATTTCAATTCAATTCACCACAAGCTATTTCACTATCATCTTTCAACATCATTTTCAAAAGTATGACATTGGACAACTGTATGGCCTTTCCAACCGTCCGTAACCGTGGACGCGGCTATTCGAATAGGTTTACACTCTGCAGAGGTTGCACACTTGTGCCACAACATTTGATTTCATCCGTCGGGATTTCCCAATCATCGTAACTCAGTCGCGGATCATCAACCATAACCTTTTTGTACCTAGTATGAGCACCTCTCCCCATGAGCTTGGCCTCCCGGTGAACACAACTGCGGGAACTGCACAGGGCTTGGGCCGGACATTCACCTCATTTCGCATCATCTCGTATTGTTTCTTTTGTTGTAGAGGCAGCTTTCGGCATAACCCCGATGACGCTTGTTTAGAGGGAATCCATACTAAGATGCATAAATTTCCAGTTAAGCCCTACCCATAATCAGGTATTGTGGGGGTACTCAAAAATTGGAAAGGTATCGCATCCAAACCAACATCATGTTTTATCAAAAATCACCATCTTCTCTTGGTCATATTCACCTTCAAAAATCATTCAATGGAATGACTCATCATTCCAAGGTTTCAAATTTATTTCAAAAGGTCACCTTGTTCCCATCTAGAGTAGTCAAGTTTTAGTTCATTAGCACTAGCTCTAAATCATGAGGGGTGCTAATCTTGCTTTGCTTGGAAGAGACTAACTTCACTACTCTAGTAACCAACTTGTACTTTGACCAAAGTTAACTATAAAAGTAACTTATTGAGAAAACAAGTAAAACTTGTAATGTAAAAACTTGGGATAGGCTTATGTAAGAAAAGGTAAGAATCATGGTGCCTTGCCCCAAAGGGCTTTGCACTTTGCAAGAATATTAGCTTGCCTTGGTAGTTCTCAAACTGATCCTCCTCCTCCTCTTGGTAGTATCCTTCTTCTTCGGCGTACTCTCCGGTGCTACCGTCTAAATTTGAATACGAGTATAATTACTCACTAATTCAATGGCTATTCCATACATCACATATAAACACACAACTATTCTATGCACACAAACAATTTAACTAGGTGCATGGGTTGTGTTGTTTGGAGGAGGATTTACTCCTTTACCATTAATATGTAAATGATAGTTTCCATAGGGTTTGTGAGAAATAATTTCCTCTCATTGAAATCTTCTTAAGATTTAATCTCTCAAACCATCATAGATGAACCTTTATTGACCTAAGTCAAATGTTCATCATCATCATTTGAGAAAATGATTTAAATGAGGTAGACCACCTCATACCATTTTACATCACTACATATGATTTAAATCTCAAGTAATTCATATAAGAGATTTTGGACCTGAGGTACAAACATCCCATGAATTCATGTGAGACAAGTTTAAATGAAGTATAAGACTCCACATAATTTGTTTTAATAGTTTTGGACAATATCAACTAGTTAAACTAGCCATAATATCCATTACTTAAACTATGGCATGATCAAGCAAAGTGACCACACCATTTTGTTGCATAAACAATTAGTGTAAGTCAAATGTGAGCTATTAGAGTTGGAATTAACTTAATACCTATTTTGGTTGATTTTTAAGAATTATTTGAATAGGGAAAAGTCCCTGTCTTGTTATTTTTATCACATTTATTCTACAAAGAATCTGGCCATGAGACCAGTGGCATTAGAAAGATAATTTCTCTAGCTTTCCAACAACATCAAATTCACTAAATTTGGTTTAGCCAATTTGAAACTATTCAATTTCAAAGTTTGTACTGTAAGGAAATTGTTTGGGAATTGTTTGAATCAAATTTGAATTAAAAAGGCCGGCGGGAAGCTAAATGGGCTCAGGGATTTGAAAATGGCCCAAAGCCAGCCCAGTCCAGCCCAACCACGGTCCACAGACGCGCGGCGCGCTGACAGGGTGGGGTCCGCGCGTCAGTGACTCACTAAACCCGAATCGGTACGGGCGAGTCTGGGGCGTAGGATTAGATCGAGGATCTACGGCTGAGGTTCATCGTCCCGCCGGCGAGAGGGGAGTTCACCGGCGGCGCAGGTAGGGGGTGGGAGAGCTCACCGCGGCTCCAGCTAGGGTTGGCAATGTGCGCGATGAAGTTGTGGACGACGGCGGTTCTCCTGGTACAGGTGGCGTCGCCTGAGGTGGCTCCAATCGTCGGCGAGCTTCCGCGGCGGCGTGCGGCAGTGAGGTAGAAATTGGGCGGCTCTGGTGGTCAATGTGGAGTGGCGAGGTGGCTGGGAGATCAAGGAAGGAGAGGGAGGAGTGGTGGTGTGAAGGAATCGACGAGGCGATGCCTCCTTTTATAGGCGAGCGAGGGTGCTGCGGGGCAGAGCGAGGTCGACATGCGCGCGGCGTCTCCGGCGGCTGGTCGAGCTAGGCGAGGCTATGGTGATGCTCTACGGGTCCAGGCGATGCGAATGGTGGCGACAGCGTGGTCGGGGAGGGCCTGGTTGTGTCGCTTTGCTTCCATGTCTGTCGCGCCCGCGGCGGAGCAGGGTTGGCTTCTCCGGCGACGGTGGGCGCGGGTCGTGGTCTTGGCCGTGTCTGGCGGCTTCCAGGTGGCGAGTGCAAGCTCAAGGCGCTGAGAGCTGGTCCAGGGCGTGAGCGAGGTGGCTGCGCGGCGCGTGTACTGGGAGCGTCCGCGCGCGACACGAGCGGCATACTGGCGGGTCTGGGCGCGTGCTGGGCGCGCGATCTCCGGCGACTGTTGTCGTCGAGCTCGACCGGGGCGGTGCTAGGCGTTGCTAGGCGAGGTGGTGGCGTGCTGTGGCGCAGGGGCCAGGGTAGGGAAGCAATGGGAGAGGGGGAGGGTGTCGGGCTCGGGCGACATGGCCGGCATGGCCATGTCTAGCCTTGCTCTCTCTCTCCCTAGGTTTCTATTGAGCATTGAAATGGATTAAGGGGACCAGGGGACCAAATGGTGTAGGTTTGGGTAGATTAGGTGGAGTAGAATCACTATTGGCAATAGTTGCAAATAGTGCCCAAATTTGGAAAATGCAAAAATAACCAAATTTGAGATAATTCAAGAGGTGAAAGTTTTTGAAATGTGAGTGTTGATATTAGTTGTAAATGACCAGAGAGGTTTTGAGGTGGTGGTGGAATTTTTAGAATTCAAAAGTTGGCCAAAATGGCTAAGTGTGGAATGTTGCAAAAGTTAAAAAGTTGGAACTTTGGATGAGCCTTGCTCATGATCAAAGATGAATTTGGCATGATGATCTTCACCAAAGTTGTTTACCTTGATGTTGACTTTGACATGGTGCAAAGAGTTAGCAAGGTTTGGTTTGAGAAAATTGAATGGCAAAGGCTCAAAGTAGTGATCAGACTAGAAATTTCAGTTTTGACCATTATTCTATGTGAGCTAGTTTTGCCTTTGGAGATTATTTGAAAAGTGAAACTTTGATTCCAAAAGTTGTAATAAGTGTTTAGAAACATTATTCAACTAATGGTGAAGACCAAATTGGTCTAGGGTCAAAATTTATAAAAATGCCATAAGGCATATGTGAGGGTTTTTAGGGTTTTGCAATTTATGGATTTTCTCCTTCTTTGATTTATTTGGTTGGTGATCTTAATATGATCACATTAGGGTTTGAGAGCACATCAAATACAAGTAGTAACAATCATCATGGCAAATCACTCAAATGCACAAGTCCTATGCATGGTACTATATGCAAAAGAAAAAGTTTTTGTTGGTTTGAAAATTTGCTTTCTGAAATTCTCTAACTTTCTTTTTATTGAAATTTGGGGTGTTACAAACCCTTCCCCCTTACAAAAGATCTCGTCCCGAGATCGAAAATTAAGTTAGGTACTAAAGAGACCTGGGTACTCCTTCTTCATGAAGTCTTCGCGTTCCCATGTGGCTTCATCCTCGGTATGATTGCTCCATTGGATCTTCAAAAACTTGATGCTTCGGGTGCGGGTGGTTCTGTAAGCTTCTTCTAGAATGCGAATCGGCACTTCGCGGTAAGTCAGATCCTTGTTGATATCCACCGATCGGTGATCGATGTTCTTGAACACTTCGGTCTTCTCCGGGACTTCAAGACACTTCCGGAGGAGTGAGATATGAAAAACGTCGTGCACAGCCGACATTTCTTCAGGCAACTCCAGTTGATAGGATACTTCACCTCGGCGGCTCAAAACTTGAAAAGGTCCGACATATCGGGGTGCAAGCTTTCCTTTCAGCTGGAATCTCTGCATTCCTTTCAAGGGGGATACCTTGAGATAGACAAAGTCTCCGATCTCGAAGGTCATCTCCCGACGTCTCTTGTCGGCGTAGCTCTTCTGTCTGGATTGCGCAGTCTTGAGGTATTCGCGAATCTTGTGGACTTTCTCTTCGGCTTCACGAAGAACATCTGGGCCAAAAACTTGGCTCTCTCCGACTTCCGACCAGTTCAGGGGGGTACGGCATTTCCTTCCGTACAAGGCTTCAAAGGGGGCCATCTGTAGGCTGGCTTGGTAACTATTGTTGTAAGAGAATTCTGCGTAAGGTAGGCAGTCTTCCCACTTGGATCCGTATTCCAGTACGCATGCTCTAAGCATGTCTTCCAGTATCTGATTTACTCTCTCGGTCTGTCCGTCGGTCTGAGGGTGATTGGCGGTACTGAAATTCAGACGGGTTCCTAGTCCTTCGTGCACTTTCTGCCAGAATCTTGAGGTGAACTGATCCTCTATCACACTATCGATTTGGGGGTTCCGTGCAAGGCGACTATTCTGGAGATGTAGAGTTCAGCTAACTTGGGGCCTTGGTAAGTGGTTTTGACGGCGATGAAATGGGCGACTTTGGTCAATCTATCGACAACTACCCATATTGAATCATTGCCTTTGCTGGATTTGGGCAGTCCGGTGATAAAGTCCATTCCTACGGAGTCCCATTTCCATTCCGGAATCTGGAGGGGTTGTAACAGTCCGGTGGGTCGTTGATGTTCTGCCTTGACTCTCCAGATATCACACTTGGCTATGTAGCTACCGATCTCTCTCTTCATTCCGTGCCACCAAAATTGTTCCTTCAGGTCTTGGTACATCTTGGTACCTCCGGGGTGGATTGAGTAAAGGGTGTCATGGGCTTCTTGCAGGATGACTTGTTTCAAGTCAGAGTCCGATGGTACGCAGAGACGTTCCTTGTACCAAAGAACTCCGGCTTCGTCTACGGTGAATCCGGGGGCTTTTCCTGCGGCTATCTGTTTCTTGATTCCGTCGATGCTAGCGTTGTCCTTCTGGGCTTCCTTGATTTGACTAACCAAGGTGGGTTGCAGTTCTATGCTGGCTAGGAATCCTTCACTAACAAGTTCAAGTCTGAACTGTTCAAACTCTTGGTATAGGCTGGGCTGTTCAGTTGCGAGCATGGAGTTCAACTGGCACGGCAGTCGACTCAAAGCATCCGCTACCACATTGGCCTTGCCGGGGTGGTAGTGAATCTCCATGTCGTAATCCTTGATCAATTCGATCCATCGGCGTTGTCTCATGTTTAGCTCCTTCTGGGTGAATATATATTTGAGGCTTTTGTGGTCGGAGTAGATCTCGCATCGATTACCCATGAGGTAATGACGCCAAACTTTCAAGGCTAAGACCACGGCTGCAAGCTCGAGGTCATGGGTTGGGTAGTTCTGCTCATGTTGCTTCAGCTGTCTTGAGAGGTAGGATACAACCTTGCCTTCTTGCATAAGCACACATCCAAGACCAATCTTGGAAGCGTCGCAATATACGTCAAAGGGCTTGGTGATATCGGGCATGATCAGGATTGGGGCTGTGGTCAGTCTACTCTTGAGCTGTTGAAAGCTCTCTTCACATTTGTCGGTCCACTCAAACTTTCTGTCTTTCTTCAGCAGTTGGGTCATTGGTCGAGCGATGCTCGAGAAACCTTCTACAAATCTGCGGTAATATCCGGCTAATCCAAGAAAAGCGCGGACCTCGGTTTGGGTGGTTGGGGCTTGCCATTCCATAACAGTTTTGATTTTGGCGGGATCTACGGCAATTCCTCCTGCGGACAAGATGTGTCCCAGGAATCCAACTTCTTCCAACCAAAACTCACACTTGCTAAACTTGGCATACAACTTGTGTTGTCTAAGGGTTTCTAGGACAATCTCCAAATGCTGTTCATGTTCCTCTTCGGACTTGGAGTAGACGAGAATGTCGTCGATGAAGACAACGACAAACTTGTCCAAAAAGTTCATGAAGATCTTATTCATGAGATTCATGAAATAAGCAGGGGCATTGGTCAGTCCAAACGACATGACGTTGTACTCATACAACCCATATCTGGTGGTAAAGGCAGTTTTTGGAATGTCGGTGGCTCGGATTTTCAGCTGATGGTATCCAGTTCTAAGGTCTATCTTGGAGAAAACTTTGGCTCCGGTGAGTTGATCAAACAAGTCTTCTATCTTGGGTAGGGGGTATTTGTTTTTGATGGTGACATCGTTAAGTTTACGATAGTCCGTGCACAAACGATTTGCACCATCCTTCTTGTCCACAAACAAGACGGGGGATCTCCAGGGGGATGCACTAGGTCTAATCAGACCTTTGGCCAACATATCATCTATTGCTTCTTCAGCTCCACAAGCTCGGTTGCGTTCATGCTGTAGGCTCTCTGGGCTATGGGTCCAGTTCCGGGGATTAACTCGATGATAAACTCGAGGGGGCATACGGGTAGATCATCCGGAAACACATCAGGGTAGCGACAAACGACCCTAATTTGATCCAGAGTTGGCTTGGATACACTTTGGTTGCAGGTGAATTTTCTGGGTAGTTTTTCAGAGACGTGCTCTACTACGATACCGGTGCTGCTAGTCATGGTTATGGCTTTCTTGGCACAGTCTATCAATCCATTGTGCTTGGACATCCAGTCCATTCCTAGGACCACTTCCAAACCTTTGGTTCCCAGAATGATCAGATCGGCAAAGAAATCTACATCATGGATTTTGATGGGTACATTTTTGCAAAATTTTCTGGCTTTGGTGGTTGATCCGGGGATTTGAACTATCATAACATGCTTCAAACTGAGGGGTTGAATTTTACTTGTTGATGCAAAGTCTTCGGTGACAAAAGAATGAGATGCTCCGGAATCAAACAACACTCTGGCAGGGATGTGGTTGACAGAAAACATACCCAGTACAACATCTGGTGCTTCCTGGGCTTCTTCAGCGTTCATGTGGTAGAGGCGGCCGTTGCGGTTGTTGGGGTTGTTGGGGACGAACTTTTTGCCGGTGGAGACACGGCGTTGCTGCTGAGCAGGTGCAGCGGTGTTGCCGGCGATCTTGGCGAGCCTCTTGGGACACTCGTTGGAGTAGTGTCCCACTACACCACACTCATAGCAAGTGATGGTGGACTTGTCCTTGGGGGTGACGGGATGGCGTTGCTTCCGGTTCTGGGGGCGGTGTTGGTGTTGTTGTTGTTGGGGGCTCGGGGCGGAGCGCGGTTGTAGTTGTTGTTGTTGTTGTAGCCTCCTGGCTTGGAGTTTCCTCCACTCCGGTTCTGATAACCGGGGCGCGAGTTCTGCATCGGTGGCTTCTTGTTTCTCGGAGTAAAACCTCCGCTTGAGCTAGGGCGAAACTTCTGGGGGTGGCTTGATCCGCTTTGGTTGGCCATGCGGCGCTTGCGGTTCTCATTGGCTTGGTTTAACTTGCCCTCCATCTGGATGGCGGAGTCGACAAGGGCTTCAAGGTCGGCGAAGGGGATGTTGACGAGGACAGTCTGCATCTCATCATGCAGTCCGTTCAGGAATCTCTCCTTCCTCTTCTCAACGGTGTCGGTCTCATCAGGGGCATACCTTGACAGTGTGAGAAACTTGTCGCGGTATTCAACCACCGTCATGCGACCTTGTTTTAGCTCACGGAATTCATCCCTCATCTTTTTGATAAGACCCGGGGGTACATGGTACTTGCTGAACTTTAGCTTGAAATCCTCCCAAGTCATGAATTGACCTCCGTTCATGGCACGGGTGCTTGTCCACCAAGCGCGGGCTGGTCCAGCGAGATAGTGAGTGGCGAACAAGACTTTCTCGTTGGCTTCCACTCCGGCTACCTCCAGATTGTTCTCCATAGTCTGGAGCCAATCGTCGGCGTCGAGGGGTTCCTCGGTCTTGCTAAACACCGGAGGGTTGGTGTTCTGGAAGTTCTTGAGTTTGGATCCAGGGTGGTCATGATTCCCATGGCCTTGGTTGGCAAGGTTTTGCAGTGCTGCGATGTTGGCTTGGCGTTCAGCTCTCTCTGTCTCACGGTCTGCTTGCAGGGTTTGCAGCAGTTGCATCATCGCGTCGTTGGTGCGATTTGGAGGGGCCATCTGAAGATATAGAAGATCATGAGATAAGAGGGAACATTCTATGGTTCATTTTGGTTAAGTTTGAAAAACATTTGAAAACTTGTAATCTTTTCATGACAAACATAACATTCATTCATTCATTCAACACATAGTACAAACTAACACACACATACTCCAATGGTTTTAAGAACCATTCTCATGCTACAATACAAGGGACAGGATACAACTCACACCTACTATAAGTGAAACTAGTGCAACTACTCCTCATCATCGACATCGATCGGGACGTAGTCGTCGGGTCCTGCCTCCAGGAACTCGTAGTCCTCCTCCTCGGTGTTCTCGTCCTCCTCAAAGTCGTTGTCGTCGCTCAGGAAGGCGTCTCCTCCCTGAATGTCGATGCCTCCATCGTCATCCTCCAGCTGACGAATCTGATCCTCCTGGGCCTTGACAGTGGCCTCAAGTGACGCGATCCGGGCGCGGGGGCGGCTGATACGTCTCCGACGTATCGATAATTTCTTATGTTCCATGCCACATTATTGATGTTATCTACATGTTTTATGCACACTTTATGTCATATTCGTGCATTTTCTGGAACTAACCTATTAACAAGATGCCGAAGTGCCATTCCTTTTTCTGCTGTTTTTGGTTTCAGAAATCCTAGTAACGAAATATTCTCGGAATTGGACGAAATCAACGCCCGGGGGCCTATTTTTCCACGAAGCTTCAGAAGACCGAAGAGTCAACGAAGTGGGGCCACGGGGTGCCCAAACCCTAGGGCGGCGCGGCCCCCCCCGGCGCCGGCCTATGGTGTGGGGCCCTGCCCTCCTGACTTGCCCTTCCGCCTACTTAAAGCCTCGTGCGAAACCCCCGTACCGAGAGCCACGATACGGAAAACCTTGCGAGACGCCGCCGCCGCCGATCCCATCTCGGGGGATCCGGGAGATCGCCTCCGGCACCCTGCCGGAGAGGGTTCATCTCCGGAGGACTCTACGCCGCCATGGTCGCCTCCGGTGTGATGTGTGAGTAGTCTACCCCTGGACTATGGGTCCATAGCTGTAGCTAGATGGTTGTCTTCTCCCCATTGTGCTATCATTGTCGGATCTTGTGAGCTGCCTAACATGATCAAGATCATCTATCTGTAATTCTATATGCGTTTGTTGGGATCCGATGAATAGAGAATACTTGTTATGTTGATTATCAAAGTTATATCTATGTGTTGTTTATGATCTTGCATGCTCTCCGTTACTAGTAGATGCTCTGGCCAAGTAGATGCTTGTAACTCCAAGTATTTATGCTCGATAGTGGGTTCATGCACATTGACACCTGGGACGGTGACAGAAAGTTCTAAGGTTGTGTTGTGTTGTTGCCACTAGGGATAAAACATTGATGCTATGTCTAAGGATGTAGTTGTTGATTACATTACACACCATACTTAATGCAATTGTCTGTTGCTTTGCAACTTAATACTGGAGGGGGTTCGGATGATAACCTGAAGGTGGACTTTTTAGGCATAGATGCAGTTGGATGGCGGTCTATGTACTTTGTCGTAATGCCCAATTAAATCTCACTATACTCATCATGATATGTATGTGCATGGTCATGCTCTCTTTATTTGTCAATTGCCCAGCTGTAATTTGTTCACCCAACATGTTGTTTGTCTTATGGGAGAGACACCTCTAGTGGCTGTGGACCCCGGTCCAATTCTCTTCTGAAATACAATCTTTGCAATTTTTCTTGTTTTCTGCAAACAATCATCTTCCACACAATACGGTTAATCCTTTGTTACAGCAAGCCGGTGAGATTGACAACCTCACTGTTTCGTTGGGGCAAAGTACTTTGGTTGTGTTGTGCAGGTTCCACGTTGGCGCCGGAATCCCTGGTGTTGTGCCGCACTACATCCCGCCGCCATCAACCTTCAACGTGCTTCTTGGCTCCTCTGGTTCGATAAACCTTGGTTTCTTTCTGAGGGAAAACTTGCTGTTGTGCGCATCATACCTTCCTCTTGGGGTTCCCAACGAACGTGTGAGTTACACGCCATCAAGCTAGATTTCTGGCGCCGTTGCCGGGGAGATCAAGACACGCTGCAAGGGGAGTCTCCACTTCTCAATCTCTTTACTTTGTTTTTGTCTTGCTTAGTTTTATTTACTACTTTGTTTGCTGCACTATATCAAAATACAAAAAAATTAGTTGCTAGTTTTACTTTATTTGCTATCTTGTTTGCACTCTATATCAAAAACACAAAAAATTAGTTACTTGCATTTACTTTACCTAGTTTGCTTTATTTACTGTTGCTAAAATGGCCAACCCTGAAAATACTAAGTTGTGTGACTTCACAACCACAAATAATAATGATTTCTTATGCACACCTATTGCTCCACCTGCTACTACAGCAGAATTCTTTGAAATTAAACCTGCTTTACTGAATCTTGTTATGCGAGAGCAATTTTCTGGTGTTAGTTCTGATGATGCTGCTGCCCATCTCAATAATTTTGTTGAATTGTGTGAAATGCAAAAATATAAAGATGTAGATGGTGACATTATAAAATTAAAATTGTTCCCTTTCTCATTAAGAGGAAGAGCTAAAGATTGGTTGCTACTGCCTAAGAATAGTATTGATTCATGGACTAAATGCAAGGATGCTTTTATTGGTAGATATTATCCCCCTGCTAAAATTATATCTTTGAGGAGTAGCATAATGAATTTTAAACAATTAGATACTGAACATGTTGCACAAGCATGGGAAAGAATGAAATCTTTGGTTAAAAATTGCCCAACACATGGACTGACTACTTGGATGATCATCCAAACCTTCTATGCAGGACTAAATTTTTCTTCGCGGAATTTATTGGATTCAGCTGCTGGAGGTACCTTTATGTCCATCACTCTTGGTGAAGCAACAAAGCTTCTTGATAATATGATGATCAACTACTCTGAATGGCACACGGAAAGAGCTCCACAAGGTAAGAAGGTAAATTCTGTCGAAGAAACCTCTTCCTTGAGTGATAAGATTGATGCTATTATGTCTATGCTTGTGAATGATAGGACTAATGTTGATCCTAATAATGTTCCGTTAGCTTCATTGGTTGCACAAGAAGAACATGTTGATGTGAACTTCATTAAAAATAGTAATTTCAACAACAATGCTTACCGGAACAATTCTAGTAACAACTATAGGCCATATCCTTATAATAATGGCAACGGCTATGGTAATTCTTATGGGAATTCTTACAACAATAATAGGAGTTCACCCCTGGACTTGAAGCCATGCTTAAAGAATTTATTAGTACACAAACTGCTTTTAACAAATCTGTTGAAGAAAAGCTTGGGAAAATTGATATACTTGCTTCTAAAGTTGATAGTCTTGCTGCTGATGTTGATCTTTTGAAATCGAAAGTTATGACTAATGAGAATCATCATAATAAAATTACTACTACAGCAAATGCCATTCAAGTTAGAATTAATGAGAATATAAGATTAATGGCTGAACTGCGTGCTAGGTGGGATAGAGAAGAAAATGAAAAACTAGCTAAAGAGAAGAATGTAGCTAAAGTTTGGACTATTACCACCACTAGTAATGCTAATGCTACACATGTTGCTGCACCTCCTACTAATACTAATAAAAGAATTGGTGTTAGCAATGTTTCCACTTCTAATGCAAAGCGCGAGAAACTGCCTGAAACTGCTGAAACTGCCTGTGATAAAACTGCTGAAATTTTTTCCAACATTGGGGATGATGATCCCATTGCTTTAGATTATAATGGTTTGAATTTTGATGATTGCCACATCTCTGAAGTTATAAAGTTCTTACAAAAACTTGCTAAAAGTCCTAATGCTAGTGCTATAAATTTGGCTTTTACACATCATATTACAAATGCTCTCATAAAAGCTAGAGAAGAGAAA
The DNA here is from genome assembly GCA_030979885.1 of Lolium multiflorum. Classification (NCBI taxonomy): domain Eukaryota; kingdom Viridiplantae; phylum Streptophyta; class Magnoliopsida; order Poales; family Poaceae; genus Lolium; species Lolium multiflorum. Next base: position 239,293,460 of record CM061752.1, read on the forward strand.
CTAGAGCGCGAAGCCTCTATTCCTAGAAAGCTAGAGGATGGTTGGGAGCCCATCATTAAAATGAAGGTTAAAGATTTTGATTGTAATGCTTTATGTGATCTTGGTGCAAGTATTTCTGTTATGCCTAAGAAAATTTATAATATGCTTGACTTGCCACCATTGAAAAATTGTTATTTGGATGTTAATCTTGCTGATCATTCTACAAAGAAACCTTTGGGTAAAGTTGATAATGTTCGCATTACCGTTAACAATAACCTTGTCCCCGTTGACTTTGTTGTCTTGGATATTGAATGCAATGCATCTTGTCCCATTATATTGGGAAGACCTTTTCTTCGAACTGTTGGTGCTATCATTGATATGAAGGAAGGTAATATAAAATATCAATTTCCTCTCAAGAAAGGTATGGAACACTTCCCTAGAAAGAGAATGAAGGTACCTTTTGATTCTATTATGAGAACCAATTATGATGTTGACACTTCATCTCTCGATAATACTTGATGCACACTTTCTGCGCCTAGCTGAAAGGCGTTAAAGAAAAGCGCTTATGGGAGACAACCCATGTTTTTACCTACAGTACTTTGTTTTTATTTTGTGTCTTGGAAGTTGTTTACTACTGTAGCAACCTCTCCTTATCTTAGTTTTGTGTTTTATTGTGCCAAGTTAAGCCGTTGATAGAAAAGTAAGTACTAGATTTGGATTACTGCGCAGTTCCAGATTTCTTTGCTGTCACGAATCTGGGTCTACCTCCCTGTAGGTAGCTCAGAAAATTAAGCCAATTTACGTGCATGATCCTCAGATATGTACGCAACTTTCATTAAATTTGAGCATTTTCATTTGAGCAAGTCTGGTGCCATTTTAAAATTCGTCAATACGAACTGTTCTGTTTTGACAGATTCTGCCTTTTATTTCGCATTGCCTCTTTTGCTATGTTGGATGAATTTCTTTGATCCACTAATGTCCAGTAGCATTATGCAATGTACAGAAGTGTTAAGAATAATTGTGTCACCTCTGAATATGTTAATTTTTATTGTGCACTAACCCTCTAATAAGTTGTTTCGAGTTTGGTGTGGAGGAAGTTTTCAAGGATCAAGAGAGGAGTATGATGCAACATGATCAAGGAGAGTGAAAGCTCTAAGCTTGGGGATGCCCCGTGGTTCACCCCTGCATATATTAAGAAGACTCAAGCGTCTAAGCTTGGGGATGCCCAAGGCATCCCCTTCTTCATCGACAACATTATCAGGTTCCTCCCCTGAAACTATATTTTTATTCCATCACATCTTATGTGCTTTGCTTGGAGCGTCGGTTTGTTTTTGTTTTTGTTTTGTTTGAATAAAATGGATCCTAGCATTCACTTTATGGGAGAGAGACACGCTCCGCTGTAGCATATGGACAAGTATGTCCTTGGTTTCTACTCATAGTATTCATGGCGAAGTTTCTCCTTCGTTAAATTGTTATATGGTTGGAATTGGAAAATGATACATGTAGTAATTGCTATAAATGTCTTGGGTAATGTGATACTTGGCAATTGTTTTGCTCATGATTAAGCTCTTGCATCATATGCTTTGCACCTATTAATGAAGAAATACATAGAGCATGCTAAAATTTGGTTTGCATATTTGGTTTCTCTAAGGTCTAGATAATTTCTAGTATTGAGTTTGAACAACAAGGAAGACGGTGTAGAGTCTTATAATGTTTTCAATATGTCTTTTATGTGAGTTTTGCTGCACCGGTTCATCCTTGTGTTTGTTTCAAATAAGCCTTGCTAGCCTAAACCTTGTATCGAGAGGGAATACTTCTCATGCATCCAAAATACTTGAGCCAACCACTATGCCATTTGTGTCCACCATACCTACCTACTACATGGTATTTTCCGCCATTCCAAAGTAAATTGCTTGAGTGCTACCTTTAAAATTCCATCATTCACCTTTGCAATATATAGCTCATGGGACAAATAGCTTAAAAACTATTGTGGTATTGAATATGTAATTATGCACTTTATCTCTTATTAAGTTGCTTGTTGTGCGATAACCATGTTCACTGGGGACGCCATCAACTATTCATTGTTGAATTTCATGTGAGTTGCTATGCATGTCCGTCTTGTCTGAAGTAAGAGAGATCTACCACCTTATGGTTAAGCATGCATATTGTTAGAGAAGAACATTGGGCCGCTAACTAAAGCCATGATCCATGGTGGAAGTTTCAGTTTTGGACATATATCCTCAATCTCAAATGAGAAAATTATTAATTGTTGTTACATGCTTATGCATAAAAGAGGAGTCCATTATCTGTTGTCTATGTTGTCCCGGTATGGATGTCTAAGTTGAAGAATAATCAATAGCGAGAAATCCAATGCGAGCTTTCTCCTTAGACCTTTGTACAGGCGGCATAGAGGTACCCCTTTGTGACACTTGGTTGAAACATGTGCATTGTGATGATCCGGTAGTCCAAGCTAATTAGGACAAGGTGCGGGCACTATTAGTATACTATGCATGAGACTTGCAACTTGTAAGATATAACTTACATGATACATATGCTTTATTACTACCGTTGACAAAATTGTTTCATGTTTTCAAAATCAAAGCTCTAGCACAAATATAGCAATCGATGCTTTTCCTCTATGGAGGACCATTCTTTTACTTTCAATGTTGAGTCAGTTCACCTATTTCTCTCCACCTCAAGAAGCAAACACTTGTGTGAACTGTGCATTGATTCCTACATACTTGCTTATTGCACTTATTATATTACTCTATGTTGACAATATCCATGAGATATACATGTTACAAGTTGAAAGCAACCGCTGAAACTTAATCTTCTTTTGTGTTGCTTCAATACCTTTACTTTGAATTATTGCTTTATGAGTTAACTCTTATGCAAGACTTATTGATGCTTGTCTTGAAGTGCTATTCATGAAAAGTCTTTGCTATATGATTCACTTGTTTACTCATGTCATATACATTGTTTTGATCGCTGCATTCACTACATATGCTTTACAAATAGTATGATCAAGATTATGATGGCATGTCACTCCAGAAATTATCTGTGTTATCGTTTTACCTGCTCGGGACGAGCAGAACTAAGCTTGGGGATGCTGATACGTCTCCGACGTATCGATAATTTCTTATGTTCCATGCCACATTATTGATGTTATCTACATGTTTTATGCACACTTTATGTCATATTCGTGCATTTTCTGGAACTAACCTATTAACAAGATGCCGAAGTGCCAGTTGCTGTTTTTGGTTTCAGAAATCCTAGTAACGAAATATTCTCGGAATTGGACGAAATCAACGCCCAGGGGCCTATTTTTCCACGAAGCTTCCAGAAGACCGAAGAGTCAACGAAGTGGGGCCACAGGGTGCCCAAACCCTAGGGCGGCGCGGCCCCCCTGGCCGCGCCGGCCTATGGTGTGGGGCCCCTGTGCCCCCTCCTGACTTGCCCTTCCGCCTACTTAAAGCCTCCGTGATGAAACCCCCGTGCAGAGAGCCACGATACGGAAAACCTTGCGAGACGCCGCCGCCGCCGATCCCATCTCGGGGGATCCAGGAGATCGCCTCGGCACCCTGCCGGGAGGGGATTCATCTCCCGGAGGACTCTACGCCACCATGGTCGCCTCCGGTGTGATGTGTGAGTAGTCTACCCCTGGACTATGGGTCCATAGCCGTAGCTAGATGGTTGTCTTCTCCCCATTGTGCTATCATTGTCGGATCTTGTGAGCTGCCTAACATGATCAAGATCATCTATCTGTAATTCTATATGTTGCGTTTGTTGGGATCCGATGAATAGAGAATACTTGTTATGTTGATTATCAAAGTTATATCTATGTGTTGTTTATGATCTTGCATGCTCTCCGTTACTAGTAGATGCTCTGGCCAAGTAGATGCTTGTAACTCCAAGAGGGAGTATTTATGCTCGATAGTGGGTTCATGCCTTGACACTGGGACAGTGACAGAAAGTTCTAAGGTTGTGTTGTGTTGTTGCCACTAGGGATAAAACATTGATGCTATGTCTAAGGATGTAGTTGTTGATTACATTACGCACCATACTTAATGCAATTGTCTGTTGCTTTGCATACTGGAAGGGGTTCGGATGATAACCTGAAGGTGGACTTTTTAGGCATAGATGCGGTTGGATGGCGGTCTATGTACTTTGTCGTAATGCCCAATTAAATCTCACTATACTCATCATGATATGTATGTGCATGGTCATGCTCTCTTTATTTGTCAATTGCCCAACTGTAATTTGTTCACCCAACATGTTGTCTTATGGGAGAGACACCTCTAGTGAACTGTGGACCCCGGTCCAATTCTCTTTCTGAAATACAATCTCTGCAATACTTGTTTTACTGTTTTCTCAAACAATCATCTTCCACACAATACGGTTAATCCTTTGTTACGGCAAGCCGGTGAGATTGACAACCTCACTGTTTCGTTGGGGCAAAGTACTTTGGTTGTGTTGTGCAGGTTCCACGTTGGCGCCGGAATCCCTGGTGTTGCGCCGCACTACATCCGCCGCCATCAACCTTCAACGTGCTTCTTGGCTCCTCCTGGTTCGATAAACCTTGGTTTCTTTCTGAGGGAAAACTTGCTGCTGTGCGCATCCTACCTGGGCCTTGACAGTGGCCTCAAGTGACGCGATCCGGGCGCGAAGGCGGCGAATCGTAGCGTCCTTCTTGGCACGCTGCTGGCGAAGGCTCTGCGGTCGTTGTTGAGTAGCTTGATCGCCTCACCCTGCTCGGTGATGTGAGCATGGGTCTGGTTCGCGTAAGCGCGAGAGGCGTCGAGGTCCCTCTGAGTCTGGTAGAGCATGAAGTCCAGGTGCTCAGCATGGTGCCTCAACTCCGGGTGCGGCTGCAGCTCCATGGGCACTCCCGCAGCATCACGCCTCACAAGGTGGGCGTAGCGAGAGGCGAGGATGCGCACCACGTTCTGTCCACAGAGGCGCGCAAGTGCCTCCTGAAGACCACGTGCGAGTCCGTCGAGCCAGTTGCTCTCGCGGAAGGAGAAGAGGATCCTCTCCGAGGTGGGAGGCTCCATCTTGCCCCTCAAGTCGGCAGTGATCACCCACTGCAACTCTCCTCCGGGCGTGTCGTCCAGCTGAACCCCGTGGAACTCGGGGTGTGGGCGCCCAAGGAAGTCAGAGACGGCGTTGAGGTCGTGCTCGAAGATCAAGCTTCCTCCGTTCCCAAGCTGGTAAAACTTGGTGTTGATGGGTTCATTCGGCTCCATCTGAAAGAGAATTGGATGAGTAAGTTAGAGAGTGCAAAGTGTGGCAAAATTTTAAGTTGATTCAAATAAGATAGAACATGATTCATCAAATTTTGGCAAAGTCTCAAAGACAAGAGTGTAAGTAAATTTTCACAAATATTCTCTTCATTTGATTTCAAAGTTAAGTTTTTCAGAACGCCCATTCTAACTAAGGTCTTCTAAGGTCAAACAATGGCTCTGATACCAACTTGTCAACACCCGGATTTTTAAGTTCGAATGCCTATTATGTCATACATCGCAATCCCAGGAATATTGTTGTTGCGAGGCATAATAGTTAAGTATCATAGTCATCATTCATTACAAACCATAAAGTCTTACAATTTGGAATCACATCATCCATATTACACGAATAGTTGATCTATTGATCAACGAACAAACATAAGTTCATAGCGGAAGCGTAAGATACAAGGACTCTCTAGTCCACAGGCCAACGCTTGACGTCGGAAGACTCCTAGTTGTCGTAGGCGTCCTGCTGGTCATCTCCTTGTTCATCTTCATACTCTGGCCATTTGAATAGCCAGGGACAAAGCCGTGAGTACTTTAAGTACTCGCAAACTAATACTAAAGTAAGTGCTAGACATTCTAGTAAGGTTTGCTAAGCTCTAGTTTATTTGCATAAAGCCAATTTTAGTTCACAAACATTTTAGAAAAACTCTTCATGTGCTAACTAACTCAAGTGGGAACATTAGTGTCATTCCCACCATTCAAGTGGTGATTTCAATTCAATTCACCACAAGTCATTTCACCATCATCTTTCAACATCATTTTCAAAGGTATGACATTGGAAACTGTATGGCCTTTCCAACCGTCCGTAACCGTGGACGCGGCTATTCGAATAGGTTTACACTCTGCAGAGGTTGCACACTTGTGCCACAACATTTGATTTCATCCGTCGGGATTTCCCCGAATCATCGTAACTCAGTACGCGGATCATCAACCATAACCTTTCACTTACGTACCCTAGTATGAGCACCTCTCCCCATGAGCTTGGCCTCCCAGTGAAGACAGTCAGCCTGGGAACTGCACAGGGCTTGGGCCGGACATTCACCTCATTTCGCATCATCTCGTATTGTTTCTTTTGTTGTAGAGGCAGCTTTCGGCATAACCCCGATGATGCTTGTTTAGAGGGAACCCATACTAAGATGCATAAATTTCCAGTTAAGCCCTACCCATAATCAGGTATTGTGGGGGTACTCAAAAATTGGAAAGGTATCGCATCCAAACCAACATCATGTTTTATCAAAAATCACCATCTTCTCTTGGTCATATTCACCTTCAAAAATCATTCAATGGAATGACTCATCATTCCAAGGTTTCAAATTCATTTCAAATTCACATTGTTCCCATCTAGAGTAGTCAAGTTTTAGTTCATTAGCACTAGCTCTAAATCATGAGGGGTGCTATCTTGCTTTGCTTGGAAGAGACTAACTTCACTACTCTAGTAACCAACTTGTACTTTGACCAAAGTTAACTATAAAAGTAACTTATTGAGAAAACAAGTAAAAACTTGTAATGTAAAAACTTGGGATAGGCTTATGTAAGAAAAGGTAAGAATCATGGTGCCTTGCCCCAAGGGGCTTTGCACTTTGCAAGAATATTAGCTTGCCTTGGTAGTTCTCAAACTGTTCCTCCTCCTCCTCTTGGTAGTATCCTTCTTCTTCGGCGTACTCTCCGGTGCTACCGTCTAAATTTGAATACGAGTATAATTACTCACTAATTCAATGGCTATTCCACACATCACATATAAACACACAAACTATTCTATGCACACAAATAATCTAATTAGGGTGCATGGGTTGTGTTGTTTGAGGAGAATTTACTTCTTTTCATTTAATATGTAAATGATAGTTTCCATAGGGTTCTTGAGAAATAATTTCCTCTCATTGAAATCTTCTTAAGATTTAATTTCTCAAACAATCATAGATGAACTTATATTGACCTAAGTCAAATGTTCATCATCATCATTTGAGAAAATGATTTAAATGAGGTAGACCACCTCATACCATTTAATATCACTACATATGATTTAAATCTCAAGTAATTCATATAAGAGAGTTTGGACCAGAGGTACAAACATCCCATGAATTCATGTGAGACAAGTTTAAATGAAGTATAAGACTCCACATAATTTGTTTTAATAGTTTTGGACAATATCAACTAGTTAAACTAGCCATAATATCCATTCATTAAACTATGGCATGATCATGCAAAGTGACCACACCATTTTGTTGCATAAACAATTAGTGTAAGTCAAATGTGAGCTATTAGAGTTGGAATTAACTTAATACCTATTTTGGTTGATTTTTAAGAATTATTTGAATAGGGAAAAGTCCCTGTCTTGTTATTTTTATCACATTTATTCTACAAAGAATCTGGCCATGAGGCCAGTGGCATTGGCTAGATAATTTCAGTAGCTTTCCAACAATATAAATTCACTAAATTTGGTTTAGCCAATTTGAAACTATTGATTTTCAAAGTGGGGCAGTATTGAAATTCATTTGGAATTTATTAAACGGATTTGAATTAAAAGGCCGGCGGGAAAACTAACTGGGCCAGATTCAAAAACGGCCCAAGGCCAGCCCAGCCACGGTCCACAGACGCGCGGGCGCTGACAGGGTGGGGTCCGCGCGTCGTGACTCAACCCGAATCGGTATGGGCGGGGGCGTAGGATTAGATCGAGGATCTACGGCCGTGGTTCATCGTCCCGCGGCGAGAGGGGAGTTCACCGGCGGCGCAGTAGGGGGTCGGAGGCTCACCGCGGCTCCAGCTAGGGTTGGCAGTGTGCGCGGGGTAGATGTGGACGACGGCGGTCTCCTGGTACAGGTGGCGTCCTGGGGTGGCTCCAATCGACGGCGAGCTTCCGCGGCGGCGTGCGGCAGTGAGGTAGAAATTGGGCGGCTCTGGTGGTCAATGTGGAGTGGCGAGTGGCTGGGAGATCAAGGAAGGAGAGGGAGGAGTGGTGGTGTGAAGGAATCGTCGAGGCGATGCCTCCTTTTATAGGCGAGAGGGTGCGGGGCAGTGAGGTGGTCGACATGGGCGCGGCGTCTCCGGCGGCTGGTCGAGCTAGGCGAGGCTATGGTGATGCTCTACGGGTCCAGGCGATGCGAATGGTGGCGACAGCGTGGTCGGGGAGGGCCGGTTGTGTCGCTTTGCTTCCATGTCTGTCCGCCCGCGGCGGACGGGTTGGCTTCTCCGGCGACGGTGGGCGCGGGTCGTGGTCGGCCGTGTCCGGCGGCCCGGGTGGCGAGTGCAAGCTCAAGGCGCGGAAGCTGGTCCAGGGCGTGAGCGGGTGGCTGCGCGGCGCGTGTCGGGAGCGTCCGCGCGCGCGCGACGGCATCTTGGCGGGCGCGTCTTGGGCGCGAGCTCGACCAGGGCGGTGCTAGGCGGCGTAGGGAGGTGCGGTGGCGTTGGCAGGTGGCCAGAGGGAGCAAGGGAGAGAGGGGAGGTGGTCGGGCCGGGACATGGCCGGCATGGCCATGTCTAGCCTTGCTCTCTCTCTCCCTAGGGTTCTATTGAGCATTAGGGATTAAGGGGACCAGGGGAACCAAATGGGGTAGGTTTGGGTAGATTAGGTGGAGTAGAATCACTATTTGCAATAGTGCAAATAGTGCCCGATTTGGAAAATGCAAAAATAACCAAATTTGAAATAATTCAAAAGGTGAAAGTTTTTGAAATGTGAGGGTGGATATAAGTTGTAAATGACCAGAGAGGTCTTGAGGTGGTGGTGGAATTTTTAGAATACAAAAGTTGGCCAAAATGGCTAAGTGTGGATTGTTGCATATGTGAGAAAGTTGGAACTTTGGATGAGCCTTGCTCATGATCAAAGATGAATTTGGCATGATGATCTTCACCAAAGTTGTTCACCTTGATGTTGACTTTGAAATGGTGCAAAGAGTTAGCAAGAATTGGTTTGGGAAAATTGAATGGCAAGGGCTCAAAGTGGTGATCAGACTATAAATTTCAGTTTTGACCATTATTCTATGTGAGCTAGTTTTGCATTTGAAAATCCATTTGATTTGTGATTCTTTGATTCCAAAAGTTGTAATAAGTGTTTAGAAACATTATTCAACTAATGGTGAAGACCAAATTGGTCTAGGGTCAAAATTTATAAAAATGCCATAGGGCATATGTGAGGGTTTTTAGGGTTTTGCAATTTATGGATTTTCTCCTTCTTTGATTTATTTGGTTGGTGATCTTAATATGATCACATTAGGGTTTTAGAGCATATCAAATACAAGTAGTAACAATCATCATGGCATATCACTCAAATGCACAAGTCCTATGCATGGTACTATATGCAAAAGAAAAAGTTTTTGTTGGTTTGAAAATTTGCTTTCTGGAATTCTCTAACTTTCTTTTTATTGAAATTTGGGGTGTTACAAACCCTTCCCCCTTCACAAAGGTACCTCTATGCCGCCTGTACAAAGGTCTAAGGAGAAAGCTCGCATTGGATTTCTCGCTTTTGGTTATTCTCAACTTAGACATCCATACCGGGACAACATAGACAACAGATAATGGACTCCTCTTTAATGTATAAGCATTCAACAAAAGATAATATTCTCATAAGAGATTGAGGTTTGTTGTCCAAACTGAAACTTCCACCATGGATCATGGCTTTAGTTAGCGGCCCAATGTTCTTCTCTAACAATATGCATACTCAAACCATTTGATCATGATAAATCACTCTTACTTCAGACAAGACGAACATGCATAGCAACTCACATGATATTCAACAAAGAAATAGTTGATGGCGTCCCCGGAAACATGGTTATCGCTCAACAAGCAACTTAATAAGAGATAAAGTGCATAAGTACATATTCAATACCACAATAGTTTTTAAGCTATTTGTCCCATGAGCTATATATTGTAAAGGTAAAGAATGGAAATTTTAAAGGTAGCACTCAAGCAATGTACTTTGGAATGGCGGAGAAATACCATGTGGTAGGTAGGTATGGTGGACACAAATGGCATAGTAGTTGGCTCAAGGATTTTGGATGCATGAGAAGTATTCCCTCTCGATACAAGGTTTAGGCTAGCAAGGTTTATTTGAAACAAACACAAGGATGAACCGGTGCAGCAAAACTCACATAAAAGACATATTGTAAACATTATAAGACTCTACACCGTCTTCGTTGTTGTTCAAACTCAATACTAGAAATTATCTAGACCTTAGAGAGACCAAACATGCAAATCAGATTTTAGCATGCTCTATGTATTTCTTCATTAATAGGTGCAAAGTATATGATGCAAGAGCTTAAACATGAGCACAAAAATTGCCAAGTATCACATTATTCAAGATGTTATACCAATTACCACATATATCATTTTCCAATTCCAACCGTATAACAATTTAACGAAGAAGAAACTTTCGCCATGAATACTATGAGTAAAGCTAAGGACATATTTGTCCATATGCAACAGCGGAGCGTGTCTCTCTCCCACACAATGAATGCTAGGATCCAACTTTATTCAAACAAAACAAAAACAAAAACAAACAGACGCTCCAAGTAAAGTACATAAGATGTGACGGAATAAAAATATAGTTTCAGGGGAGGAACCTGATAATGTTGTCGATGAAGAAGGGGATGCCTTGGGCATCCCCAAGCTTAAACGCTTGAGTCTTCTTGATATATGCAGGGGTGAACCACCGGGGCATCCCCAAGCTTAGAGCTTTCACTCTCCTTGATCATAGTGTATATCATCCTCCTCTCTTGATCCTTGAAAACTTCCTCCACACCAAACTCAAAGCAACTCATTAGAGGGTTAGTGCACAACTAAAATTCACATATTCAGAGGTGACACAATCATTCTTTATACTTCTGGACATTGCACAAAGCTACTGAAAGTCAATGGAACAAAGAAATCCATCTAACATAGCAAAACAGGCAATGCAAAATAAAAGGCAGAATCTGTCAAAACAGAACAGTTCGTAAAGACGAATTTTTAACAGGCACCAGACTTGCTCAGATGAGAAAACTTAAAACTAATGAAAGTTGCATACATATCTGAGGATCACTCACGTAAATTGGCATAATTTTCTGAGTTACCTACAGAGAATTAGACCCAGATTCGTGACAGCAAAGAAATCTGTTTCTGCGCAGTAATCCAAATCTAGTATCATACTTCTATTAGAGACTTTACTTGGCACAACAATGCAATAAAACTAAGATAAGGAGAGGTTGCTACAGTAGTAAACAACTTCCAAGACTCAAATATAAAACAAAATTACTGTAGTAAAAACATGGGTTGTCTCCCATAAGCGCTTTTCTTTAACGCCTTTCAGCTAGGCGCAGAAAGTGTGTATCAAGTATTATCAAGCGATGAAACATTGATATCATTAGCTCCCCCATCTGTAGTGGTAATAAGAGCTTTGTCAATTTTAGGCCTATAATAATATTTTTTTGGTTTAGGCACCTTAGAGACATACATAAACTTTTGCTCCTTACCCACATAAGCTTTCTCCTTATACTTAAGAGAAGAAAAAGTTGAACCCAAGGTTCCCATAGCTTCTTCAAGTTCACCAATCCTATTGATTTGATTATCATGGACAACACAAGTTCCTAGAACACTAATTCTTTCATCAATTCCTCCTAAGGATTTATCAAGTTCATCAGTTTTATCAAGTAACATTTCCAATTTAGTTTCAACACTTGGAAAATTTTTCTCTATGGTTTCCAATTTTTTCATAACATCCTCAAGAGAGATTTCAATTTTAGTTTCATTAACAGGTGGTATTCCAACTAGACTCTCAATGATGCAACTAGCTTCTAAAGCAGGAGTACCTAGGAAATTACCCCCCGAAAGAGTATCAAGAACATACCTATTCCAACTAGATATACCAACATAAAAATTCCTAAGTAGGATAATAGTGGAGTGTTTCTTAGTGCACCTATGATGAGCATCACTAATTCTATACCAAGCATCTTTAAAACTTTCTCCACCTTGTTGTTTAAACGAACGAACTTCAACTTCAGGATTACTCATTTTAGCAATAGTAAATAAAGTAAACTAGATAAAGTAAATGCAAGTAACTATTTTTTTTGTGTTTTTGATTTAGCAAACAAGATAGTAAATAAAGTAAAACTAGCAACTAATTTTTTTGTGTTTTGTTTTAGTGCAACAAACAAAGTAGTAAATAAAATAAAGCAAGACAAAAACAAAGTAAAGAGATTGGGTTGTGGAGACTCCCCTTGCAGCGTGTCTTGATCTCCCCAGAAAAAGAGCTTGCTGGCGTGTAGTTGACGTGGGAGTTAGAAATCTCTGTGGTGTAATTTTCCTTCACGTCCCCGGCAACGGCGCCAGAAAATTAGCTGCTTGCGCACAGTTGATGTGGGCGTAGTAGCTTCCTTGTGATGTTGGGAACCCCAAGAGGAAGGTATGATGTGTACAACAGCAAGTTTTCCCTCAGTAAGAAACCAAGGTTTATCGAACCAGTAGGAGCCAAGAAACACGTTGAAGGTTGATGGCGGCGAGATGTAGTGCGGCGCAACACCAGGGATTCCGGCGCCAACGTGGACAACACAACCAAAGTACTTTGTCCCAACGAAACAGTGAGGTTGTCAATCTCACCGGCTTGCTGTAACAAAGGATTAGATGTATAGTGTGGATGATGATTGTTTGAAGAGAACAGTAGAACAAGTATTGCAGTAGATTGTATTCGACGTAAAAGAATGGACCGGGGTCCACAGTTCACTAGAGGTGTCTCTCCCATAAGAAATAGCATATTGGGTAAACAAATTACAGTTGGGCAATTGACAAATAGAGAGGGCATGACAATGCACATACATGATATGATGAATATTGTGAGATTTAATTGGGCATTACGACAAAGTACATAGACCGCTATCCAGCATGCATCTATGCCTAAAGAGTCCACTTTCAGGTTATCATCCGAACCCCTTCTTGTATTAAGTTGCAAGCAACAGACAATTGCATTAAGTATGGTGCGTAATGTAATCAATAACTACATCCTCGGACATAGCATCAATGTTTTATCCCTAGTGGCAACAGCACATCCATAACCTTAGGGGTTTCTGTCACTCCCCCAGATTCACGGAGACATGAACCCACTATCGAGCATAAGTACTCCCTCTTGGAGTTACAAGCATCAACTTGGCCAAAGCATCTACTAGTAACGGAGAGCATGCAAGATCATAAACAACACATAGATAATAGATTGATAATCAACATAACATAGTATTCTCTATCCATCGGATCCCAACAAACGCACATGTAGCATTACAGATAGATGATCTTGATCATGATAGGCAGCTCACAAGATCAGACAATGAAGCACATGAGGAGAAGACAACCATCTAGCTACTGCTATGGACCCATAGTCCAGGGGTGAACTACTCACACATCAATCCGGAGGCGACCATGGCGGTGTAGAGTCCTCCGGAGATGATTCCCCTCTCCGGCAGGGTGCCGGCGATCTCCTGAATCCCCCGAGATGGGATTGGCGGCGGCGGCGTCTCGGAAGGTTTTCCGTATCTTGGCTCTCGGTACTGGGCTATTCTCGACGAGGCTTAAGTAGGCGGAAGGGGCAACGCGGGGGCCACGAGGGCCCCACACACCAGGGCCGCGCGGCCAAGACCTGGCCGCCCTGTTGTTTGGGCGCCTCGTGGCCCCACTTCCTTCCCTCGGTCTTCGGAAGCTTCGTGCAAAAATAGGACCCTGGCGTTGATTTCATCCAATTCCGAGTATTTCCTTACTAGGATTTCTGAAACCAAAAACAGAGAAAACATCAACTGGCTCTTCGGCATCTCGTTAATAGGTTAGTGCCGGAAAATGCATAATAATGACATATAATGTGTATAAAACATGTGAGTATCATCATAAAAGTAGCATGGAACATAAGAAATTATAGATACGTTTGAGACGTATCACTCTCCGCCTCTAGTTCCCCGACGTCGAGGAACTGGAGGTCCGCCTCCCCGTCGGTCAGGGACAAATCGTCGTCTGCGTTGTCCTTGGTGGTGAAGTCCCACTCCTCATCGTCCCAATGCTCGGGGGCTTCTTTCTCGTATTGCGCCATTAGGTCCTGCGCTGGTATCGGCTCGCTGGAAGAAGAAGATTGGAAAGAGAGACCCGACAAGGCAGAGGAGGAAGAGGAAGAGGAAGACATGACTACAGAGCGAGGGGATGAAGAGGCGAACTGTTCGGCACGGTTAAATATTAGGAATATAGTGGAGATTTAATGATACCGCGGTTTTTGAGGAAGTGATGCCAAAGAACTGTCTAATCGTGCAGAGAAGTTGAGAAGGCAAGGCGTCATGATGGAGATTCTGTGACGGTTCTGCCTTGCCACGACATGACCCAACGAAGAAAAAAAAAGAGGAGTGGTTTTGAAATTACCATTGCCAAAACCAGGGGGGCATGCGTTATCATCAGAATTTGACCGAATCAAGAGACATGCCGTGATTTAGTTGGGCTTGGAAGCTATGTGCGTAAAACGGGCATGAATCGGCCTCGTGCAAGTATTTTGGGCTAGATTGCCCGTGTATCTATAAACTAGTAGGATACGTGTCGGTTAGGAAATAAAAGATAGAGTTTGACTCGTACACGGTTGGGTTTATTCCCGAATTAGACAATTACTATAAATATGTATCTAGGTTTATTTGAGAAGGAGGACGAACACGTTCACAACAAACCAATCTAGGCGCATCGCCACCCCTTGTTTCGAGGGTTTCTCCCGGGTAAGCGTCATGCTGCCTAGATCGCATCTTGCGATCTAGCGATCTGTTTATTCGTTACGTGATGTTGCTCGTGTCGCGTTTTTGATGACGAGCAACATCTTTATCTTGGATGTTTAGGGTTGATGTAGATGCTTTTATGATATACTTGCTTAGCTATGTCACCCTTCAACGTCTAGCTACCATTACACCTATTTTAGGTGTAAGGGTGGCATCTTGCTTAATCTTTAATTAGTTGATCTAATCTGTTATAGTTGCTCCTTGATCTTCAAGGATTGGTTTGATATCTGCATAGTTAGGCCTTGCAAACGGGTTGGATGATCCGGTAGCGCGTAAGGTGTAGTTTTGCTGTTCCTAGAGGGATTGTTCCGGGGATCGACTTCATGTTGGTTTTTAGGCCTCTTTAGGACTAGTTTTCTATTATCTTTCGTATCTGCCAGAGTTCTTCCATTATTTCCGTATCTGCTAGGCTCAACTACGTGTAGGACGTTCCGGTTATGCGGTGAAAACCCTAAACTATCATAGATTGATTCATCTTGATATTGATTAAGCAGGATTCCCATATTATTGCAAATCTATTACGAACTATGGGACAATCGGCTCTGTGAGCCGATCCTTAACAACTTAAGAGCCGATCGGGGCTCGTATTTAATGTTTACGTGTTTTTGCCATGCAGAAGCTAATCGAAGCAATCCAACACCTCGACCGAGGTATAGGTCAGGTGGCACGCCCTTGCGTTTAGGCGGGATGTGTGCCGAAGGCATTGCGGGCCGTGCCCGGGACCAGGCCAACCGCATCACGGGAGCCTCCCGGCTCTACGGCGTTGATCGTCGCCAAGCTCGCCGGTGGGTTTTGGCAGGCAACAGAGGTTCATGAAATAAGCGGGGGCATTGGTTAATCCAAATGACATGACGTTGTACTCGTACAACCCATATCTGGTGGTAAAGGCAGTCTTTGGGATATCTGTGGCTCGAATCTTCACTGATGATAACCAGTTCTAAGATCTATTTTGGAGAAAACTTTGGCTCCGGTCAACTGATCAAACAGGTCTTCTATCTTTGGTAAGGGGTATTTGTTTTTGATGGTGACGTCGTTAAGCTTGCGGTAGTCCGTACATAAACGATTGGCACCATCTTTGTTGTCCACAAATAAAACTGGTGATCTCCAGGGGGATGCACTCGGGCTAATTAAACCTTTGGCTAACATATCATCAATCTGCTTCTTCAACTCCACGAGCTCTGCTGGGTTCATGCTATAGGCTCTCTGGGCGATAGGTCCAGTTCCCGGGATTAACTCGATGATGAACTTGATATCCCTATCCGGAGGCATACCGGTAGATCATCCGAAAACACATCAGGGTATCGGCAAACGACCCTGATTTGATCCAGAGTTGGCTTTGCTATACTTGAGTTGCAGGTGAACTTTCTGGGTAGTCTTTCAGACACATGTTCTACTACGATACCGGTGCTGCTAGTCATGGTGATGGCTTTCTTGGCACAGTCAATCAATCCATGGTGTTTTGACATCCAGTCCATTCCTAGTACGACTTCCAAACCTTTGGTTCCCAGAATTATCAGATTGGCATAGAAATCTACTTCATGGATTTTGATGGGTACATTTTTGCAAAATTTTCTGGCTTTGGTGGTTGATCCGGGAATTTGAACTATCATAACATGCTTCAAACTGATGGGTTGAATTTTACTTGTTGATGCAAAGTCTTCGGTGACAAAAGAATGAGATGCTCCGGAATCAAACAACACTCTGGCAGGGATGAGTTGACAGAGAACATACCCAGTACCACATCCGGTGCTTCCTGGGCTTCTTCGGCGTTCATGTGGAAGAGACGGCCGGTGCGGTTGTTGGGGTTGTTGGGGACGAACTTCTTGCCGGTGGAGACTCGGCGTTGCTGCTGAGCAGGTGCAGCGGTGTTGCCTGCAATCTTGGCGAGCCTCTTGGGACACTCATTGGAGTAGTGTCCCACTACACCACACTCATAGCAAGTGATGGTGGACTTGTCCTTGGGGGCGACGGGGATGGCGTTGCTTCCGGTTCTGGGGGCGGTGTTGGTGTTGTTGTTGTTGTTGTTGTTGTTGTTGGGGGCTCTTGGCGGGCTGCGGTTGTTCTTGTTGTAGTTCTTTGTTGTTGTGGTGGCCTCTGGCCTGGGGTTTCCTCCTCCGGTTTTGAAAACCCGAACGTGACATAGGTGCATTGGGCTTGTTGTTTCTTGGGGCAAAGCTTCCGCTGGAGCTGGGGCGATACCTTGGGGTATTGCTGGGCCCACTCTGATTCATCATGCGGCGCTTGCGGTTTTCGTTGGCTTGATGAAGTTTGCCTTCCATCTGGATGGCGGAGTCAACAAGGGCTTCGAGGTCGGCGAAGGGGATATTCACCAACACAGTCTGCATTTCATCATGCAGTCCGTTCAGGAACCTCTCTTTCTCTTCTCGGTGGTGTCAGTTTCATCGGGGGCGTACCTTGACAGGGTGAGGAACCTGTCGCGGTATTCTACCACCGACATTCTGCCTTGCTTCAGTTCGCGGAACTCATCCCTCATCTTCTTTATCAAACCCGGGGGCACATGATACTTGCTGAACTTGAGCTTGAAGTCTGCCCAAGTCATGAACTGTCCGGCATTCATGGCACGAGTGCTTGTCCACCAAGCTCTTGCGGGTCCTGCTAGGTAGTGTGTGGCAAACAGCACTTTCTCATTGGTCCTCTACTCCGGCCACTTCTAGGTTGTTTTCCATAGTGGGAGCCAATCATCGCGTCCCGGGTTCTTCGTCTTGCTGAAAACTGGTGGGTTGGTGTTTTGGAAGTTTTGAGCTTTGACCCTGGGTGATCATGGTTCCCATGGCCATGCTTGTTGTTGGCTAAGCTGTTGCAGTGCTGCGATGTTGGCTTGACGTTCGCTCGTCAGCTTCTCTATCTTCCATCATAATCTGCAGCAGTTGCATCATCGCATCTGATTTGCGCTACGAGTTGGAGCCATCTGAATATGGAAAGAGATCATGAGATGAGAGGGAAATTTCTATGGCTTATTTTGAGTAAGTTCAAAAAAAATGTAAAACTGGAATTCTTTTGATGATAACACAAACATACATTCATTCATTCATTCATTCAACATATTTCACAAACTAACACCCAATGGTTTTAAGAGCCATTTCATCGCTACGATACAAGGACGGGATACAACTCACACCTACATAAGTGCACTAGTGCATCTACTCCTCATCATCATCCACATCGATAGGGATGATTCCATCCTCTCCGGCCTCCAGAAACTCGTAGTCCTCCTCCTCGGTGTTCTCGTCCTCCTCAAAGTCGTCATCGTCACTCAGGAAGGCTTCTCCTCCCTGAAGGTCTTCACCTTCTTCCTCCATCTCATTCAGCTGGTCTTCCTGGCCTTGACAATGGCCTCCAAGGATGCTATCCTGGCGCGAAGGCGCGAATCGTAGCGTCCTTCTTGGCACGCTGCAGGCGAAGGCTCTTGCGGTCCTTGTTGAGTAGCTTGATCGCCTCACCCTGCTCGATGATGTGAGCATGGGTCTGGTTCGCGTAAGCGCGAGAGGCGTCGAGGTCCCTCTGAGTCTGGTAGAGCATGAAGTCCAAGTGATCCACATGGTGCCTCAACTGGGGGTGCAGTGGCACATCCATGGGTCTTCCGTCAGAGTTACGCCTGCGAGATGCGCAAAGCGTTCCTCACGAAGTGCTTCCGCATTCTGTCCGCACAAACGAGCAAGTGCTTCCTGAAGAGCACGTGCAAGTCCGTCGAGCCAGTTGCTTTCCCTGAAGGTGAAGAGGATCCTCTCGGAGGTGGGAGGCTCCATCTTGCCCCTCAAGTCAGCGGTGATAATCCACTGCAGTTCCCCTCCAGGCTGGTCGTCCACCTGAATCCGTGAAACTCGGGGTGTGGGCGGCCAAGGTGATCCGACAGGGAGTCGAGTCATGCTCGAAGATCAAGCTTCCCCCATTCCCAAGCTGGTAGAACTTCTTATTCACGGGCTCCATCTGAAAGTGAAGTGGATGAGTAAGTTAGAGAGGGAACAAGTGTGGCAAAATTTTAAGTAGATTCAAATAAGGAGGAACATGAGTCACCAAGTTTGAAAAGTCTCAAAGACAAGAGGGTAGGTAAATGTTCACAAATATTCTCTTCATTTGATTTTGAAGTTAAATTTTTCCGAACGTCCATTCTAACTAGGGTCTTCTAAGGTCAAACAATGGCTCTGATACCAACTTGTCAACACCCGGATTTTTAGGTCCAGATGCCTATTATGTCATACATCGCAATCCCAGGAAAATTGTTGTTGCGAGGCATAATAGTTGAGTATCACAGTCATCATTCATTACAATCCATAAAGTCTTACAATTGGAATCACATCATCCATATTACACGAATAGTTGATCTATTGATCAACGAACAAACACAGGTTCATAGCGGAAGCGTAAAGATACAAGGACTCTCTAGTCCACAGGCCAACGCTTGACGTTGGAAGACTCCTAGTTATCGTAGGCGTCCTGCTGGCCGTCATCTTATACTGCTGCTCCTCTTCAAAGTCTGGCCATTGGAATAGCCAGGGACACAGCCGTGAGTACTTTCAAAGTACTCGCAAACTAATACTACGGTAAATAACACTATTTTACTAAAGAGGGTTCTAAGCTCTAAGTTGATTTGCATAAAGCCAATTTTAGTTCACAAGCATTTAGTGAAAGACTCATCATTTGCTAACTAACTCAAGTGGGAACATTAGTGTCATTCCCACAACTTAGTGGTGATTCAAGTCAAGTCACCATTCAACATTCAACTTTTTCAAGAAATTCTGACACCGAAAACTGTATGGCCTTT
The DNA here is from genome assembly GCA_030979885.1 of Lolium multiflorum. Taxonomy (NCBI): domain Eukaryota; kingdom Viridiplantae; phylum Streptophyta; class Magnoliopsida; order Poales; family Poaceae; genus Lolium; species Lolium multiflorum. The sequence goes on from CM061752.1 coordinate 239,313,262, forward strand.
CCAACCGTCCGTAACCGTGGACACGACTATTCGAATAGGTTTACACTCTGCAGAGGTTGCACACTTGTGCCACAACATTTGATTACATCCGTCGGGATAACCCCGAATCATCGTAACTCAGTACGCGGATCATCAACCATAACCTTTCACTTACAAACCCTAGTATAGGCACCTCTCCCCATGAGCTTGGCCTCCCAGTGAAGACCAACTGTCAACCTGGGAACTGCACAGGGCTTGGCCGTACAATTCACCTCAATTCACATCATTTCTCAACAACGGAGGCAGCCTCGGCATAACCCCTATGATGCTTGTTTAGAGGGAACCCATACTAAGGTGTATAAATTTCCAGTTAAGCCCTACCCATAATCAGGTATTGTGGGGGTACTCACAAATTGGAAAGGTATCGCATCCAAACCAATATCAGTTTTAATCAAAAATCACCATCTTCTCTTGGTCATATCACCTTTCAAAAATCATTCAAAAACAACTTCACTTCACCAAGTTCCCATCTAGAGTAGTCAAGTTTTATTTGTTAGCAATAGCACTAATCATGAGGGGTGCTAACTTAGCATTGCTTGTTCTAGATTTAAGCTTGGTGCTCATATGCTACTCTAGACCAAGTGAATCATGAATCAAAAAGTACTTTGAAAATAAAAGCAGTAAAACTTGTATAGTAAAACTTGGGATAGGACCACTAAGCATAAGGTAAAAGAGGGTGATGCATTGCTCTTGAGAGCTTTGCACTTTGCAAGTGTATTAGCTTGCCTTGGTTGTGGTACTGATCAAATTGGTCTTCTTCTCCTTGGAAGTAGGCCTCCTCCTCCTCTTGATACTCTTCCGTACTAGCGTCTAAAATACGAATACGAAGTACAATCACCACACCAATCTTAAGTACTATACTAAGCACACATAAGTCACCCAAGCTAAACATCACACATTACTATTAAGTTGGTGGATTTGTTTTCTTATTTAAGAAAAATAATTTCCTCTCATACTAATTAAGGTGTTACTTTTCCTTCTTTTAGAGAAATAATTTCCTCTCATTATCTTCTTAAGATTTAATTTCTCTCATGAATAATATATGACCTAGGTTGACCAAAGTCAACCTCTTCATACTTATCATTTAAGAAAATGATTTAAATGAGGTGGAGCACCTCATACATGTTAACCCTAACATGGTGATGATTTAATATCATCAAACAATTCATATGAGAACTAAATGACCAGAGTCTCTACCTCATTTTGAAATGTTTGTGACAAGATTTAAATGAGAGTAAAACTCTCATAAGATTTATAAATAGTTTTGGACAATATCTTTGACTAGAAATAGCCAAATAGTCCTCTAATTAATCTAGGCCATGATCATCCAAAGTAAGCATGGCATATTTTTGCAGAAACAGTTAGTGCAAGTGAAATGTGGATTATAAGAGTTGGAATCAACTCAAAAGCATTTTTGGTTGAATTTTAACAATTGTTTGAAGTCCCAAAAGTCTCTGCCTTGTTTATTTTTCTACTTTAATTCTACAACACATCTAGGGTTCAAACCAGTGGCATTGGGTAGATAAAACTCTAAGCTTTCCAACCATATCCATTTCATAAATTTTGGCCCAGTGGTTTGAAAACTATGCAATTTTCAAAACAGCACCAGTAGAATCAAACAAAGATTTGATTTGTTTGAATTAAACGGGGGCTTGCGGGAAACTAGCTGGGCAAGGTAAAAACAGGCCGACCCACCGCGGTCCAGCGCGCAGGCTAATGACGCGGGTCCCACGCGTCAGCCGAGTCATAAAGAGCGACGGTATGGGATCACTGCGCCGCGGATTAGAAGAGAGATCAACGGCTGGGGTTTGTCGTCGTCGACGGCGAGAGAGGACTCACCGGCGAAGGTAGGGGGTCGGCGAGGTCACCGGGCTCCGGCGAGGGTCGGGTGGGTGCGGTGATGTTGTCGACGACGAGGAAGCAGATGGCGACGGCGTCTCCAACGGTGGTCGAATCGGCGGCGCGCTTCTCAGGCTTCCGCGGGCTCCGGCGAAATTGACGGCTGCGGTGGCAATTGAGGGGCAGGGTGACGAGGAGAAGAGAGGGAGAGGGGAGCACGGTGGTGTGAAGATTTGGGCGCGGGGATGGCTCCTTTTATAGCGGGCGGAGGTGTCGAGCGGGGCAGGTGACGATGTCACCATGGCTACGGTGGTAGCGTCAACGGCGGATGGTGCGGCAGTGTTGGCGACGTCACTGTGGACACGACGGGCGTCCTGGCGTTGAAATTGGAGCACGGGAGCGTCGGCGTCATCACCATGTACCCGTGTACCTTGGCGGATGGCGTCGGCCATGGCGTGATGCACAGGGTTCCCGCGGCCAGGTAGGCGTGTCCAAGGCGTTGCTGGGGTCGTGGTCGTCCTTCTGGCGCAGAGAGAGAAGAGGGGGAGCGACGGAGCAGGTGGCGCGACGACGTGGCCAGGCGCGTCTGCGACGCACGCCGTGCGCGCTCTGGCGTGCGCGTGCACGTTCCGGGCGCGTCTGGGCGTCCCTGTTCCGGCGCGTGTGACGCACCAAAACGTCGAGGCTGGGGTCTGGCACGACCGTGGGAGTGTGTAGAGCAAGTTTGGCAAGGTGGTGCGTGCTGGAGATGGCTAGGGAGAAAGGTGGCATGGTGACATCCATGCCATGCCACGGCATGGCAAGTTTTGGGTCAAAATATGATGAGTGCTTGTACCACAGCTTGTCCCTTCTGTTTGGCAAGGTTTAGCAAGGTCAATGGGTACAGAGGATGACCTAAGGTTGAAGAGGAATGCCAAAATCTGCTGGACAAAGCCATGTCTGGGTTGGCAGATTTCTGCCACAAGGTGTTTGTTTAATGGCCGCAAGAAAAATATTTTCAAATTTTGAAATTTTTTGGTGGGTGTAAAGATATAATAAGAGAGTAGAATGGAGGTGGTGGTGGTCAAAATGGCATTGAAATGCAAAAATCAAAATGCATATGATCTTACATATGCAACAATGTCTCAACTTTGCTAGCTTGCCATTTGAAATTGGGAAAGAATTTGGGGTGGTGGTTTTGGGCAAAGTTGTTCTCCTTGATGTTGTCTTGGATGAGGTGCAAAGTTTGGGCAAAGTCTAGAAGAGAAATCTCCAAATAACAGGGCTCAAAGTAGGTACCAGATTAAAAATGTCACATGTGACCATATTGCATGTAACTTGGAATTTGAATTTGGTTTTGGTTTGATTTGAGTTTCTTCACTTCCAAAAGTGTTTAAAAGTGTTTAGTAACCATTTACAACCAATGGTGCAAGCCAAAGTGGTCTAGGTTAAGGATTTGCAAAAATGGCATAAGCCATATGTGTGTGTTGAGATGAATTTTATCTTTTCTTTTCTAATTTCTTTTCCCTTGTATTTGGATGATCCAAAGATCAAAGTTAGGGTTTAGGTGTAAGTGTAATCACACAAGCACATAACATGGTCAATTGCACACTCAAGTAAATAAGCAAGTGATCTATATGCATAGCACTATATGATGAGAAAAAGTTTTTGTTGGTTCTCAAAGTTGGTATTTGGGGAAACTCTCTCTTTGTCTCTTTATTGAAAAGTTGGGATGTTACAGCAACCTAGATCATCCGACCGAGAAACCTCAAACTCCAAGTTTTTACCAAACATGACAAATGAGCAAGATGGAAGTGGCTTATAGGAGAGTGTAGGCTTAGGTTTAGAAGGTACAAACTGTTAATGGTACATGATCACTCAAGTTTGCAAGATATGAGCAAATAAGGCCAAACTAGAGTTATTTCCCATAAGAACAAGAAGATGTCAATAAAAACCAATGAAGATCCAAATTACTCCAACTCTTCACAAAGAAGAGTGTGGTGGCCTAGGCCACCATATATGAGTGTTATGGCATGGCACCGCGAAGATATATCTTGGGTCCAAACCACTACTCATCATTGAAGCTCACATATCAACACATGATATAAATAGAATGATTTCTTAATGTTGGCATTATGGGGGAGGGATAGCTCAATAGTTTAAACCGCACTCCCCTATTTCCATGCCCACATCTAAACCAAATAAAGTTTTGAGACAAAGGTGTGTTTGCAAGATGGTCAAGCTATACTCCTTGAATCAATGATATTTAGCTCATTCCTCAAATAAGAGAATCTTGCTTCATCAAGAGGCTTCGTGAATATATCGGCAAGTTGATCTTTGGTAGGAACATAGATAAGCTCAATATCACCACGGGCAACATGATCCCTAATGAAGTGATTCCGGATCTCAATATGCTTCGTTCTTGAATGTTGCACCGGATTATAGGCAATCTTGATGGCACTTTCATTGTCACATAATAGAGGCACTTTGTCACAAATGACACCGTATTCCTTTAAAGTTTGCCTCATCCATAACAATTGAGTGCATCCACTTGCGGCGGCAACATATTCGGCTTCGGCGGTGGAGAGAGATATACAATTTTGCTTCTTAGAAGACCAACACACCAAGGACCTACCAAGGAATTGGCAAGCCCCGGAAGTTGATTTCCTATCATCCTTGTCACCCGCCCAATCCGCATCGGTATATCCATTGAGAATAAAACTTGAGCCTTTGGGGTACCAAATACCATATCTTGGGGTATCAACCAAATACCGAAAGATTCTTTTGAGAGCCATCATGTGGCTCTCCTTAGGAGAAGCTTGATACCTTGCACACACACCAACACTCAACACTATGTCCGGTCTAGATGCACAAAGGTAAAGCAAGGATCCAATCATGGAGCGATATACCTTTTGATCCACCTCTTTACCATTGGGATCTAGTGCAAGATGACATTTAGTAACCATAGGAGTGGCCACACCCTTCATCTCGGTCATCTTGAACCTCTTGAGCATGTCTTGGAGATATTTTGCTTGGTTGATGAAGGTTCCTTCCCTCAATTGCTTGATCTCAAAACCAAGGAAGAACTTCATCTCTCCCATCATAGACATCTCAAACCTATCGGTCATAAGCTTTGAGAATTCATCATTGAAAGCTTTGTTAGTAGAGCCAAAGATAATATCATCAACATATAATTGGCAAACGAAAAGCTCCCCATTGACCCTCTTAGTAAAAAGAGTGGGATCGATTAGCCCAACATCAAACCCACGGTCTACCAATAATTCTTTAAGGTGCTCATACCAAGCTCTAGGAGCTTGTTTGAGACCATAAAGAGCTTTATCAAGCTTGTAGACATGGTTAGGAAAGTTGAGATCCTCGAACCCCGGGGGTTGCTTAACATAAACCTCTTCATGCAAAGGACCATTAAGAAATGCACTTTTCACATCCATTTGTTGTAACTTAAAGTTATGATGCGATGCATAAGCAAGAAGGATACGGATGGACTCAAGGCGAGCCACGGGAGCATAAGTCTCTCCAAAGTCAATTCCTTCAACTTGAGAGAAACCTTGAGCCACCAATCTTGCCTTGTTCCTCACAACATTTCCAAACTCATCTTGCTTGTTCTTGAAAATCCATTTAGTGCCTATAACATTGCGGCACTCCTTTGGCTTCTTTACTAAGGTCCATACTTTGTTGCGCTTGAAGTTGTTGAGTTCTTCGTGCATAGCTTCCAACCAATCCGAATCTTCAAGGGCTTCAAATACTTTCTTGGGTTCCACTAAGGAGATATAAGCATGATGATTGCTAAAGTTAGCCAATTGCCTTCTTGTGGAAACCTTTGCCCTTACATCACCAAGAACCTTGTCATGAGTGTGTCCACGAAGCTCAAGGTTCCTATCTCTTCTTGCTAGACGACGGGCCTCGATCTCCTCCTTGGTTCTTCTTGGCCTTGGAGGTATCACTTGATCAACTTGATCTTTTGGGTCCCCGTCTTGACCTTCAACTTGAGCTTCCTCAATTTCTTGAGGTTGCTCATCCTCATGTGCTTGATCTTGAACAATATTCGGAGAAGGGCAAGAGTTGATTGGATCCTCATTGGAGCCATCATGAATGCTTGGTTGATCTTGTCCTTGATCTTGTCCTTGATCTTGCACACAAGAGGGAGGGTCTTGTTCTTGTTCTTGGGTTGGTGCATCATTTGCTTCACTAGGTAGGGTTTGTTGATGTTGAGAAGATGAGGGCTCCACCGTGGTAGAGCATAGTTCTTCCCGAGACGCCACACCGTGTCCCTCAATGGGGCGGAAAAATCCCACACCCATTCTTACTATGGCATCTTGAGGTATTTCATCACCTGCACAAACATCAACTTGCCCCACTTGGGAGCCATCATTTTCTTCGAACTTCACACTACTAGATTCGATGATAATCCCGGAGGCTATATCAAAGATTCTATAAGTGTGAGATTCGGCACCGTAACCAACAAATATACCCTCCAAAGCTTTAGGAGCAAATTTAGATAAACGAACCCCTTTGATTTTGTAGAAACACTTACACCCGAACACCTTGAAGTATGAGATATTAGGCTTGTTCCCGGTGAGTATTTCATATGGAGTCTTGTTCAAGCCCTTGCGGAGATAGAGCCGGTTAGAGGAGTGACAAGCGGTGGAGATGGCTTCGGCCCAAAAGTTATAGCGGGATTTATACTCCGCCATCATAGATCTTGCCATATCCATAAGAGTCCGGTTCTTCCTCTCCGCAACACCATTTTGTTGAGGGGTGTAAGCAGCGGAATATTGATGTCGAATCCCCTCATCACTAAGAAAATCATTGAGTGTGTAGTTCTTGAACTCGGAGCCGTTGTCACTTCTTATTGCCATAATGAGGAGGTTGTGTTGGCATTGCACCTCGGTAGCAAAGTCAATGAATATTTGTTGAGTCTCATCTTTCGTCTTGAGAAAGTAGACCCAAGTGTATCTTGAGTAGTCATCAACAATCACCAAGCAATGTTTCTTCGCACCAAGACTTGCATGAGTAACGGGACCAAAGAGATCCACATGAAGGAGCTCCAAGATCCTCTTGGAAGAGATGATGGTCTTGCTTGGATGCGGAGAGTCATGCATTTTGCCTTCAACACAAGCCCTACAAACACGATCTTTGGCAAAAGACACATTTTCCATTAGTCCCACAATATGGTTCCCCTTGTGAAGACTTTGCAAAGTTCTCATGTTGACATGGGCTAGGCGGCGATGCCACAACCAACCCACGTCCGCCTTTCCGAATAGGCACATCGCACTTGTCGTGGTGGTCCCCGAAAAGTCCACCACATACAAGTTGTGTTCGCGATACCCAACGAATGCGACTTTTAGAGTCTTGCTCCACAAGAGGACCACAATATCATTATCAATAAAGACGGCGAAACCCATCTTGCCAAGGGCGGAAACGGAAAGTAAATTGTAACCAAGGGTTTTGACAAGCATGACATTGATACGTCCAAAACGTATCTACTTTCCCGAACACTTTGCTATTGTTTTGCCTCTAATTTGTGTATTTTGGATACAACTAACACGGACTAACGCTGTTTTCAGCAGAACTGCTCTGGTGTCTCGTTTTTGTGCAGAAATCCAACTTTCGGGAAAATCCTCGGAATTTATGCAGAAGGCCCTATTTTCCCAGAATAATGACGGAGCCAGAAGGACAATTGAAGTGGAGGCCCGGGGCCCCACACCATAGGGCGGCGCGGCCCGGGGCCCGCGCGGCCTGTGGTGTGGCCCCCTCGGCCGGCCTCCGACGCCCTCCTTCGGACTATTTATCGGCCTCGACCTAAAAACGCCGGAGAGAAGTCGAAGTCGCCAGAAACCCTCCAGAACGCCGCCACATCGAAACTCCGTCGCGGGAGCGAGAAGTCTCCGTTCGGCACTCCGCCGGACGGGGAATTTGAGGAGATCATCGCCGCCATCACCGCCAACGCCTCTACATCAACCAGCCATGTTTCCCCATCCATGTGTGAGTAATTCCCCGCTGTAGGCCGAAGGGGATGGTAGGGATTGGATGAGATTGGTCATGTAATAGCATAAGATTGTTAGGGCATAGTGCCTAGTGTCCGTAGTTGGTACTTTGATGATATTGTTGCAACTTGTTATGCTTAATGCTTGTCACTAGGGCCCGAGTGCCATGATCTCAGATCTGAACATGTTATTGTTTCATCAAGATAATCATTGTTTATGGTCTTACCTATAAGTTGTATACACATGTCGCTGTCCGGAACCGATGGCCCCGAAGTGAAAGAAATCGGGACAACCGGAGGGAATGGTAGCGATGTGAGGATCACATGTGTTCACGGAGTGTTAATGCTTTGCTCCGGTACTCTATTAAAAGGAGTACCTTAATATCCAGTAGTTTCCCTTGAGGCTCGGCTGCCACCGGCTGGTAGGACAAAAGATGTTGTGCAAGTTTCTCATTGCGAGCACGCACGACTATATATGGAACACATGCCTATTGATTGCTTTGTACTTGGACACCGTTTTATTATTATCTGCAAATGCCCTGCTATGATTGTTACATGAGTTTCTCTCATCCATGCAACGCCCGTCATCCGTCCCCGTGCCTACAGTATTTTAATCCTGCTGTTTACTAAAATCACTACTGCTGTCTCGTTACTCTCTGCTGTTATTTCACTACTCTGCTATAAACCTATTACTACGATAAACCCTTGCGAGCAAGTCTGTTTCAGTGCAACTGAATTGACAACTCCGTTGTTAAGGCTTCCAAGTGTTCTTTGTCTCCCCTTGTGTCGAATCAATAAATTGGGTTTTACTTCCTCGAAGACTGTTGCGATCCCCTATACTTGTGGGTCATCAAGACTATTTTCTGGCGCCGTTGCCGGGGAGCATAGCTTTATTTGGAAGTTCACTTGGATTAATATTGTTCGCTGCAAATTCTCCATCATGGGTAAACCTCGCGATACTAAGATCGCCATATTACCATCCACTACAAGAAAAGGTACAATTCTGAATACCTCTGCTGCTCTTGATTCACCATCTGTGATTGATAAACTTGTTTCACCGCCACATGCTTCGCATGCGGGTACATCTGCTGAATCTGAACACTCTCATAATATTGATAATGTTTCTGCTGTGCTTGATGATAGTGGTTCATTGGGATCTTTTCTAGATGCTACAATTGCTAGGTCTAGACAAATTGAAAATACTGAAACTCCTAATGCTACTACACCTGTTAGTTCACCTGAACTTGGTTATTTTAGTGATGATCCTGAGGAAGATTATGTGGAGCTTAATGATGATTTTATTGAAAAATGCAATGCTACTACTGATGCAAGAAAAATTAAAAAGTTGCTTGCAGAACATGCTGTTAGATATAAACTCCTCTCCTAAGTTTGCCACATCTCCTATAAACATTAGGGATAAAGATTATGATTTTTCTCTTGATCTATCTCATATAGCTATTGTTGAGAAAACACCCTTTTGTGGTACTGAAAAAGAAAGTGCTGTTGAACACATGACTGAGCTATCTACTCTTAGTAGCTTGTTTTCTGATGATGTTAAGATGCGTACTTACTTTGTTGCTAAAATATTTCCATTCTCATTAAAGGATGACGCTAAAACTTGGTATAATAATTTGCCACCTAATTCTATTAAAAGTCCGAAAGAATTGCTTGATGTTTTCTTCCGCAAATACTTTCCTGCTAGTGCTCAACATATTGCTTTGCAGAGAATTTATAATTTTAATCAGGGAGATGAAGAGAAATTGCCTGAGGCTTGGTCGAGATTCTGCTCTCTTATTAGAGCTCGACCTGAGCATGATTTGGAAAAGCATGATTTACTTGATATATTTTATAGTGGACTAACCATTGAGTCTAGGGCATACCTGGATAGTTGTGCTGGTTGTGTTTTCAGGAAAAGAACTCCAGACGACGCTGAAGAATTATTGGCTAAAATAAGCCGGAATCATGATGATTGGACTACGCCTGAACCGACTCCAACTCCAATATTGAAGAAGCGGGGTTTAATTAAATTGAATGATGAAGATATGAGGGAAGCCAAGAAGTCTCTCAAGGAGAAAGGTATTAAATCTGAAGATGTGAAGAATCTACCTCCTATTGAAGATATATGTGAGATAATTCCCCCTTCATCCATGATTGAGGTAAACTCCCTTCAACGCTTTACTAGGGAAGATATTCCGTATTCGAAACCTCCTGCACAATGCTTAGATGAGTTTGATAATTATATTGTTAAGCAAGAAAATTTTAATATGAGAGTAGAGAATCATTTAATGGAAAATTCTCAAGCTATTAGTGAATTGCATGATATTGTGGAGAGAACCTCCAATGATGTTAAGATGCTTGTTAAACATTTTCAAATGATTCAAACTCAAATTGATCAACTCACTAAAGTGCAAAATGACTTGTTAGGGAATAATTCTAAAGAGAAACATGCTTATGAAGTAACAACTAGAGGTGGTGTCTCTACCCAGGATCCTCTATATCCTGAAGGGCATCCCAAAAGAGTTGAACAAGATTCTCAACGCATTGAACCTAGTGCTCATTCTAGGAAGAAAAAGAAGAAGAAACATAAAAATGTTGTAGAATCCTCTGAACCTGTTAATGATCCTAATAGTATTTCTATTTCTGATGCTGAAACTGAAAGTGGTAATGAACATGATAATGATAATGATAATGATAAGAATGATACTCCTGATAAAGAAGAGGTTGAAGAAGAACCTGAAAAGCATGCTAAAAATAAAAAGTACACTAAAGAAGATTTTATTGCTGAGAAACATGGTAATGAAAGAGAACCTTGGGTGCAAAAGCAAATGCCTTTTCCTGCTAAGAAACTAAAATCAAAGGAAGAAGAACACTATAATAAATTTTGCGATTGGATGAAACCTTTATTCTTGCAAATCCCTTTGACTGATGCTATTAAATTGCCACCTTATTCAAAGTATATGAAAGATATTGTTACTAACAAAAGGAAAATCCCCAATGAGGAAATTTCCACTATGCTTGCTAATTACTCTTTCAATGGCAAAGTTCCAAAGAAGTTGGGCGACCCAGGTATACCTACTATTCCTTGTTCTATTAAGAATAATTATGTTAAAACTGCTCTATGTGACTTGGGAGCCGGTGTTAGTGTTATGCCTTTTTCTCTTTATAAGAGACTTTACTTAGATAAGTTGATACCTACTGATATATCTTTGCAAATGGCTGATAAATCTACTGCTATTCCTGTTGGTATATGTGAGAATGTTCCTGTTCAAGTTACTACTAACTGCTTGATATTAACTGATTTTGTTGTGTTGGAAATGCCGGAAGATGATAATATGTCTATTATTCTTGGGAGACCTTTTCTTAACACCGCAGGGGCTGTTATTGATTGCAATAAAGGAAAGGTTACTTTCAATGTTGATGATAGGGAGCATACCGTTTATTTCCCCAAGAAGATTGATAAAGTATGTGGAGTCAATACTATTTCTAATGTGAGAACTATCAAAGTGGGAACTATTGATTGTCCTATATATGAGCCTAAGGAAGAATATCAAACTCTCGTGATTGGATCCATATCAATACAATTCAAGGTAACATGATTGATTTGAGGTTTATTTCTTCTTATGCTATGTAAAATTTATTTGGTGGCAAGACTTGATCAACCTTGTTAACAAATACTTTTTGTATGCATAGAGAGGGTAAACAACATCTCTTTCTTCCTCCACTTGCTCTAGTTGCTGTAGCACTTTTAATTTGCAAAGTTCTTTAGTTATTTGAAGATTTCAAAATTTTTCCTGGCCAGTAATAATAAACTAAATACCCAGAAATGTGCGTTTTTCAAAGTTTTCAAAAATTCACAAAAATTATACCGTTGGTCCTATTTTTCGACGAGGCACCTGGCACCAGAGGATGACCTGTGGGGCACCAGAGGGGCCAGACCACAGGCCGGCGCGGCCAAGGAGGTGGCCGCGCCACCATATGGTGTGGGTCCCCCTCTGCCCCACTTTGTCATCTCTTTCGCCCAGAACAGTCTCTCTCCCGAAAAAACTCGTACCAAGTTCCTCTCTCTCGCGTTTTTGCTTCAGAACTCCAGATTTTTCGATCTCTTTGCTCAGCCCAGATTTCTGTCTGAAATTTGGCACATTTGCTCTTCGGTATGTGACTCCTCCACCCATCCAAGTAGAATTTCGTTTGGTTGAGTATATCTTGAATATTTTGCTGCTGTAGGTAACATGTTTAGTGAGCTTGCATGCTTGTTCTAAGTGGTAGAAACTAGTTTTGATGCATGATTAGTACTCTAGCAAGTTCCTATGGTAGTTTCCCTCAATTATATGTCACCAAACCAAATTTTTATGTCATTTGTTGAAAATTTCAGAGAAGCTATGAAGAAGTTTAGCTTTGGGGAGTTGTTCAAGAAGGGGACAACCAGCACCGGGAGGCCTTCTAGGGCCGCCACCCGGATTAGGCAATCATACAATGAAGACATCCTCGCGCCTAGCTTCGCGCCTGAAGAGGACAACGGTCCTCCTAATGCTTCTACTTTTCCATGTTATGATTTTCTAAGGAATGCAGGGATATTGGAGGATTTCTTAACCCTTGTCAACAGGGCAGGGTTAACCACTTATATGGGCGATGAAAGGGAGCAATACTACTTGCTCACCAAAATCTTCGTCGAGAGTTTCCAGTTCAACAACAAACACTATGAGCCAACGGTTGCATTCAGGATCTATGGTAATACTGTGACTATGCCATTGAAGGATTTTTGTTGTGCCTTGGATATTGCCCCTGTAGGTACAGCAAGTAGGATTGATGACAACCCCCGGGACTTGTTGGAGCTCTACCGAGGGATCACCGATGATGATTGTCGCACCATTCAGCGGGGCAAGATAAGGAACATTCAACTCCCCGCCATTAAATATTTTGCATACTACATTGCTACTAGCATTCTTGGTAGGGAGAACACTAGTAATATCTCTAGCTACCATCTTGCTTTCCTGAATATTGCACTTACTGGTCAAACCTCCTATCACCTTGGTGCTCTTATTGCTCGCCGCCTGACTACCAGGGGGCCTATTTTTGGAGGAACTATTGCGCTGCGTGTTTTAACTTTTCTTAATCTTCCTATTGATCCTAATGATGTGCCATTGGCCCCTAGGAGACTCGATATTACTGCTATGAAGAGTCATCATTTTGTTACCACTGACTCTACTTTAGATAATATGGTGTATAGAATGTTGTTTTCTGACGGGGAGGAGAAGGAAATCCCTCTTCCCCAACCTGGTTTGCTTAGTATTGACAGGCAGTCATGGTCGTGCACTAAGGAGGAGGTGGATGAACATATGAAGATACAAGACTTCCACCAGCAACATGACTCCGAGGACGTCGGGACCTCCTACGACCACACCGTCACATATCCGGGTGCTTCTTCTAGCACATACCCGGAATACGACCCATCTTCATATTACGGAGACACTACTTCATGGGATCGATGGGATTGAACTCCACTTAGGCCAAAAGCCTAAGCTTGGGGGGAGGTATACCGGCATCACTCATTCTTTGCATATTATGGTTGCTGGATACTCGCACATACTTGTTTTGTTCGTTTGAGTGGTTTTCTAATGAGAGGAAGATGATATTTGGGGAAATGCTGCCTGAAAACAGATTCTGGAACGTTACTGTAAAAATCGTCAAAAATAGCCAGAGCGTCATTTTGAGCTGCAAATTTTTGTGTAGGTTCCCCAGGTTGTTATATAACTTTCATTAGTTGAACACTTTTCGATCTGAGCAACGTAAGATTTTTGTTAAAATCGATTTCTGTACTGCTGTCAGGTTTTGGCAGATTTCTGCCATTTCGCTTTTCTGTGTTTCTTTTAGTTTGCTATTTCTTGATTTCGCTTTGTTTCCTTCCCAAAACACAAAAAGACCAAAAATATTTCTGTTATTTCTCTTCACCATTTGTTTGCTTTAGTTTCTTGCATTTGTTTCACTTTATTTGCTATTGCTAGTTTGCTATAAGAAAACCCAAAAAGATTTTGCTTTGTTTGTTTGTTTCCTCTTGTTCTTATTTGCAATTTGAAAACACCAAAAATATTTGCTGTTCTTCTCTGGTTTGTAAAGTTCTTTATGAGTTCAATGGTCTTCGGTGGCTGGAGCGTGGTTTTCATTTCATATTATCCAAGCTACACAAGTGAAAAGACAATAATGACGATCTACGACAATCTGATTGTGGTGAGAGGCTGGTATGAACTCTATTTGTTTTCATTTTTGTACATATACTCATCCATGTGAGCATGCTTAGTTGGTTCATGTGAGGTATATGTTATTTGGGAAAGTCTAGTAGTTCATGACCTCTCATGTTTAGCTCCAATTTATTAATATGAGTAGCATGTCATGTATGTTTGTTTGCATTGTTTTATTCATAAGTAAGTATGGCATTGTGGTATCCTCCTCTGAATAATTCATTTATATCGACTTGGCACATGCTCACGCATGCATATGACTGAACAAAAAGTCAATTAAGCCTCGATGATTTATATTGCTTCAGAGTTCTTGTATCACTTTTATGCCTCCGTTAATTTATTTTGCCGCAAGCATGATTATGACAGTTACTGCTCTCTTGATTTGTCGCTCCCTAGTCTATTGCTAGCCTTCACTTGTACTGAGCGGGAACGCTGCTCGTACTTCCAAACACATGAAAACCAAGTTATTCCAGAGTGTCCACCATAAATACCTATGCATGGCATTTCAAACCATTCCAAGTAAATTCTCATGCGCTACCTTTAAACCCTTCAAAATGCTTCTCAATTTGTGTTTATGTTTCATAGCTCATGAGGAAGTATGTGGTGTTTAACTTTCAACCTTGTCATTTACTTTTGATGGACTCTCATATGGACTAGTGGCACATCCGCTTATCCAATAATTTTGCAAAAAGAGCTGGCAATGGGATTCCCAGTCCCGAATTAATTAACTTAAATAGACACTCCTCCATGGTTTGTGATTGTTGGACGGCACCCGAAGGACTCGGTTAGCCATGGCTTGTGTAAGCAAAGGTTGGGGGAGTGTCATCATCATAATAAAACTAAATAAAAAGGCACTCCTTCATGGTATGAGATTGTTGGCAGGCACCCGAGGATTCGGTTAGCCATGGTTTGTGAAAGAAAGGTTGGAAGGAGTGCCAAATAAATATGCAATAATTCATGGGAGCCGCTCTTGAAAGTCCGGTTGGCGAGGTAGTTAGTGTACCCATTACCATTCGTTGACAACAACAAACACCTCTCAAAATAATTTTACTCCTGTCTTTATAAAATGAAAAGCTCTAGCGCATGTTAATCCCTGCTCTGCGAAGGGTCAATCTTTTACTTTTATGTTGTGTCTCCATTATTTCTTTGAGCACTATCTTGAGAGCACAACTGTCATTCTTAGTATAATATGCTTGTCTCAAAATATGATTGATTGTGGTATAACTTTGATGCATTTATCTTTTGACAATCACTACTTCTAGTCTTTCTATGAACTCCAAAGGTGCCCGGGCATTTATGTTTTGCCAACCAAATACAGGCAAGCGAGATACCACTTTATCATGCTCTCTTATGAACATTACAATTCTGCTTATATACATGATTCATGATGCTTCTTATTAATTGTTGGTACCTCTCCATGATTGACATAGCTGTTAGATGATCTTATTTGCATATATCTCATTATGAACTGCTCGAGTATTAGCCATAGCATGAGAATATATACATCATATGAGCAAATGTGTTCGTGAAAGTTCTTTTATCGCTCAGTTGTTAACTAAATTGCTTGAGGACAAGCAATAAGCTAAGCTTGGGGGGAGTTGATACGTCCAAAACGTATCTACTTTCCCGAACACTTTTGCTATTGTTTTGCCTCTAATTTGTGTATTTTGGATACAACTAACACGGACTAACGCTGTTTTCAGCAGATTGCTCTGGTGTCTCGTTTTTGTGCAGAAATCCAACTTTCGGGAAAATCCTCGGAATTTATGCAGAAGGCCCTATTTTCCCAGAATAATGACGGAGCCAGAAGGACAATTGAAGTGGAGGCCCGAGGGCCCCACACCATAGGGCGGCGCGGCCCAGGGGGGGCCGCGCGGCCCTGTGGTGTGGCCCCCTCGGCCGGCCTCCGACGCCCTCCTTCGGACTATTTATCGGCCTCGACCTAAAAATGCCAGGAGAGAAGTCGAAGTCGCCAGAAACCCTCCAGAACGCCGCCACATCACGAAACTCCGTCGCGGGAGCCAGAAGTCTCCGTTCTGGCACTCCGCCGGGACGGGGAATTGGAGGAGATCATCGCCGCCATCACCGCCAACGCCTCTACATCAACCAGCCATGTTTCCCCCATCCATGTGTGAGTAATTCCCCCGCTGTAGGCCGAAGGGGATGGTAGGGATTGGATGAGATTGGTCATGTAATAGCATAAGATTGTTAGGGCATAGTGCCTAGTGTCCGTAGTTGGTACTTTGATGATATTGTTGCAACTTGTTATGCTTAATGCTTGTCACTAGGGCCCGAGTGCCATGATCTCAGATCTGAACATGTTATTGTTTCATCAAGATAATCATTGTTTATGGTCTTACCTATAAGTTGTATACACATGTCGCTGTCCGGAACCGATGGCCCCGAAGTAAATCGGGACAACCGGAGGGAATGGTAGCGATGTGAGGATCACATGTGTTCACGGAGTGTTAATGCTTTGCTCCGGTACTCTATTAAAAGGAGTACCTTAATATCCAGTAGTTTCCCTTGAGGCCCGGCTGCCACCGGCTGGTAGGACAAAAGATGTTGTGCAAGTTTCTCATTGCGAGCACGCACGACTATATATGGAACACATGCCTATTGATTGCTTTGTACTTGGACACCGTTTTATTATTATCTGCAAATGCCCTGCTATGATTGTTACATGAGTTTCTCTCATCCATGCAACGCCCGTCATCCGTCCCCGTGCCTACAGTATTTTAATCCTGCTGTTTACTAAAATCACTACTGCTGTCTCTGTTACTCTGCTGCTGTTATTTCACTACTGCTACTGCTATAAACCTATTACTACTGATAAACCCTTGCGAGCAAGTCTGTTTCCAGGTGCAACTGAATTGACAACTCCGTTGTTAAGGCTTCCAAGTGTTCTTTGTCTCCCCTTGTGTCGAATCAATAAATTGGGTTTTACTTCCCTCGAAGACTGTTGCGATCCCCTATACTTGTGGGTCATCAGACATCCACAAGAGTAATGTTGTGTGCAACCACAACCTTGCCAAAACCCAATACCTCGGATGTAGAATTATCGCCAAAGGAGACGGTGATGTTGTTTATGTTAGGCCTCAACTCCTTGACGAGGTTCTTGCCGCCGGTCATATGACTTGTACATCCACTATCAAGTACCCATTTTGAACCTCCGGCGGCATAGTCCTACATGAGATCAATTCTTGGATTTAGGTACCCATTTCGCAATGGGTCCTCTTTTGTTAGCAACAAGGGTCTTTGGGACCCAAATAGACCAAGCAACATAACCATCATATGGGCCAACATATTTAGCATAAACATCACCATAATAATCTTTAAATAAAACATAGTGAGGGTTAGCAATTCCCGCATCATCATCATTTATGGTTTTGCCCTTGGAGGCTTCACCATTAGTGATGGCTTTCTTCTTCTCTTGTGCGGGCTTGGCCTTTTGCTTGTTTGCCTTCTTTGCCTTGGCATTGTAACCAAGGCCCTCCTTCCCATTGTTTGATCTTTGCTTACTCAAAAGATCATCCAAGGAAAGTTTACTTTGGGGAGAGGAGGCCTTAGCAAGTTCATCCTTCAACCTAGCATTTTCCTCAATAATATTTGCATGATCACATGAAGGAGTAGAGGTACTAGGTATGTCATATGAAGCGAGCCTAATTTGAAGTTGCTCATAAGACTTGGAGAGGAGAGAGTATTCACTCTTCAAGGCTTTGTGTGCCTTGTCTAGATCATCTAGATCTCTCACAAGTTTCTCATGATCAACACCAAATTTGGCCTTTTCCTTTGAAAGCACTTTAGACTTAGCTCTAGCAAGATCTCTAGCTTTAGTGAGCTTGTTAATTTTATCTTGAGGATCTCCAAGATTTTCTAACCTCTCTTCAAGAGAAGCTATGGTTTCTTGACTTTCCTCAAGAGCATTTCTAAGAGCATGTAGTTCAAGAGCGTCTTCTCTCTCTATTTGGCATTTTTTCTCAAGAGTACCATTTAGTTGAGCCATACGAACCATGAGATTTGAAACATGCTTTTTAGTATTACCTTGTAGGTTAAGAATGAAATCATCAAACTCTAGCATTTCTTGTTTCACTTTTAGACTAGCAAGATCAACCCCTAGATCACTTGAAATGATAGGCATAGAGGGGTTAGGGGATGATACCTCGGAGGATTTAGCCATGAGGCAACTTTCTTCCTCCACATGAATGACCTCATTGGGGGATTCACTTGGTGATGAAGAGTTAGTGGAGAGGGAGGCAAGAGCGACCAATCCATTAGAGGTTGCATCTTCTTCATCATCAACATCATCATCTCCGGAGGTATACTCTTCTTGAGTTGATAGCACAATAGATGTGTCCAAGGAGGACCTTGCCATGAAGCAATGTGCATTCTTGATATGAGGATTCTCATTGGGGGATTCAAAGAGAGATGAAGAGGGAATGTTGGTGGTGACAATGGCGGCCACTTCCTTTGAGCTTTCTTCATCTTCATCATCACTAGAGCTTTCAACTTCATCGGAAGAATATTCTTCCCTAGTCACTAGCACAATTTTTGAGGGCCTCTTGCCCTTCTTGGTCTTGTTGTTGTAGAATTTCTTCTTGGGGGCTTTTGAATATTTGCCCTTTGAATCTTTGCTCTTGTCCTTGGGAATGAGCCTTCCACCATGAGTCTCCCTATTCTCATAGGGGCACTCGGCAATGAAGTGGCGCTTGTCATCACAATTGTAGCAAGATCTTGTCCTTGGGCCCGAACTTGTGAACCCCCTTGAGTTGTTTCTCTTGATGTTGTCTTCCTTGGCCTTGGATGGGTCAACCCAAAAAGAGTTAGCATGGAATGCCATGTGGTCATGGTAGTGGTGTTCCAAGTCTTCCGGATAGGACATACTCCAAGATGCCCTATAAGATTCTTGAGGAATCACTTCTTCAACGGAGTTGACCGCCAAGGCAAGGTTGGACCCTTTTGTCATCCCAAGAGCTCGATTGCGAGAATCATGAGAGTTTTGCTCAAGCACCTTGAGAGCTTGCATCTCGTGCACGACTTGTTGAGAAGTGAGAGAGGGATAGCATTCTCTACCGACAAGAGTCTTGACATCAATGGGTACAAACGGCATCATGCATTCAATGTACTTCTCCTTGATCCAAGAGTCATTGATGTGGGTGGCACCAACAAGCCGGAAGGAATCGGCAACGGTGAGAAGTCTTCCATACATGACTTCATGATCTTCATCCGGTAGCCTCATGAATCCTTCGGCTTTATTCCGAAGAGCATTATACTTGTTCCTTCTCGTGCTCTCACTTCCAATGCAACTAGCGGCCAAACCATCCCAAGCTTCCTTGGTGGTGGTGAAATTCCGAACACGAGACAAATCCTTTGTCCCCACACTAGTTTGAATCATGTGCAAGGCGGTGTTGTTGAGTTGACTATCAACCGCTTCTCTTCTAGTCAACTTGTCGGGGTTGTATGGCTTGAAGCCTTCCACGATGATTCTCCAAAGTTCATAGGAGGCACTGCAAACATGAGAGCGAAACTCAAATTGCCAAGTATCGAAATTCTCAGCGGAAAACTTAGGTGGGTCGCCCCGAATGTTCATATGGGGATGGGGAACCGGTATATCGGGAGATAGAAAAGGTGGAGGTACTCGATTGTAGCTCTCACCTCCACTAGTTCCCCTAGGAGATGCAATGGGAGATTTGATAGTGTTTAAGTTATCACCATCCACGGGTTTGGTAGAGGAGGGTAATACCGAAGCATCTCCCTCTTCTAACGCACCCGTGTCCTTTACCTCTATGACGGGAGCCCTAGGAGGGACCGGAGTCAAAAGCTCGGAAATCATTTTTCTCATGCTTTCCATTTGAGCTTCCATGGAGGACCTCAACGAATTGAAATCATCCATGGAGACCATCTTAGCGGCCCCTTCCGAGGTTCTTCGTCCGGCATACTCTTAGGCGGTTAAGCCCGAAATAAGAGCCGAGGCTCTGATACCAATTGAAAGGATCGTATGCCGCACCTAGAGGGGGGGTGAATAGGTGCTAACCAATTTTTAGTTCTTTTTCAAATTAGGCTTGACACAAAGGTAAATTCTCTAGATATGCAACTAAGTGAATTTACCTATATGACAAGGCAAACAACTAAGCAAGATATAGCTACGCAATATAAGAGATAGAATAGGATAGAGGTAACCGAGAGTGGAGCACGCGAGACACGGAGATGATTCCCGTAGTTCCCTTCCTTTGCAAGAAGGTACGTCTACGTTTGGAGGAGTGTGGTTGCTACGAAAGCCAAACCAACAGCCACGAAGGCTTCACTCAGATCTCCTATGGGCAACGCCACGAAGGCCTAGCCCACTTCCACTAAGGGATTTCCTCGAGGCGGAAACCGGGCCTTTACAAGGTTCTTGGGGCACACATCCACAACTGAATTGGAGGCTCCCAAATCTGTAACAATACAACAATCAACAACAACACATCAACACAAATCAACTAGGGAACCAAATAGGAACACTAGCATGAGATCCCTCAAACAAATGAGGGGGAAATGAAAAACGCTTCGGTGAGGATGTAGATCGGTGTCTTCTCCTTCGAATCTCCAAAGATCAAGAGCTTTGGTTGGGGGAGGAAGGAGATCTTGCAAATCTTGTGTTCTTGAGGTGGCTCTAATGGTGGTGAAGCTTGGCAGATATTTGTGCAATGATTGAGCAAGCATCCAAGGTAGAAGAAGGGGGGTATATATACCCCAGAAATCCAGCCGTTGCTTGGGGCCGGATAATCCGGCCTAAGTTGGGGCCGGATAATCCGCCCCCACCAAAAATCCGGCTGTGGAAAAATCCGGCCAAATGTCCGGCCAAAAGTCCGCCCATGTCCAGGGCTGCTTCGCGTCTGGTCCTTAGCCATTTTGAGGGGGGATATTTCGAGAAAATCCGGCCCTATGGAATTTCCGGGCAAAAGTCCGGCCAATAATCCGGCCCCTATCGAGCCACATTTCCTCCGGTCCTTAGTCATTTCTTGGGGGCCGGATATTTCAAGAAAATCCGGCCCGGATAATCCGGCCCTATGGAATTTCCGGCCAAATGTCCGGCCAAAAATCCGGCCCATGAGCCACATTGCCTCGAGTCCTTAGCCAAATTGGGGCCCGGATATTTTGGAAATATCCGGCCCGGATTATCCGGCCTGGTGGTCCTTTTCGGTTTCATTTGACTCGTTTTTCCACACAAGTCACTCATATTCATGTACCTATATACATCCTTCACCACTTCATCAAACATTAGGGTATCACATACATTGACATCAAACACACAAAACATATTGTGAGAGATGTTCTTTCACCGGCCCTCTCCCTCGGAGGCGGCGTCCCGGCCCTCGTCGGTGTCGTCGGCGGCCCCCCGGCCCTCTCCCTCGGAGGCGGCGTCCCGGCCCTCTTCCTCATCGCCGGGCGACTCGGCGGCGGCCTTCCGGGGCCGCTCGTAGCCCTCCCAGAAGTCCTTGTTGGCCTCTCTCGCTTCTTCGTTCTGGCTCCTGGGCTTAGAAGTGCTGCCCGACATGTTTATTTGCACTTCATTAAAAAGAGGCAAAAAGTTAGTACAAAAGTCAACCAAAAAATTCGGCATGACCTTTGCTAATTTTTCTACGTAGGAGTGCCCATTTCTCAACCGAAACGGAAGTTAATCAACGCTTCGGGAGAAATGGGCAACTCAATGAAATCCCTGCAAAAATATCCACCATATACACCATATATCCAACATATCCACCATATATCCACCATACAAAGTTGCCCATCTACAATACATCAAACAAAAGCCAACATAAACCTGGAGCATCTATTTCAGCATATTTTTTAACCTGAAGCAGTACAACAACAATGACTTTCTTAACCTGGAGCATCTACCACCTGGAGCACTACCACCTGGAGCACTACAAATCTGGAGCACTACAACCTGGAGCACTACAACCTGGAGCACTACACAACCTGGAGCACTACAAAAACCAGAGTACATTAAAGCTAGCACTTCAAACCAGAGAACCTTATTCATTTCCATTAATAGAGAACATTAAAAACCTGCTTCATATCAGCACAAATAAATGCAATATCTGCTTCTATCAAATGGAGCTTCATATTTTCTATCTAGCATATTCACTTCATATATACTGTATAAACAAGCATAAATGAATTCAAACAAGCATATACAAGATAATGAGCATGAGCATGAGCATGATCATTTCATAAATGAATTCAAACAGTAGCATTTCATGAACTAGTAGCATTCTTATCTTGAAACCAATAGCTAATCAAATTTTAGTCAGTAAAAAAGAGAGTAGTGATATGCTTATCTCAGGCAGGGAAATCAACTACTTCTATTTGGTTTAGTTTCCCTTGAGCAGATTCCATTCAATTATGATGTCAACAGTGTGGTTGGTTCACTAAGAATGAACCAGTCAGAAAGGAGTAGTAGAGTCTCCAAGAGCATTTCTAACATCAGCTGTGAGAGGTCACCAGTTTGTCCCATAAAAATGCTTCTAGAACGGAACAAATAACAGTTCAACATGATACATACATGATGGATTTTGTTATTCAAACTGCTGCGTTTCTCTGTTGAAAGTATGAATATAAAGTGTATCTGAATAGAACATCTAAATATACATGTTCGGCCAACTGCCATTACCAACACTACAGAACTAATAAGCCTCTGCTGAACCTGTTAAAGCATGGAACGAATTTAACAAGTGATCGGTTGCACTATGAAGCACACACATAGGTCAAGCTTCACAAATCTGCATCGATTGATCTTCTTTCTTTTCAATCTTTTGACAGTACACAATATGTTTGTTTGTGTGCCCAAATTAACATCTTCTAGTACCATGCCTTTTTTTAGATCTGTTTGAAGTGCGCAAGTCTAATTACAAACCCAATGATGGGTGCACATGAATATATGTTCACAAAATGTGCATTGACCTGATGTTGATCCTAATTTCTATTTCATCACTAGAAAGACAGTACAGCTAAAGAGTAGAAACTTTCAGCAAAGTTTGAGAGAGAAAGAGCATTGCAATAGTCAATAACATTTGCTACAGTTATTTTCATGACAATTCTTTGATTTATCTTGGATCATGGCAATGCAAACAACAGTACATGAGACAAACAAAATCTACCAATGTTGCCCTTCTTCTCCGAAAGGGACAAGACAGTGGGGAGAGGGACAAGGGAGTGGGGAGGGGGAGAGGGACTCTCACCGAACGGCGGCGGTGGCAGGGCGCGGTGGTGATGGCGTTGTCCTCCTCCTCCTCTGCGGTGGCGGCTCGGGCTGCGCGTCCTCCTCCTCCTCCTCTGCGGCGGCGGCTCGGGCTCGGGCGTCCTGCTCGGCGGCGGCGGCGTGGCGTCCTCCTCCTCCTCGGTGGCCGCGAGCTGGGTGGCTGCGCTCGGCGGTGGCGGTTGCACTCGGCCTGCGCTAGGTGCGCCAAGAATTAAGCATTCTGTGGCGCATCAACTTTCATGCGCCACAGAATTCCTTAATTCTGTGGCGCACCTAAAGGTGCGCCACAGAATTTAGACACTTAGCAAAACAAAATGGTTTACTGCTGTGTACTGACAGATACTTAGCACTAGCCCAGTGGTTAAGGTCAATGTTAGCCCATTAGTAGCCAGGTTCGAACCCTGGCTGCCACACAATTTTTCTTCCTTTTTTTCATATTTTAGTTACATTTCAATAAATAACACAACATTATTTAGTAATTAGTAGAGAATTATAAATTACTTGTCTCATACAAACATGTTCTTGTTTCTCTCACACACACATGCATGTACTTGTCTAACACACACTCACACACATGTGATAGACCAAAAAAAGATCTTCTTCGTCCCGCACCAGCTCTAGCGCCACAGAATTCCTTAATTCTGTGGCGCACCTAAAGGGGCGTGCGCCACAGAATTTAGACACTTAGCAAAACAAAACGGGTTACTGCTGTGTCCTGACAGATACTTAGCACTAGCCTAGTGGTTAAGGCCAATGTTAGCCCATTAGTAGCCAGGTTCGAACCCTGGCTGCCACACAATTTTTCTTCCTTTTTTTCATATTTTAGTTACATTTCAATAAATAACACAACATTATTTAGTAATTAGTAGAGTATTATAAATTACTTGTCTCATACAAACATGACGGAGGTCTTCCTTCTTACTTTACTAGTAGTAGGCATGTCGAAGTGCCTGTCGAATTCCTCCTCGATCTTCGGGTCACCGTTCTTGTCCAAGTCTTCCTCGTTGGCGTCTCCTTGCATTCCTATGATGCTCCTCTTGCCCCTCCTCACGACAACACGGCTAGGCCTCGACGGATCGGTGATGAAGAAGCATTGGTCAACTTGGCTACCGAGTACCCATGGCTCATTTTTCGCGGATGCGTTCTTCGATTTTGCATCGGGTATAACCATGGTTGTGAAATATCGGCCTTCTTTTTCGACCTTCTTGGCCCATCTCACACGAAACATTGGCACCGTCTCTCCACAGTAATTGAGCTCCCATATCTCCTCGATCCTTCCAAAAAATCTTTCCTTGACATTAGTCTCGTCATCGGCGTATGACAGCATAGTTACTCCTGAGTTTTGATTTTCACTATTTCTGTCCTTTTCCTCGGTGTAGAATCTGTAACCGTTGATGTCGTACCCCTGATAGGTCCTTACGTTATGCCCGGGGCCCTGTGATAAGGTGTATATGAGTTTTTCATCTTCGGTAGAAGGCCTTTTTCTCTGTGCTTCAACCAGTTGAGTTTGCTTGAACCAACGCGTGAAGCTGGAGTTGTGCTCTTTGGTTACGTCTCCCATCTTCCTCGGCCGGCCCATATCGATGTAATTCTGCTCGATCATGCTTTTGTGCTCTTGCACGAAAGGTTCGATCAGTTTTAAGTGTTGTAGCGCGACCCGGTGAGCCCTGTCAAAGTCGTCGCGTCGATTGTCAATGCCGACATGGACTGAGCGGTAGCCCTCGCGGTGACCGACTCCAGCGAGCCTGCCGAGGTGCGTCCTGGGGGGTAGACCAACATGATCCTCGTCGTCCTCGGTGCTTAGATAATTCTGGCAGAAGGAGATGCACTCGTAGGTTAGAAACCCCTTGGCCATGCTTGCGTCTGGACGGGCCCTATTGCGAACGTATCCTTTCATGACACCGTTCTGCCTTTCGAAAGGCATCATGTTGTGGAGGAACGTCGGGCCGAGCTGCTTGATGTCTTCAACGACATGGAGAAGGAGATGGACGCATATATCACAGAATGCAGGCGGGAAGTAAATCTCGAGCTCACATAGTATCACCACGATCTCATCCTGTAGCATCTTGAGCTGCCTCACGCCGATCGACTTCCTGGTGATAACGTCAAAAAAGTTGCAAAGGCCAAACAGCGTATCACGGACGTGCTCGTCCATTATGCCTCGGATCGCAACGGGAAGTATCTGCGTCATGAGCACGTGGCAATCGTGAGACTTCATCCCGGTGAACCTCTTCTTCGCTACGTCCAGATATCTGCTTATATTCCCCGAGTAACCGTGAGGAACTTTCACTCCTAGGAGGCACCTGAAAAACTGCTCGAGCTCCTCCGGACTCGTTGTGAAGCAGGCAGAAGCAGCACCACGTTGAAGGTTGATGGCGGTTGTAGTGCGGCGCAACACCGAGTCCCGGCCAACGTGGAACCTGCACAACACAACCAAAGTACTTTGCCCCAACGAAACAGTAAGGTTGTCAATCTCACCGGCTTGCTGTAACAAAGGATTAGATGTATAGTGTGGATGATGATTGTTTGCAGAAAACAGTAGAAACAATATTGCAGTAGATTGTATTCGATGTAAAAGAATGGACCGGGGTCCACAGTTCACTAGAGGTGTCTCTCCCATAAGAAATAGCATATTGGGTAAACAAATTACAGTTGGGCAATTGACAAATAGAGAGGGCATGACAATGCACATACATGACATGATGAGTATTGTGAGATTTAATTGGGCATTACGACAAAGTACATAGACCGCTATCCAGCATGCATCTATGCCTAAAAAGTCCACTTTCAGGTTATCATCCGAACCCCTTCCGGTATTAAGTTGCAAGCAACAAACAATTGCATTAAGTATGGTGCGTAATGTAATCAATAACTATATCCTCGAACATAGCATCAATGTTTTATCCCTAGTGGCAACAGCACATCCATAACCTTAGGGGTTCTTGTCACTCCCCCAGATTCACGGAGACATGAACCCACTATCGAGCATAAGTACTCCCTCTTGGAGTTACAAGCATCAACTTGGCCAAAGCATCTACTAGTAACGGAGAGCATGCAAGATCATAAACAACACATAGATAATAGATTGATAATCAACATAACATAGTATTCTCTATTCATCGGATCCCAACAAACGCACATGTAGCATTACAGATAGATGATCTTGATCATGATAGGCAGCTCACAAGATCAGACAATGAAGCACATGAGGAGAAGACAACCATCTAGCTACTGCTATGGACCCATAGTCCAGGGGTGAACTACTCACACATCAATCCGGAGGCGACCATGGCGGTGTAGAGTCCTCCGGGAGATGAATCCCCTCTCCGGCAGGGTGCCGGAGGTGATCTCCTGAATCCCCCGAGATGGGATTGGCGGCGGCTGATACGTCTCCGATGTATCGATAATTTCTTATGTTCCATGCCACATTATTGATGTTATCTACATGTCTTATGCACACTTTATGTCATATTCGTGCATTTTCTGGAACTAACCTATTAACAAGATGCCGAAGTGCCAGTTGCTGTTTTCTGCTGTTTTTGGTTTCAGAAATCCTAGTAACGAAATATTCTCGGAATTGGACGAAATCAACGCCCGGGGCCTATTTTTCCACGAAGCTTCGAAGTCCGAAGACGAAACGAGTGGGGCCACAGGTGCCCAAACCCTAGGGCGCGCGGCCCCCTGGCCGTGCCGGCCTATGGTGTGGGGCCCCTGTGCCCCCTCCTGACTTGCCCTTCCGCCTACTTAAAGCCTCCATGACGAAACCCCCAGTACCGAGAGCCACGATACTGAAAACCTTACTGAGACGCCACCGCCGCCGATCCCATCTCGGGGGATCCAGGAGATCGCCTCCGGCACCCTGCCGGAGAGGGGATTCATCTCCCAGAGGACTCTACGCCGCCATGGTCGCCTCCGGAGTGGTGTGTGAGTAGTCTACCCCTGGACTATGGGTCCATAGCTGTAGCTAGATGGTTGTCTTCTCCCCATTGTGCTATCATTGTCGGATCTTGTGAGCTGCCTAACATGATCAAGATCATCTATCTGTAATTCTATATGTTGCGTTTGTTGGGATCCGATGAATAGAGAATACTTGTTATGTTGATTATCAAAGTTATATCTATGTGTTGTTTATGATCTTGCATGCTCTCCGTTACTAGTAGATGCTCTGGCCAAGTAGATGCTTGTAACTCCAAGAGGGAGTATTTATGCTCGATAGTGGGTTCATGCCTGCATTGACACTGGGACAGTGACAGAAAGTTCTAAGGTTGTGTTGTGCTGTTGCCACTAGGGATAAAACATTGATGCTATGTCTAAGGATGTAGTTGTTGATTACATTACGCACCATACTTAATGCAATTGTCTGTTGCTTTGCAACTTAATACTGGAAGGGGTTCGGATGATAACCTGAAGGTGGACTTTTTAGGCATAGATGCAGTTGGATGGCGGTCTATGTACTTTGTTGTAATGCCCAATTAAATCTCACTATACTCATCATGATATGTATGTGCATGGTCATGCTCTCTTTATTTGTCAATTGCCCAACTGTAATTTGTTCACCCAACATGCTGTTTGTTTTATGGGAGAGACACCTCTAGTGAACTGTGGACCCCGGTCCAATTCTCTTTTTGAAATACAATCTACTGCCTGTTTTTTCTTGCAAACAATCATCTTCCACACAATACGGTTAATCCTTTGTTACAGCAAGCCGGTGAGATTGACAACCTCACTGTTTCGTTGGGGCAAAGTACTTTGGTTGTGTTGTGCAGGTTCCACGTTGGCGCCGGAATCCCTGGTGTTGCGCCGCACTACATCCCGCCGCCATCAACCTTCAACGTGCTTCTTGGCTCCTCCTGGTTCGATAAACCTTGGTTTCTTTCTGAGGGAAAACTTGCTGCTGTGCGCATCATACCTTCCTCTTGGGGTTCCCAACGAACGTGTGAGTTACACGCCATCAAGCTAGATTTCTGGCGCCGTTGCCGGGGAGATCAAGACACGCTGCAAGGGGAGTCTCCACTTCTCAATCTCTTTACTTTGTTTTTGTCTTGCTTAGTTTTATTTACTACTTTGTTTGCTGCACTAAATCAAAATACAAAAAAATTAGTTGCTAGTTTTACTTTATTTGCTATCTTGTTTGCTATATCAAAAACACAAAAAAATTAGTTACTTGCATTTACTTTACTTATTTCATCATGTTTCCTTTTAATTTTACCACGAAAGATATACCGGTAGGACGTGGGTCTATAGTTGGGAGAAATAATATAGAAGAATTTTTCAATCATGTT
Source organism: Lolium multiflorum (assembly GCA_030979885.1). NCBI lineage: Eukaryota > Viridiplantae > Streptophyta > Magnoliopsida > Poales > Poaceae > Lolium > Lolium multiflorum. The sequence goes on from CM061752.1 coordinate 239,341,885, forward strand.
AGTACCATTGAAAATTTTGAAGATAGACACTTGGTAGACCTTGCGCCTACTTATGAAATTGCTGCTGCTTCTTTAGTTCACATGTTGGAAATTAAATTTGTTAATCTTAATCCTATAATCCAACACATGTTTCTCACACTTGGTGATATGGAAGAAGGGGAAAAGAAAGATTTTGTTTTAGAAACCCTTCTTAGAGAATTTGGTGGTCTAGCAAGAGAAGCTAGAAAGGTCTTTGCTAAATTTAATATGCTTGGTTCTCATACTAATTTTGTTAGTCTCCTTGAAAAGATGGACATGGATAGAATAAGATACACTAATAATATTGATGATGGTGGGGAGATCAAAGCACCAATACCATGTAAACTCTTAGCTATGAATGATGCACTAGAAAATAACTATGCTTGGCTTGTTCCTGAAAATTTGTTTGATGAGAGTAGCACGCCTAAGACTAATGAAAAGGGAGATGCTAAAACTTATGTATCTAATATATTATGCCTGGTTGAGAAAACTCCGCACCCCGCTGAGAATGCACCACCCTTTGATAATACTTGATACACACTTTCTGCGCCTAGCTGAAAGGCGTTAAAGAAAAGCGCTTATGGGAGACAACCCATGTTTTTACCTACAGTACTTTGTTTTTATTTTGTGTCTTGGAAGTTGTTTACTACTGTAGCAACCTCTCCTTATCTTAGTTTTGTGTTTTGTTGTGCCAAGTTAAGCCTTTGATAGAAAAGTAAGTACTAGATTTGGATTACTGCGCAGTTCCAGATTTCTTTGCTGTCACGAATCTGGGTCTACCTCCCTGTAGGTAGCTCAGAAAATTAAGCCAATTTACGTGCATGATCCTCAGATATGTACGCAACTTTCATTCAATTTGAGCATTTTCATTTGAGCAAGTCTGGTGCCATTTTAAAATTCGGAACTGTTCTGTTTTGACAGATTCTGCCTTTTATTTCGCATTGCCTCTTTTGCTATGTTGGATGAATTTCTTTGATCCACTAATGTCCAGTAGCATTATGCAATGTCCAGAAGTGTTAAGAATGATTGTGTCACCTCTGAATATGTTAATTTTTATTGTGCACTAACCCTCTAATAAGTTGTTTCGAGTTTGGTGTGGAGGAAGTTTTCAAGGATCAAGAGAGGAGTATGATGCAACATGATCAAGGAGAGTGAAAGCTCTAAGCTTGGGGATGCCCGGTGGTTCACCCCTACATATATCAAGAAGACTCAAGCGTCTAAGCTTGGGGATGCCCAAGGCATCCCCTTCTTCATCGACAACATTATCAGGTTCCTCCCCTGAAACTATATTTTTATTCCATCACATCTTATGTGCTTTGCTTGGAGCGTCGGTTTGTTTTTGTTTTTTTGTTTTGTTTGAATAAAATGGATCCTAGAATTCACTTTATGGGAGAGAGACACGCTCCGCTGTAGCATATGGACAAGTATGTCCTTGGTTTCTACTCATAGTATTCATGGCGAAGTTTCTCCTTCGTTAAATTGTTATATGGTTGGAATTGGAAAATGATACATGTAGTAATTGCTATAAATGTCTTGGGTAATGTGATACTTGGCAATTGTTGTGCTCATGATTAAGCTCTTGCATCATATGCTTTGCACCTATTAATGAAGAAATACATAGAGCATGCTAAAATTTGGTTTGCATATTTGGTTTCTCTAAGGTCTAGATAATTTCTAGTATTGAGTTTGAACAACAAGGAAGACGGTGTAGAGTCTTATAATGTTTTCAATATGTCTTTTATGTGAGTTTTGCTGCACCGGTTCATCCTTGTGTTTGTTTCAAATAAGCCTTGCTAGCCTAAACCTTGTATCGAGAGGGAATACTTCTCATGCATCCAAAATACTTGAGCCAACCACTATGCCATTTGTGTCCACCATACCTACCTACTACATGGTATTTTCCGCCATTCCAAAGTAAATTGCTTGAGTGCTACCTTTAAAATTCCATCATTCACCTTTGCAATATATAGCTCATGGGACAAATAGCTTAAAAACTATTGTGGTATTGAATATGTAATTATGCACTTTATCTCTTATTAAGTTGCTTGTTGTGCGATAACCATGTTCACTGGGGACGCCATCAACTACTCTTTGTTGAATTTCATGTGAGTTGCTATGCATGTCCGTCTTGTCTGAAGTAAGAGAGATCTACCACCTTATGGTTAAGCATGCATATTGTTAGAGAAGAACATTGGGCCGCTAACTAAAGCCATGATCCATGGTGGAAGTTTCAGTTTTGGACAAATATCCTCAATCTCAAATGAGAAAATTATTAATTGTTGTTACATGCTTATGCATAAAAGAGGAGTCCATTATCTGTTGTCTATGTTGTCCCGGTATGGATGTCTAAGTTGAAGAATAATCAATAGCGAGAAATCCAATGCGAGCTTTCTCCTTAGACCTTTGTACAGGCGGCATAGAGGTACCCCTTTGTGACACTTGGTCGAAACATGTGCATTGTGATGATCCGGTAGTCCAAGCTAATTAGGACAAGGTGCGGGCACTATTAGTACACTATGCATGAGGCTTGCAACTTGTAAGATATAATTTACATGATACATATGCTTTATTACTACCGTTGACAAAATTGTTTCATGTTTTCAAAATCCAAGCTCTAGCACAAATATAGCAATCGATGCTTTTCCTCTATGGAGGACCATTCTTTTACTTTCAATGTTGAGTCAGTTCACCTATTTCTCTTCACCTCAAGAAGCAAACACTTGTGTGAACTGTGCATTGATTCCTACATACTTGCTTATTGCACTTATTATATTACTCTATGTTGACAATATCCATGAGATATACATGTTACAAGTTGAAAGCAACCGCTGAAACTTAATCTTCTTGTGTTGCTTCAATGCTTTTACTATGAATTATTGCTTTATGAGTTAACTCTTATGCAAGACTTATTGATGCTTGTCTTGAAGTGCTATTCATGAAAAGTCTTTGCTATATGATTCACTTGTTTACTCATGTCATATACATTGTTTTGATCGCTGCATTCACTACATATGCTTTACAAATAGTATGATCAAGATTATGATGGCATGTCACTCCAGAAATTATCTGTGTTATCGTTTTACCTGCTCGGGACGAGCAGAACTAAGCTTGGGGATGCTGATACGTCTCCGACGTATCGATAATTTCTTATGTTCCATGCCACATTATTGATGTTATCTACATGTTTTATGCACACTTTATGTCATATTCGTGCATTTTCGGAACTAACCTATTAACAAGATGCCGAAGTGCCAGTTGCTGTTTTGCTTTTTGGTTTCAGAAATCCTAGTAACGAAATATTCTCGGAATTGGACGAAATCAACGCCCAGGGGCCTATTTTTCCACGAAGCTTCCAGAAGTCCGAAGACGAAACGAAGTGGGGCCACAGGGTGCCCAAACCCTAGGGCGGCGCGCCCCCGCGCGCCGGCCTATGGTGTGGGGCCCTGTGCCCCCTCCGACTTGCCCTTCCGCCTACTTAAAGCCTCCGTGACGAAACCCCCAGTGAGAGCCACGATACGGAAAACCTTGCGAGACGCCGCCACCGATCCCATCTCGGGGGATCCAGGAGATCGCCTCCGGCACCCTGCGGAGAGGGGATTCATCTCCCGGAGGACTCTACGCCGCCATGGTCGCCTCCGGAGTGTGTGTGAGTAGTCTACCCCTGGACTATGGGTCCATAGCTGTAGCTAGATGGTTGTCTTCTCCCCATTGTGCTATCATTGTCGGATCTTGTGAGCTGCCTAACATGATCAAGATCATCTATCTGTAATTCTATATGTTGCGTTTGTTGGGATCCGATGAATAGAGAATACTTGTTATGTTGATTATCAAAGTTATATCTATGTGTTGTTTATGATCTTGCATGCTCTCTGTTACTAGTAGATGCTCTGGCCAAGTAGATGCTTGTAACTCCAAGAGGGAGTATTTATGCTCGATAGTGGGTTCATGCCTGCATTGACACCTGGGACAGTGACAGAAAGTTCTAAGGTTGTGTTGTGCTGTTGCCACTAGGGATAAAACATTGATGCTATGTCTAAGGATGTAGTTGTTGATTACATTACGCACCATACTTAATGCAATTGTCTGTTGCTTTGCAACTTAATACTGGAAGGGGTTCGGATGATAACCTGAAGGTGGACTTTTTAGGCATAGATGCAGTTGGATGGCGGTCTATGTACTTTGTCGTAATGCCCAATTAAATCTCACTATACTCATCATGATATGTATGTGCATGGTCATGCTCTCTTTATTTGTCAATTGCCCAACTGTAATTTGTTCACCCAACATGTTTGTCTTATGGGAGAGACACCTCTAGTGAACTATGGACCCCGGTCCAATTCTCTTTACTGAAATACAATCTAATACTTGTTCTACTGTTTTCTGCAAACAATCATCTTCCACACAATACGGTTAATCCTTTGTTACAGCAAGCCGGTGAGATTGACAACCTCACTGTTTCGTTGGGGCAAAGTACTTTGGTTGTGTTGTGCAGGTTCCACGTTGGCGCCGGAATCCCTGGTGTTGCGCCGCACTACATCCCGCCGCCATCAACCTTCAACGTGCTTCTTGGCTCCTCCTGGTTCGATAAACCTTGGTTTCTTTCTGAGGGAAAACTTGCTGCTGTGCGCATCATACCTTCCTCTTGGGGTTCCCAACGAACATGTGAGTTACACGCCATCAGCCGCGGCGTCTCAGTATGTTTTCTCGTATCGTGGCTCTTGGTACTGGGGGTTTCTCGACGAAGGCTTTAAGTAGGCGGAGGAGATAGGTCAGGGGGCCAGGGGGCCCACACACTATGGCGGCGCGGGCCCCCCCTTGGCCGCGCCGCCTTAGCGTGTCGGCGCCTGTGGCCCCACTCGTCCCTCCGGTCTTCGGAAGCTTCGTGGAAAAATAGGAACCTGGGCTTTGATTTCGTCCAATTCCGAGAATATTTCCTTACTAGGATTTCTGAAACCAAAAACAGCAGAAAACAGCAACGGGCTCTTCGGCATCTCGTTAATAGGTTAGTGCCGGAAAATGCATAATAATGACATATAATGTGTATAAAACATGTGAGTATCATCATAAAAGTAGCATGGAACATAAGAAATTATAGATACGTTTGAGACGTATCAAGCATCCCCAGTTCCTACTCGTCCCGAGTAGGTAAACGATAACAAAGATAATTTCTTAAGTGACAATGCTACCAACATAATCTTGATCATACTATTGTAAGCACATGTAATGAATGCAGCGATCAAAACAATGGTAAATGACATGAGTAAACAACTGAATCATAAAGCAAAGACTTTTCATGAATAGTACTTAAAGACAAGCATCAATAAGTCTTGCATAAGAGTTAACTCATAAAGCAATAATTCATAGTAGAGGTATTGAAGCAACACAAAGGAAGATTAAGTTTCAGCGGTTGCTTTCAACTTGTAACATGTATATCTCATGGATATTGTCAATGTAAAGTAATATAACAAGTGCAATATGCAAGTATGTAGGAATCAATGCACAGTTCACACAAGTGTTTGCTTCTTGAGGTAGAGAGAAATAGGTGAACTGACTCAACATAAAAGTAAAAGAAGGTCCTTCAAAGAGGAAAGCATCGATTGCTATATTTGTGCTAGAGCTTTTATTTTGAAAACAAGAAACAATTTTGTCAACGGTAGTAATAAAGCATATGAGTTATGTAAATTATATCCTACAAGTTGCAAGCCTCATGCATAGTATACTAATAGTGCCCGCACCTTGTCCTAATTAGCTTGGATTACCGGGATTATCATTGCAATACACATGTTTTAACCAAGTGTCACAAAGGGGTACCTCTATGCCGCCTGTACAAAGGTCTAAGGAGAAAACTCGCATTGGATTTCTCGCTTTTGATTATTCTCAACTTAGACATCCATACCGGGACAACATAGACAACAGATAATGGACTCCTCTTTTATGCATAAGCATGTAACAACAATTAATGTTCTCATATGAGATTGAGGATATATGTCCAAAACTGAAACTTCCACCATGGATCATGGCTTTAGTTAGCGGCCCAATGTTCTTCTCTAACAATATGCATGCTCTAACCATTAAATGAGTGGTAAATCGCCCTTACTTCAGACAAGATAGACATGCATAGCAACTCACATGATATTCAACAAAGAAATAGTTGATGGCGTCCCCAGAAACATGGTTATCGCACAACAAGCAACTTAATAAGAGATAAAGTGCATAAGTACATATTCAATACCACGATAGTTTTTAAGCTATTTGTCCCATGAGCTATATATTGTAAAGGTAAAGAATGGAAATTTTAAAGGTAGCACTCAAGCAATATACTTTGGAATGGCGGAGAAATACCATGTGGTAGGTAGGTATGGTGGACACAAATGGCATAGTGGTTGGCTCAAGGATTTTGGATGCATGAGAAGTATTCCCTCTCGATACAAGGTTTAGGCTAGCAAGGTTATTTGAACAAACACAAGGATGAACCGGTACAACAAAACTCACATAAAAGACATATTGTAAACATTATAAGACTCTATACCGTCTTCCTTGTTGTTCAAACTCAAAACTAGAAATTATCTAGACCTTAGAGAAACCAAACATGCAAATCAGATTTTAGCATGCTCTATGTATTTCTTCATTAATAGGTGCAAAGTATATGATGCAAGAGCTTACACATGAGCACAACAATTGCCAAGTGTCACATTATCCACGATGTTATACCAATTACCACATATATCATTTTCCAATTCCAACCATATAACAATTTAACGAAGAAGAAACTTTCGCCATGAATACTATGAGTAAAGCTAAGGACATATTTGTCCATATGCAACAGCGGAGCGTGTCTCTCTCCCATACAATGAATGCTAGGATCCAACTTTATTCAAACAAAACAAAAACAAAACAAACCGACGCTCCAAGCAAAGTACATAAGATGTGACGGAATAAAAATATAGTTTCAGGGGAGGAACCTGATAATGTTGTCGATGAAGAAGGGGATGCCTTGGGCATCCCCAAGCTTAGACGCTTGAGTCTTCTTGATATATGCTGGGGTGAACCACCGGGCATCCCCAAGCTTAGAGCTTTCACTCTCCTTGATCATAGTGTATATCATCCTCCTCTCTTGATCCTTGAAAACTTCCTCCACACCAAACTCAAAGTAACTCATTAGAGGGTTAGTGCACAATTAAAATTCACATATTCAGAGGTGACACAATCATTCTTTATACTTCTGGACATTGCACAAAGCTACTGAAAGTCAATGGAACAAAGAAATCCATCAAGCATGACAAAACAGGCAATGCAAAATAAAAGGCAGAATCTGTCAAAACAGAACAGTTCGTAAAGACGAATTTTTAACATGCACCAGACTTGCTCAGATGAAAAAACTTAAAACTAATGAAAGTTGCGTACATATCTGAGGATCACTCACGTAAATTGGCATAATTTTCTGAGTTACCTACAGAGAATTAGACCCAGATTCGTGACAGCAAAGAAAACTGTTTCTGCGCAGTAATCCAAATCTAGTATCATACTTTTATTAGAGACTTTACTTGGCACAACAATGCAATAAAACTAAGATAAGGAGAGGTTGCTACAGTAGTAAACAACTTCCAAGACTCAAATATAAAACAAAATACTGTAGTAAAAACATGGGTTGTCTCCCATAAGCGCTTTTCTTTAACGCCTTTCAGCTAGGCGCAGAAAGTGTGTATCAAGTATTATCGAAGGATGGTGCATCTACAGCGGGGTGTGGAGTTTTCTCAACCATGCATAGTATATTGGATACATAAGTTTTAGCGTCTCCCTTTTCATTAGTCTTGGGCTTGCTAATCTCATCAAACAAATTTTTAGGAACAAGCCAAGCATAGTTATTTTCTAGTGCTTCATGCATTGCTAGGAGCTTACATGGTATTGGTGCTTTGATCTCCCCACCATCATTAATATTATTAGTGTACTTTATTCTATCCATATCCATCTTTTCAAGGAGACTAACAAAATTGGTATAAGAACCAAGCATATCATATTTAGCAAAGACCTTTCTAGCCTCTCTTGCTATACCACCAAATTCTCTAAGAAGGGTTTCTAAAACAAAATCTTTCTTTTCCCCTTCTTCCATATCACCTAGTGTAAGAAACATGTGTTGGATTATAGGATTGAGATTAACAAATTTAGTTTCCATCATACGAACTAAAGCAGCAGCGGCAATTTCATAAGTAGGAGCAAGGTCTACCAAGTGTCTATCTTCAAAATCATCAACGGTACTAACATGGTTGAAAAATTCTTCTATATTATTTCTCCCAATTATAGACCCGCGTCCTACCGGCATGTTTTTTACGGTAAAATTAAAAGGAAACATAATGAAATAAGTAAAGTAAATGCAAGTAACTAATTTTTTTATGTTTTTGATATAGCAAACAAGATAGTAAATAAAGTAAAACTAGCAACTAATTTTTTTGTGTTTTGTTTTAGTGCAGCAAACAAAGTAGTAAATAAAATAAAGCAAGACAAAAACAAAGTAAAGAGATTGCGATGTGAAGACTCCCCTTGCAGCGTGTCTTGATCTCCCGGCAACGGCGCCAGAAATTTAGCTTGATACGCGTACAGCACGCGTCCGTTGGGAACCCCAAGTGGAAGGTGTGATGCGTACAGCAGCAAGTTTCCCTCAGTAAGAAACCAAGGTTTATCGAACCAGTAGGAGCCAAGAAGCACGTTGAAGGTTGATGGCGGCGAGATGTAGTGCGGCGCAACACCAGGGATTCCGGCGCCAACGTGGAACCTGCACAACACAACCAAAGTACTTTGCCCCAACGAAACAGTGAGGTTGTCAATCTCACCGGCTTGCTGTAACAAAGGATTAGATGTATAGTGTGGATGATGATTGTTTGCGAAAAACAGTAAAAACAATATTGCAGTAGATTGTATTCGATGTAAAAGAATGGACCGGGGTCCACAGTTCACTAGAGGTGTCTCTCCCATAAGAAATAGCATATTGGGTAAACAAATTACAGTTGGGCAATTGACAAATAGAGATGGCATGACAATGCACATACATGACATGATGAGTATTGTGAGATTTAATTGGGCATTACGACAAAGTACATAGACCGCTATCCAGCATGCATCTATGCCTAAAAAGTCCACTTTCAGGTTATCATCCGAACCCCTTCCGGTATTAAGTTGCAAGCAACAAACAATTGCATTAAGTATGGTGCGTAATGTAATCAATAACTATATCCTCGAACATAGCATCAATGTTTTATCCCTAGTGGCAACAGCACATCCATAACCTTAGGGGTTCTTGTCACTCCCCCAGATTCACGGAGACATGAACCCACTATCGAGCATAAGTACTCCCTCTTGGAGTTACAAGCATCAACTTGGCCAAAGCATCTACTAGTAACGGAGAGCATGCAAGATCATAAACAACACATAGATAATAGATTGATAATCAACATAACATAGTATTCTCTATTCATCGGATCCCAACAAACGCACATGTAGCATTACAGATAGATGATCTTGATCATGATAGGCAGCTCACAAGATCAGACAATGAAGCACATGAGGAGAAGACAACCATCTAGCTACTGCTATGGACCCATAGTCCAGGGGTGAACTACTCACACATCAATCCGGAGGCGACCATGGCGGTGTAGAGTCCTCCGGAGATGAATCCCCTCTCCGGCAGGGCCGGAGGCGATCTCCTGAATCCCCGAGATGGGATTGGCGGCGGCGGCGTCTCAGTATGTTTTCTCGTATCGTGGCTCTCGGTACTGGGGGTTTCTCGATGAAGGCTTTAAGTAGGCGGAGGAGATAGGTCAGGGGGCCTGACAGGGGGCCCACACACTATGGCGGCACGGGCCCCCCCTTGGCCGTGCCGCCTTAGCGTGTCGGTGCCCTGTGGCCCCACTTCGTCTTCCCTCCAGTCTTCTGGAAGCTTCGTGGAAAAATAGGAACCTGGGCTTTGATTTCGTCCAATTCCGAGAATATTTCCTTACTAGGATTTGAAACCAAAAACAGCAGAAAACAGCAACTGGCTCTTCGGCATCTCGTTAATAGGTTAGTGCCGGAAAATGCATAATAATGACATATAATGTGTATAAAACATGTGAGTATCATCATAAAAGTAGCATGGAACATAAGAAATTATAGATACGTTTGAGACGTATCAAGTAACCGTGAGGAACTTTCACTCCTAGGAGGCACCTGAAAAACTGCTCGAGCTCCTTCGGACTCGTTGTGAAGCAGGCAGCGGGAAGCAGCACCGCGTTCTTCTTAGCCCTTTTGCGGAGACGTTGAGTCCCTTCTGTCTGATCATCATTGATGACCCACAAGTATAGGGGGTGTATCGTAGTATTTTCGATAAGTAAGAATGTCGATCCCAACGAGGAGCAGAAGGTGTTGACAAGCAGTTTCGATGAAGGATTCACTGTAAATGCTCACAGACAAGTATTCAGGGGGTTTTAGTGTAGCAGATGAATAAAGTACGAGTAAGTAAAGTGCGAGAGAAATAATTGCAGCGAGTGGCCCAATCCTTTTTAGCACAAAGGACAAGCCGGTTTGTTTACTTATAATGACCAAACGTTCTTGAGGACACACGGGTATTTAGTCTAGTGCTTTCGCTTCATATAGCTGATTAATCTTCATTGTTTTGATAAGTGTTGTGTGGGTGAACCTATGCTAATGCACCGCCCTTCCTAGGACTAATACATACTTGTGATTATACCCCTTGCAAGAATCCGCAACTACAAGAAAGTAATTAAGATAAATCTAACCACAACCTTAAACTCTGAGATCCTGCTATCTGATACGTCTCCGACGTATCGATAATTTCTTATGTTCCATGCCACATTATCGATGTTATCTACATGTTTTATGCACACTTTATGTCATATTCGTGCATTTTCTGGAACTAACCTATTAACAAGATGCCGAAGTGCCAGTTGCTGTTTGCTGCTGTTTTTGGTTTCAGAAATCCTAGTAAGGAAATATTCTCGGAATTGGACGAAATCAAAGCCCAGGGGCCTATTTTCTCACGAAGCTTCCAGAAGTCCGAAGGAGAGACGAAGAGGGGCCACGGAGGGGCCACACCATAGGGCGGCGGCCCCCTTGGCCGCGCCGGCCTGTAGTGTGGGGCCCCCGTGCCGCCTCTTGACCTGCCCTTCCGCCTATAAAAAGTCTCCGTGACGAAACCCCCAGTACCGAGAGCCACGATACGGAAAACCTTCCGAGAGGCGCGCCGCCGCCGATCCCATCTCGGGGATCCAGGAGATCGCCTCCGGCACCTGGGAGAGGGGAATCATCTCCGGAGGACTCTACGCCGCCATGGTCGCCTCCGGTGTGATGTGTGAGTAGTCTACCCCTGGACTATGGGTCCATAGCAGTAGCTAGATGGTTGTCTTCTCCCCATTGTGCTATCATTGTCGGATCTTGTGAGCTGCCTAACATGATCAAGATCATCTATCTGTAATTCTATATGTTGCGTTTGTTGGGATCCGATGAATAGAGAATACTTGTTATGTTGATTATCAAAGTTATGCTTATGTGTTGTTTATGATCTTGCATGCTCTCCGTTACTAGTAGATGCTCTGGCCAAGTAGATGCTTGTAACTCCAAGAGGGAGTACTTATGCTCGATAGTGGGTTCATGCCTGCATTGACACCTGGGACAGTGACAGAAAGTTCTAAGGTTGTGTTGTGCTGTTGCCACTAGGGATAAAACATTAGTGCTATGTTCAAGGATGTAGTCACTAGTTACATTACGCACCATACTTAATGCAATTGTCTGTTGTTTGCAACTTAATACTGGAGGGTTCGGATGATAACCTGAAGGTGGACTTTTTAGGCATAGATGCAGTTGGATGGCGGTCTATGTACTTTGTCGTAATGCCCAATTAAATCTCACTATACTCATCATGATATGTATGTGCATGGTCATGCTCTCTTTATTTGTCAATTGCCCAACTGTAATTTGTTCACCCAACATCTTTGTTCGTCTTATGGGAGAGACACCTCTAATGAACTGTGGACCCCGGTCCAATTCTCTTTACTGAAATACAATCTACTGCAATACTTGTTCTCTGTTTTCTGCAAACAATCATCTTCCACACAATACGGTTAATCCTTTGTTACAGCAAGCCGGTGAGATTGACAACCTCACTGTTTCGTTGGGGCAAAGTACTTTGGTTGTGTTGTGCAGGTTCCACGTTGGCGCCGGAATCCCTGGTGTTGCGCCGCACTACATCCCGCCGCCATCAACCTTCAACGTGCTTCTTGGCTCCTCCTGGTTCGATAAACCTTGGTTTCTTTCTGAGGGAAAACTTGCTGCTGTGCGCATCATACCTTCCTCTTGGGGTTGCCCAACGAACGTGTGAAATACACGCCATCACTATCCCTCCTGCATCGATATACCAACGGGGGTTTAGGTTTCTGTCACTCTGGCAACCCCGCAATTGGCAAACGAATACAAGATGTATTTCCCTAGGCCCATAAAGGTGAAGTATCATGTAGTCGACGTTCACATGACACCACTAGAAGAATAACACCACAACTTAAATATCATAACATTGAATATTACCCAACATACTTCACTACTAACATTTAGACTTCACCCATGTCCTCAAGAACTAAACGAACTACTCACGAGACATCATATGGAACATGATCAGAGGTGATATGATGATGAATAACAATCTGAACATAAACCTTGGTTCAATGGTTTCACTCAATCGCATCAATAACAAGTAGAAATCAATACCGGGAGAGTTTCCCCTATCAAACAATCAAGATCCAACCCTAATTGTTACAGCGGTGACGATGTGCAGCGGTGGAGACGGCGGTGATGATGATGGAGATGATGATGATGGTGATGGAGATGATGTCCAGCTCGATGGCGATGACGATGGCGTCGATTTTCCCCTCCGGGAGGGAATTTCCTCGGCAGATTTCAGCCTGCCGGAGAGCTCTTTTCTCTCTGGTGTTTTTCGCCCCGCAGAGGCGGCTGTGACTCTTCGCGACTATCCCCTGAGCTTAGGTTTTCGGGACGAAGATGTACGCGAAGGAGAGGAGGCCAGAGGGGGCTGTGGGCCCCCCTCCTCACGGGCGGCGCGGCCGGGCCTTGGGCCGCGCCGGCCTATGAGGTGGGCCCATGGCGGCCCTCCTCGGCTCCCCCTTCTGGCTCCCTTCGTCTTCTGGAAAAATAGGATTTTTCATATAAATTTCATCAATTGTTGATCTTCCGAAATATTGCATTCTGACGGCGCTTTTTCCAGCAGAATCCTGTCTCCGGTGCGCGATCCTCCAATAATCATGAAACATGCAAAATAGATGAAATAACATAAGTATCATCTCCAAATATGAAATATATCAATGAATAACAGCAAATTATGATATAAAATAGTGATGCAAAATGGACGTATCAACTCCCCCAAGCTTAGACTTCGCTTGTCCCCAAGCGAAACTGAACTCGGTAAACAAGACCACATGTTTATGGAGTGAAGAGTCGATAAATGAAATACGGACAAGAAGCATCATATCAATTCACACAAGACATTCTAATGAACAACTTCCTCATATAATTCAACTTGAAACAAGTAGAGGGTAATCACAAATAAAGGTGCATAAGAAATCATAATTGGTGATGGCAAACTTCGTTCTTGGTCAGAGAACAATTAACAGATTGTACTTATCCATCGAGCAGCGCTCTTATGTTAAAGCTTATATGGCACAACTTGCATACTCAATCATAATAATCTCCTCATAATCATTGATAACTTGCAAAGCTATATTCATTCAGATAAAACTTGTACTAAACAAGGAAGAGTAAAAGACATGATGAAATAGATCACAGTATAAATGGTTTGATCACAACAACTCATATGCTTGCTTGAGATAGAAGGAAATAGGTTTACTGACTCAACATAAAGTAAAAGACAGGCCCTTCGCAGAGGGAAGGAGGGATTAAATCATGTGCTAGAGCTTTTTCAGTTTTGAAATCATATGAAGAGAATAAAAGTAACAATTTGAGAGGTGTTTGTTGTTGTCAACGAATGGTAGCGGGTACTCTAACCCCCTTCTTGCCAGACAAACTCTCAAAGAGCGGCTCCCATAAAGTTTTATTTTTGGTTGGCACTCCTTCCAACGTTTGCTTACAGAAGCCATGGCTAACCGAATCCTCGGGTGCCTGCCAACAATCTCATACCATGAAGGAGTGCCTTTTATTTTAGTTTTATTCAGATGACACTCCTCCCCACCTTTGCTTTCTCAAGCCATGGCTAACCGAATCCTCGGGTGCCTTCCAACAATCACATACCATGGAGGAGTGTCTATTTGTAAAATTATGAAAGTTAATTAATTGGGGCTGGGAACCCCGTTGCCAGCTCTTTGTGCAAAATTATTGGATAAGTGGATGAAGCCACTAGTCCATTGGTGAAAGTTGCCCAACAAGATTGAAAGATAAACACCACATACTTCCTCATGAGCTATGAAACATTGACACAAACAAGGGATGGTAAATTTTGAATTGTTTAAAGGTAGCACATGAAGTATTTACTTGGAATGGCAGGAAATACCATGTAGTAGGTAGTTATGATGGACACAAATGGCATAGGTTTAGGCTAAAGTTTGGATGCACGAGAAGCATTCCTTCTCAGTAGAGGTCTTTGGCTAGCAAGGTTAATTAGCAAGCATAAGAGTTGAGGGAAACAAACAAATATACATGTGATAGAAACAATCATGCATCTTCCTTGTAAGCACAAACAATTTTAACTTCAGAATAATAAGCTAAGAGCTAACAAGAAAGAAAGACAATGAAACAACATATCTACATGTATTTCTCTTTTCTACTTAAACCTCAAAGTGTTGTTGCTATTAACCAATGCTAAGTTTGCCAAAACCAAATAGATTTACTCAATGCTCCCAAAGTGATACCAATACTAATAACAAGATCAATCATATAATAGAGATTGCAAACTAAAATGAGATGTGCAATATGTAAATGATAAGACTTCTCATTAATATTCCATAACGATAACTCACACCAAGGGATACATAGACAACCAACTAAAGGAGAGATACTTCCACACTGCAACCCATCTTATATGATAACTTCCCTACTCATGATATGACACTACTTGATAGTAAAAAGTAAAAGATAGTGATGATGTGATACCGCGGCACTCCCCCAAGCTTGGAACAAGCCAAGGGGATGCCAATACCGATGATGAATTACTCCTTCGGCGGTGGTGATGATGAATTCTTGACAAGCTTCTCAACAAGCTCCTGAAGCTCATCAATCTTGTACATGAGGTTGCGGATCATCTCCGAATTGTGCTCGACGCGGTTAAGAAGTATGTCCGACGGCGAGTCCCAACTCTTGGAGTTATTTCCCCACTCTTCAGCTTCAGGCTTCATCCTTCCTGCAGTGTTAGAACGATCTATATCCCAATTGCTAGGCAATGCTGCCTTGGGAGTCCTTTCAATTTGACTATTGTAAATTAGATTGCGGAAGGGGTTGTAGGTGCCTGGAGGAGATGTCTTTGGAGCTAGGTAGTGACGTGGAACCTTTCCTCCGGTGCGAATTCTTGCGCTCCTCTTGGCACTGAAAGGGTTCTCCACCACCTCGATGCTTGCGATGGTAGCACGCGGGTATGCACGCGAGTCTTCCTCCACTTCTTCTTCATCTTCTTCCTTGACGCTCTCGTCCACCTCTTTCCACTCGGGATCTTGAATATCTTCATCCGAAAGCCCCTTGCCCTTGTTGTTGGAGACCATGATGCTTCTAGATCAAAGACAGATCCTGGCAGAAACAGCTCGAAACAAAACACGTCGAGAAAACGATATACGGACCTCCAGGGGTCCGGGGGATTATATAGAATAATTTTTTACGACAAACGGAAAGTACCAGGTCGAACCAGAGTCGGAGAGGGGCAACGAGGTGGCCACCTCATAGGGCGGCGCGGCCAGGCTGGGCCCGCGCCGACCTATGGGGGCACGCCCTCGTGCGCCTCCTCCACTCCGTTTCGATCTTGTAATTTTTCATATTTTCCAGAAACAGCAAAAACATTGTTCGGAAAGTTAAACGTGAACTTTTTATTACCAGTATTGTTACCTATTCAAAGTCGAATTCTGCCGGACTGTCAATTTGACCTTTGATGAAAGCTTCCGGAGTTACCACTCGAATAACATCAACATCTTCATTATAAGAATCACCTGAGATATAATGCTTGAGTCTTTGTCCATTCACTACTTGTGTGGCATTGCCTTGGAGAGAGCTAATTTTAATTGCTCCTGATCGATACACCTCCTCAACAACATATGGTCCTTCCCATTTTGAGAGTAATTTCCCTGCAAAGAATCTGAGACGAGACCGATACAATAGGACTTTATCCCCAATATTAAATTCTCTTTTGATAATTCTTCTATCATGCCATTTCTTAACTTTCTCTTTAAAGAGTTTAGCATTCTCATAAGCTTCGCTTCTCCATTCATCTAGAGAACTCAATTGTAGCAATCTCTTCTTACCGGCAAGTTTAGGATCTTTATTTAGTTCTCTTACCGCCCAATAAGCTTTGTGCTCTAGTTCTAAAGGTAAATGACAAGCTTTCCCATAGACCATTTTATAAGGTGACATTCCCATAGGATTTTTATAAGCAGTTCTATAAGCCCACAATGCTTCCTTCAATTTACTAGCCCAATTCTTTCTAGATTTATTAACAGTCTTTTGCAAGATAGATTTAATCTCTCTATTTGATAGTTCTACTTGTCCACTAGTTTGAGGATGATAAGCGGAAGCAATTCTATGATTAATACCATATTTAGCAAGAGTTTTTCTAAAACCACCATGAATAAAATGAGAACCTCCATCAGTCATAAGATATCTAGGAACTCCAAATCTAGGAAAAATAATATCTAAAAGCATTCTTAAAGAAGTCTCACCATCAGCACTTTTTGTGGGTATGGCTTCCACCCATTTAGTAACATAATCAACAGCAACAAGTATATGAGTGTTACCTTCTGAAGAGGGGAAAGGTCCCATGAAGTCAAATCCCCAACAATCGAATGGTTCAATAACAAGAGTATAATTCATAGGCATTTCATTGCGTCTGGAGATATTACCAACCCTTTGACATTCATCACAAGATAAAATAAACTTCCTTGCATCTTTGAAGAGAGTTGGCCAATAAAAACCTGATTGTAGAACCTTTTGCGCGGTTCTATCTCCGGCGTGATGTCCTCCATAAACACTACCATGACATTTACTCAATATCTCTTGTTGTTCATATTCGGGAACACACCTTCGCATAATACCATCCACTCCTTCTTTATATAAGTGTGGGTCATCCCAAAAATAATGCCTCAAATCATAAAATAATTTCCTCCTTTGCTGAGCTGAAAAGGTTGGAGGCAAGTACTTGGAAACAATAAAGTTAGCATAATCAGCATACCAAGGACTATCTCGCGAGCTCACCTTTATTACAGCCAATTGTTCATTTGGAAAACTATCATTAACATGAACAGGATCATAAGCAATATTTTCCAATCTAGACAAATTATCAGCAACAGGATTATCAGCACCTTTCCTATCTATAATATGCAAATCAAATTCTTGCAACAAAAGCACCCATCTAATAAGCCTTGGCTTAGCATCTTTCTTTTGCATAAGGTATCTAATTGCAGCATGATCAGTATGAATTGTAACTTTTGAATCAACAATATAGGATCTAAACTTATCACAAGCAAAGACTACAGCTAACAATTCTTTTTCAGTTGTAGCATAATTTCTTTGAGCAGCATCAAGAGTTTTACTAGCATAATGAATAACATTCAATTTTTTATCTACTCGTTGTCCAAGAACAACACCTACAGCAAAATCACTAGCATCACACATAATTTCAAAAGGTAAGTTCCAATCAGGAGGTTCAACTATAGGAGCAGTTGTTAAGGCTTTCTTTAGAGTTTCAAAAGCTTCCTTACAATCATCATCAAAAACAAAAGGTGCATCTTTTTGAAGAAGATTAGTAAGAGGTTTTGAAATCTTGGAGAAGTCTTTAATAAATCTCCTATAAAACCCATCATGACCAAGAACACTACGAATACCTTTAACATCCCTCGGATAGGGCATCTTCTCAATTGCTTCAACTTTAGCTCTATCAACTTCAATACCTCTCTCAGAAATTTTATGTCCCAATACAATTCCTTCATTAACCATAAAGTGGCATTTCTCCCAATTAAGAACAAGGTTAGTTTCTTCACATCTCTGCAAAACTTTATCAAGGTTTCGCAAGCAATTATCAAAAGAATTCCCATAGACAGAAAAATCATCCATGAATACCTCTACAATATTCTCGCAAAAACCATGAAAAATAGCAGACATGCATCTTTGAAAAGTAGCAGGAGCATTACATAAACCAAAAGGCATACGTCTATAAGCATAAGTTCCATAGGGACAAGTAAAAGTGGTTTTCTCTTGATCTTTAGTTTTAACAGCAATTTGTGAAAACCCAGAATAACCATCAAGAAAGCAAAAATGAGTATTTTTAGATAACCTTTCTAACATTTGGTCAATAAAAGGTAAAGGGTAATGATCTTTCTTAGTAACCTTATTAACTTTTCGATAATAAATGCACATTCTATATCCTACAACTACTCTTTGAGGGATGAGCTCATCATTATCATTAGGTACAACAGTCATTCCTCCTTTCTTAGGAACGCAATGTACAAGACTAACCCATCTACTATCAGCAATAGGATATATAATACCAGCTTCAAGAAGTTTTAATACCTCATTCCTTACCACATCCTTCATCTTAGGAATTAGACGACGCTGATGTTCAACAACAGGCTTTGCATCATCTTCCATATTAATGGCATGTTGGCAAATAGAGGGAGAAATCCCCTTCAAGTCATCAAGAGTGTAGCCAATAGCTCCTCGGTGTTTCTTCAATATTTCCAATAACCTTTCTTCCTCAATCTCTGAAAGCTTAGAACTAATAATAACAGGATATATTTTCTTATCATCAATATGAGCATATTTAAGATTATCAGGCAATGGTTTTAAATCAAAAACAGGATCTTCTTTTGGTGGCAATGTTATACCTAGATCTTCTACCGGTAAATCATGTTTAAGTATAGGTTGACGAAGGAAAATTTCATCAAGCTCATTTCTTTCTTCCCTAAAAACTTCACTCTCACTATTCTCCAAATGTTGCTGCAAAGGATTATTAGGAGCAAGAGCAATAGATGCACACTGTTCAACTCTAAAATCATTATTAGGCGAATCAGCTTTATAAGGAGTTTTGGCAAATTTAGAGAAATTAAACTCATAAGATTCACCAGCAAATTTAGTCAAAATTTTCTCTTTCTTGCAATCTATAACAGCTCCACAAGTATTTAGAAAAGGTCTACCAAAAATGATAGGACAATACTTACTAGCAGCAGAACCAAGTACCAAAAAGTCAGCAGGATATTTAATCTTACCACATAGAACTTCCACATCTCGAACAATACCAATTGGAGAGATAGTCTCTCTATTAGCTAGCCGAATAACCACATCAATATCTTCAAGTTCACAAGAACCAATTTCATGCATGATCTCCGTGTAAAGCTCATAAGGAATAGCACTAATACTTGCACCAATATCACATAAACCATAATAGCAATGATCACCAATTCTAACAGAGAGCATAGGAACACTAGCTTTCCTAGACTTATTAGGATGTGAAACAATATTAGAAGCATCTTCACAGAAAATAATATGACCATCTTCCACATTTTCGGTCACAAGATCTTTAACTATTGCAATAGCAGGTTCAACTTTTATTTGCTCTTCAGGTTCTATAGGTTTCTTTTCACTTTTATTAACCGCACTATTTATAACAGAGTACTCCTTCATTTTAGCAGGAAAAGGAGTTTTTTCAATATAAGCTTCAGGAATAACATGATCAACAGTTTCAACTACAACACATTTATTTATAGATGAATCAATTTTATCTTTATATGGTTCATTATACTTATCAAAATTCTTCTTAGGCAATTCATAATGAGAGGCAAAAGCTTTATAAAGATTTGTAGCAACTTGAGAATCAAGACCATAAGTAGCACTCATATTACGAAATTTATCAGTATCCATAAAAGCTTCAATGCATTCATAATCATATTTTATACCTGATTCTCTATCCTTGTCGTTCTCCCATCCTTCAGTATTCTCCTGGATCCGATTAAGAAGGTCCCTTTTAAACTCTTCTTTGTTGCGTGTAAATGATCCAGAACAAGAAGTATCTAGCAAGGTCTTGTCTTGGAAAGAAAGTCTTGCATAGAAATTATCAATGATAACATTACCAGGAAGCTCATGAATGGGGCATTTGAGGATTAAAGACTTCAATCTCCCCACGCTTGGGCAGTACTCTCTCCATCATGAGGCCAAAAATTATATATGCGGTTCCGGTCTTTGTGAATTTCACTTGGAGGATAGAACTTAGAATAAAATCGGGGCACAATATCATTCCATTCAAGAGAATCCCCATCATCCAGTAATTTATACCAATGCGCCGCTTTACCAGACATCGATATAGAGAATAGTTTCTTCCTCACTTCATCCATAGCAATACCTGCACACTTGAATAAACCGCATAATTCATGTAAGAACAGTAAATGATCTCCAGGATGGACAGTTCCATCCCCTGTATAACGGTTATCCACAACACGTTCAATAATTTTCATAGGTATTTTGTATGGAACCTCTTCCTCACCTGGCGCCTCATCCACTACCTTTGCAGTAGTAGTAGATTTTCCAAATAAAAATTCAAGAGAAGATCTCTCCATAATAAATTATAGCAGCAGGCAGAAACAAAATCAGCACAAACAGTAAAAGTTTCCCTTACCAATTCCACTTACCAATAGCGCTTCACTCCCCGGCAACGGCGCCAGAAAATAGTCTTGATGACCCACAAGTATAGGGGGTGTATCGTAGTATTTTCGATAAGTAAGAATGTCGACCCCAACGAGGAGCAGAAGGTGTTGACAAGCAGTTTCGATGAAGGATTCCCTGTAAATGCTCACATACAAGTATTCAGGGGGTTTTAGTGTAGCAGATGAATAAAGTACGAGTAAGTAAAGTGCGAGAGAAATAATTGCAGCGAGTGGCCCAATCCTTTTTAGTACAAAGGACAAGCCGGTTTGTTTACTTATAATGACCAAACGTTCTTGAGGACACACGGGTATTTAGTCTAGTGCTTTCGCTTCATATAGCTGATTAATCTTCATTGTTTTGATAAGTGTTGTGTGGGTGAACCTATGCTAATGCACCGCCCTTCCTAGGACTAATACATACTTGTGATTATACCCCTTGCAAGCATCCGCAACTACAAGAAAAATAGGATTTTTCATATAAATTTCATCAATTGTTGATCTTCCGAAATATTGCATTCTGACGGTGCTTTTTCCAGCAGAATCCTGTCTCCGGTGCGCGATCCTCCAATAATCATGAAACATGCAAAATAGATGAAATAACATAAGTATCATCTCCAAATATGAAATATATCAATGAATAACAGCAAATTATGATATAAAATAGTGATGCAAAATTGACGTATCAATCATCATCATCGTCGTCGTCAGTATCGGGGGCTTGAAGATCTTTCCTGATGCCAAAATGTTTCAGATCGTATCTTGCTTTCGGTCCATCCTTGGACTTTTCTGAGTTGCAAAGAGTGCCAAGCAGACTCTCGGTAACGTTCTTCGTAATGTGCATGACATCGAGGCTGTGGGGCGTGTGGAGGACCTTCCAGTACTCCAAGTCGTGGAAAACAGACCTCGCTTTCCATACACCGAGCAGCGGCTCTGGCTTCGGTCGCTTCTTTCCCGGCGCTGGGCACTCCTTCCAATTTTTCAGAAGATCATCGATTTCTGCGCCGCTCCTCGGGCGTGGGGGTCCATCGGGCTCATCTTTACCATTGAACAGATCACCGCGTTTTCTCCACGGGTGATCCAAGCGAAGCCACCTTCGAGCACCTGGGTACACGGTTTTCGAGGACCCGGGATCCCTTGGTAGTTGTAGATGCGGGGTCTCGTCCATGCACTTCACACAGCCGTTGAATCCGTGGCCGACCTGGGCAGATACATATGCGTAACCAGGATAGTCCGTGACCGTCGTGATCAACGCGGCTCTCATATCGAAATAAGTTCTAGTGTAGGCGTCCCACGTACGGGGTGGCGTCTTCCACAACGTGTCTAACTCCTCTTTCAGCAGCCCGAGATACAAATGCATGTCGACACCTGGTTGTTTCGGCCCCTGAATGAGAATACTCAGGTGTATGTACCTTTGCTTGGTGCACAGCCACGGGGGTAGGTTGTAAGGCCATACAAACACAGGCCAGGTGCTATGCGTGCTACTCTGGTTGCCGAACGGATTGAGTCCATCGGTGCTCATACCCAGCCTGATGTTCCTTGCGTCGCCCCCGAACCTAGGGAAGGCGATGTCCAATGCTTCCCACTGTCCAGCGTCTGAAGGGTGTGTCAGCATATAGCCCATCTCCGGATCTTCTTCGGGCTTCTGCCTTTCCGCGTGCCATTGCATGAGCTTTGCTTCCTTAGGATCTACGAAATACCGCTGCAGACAGGGAGTGATAGGAAAGTACCATACCACTTTTCGAGGTACCTTCTTGTTCCCAACCTTGTACCGTCCGTGGCCGCACACCGGACATGTGGTTCTGTCCTTGTACTCGCACCTATAAATCACACAATCATTAATGCAGGCGTGGTATTTTTCGTGCGGTAGGTCAAGGGGGCACACGACTTTCTTGGCCTCCTCGATACTACTTGGCAATGTGTTCCCCTCCGGGAGACGATCGTGCCAGAATTTCAAGTTCTTGCTGAAGCTGGAATCGGTCCACTTGTTCTGCGTCTTCATCTGCAGGTAATCAAGCGTTACATGCAAGCGCGTATCCTGCGGACGGCACCCAGGAAAGATCGGAGTCATCCCGTCTTTCTCCATTTGCGACAGCTTGGCTCTCTCTCTAGCTGCAACTCTATCGTTGCTCGTCTCCTGGAGGAGCAGATCTTGAACATGAGAGTCCCGCAAGGCCGAAATTAGCGGGGTCGCGCCGGAATCTTCTTCTTCATCATGATGATCTTCTCCGCCGGCATCTTCTTCTTCATGATGATCTTCTCCGCCGACTTCTTCTTCATGATGATAGTCCCCGTCGACATGATGATAGTCTTCTTCATGATGATAGTCATCTCGCTCGACATGGTCTTCATGCGCACCATTTGATGGGGCCGGCCGCGCCTGGTTGTCTTGCATGAAACCGCGCCTCAGCAGGTGCTCCTCCAGTTGTCCGGAATCAGGGTTGATCCAGCGCTCGAGTTTGCATGATCGACACGGACATCTTATCTGGCGCCTATTGTTCCGAATCATGTCCTCCTTCGCGTCTATCTTGTATCTAGAGATTCGAGCGGAACTCATCGAGAGGACCATGCTTGCCTGCAAATGGTATACATAGAACAGGAAATTAGAACCGCAACACATGCACACACATGCATGGGCCGTACCTCTCCTCAAGGTATTACATGGAGCGGAAAAATTCGGCATGACCTCTCCTCAAGGTAGGACATATGGGTAGTGCAAAAATTTGCCGAAACGGAAATGAATCAACATTTCGGCAAACATCCATGCACCACACCGGCACACACACAAGCGCTTCACCTGCAACAAGCATCCATACACACGACGGCCACACAAGATCTACAAGCATATGCATGTCTCCTCCAAGCATATGTATGTCTCCTCCAACTACTCACCTTGTAGATTCGATACCGAGACGAGACCGCGATCGATGAGTTCGAGAGGAGGAGAGAGTATGGAGAGCCTTCTCCTCAACTCCAATTATGTATCAACCAAAGTAAGTGCAATAAATACCCAAGCAAGTGAAAAGTATAGCCAAAATGGTATGAGAGAGAAGGGGGGACGAGCTAGATGGAGGAAGAAGAATGGCTTGGGTAGTGTGGTAGGTGGGAGGTTGGCTCACTTTTGTATATCTGGTTCGCTAATTCTGTGGCGCACCATGCACAGTGCGCCACAGAACACCTTATTTCTGTGGCGCACTGTGCATGGTGCGCCACAGAATACCCTATTTTTGTGGTGCACCACTGAGCTACGTGCGCCATAGAAAAAGTAAAACCAATGATTGGGGTTGACAGGGTGTGGGCCCCACAAAGTTTTTGTGGCGCATGGTTCCCTGGTGCGCCACAAAATTAAGCTATTTCTGTGGCGCACCTTGCCTGGTGCGCCACAAAATAACTTTCTGTGGCGCATTTTTAAGGGTGCACCACAGAAATAAGCTCCACCTATAAGAATTTCCCTACTAGTGAAACAAGCACAACCATCAAATACTAGGGAGGACAGCATACTAGTACGACAGCATACTAATAGAAGTCAAAATGGAGGCGAATCGAGCTTGAATCGATCTAAACCAGAAGCTCGAAGCACCACCGACAAGCAAAACGATGGAGATCGAATGACTTACCAGAAGAAACGCCGCCCAAGCTCTGCACAAACAACGGGCGTGCGGATTCGAGAAGCCTCGCCGCCCAAGTCCGCCGCAACAGACGCATCGATCTCGTGCGCCCGCGCCGGCGATGCAACTTCTCACCCCGTCCAGGAACCTCCGCCTCAGGAGCGTCGATTTTCTCGCAACTTCGTCGACGTTGTCTCCCCCACTACACCAACCAACAGGGAGAACCCGGACGATATTTCGCCGCCGATGACTTGCCGCCGATGAGATGAATTCGCCGTGTGGAATTCCTAGCGTGGATGCGGGAGAGAATGGGAGGGGAATGGGGATGAAATCGATTTTGAACAGGGGAGGTGGAATTGATGGGAAAATGACGGGGATGGACGGGTCTTTTTTTTGGACGGAAGCGCCGCTCAGTCTGGGCCGCTCGATCTTGATCCGACGCACATCGCGAGGGAGCACGGCGTAAGACAAGACAGAGCCCACGCAAGAAATAGAAAACGGGCCTCAAGAAACACGACCGTGGCGTGGAATTGGCATATCACCTCCTTGGAGAAGTTGTGAGAGAAGGTCATCAGAGGTGTAAGACCTTGTTCGTCACATATCTCAAGCGCTTCTCCAAAGTACTCGAGGTTGGAGTTGAGCTTGTCCATGCTGATGGAGTATTGGGGCAACATTTGAACTCCTTGGCCCCATAGACCTCATTGTAGATCCTCTCTTGGTTGACATGATGAAAATAGTGATTGGGGCTTGGCGAGCATTTCTTGGTAGCAAATAAGGATTGGCCCCTCGTACTTCCATGAATTGGCCTTTCTTGATGTCAATCATTGATCTTTGAGGACCCCTTGCACCAGCTGCTGCATCCCTCTGTCGCTTGGTGGTTCTCGTCGGAATGATCTCCTCTTGCTCGTCTTCATCTCGATGACGACGAGAGGATGGCTTGACCTTGCCACCACCACGGGACTTAGATGTTCCTGTGTATCAGCAAAGGTTTGGGAGGGAATAGAGGATAAGTGCACAAGCCATGAATTTAAAGATCAAAGAGGACACTAACAAGCAACATTGGTGAACCTAGTCAAAGCGGTAGTACCGCAATTTTGAACCGGTAGTACTGCTTGGACCGGTAGTACCGCCCGTGAACGAGCGGTACTACCGCTCAAGCTCAGCACATCTAGATCGAGATTTAGGACATGGCAAAGTAGTTCATAGTGTCACACATTGTTGCTAGCTAGTATCCCCGCACATGTAGAGCTTCCAAGAGGGCTTCTCCACCGCAAACCTCCATCAAACCCTAGCCTATGCATCTAGGGAGTTCAACACACCCTAGAGAGAGAGATTAGGGTTCATACCGGAGGACATGGCGGAGAAGAGGGTGGGGAAGTTCTCCACGGAGGAGATCGGGGGAGGGGAAAACCCAAATTTATTGACACAAGGAGGTAAAGAATACTTATAAGCCTTAACTTGAGTTGTCAATTCACTGGAAAAGCACTAGTAACAGGGGTGATGTGAAAGCAACAGTAATATGAGAGCAGTAGTAACAGTAACACAGCAGCAGTAATATGAGAGCAATGGCACCAGAAGATAGTTGATACTACTTCCAGTGACATGTAGAACGAGTATATGATGATGAAAGATGGACCGGGGTTCCCAGCTATCTACACTAGTGGCAACTCTCCAATAACAAGTGTTGGGTGAACAAATTACAGTTGGTCAATTGATAGGATTGATAAGGCATTAAGAAAGAACATCAATTCATTAATCATGTAGGCATGTTTTCCATATATAGTCATACGTGCTCGCAATGAGAAACTTGTACAACATCTTTTGTCCTACCAGCCGGTGGCAGCCGGGCCTCTAGGGAATCTACTGGATATTAAGGTACTCCTTTTAATAGAGTACCGGAGCAAAGCATTAACACTCCATGAAAACATGTGATCCTCACATCACCGCCATCCCCTCCGGTTGTCCCGATTTCTGTCACTTCGGGGCCTTTGGTTCCGGACAGCGACATGTGCATACAACTTGTAGATACAATCTAAGCAATAAGTATAGAGCTTAAATCTAAGATCATGCCACTCGGGCCCTAGTGACAAGCATTAAACATAACAAGATTGCAGCAACAATAACTTCACAAACTTTATAGATAGACTAATCATAATGTATCATCCATCGGATCCCAACAAACACAACACCGATTACATCAGATGAATCTCAATCATGTAAGGCAGCTCATGAGATCATTGTATTGAAGTACATGGGGGAGAGAATACCAACTAGCTACAGCTAGAACCCGTAGTCCATGGGGGAACTACTCACGGAGCATGATGGAGGCGATGGCGTTGATGGAGATGGCTTTCGGGGGCAATTCCCCGTCCCGGCAGGGTGCCGGAACAGAGACTTCTGTCCCCCGAATTGGAGTTTCGCGATGGTGGCTGCGCCCCTGGAGTCTTTCTGGAGTTTCATCAATTGGTACTGCGTTTTAGGTCGAAAGGGCTTAAATAGGCGAAGTCGGAGTCGGAGGGGCCACGGGGCCTCCTCACACTAGGCGGCGCGGCCCCTCTGGCCCGCGCCGGCCACGTGTGGGGCCCCGGGCACCCCTCTGCCCTCCTCTGACTTTCTGGAAGG
This sequence comes from Lolium multiflorum, assembly GCA_030979885.1. NCBI lineage: Eukaryota > Viridiplantae > Streptophyta > Magnoliopsida > Poales > Poaceae > Lolium > Lolium multiflorum. Next base: position 239,369,030 of record CM061752.1, read on the forward strand.
TTCCGGGAAAAATAAGATGTTTGGCGTTGATTTCGTCCAATTCCGAGAATATTGCCCGAACAGCCTTTCTGGAACCAAAAACAGCAGAAAACAGGAACTGGCACTGTGGCATCTTGTTAATAGGTTAGTTCCGGAAAACGCATAAAATCATCATAAAGTGCAAGCAAAACATGTAAGTATTGTCATAAAACAAGCATGGAACATCAGAAATTATGGATACGTTGGAGACGTATCAGCATCCCCAAGCTTAGTTCTGCTCGTCCCGAGCAGGTAAACGATAAAAAGAATAATTTCTGTAGTGACATGCTACTTACATAACCTTGATCATACTATTACAAAGCATATGAAATGAATGAAGTGACTCAAGGCAATAATCTATAGTTGCTAACAAATAGATAACATATAGCAAAACTTTTCATGAATAATACTTTCAAGACAAGCATCAAAAGTCTTGCACAAGAGTTAACTCATAAAGCAATAAATTCAAAGTAAAGGCATCGAAACAACACAAAGGAAGATTAAAGTTTCAGCAGTAGCTTTCAACTTTCAACATGCATATCTCATGGATAATTGTCAACACAAAGTAGAATAATAAATGCAATAAGCAAGTATGTAAGAATTAATGCACAGTTCACTCAAGTGTTTGCTTCTAAGATGGAAGGAAGTAGGTAAACTGACTCAACATAAAGTAAAAGAAAGGCCCTTCGCAGAGGGAAGCAGGGATTAAATCATGCGCTAGAGCTTTTCAAGTTTTGAAATCATATAGAGAGCATAAAAGTAAAATTTTGAGAGGTGTTTGTTGTTGTCAACGAATGGTAGTGGGTACTCCAACTACCTCGCCAACCAGACTTTCAAGAGCGGCTCCCATGAAGGACGTTATCTCTACCAGCAAGGTAGATCATCCCTCTTCTCTTTTGTTTACACATGTACTTTAGTTTTATTTATGGTTGACACTCCTCCCAACCTTTGCTTACACAAGCCATGGCTAACCGAATCCTCGGGTGCCTTCCAATCAATCTCATACCATGGAGGAGTGTCTATTTGCAAAATTAAGTTGCTTACTGATGAATCAGAGCAAAACATGTGAAGAGAATTATTAATGAAGTTTAATTAATTGGGGCTGGGAACCCCATTGCCAGCTCTTTTTGCAAAATTATTGGATAAGCGGATGAAGCCACTAGTCCATTGGAAAGTCTGTCAAGAGTAAATGACAAGGTTGAAAGATAAAACACCACATACTTCCTCATGAGCTATAAAACATTAACACAAATTGAGAAGCATTTTGAAGGTTTAAAGGTAGCACATGAAGTATTTACTTGGAATGGCAGGAAACACCACATAGTAGGTAGGTATGGTGGACACACATGGCATAGTTTTTGGCTCAAGGATTTTGGATGCACGAGAAGTATTCCCTCTCAGTACAAGGCTTTGGCTAGCAAGGTTATTTGAAGCAAACACAAGTATGAACCAGTACAGCAAAACTTACATAAGAACATATTGCAAGCATTATAATACTCTACACTGTCTTCCTTGTTGCTCAAACACTTTTACCAGAAAATATCTAGACCTTAAGAGAGACCAATCATGCAAACCAATTTCAACAAGCTCTACGGTAGTTCTCCACTAATAGGTTTAAACTACATGAAAAAACTTAATCATGATCTACTTGAGAGCTCAAAACAATTGCCAAGTGTCAAATTATCCAAGACATTATGAGGCATTTTCTGTTTCCAACCAAATAAAAATAAGTATTGTAGCTTCCAACTTTTATCATTGAACATTAAAAGTAAAACGAAGAACAAGTGTTCATATGAAAAAGCGGAGCGTGTCTCTCTCCCAAACAAGGATTGCTAGGATCCGATCTTATTCAAACATAAACAAAACGAAAATAAACATACAGACGCTCCAAGTAAAGCACATAAGATGTGACCGAATAAAAATATAGTTTCAATAGAAGAAACCTGATAAGTTGATGAAGAAGGGGATGCCTTGGGCATCCCCAAGCTTAGACTTGAGTCTTCTTGAAATATGCAGGGATGAACCACGGGGCATCCCCAAGCTTAGACTTTTCACTCTTCTTGATCATATATCATCCTCCTCTCTTGACCCTTGAAAACTTCCTTCACACCAAACTTCTCATAAACTTCATTAGAGGGGTTAGTACATAATCAAAAACTCACATGTTCAGAGGTGACACAATCATTCTTAACACTTCTGGACATTGCTCAAAGCTACTGGAAGGTAATGGAACAAAGAAATCCACCCAACACAGCGAAAGAAGCAATGCGAAATAAAAGGCAGAATCTGTCAAAACAGAACAGTCCGTAAAGACGAATTTTTAATAAATACTTCCGTTGCTCAAATCAGAAAACTCAAAACTAATGAAAGTTGCGCACATATCTGAGGAACACGCACGTAAATTGGCATATTTTTCTGAGTTACCTACAGAGAAAACAGCCCAGATTCGTGACAGATAGAAATCTGTTTCTGCGCAGAAATCCAAATCTAGTATCAACCTTCGATTAGAGGCTTCACTTGGCACAACAAAACACAAAACTAAGATAAGGAGAGGTTGCTACAGTAGTAAACAACTTCCAAGACACAAATATAAAACAAAGTACTGTAGCAAAATAACACATGGGTTATCTCCCAAGAAGTTCTTTCTTTATAGCCATCAAGATGGGCTCAGCAGTTTTAATGATGCACTCGCAAGAAATAGTATTTGAAGCAAAAGAGAGCATCAAGAGGCAAATTCAAAACACATTTAAGCCTAACATGCTTCCTATGAAAAGGAATCTTGTAAATAAACAAGTTCATGAAGAGCAAAGTAACAAGCATAGGAAGATAGAACAAGTGTAGCTTCAAAAATTTCAGCACATAGAGAGGTGTATTAGTACCATGAAAATTTCTACTACCATATTTTCCTCTCTCATAATAATTTTCAGTAGCTTCATGAACAAACTCAACAATATAACTATCACATGCAGCATACTTTTCATGATTTCCAAACACATAATTTTTATCAAGCTCAAATATAGTAGGATCAAAACTTCCAAACTCACTTTTATCAATAATATAACAAGGTGATCGATCAATCTCAAGAGATATGGGACTCTTAAATAAAGTCAATACTTTTCCAATCCCATTTTCATTAGTAGTACAATTAATATTATCAAGTAACATAGGACCATCATCTAGAGCTTTATCATAAACATTTTCCAAGCAAAATTCTTTAGTACCATGCATTTCGACATCAGGCACAAACAAAGCATTATCATAAGATTTATCAAAGTAGCATGGATTATCATATATAATAGTAGCATAATTATTCTCACAAGTTTTACTTATAGGAAATATTTCAAGAGAATCCACAGGAACATAATATTCAACCTCTTTCGGTAAGCATGGAGGACAATCAAATAGTGTAGGAGATAAAGAGTTACTCTCATTAGAAGGTTGGCATGGGTAGCTAATCCATTCTTCCTCCTTTTGTTCGTCGCTCTCCTCTTCTTTTTCATCCAATGAGCTTTTAGGTTCATCAATTTCCTCCTCTTTTTCATCCAATGAGCTTTCAGGTTCATCAATTTCTTCTTCCACAGGTTCCTGCAAATTGTGAGTGCATTCTTGTGCATTAATGCGTCTCTCTTTATAATCAAGGATATAAGGATTCCTACTGTAGCATTCTATGCAAGAATTAAGGATAGTAGAGACATAATCTTTAAGGTCCTTACAAATAGCACAAGTTTCATAATTCTCAACCATGAAGGATTCTATCTCGGAGGCTCCCATAAATAAGACAAATTGTTCTACCTCTTCGAACCCATAATGAATATAGCAATTCCGATTATAGCTCTTAATAAAATATTCCTCACTAAAGCCACATTGAAATTTAAGATGTTTAGTATCCTGTTGAGAGCAACAGTTTATATCATGGCGTCTAAGCAAGATTCTAGCCATTGTATTCAATTTTTCTATCATAGCACTCATTATTTTACCAGTTCTTGATTCTCTATAATTATTATAACATTCTATAAGCTCCAAGTAGGTTGTTGGTTCTCCCATAACAGCAGTTTTTAATTTTTAGGTTTTTCAAATTTTTATGGATTTTTGGGTATATGAGAAAAGTAAAACAAGACAAAAAGAAACTAGACAAAAGTAAACTAAGCAAAATAATACTAGACAGAAATAAACTAAGCACAAATAAACTAGACAAAAGTAAACTAAGCAAAACAAAATAAAATAAAACAGAGAGAGGTAGAGTGTACTCCCCAGGTGAACTTATGAGTAGAGCTATGCCTCCCCGGCAACGGCGCCAGAAAACAGTCTTGATAACCCACAAGTATAGGGGATCGCAACAGTCTTCGAGGAAGTAAAACCCAAATTTATTGATTCGACACAAGGGAGGTAAAGAATACTTATAAGCCTTAACAACTGAGTTGTCAATTCAGCTGCACCTGGAAAAGCACTAGTAACAGGGGTGATGTGAAAGCAACAGTAATATGAGAGCATAGTAATGTAACAAGCAGCAGTAATATGAGAGCAATGGCACCAGAAGATAGTTGATACTACTTCCATGACATGTAGAACGAGTATATGATAATGAAAGATGGACCGGGGTTCCCAGCTATCTACACTAGTGGCAACTCTCCAATAACAAGTGTTGGGTGAACAAATTACAGTTGGGCAATTGATAGGATTGATAAGGCATTAAGAAAGAACATCAATTCATTAATCATGTAGGCATGTTTTCCATATATAGTCATACGTGCTCGCAATGAGAAACTTGTACAACATCTTTTGTCCTACCAGCCGGTGGCAGCCGGGCCTCTAGGGAATCTACTGGATATTAAGGTACTCCTTTTAATAGAGTACCGGAGCAAAGCATTAACACTCCGTGAAAACATGTGATCCTCACATCACCGCCATCCCCTCCGGTTGTCCCGATTTGTCACTTCGGGGCCTTTGGTTCCGGACAGTGACATGTGCATACAACTTGTAGATACAATCTAAGCAATAAGTATAGAGCTTAAATCTAAGATCATGCCACTCGGGCCCTAGTGACAAGCATTAAACATAACAAGATTGCAGCAACAATAACTTCACAAACTTTATAGATAGACTAATCATAATGTATCATCCATCGGATCCCAACAAACACAACACCGATTACATCAGATGAATCTCAATCATGTAAGGCAGCTCATGAGATCATTGTATTGAAGTACATGGGGGAGAGAATACCAACTAGCTACATCTAGAACCCGTAGTCCATGGGGGAACTACTCACGGAGCATGATGGAGGCGATGGCGTTGATGGAGATGGCTTCCGGGGCACTTCCCCGTCCGGCAGGGTGCCGGAACAGAGACTTCTGTCCCCCGAATTGGAGTTTTGCGATGGTGGCGGCGCCCCTGGAGTCTTTCTGGAGTTTCGTCAATTGGTACTGCGTTTTTAGGTCAAAAGGGCTTAAATAGGTGAAGAGTCGGAGTCGGAGGGGCCACGGGGCCTCCTCACACTAGGGCGGCGCGGCCCCCTCCTGGGCCGCGCCGGCCACACGTGTGGGGCCCCTACCGCTCGGCCCTCCTCGACTTTCGGAAGGTTCGGGAAAAATAAGATGTTTGGCGTTGATTTCGTCCAATTCGAGAATATTGCCCGAACAGCCTTTCTGGAACCAAAAACAGAACGAGCGCTGTGGCATCTTGTTAATAGGTTAGTTCCGGAAAACACATAAAATCATCATAAAGTGCAAGCAAAACATGTAAGTATTGTCATAAAACAAGCATGGAACGACAGAAATTATGGATACGTTGGAGACGTATCAGGAAGCTTCTCCACGGAGGAGATTTGGCCGGCGGCGGCTGGAAGAGGAGATCGGGGCCGATTTCCTCGAGGTCTTGAGCTTGGGGGCGTTGTTGACTTGAGGAGGATGGGGGTTTGTGGTGGTTTGGGATGAATCCCGACCCCAATCGGTACCTTTAGTCAAAAACGCAAGCGGTAGTACCGCTCGTAAAAGCGGTAGTACCGCTTACCGGTACTACCCGGTACCTCGGGTGGAAGTACCGCTCGGGGACAAAATTCAGTTTCGTCGATTACTGCCCAAAGCGGTAGTACCGGCCGAGAGATCCGGTAGTACCGGCGTCCAAACTCAAAGACACTCAGATTTTGGTGTAGACTTGTGCTTTTAGACTGAGTTGGCTCGAGAGATAGATAATGGCTTAGGATTAGATGACGGAACTGTTAAGGTACTACCCAACCAAGCTTGCAAGAATCAAAGCAAGAAAAGCCAAGCTTGGGTGAATCTCCCATGAAGAAACAAAGAGAAAAGAAGAGAAACGAAAAAAAACAAAAAGAGAAAAGAAAACAAAAGAACAAAAAACTCCTCAAGGAGGAGGTTGGTGGCCGAAGCCACCGTGTAAGAGTTTGGTAGTGTGAGGTCACGTAGAAGTACCTAGGACTCACGACTACAACTCAACATGAAGCTCATAGTCACTTAATTGACAAATAGCATATGCTTTGGGTTTCTTTATGCATTATGGGGGGAGGGTGATACGTCTCCAATGTATCGATAATTTCTTATGTTCCATGCTTGTTTTATGACAATACCTACATGTTTTGTTCACACTTTATGATGATTTTATGCGTTTTCCGGAACTAACCTATTGACGAGATGCCGAAGTGCAGTTCTGTTTTCTGCTGTTTTTGGTTTCAGAAATCCTAGTAAGGAAATATTCTCGGAATTGGACGAAATCAACGCCCGTCATCTTATAATTCCACGAAGCTTCCAGAACACCCGAGAGGCACCAGAGGGGGGCCACAGGGCCACCAGAGGCCAGGCTGGCGCGGCCAGAGGGGGGGCCACGCCCCCCTATTGTGTGACGGCTCCGTAACCCCTCCGACTCCGCCTCTTCGCCTATTTAAAGGTCCCTGACCTAAATCTTCGAGATGAATAAGCCACGGTACGAGAAACCTTCCAGAGCCGCCGCCATCGCGAAGCCAAGATCTGGGGGACAGGAGTCTCTGTTCCGGCACGCCGCCGGGCGGGGAAGTGCCCCCGGAAGGCATCTCCATCGACACCACCGCCATCTTCATCAACGCTGCTGTCTCCCATGAGGAGGGAGTAGTTCTCCATCGAGGCTAAGGGCTGTACCTGTAGCTATGTGGTTAATCTCTCTCTCATGTACTTCAATACAATGATCTTATGAGCTGCCTTACATGATTGAGATTCATATGAGTTTTGTATCACTATTCATCTATGTGCTACTCTAGTGATGTTATTAAAGTACTCTATTCCTCCTCCATGATGTAATGGTGACAGTGTGTGCATCATGTAGTACTTGGCGTAGTTTATGATTATGATCTCTTTAAGATTATGAAGTTAACTATTACTATGATGGTATTGATGTGATCTATTCCTCCTTTCATAGTATGAAGGTGACAGTGTGCATGCTATGTTAGTACTTGGTATAATTGCAATGATCTATCATGCACTCTAAGGTTATTTAAATATGAATATCGAATATTGTGGAGCTTGTTAACTCCGGCATTGAGGTGCTCTTGTAGCCCTACACAATTAGTGGTGTTCATCATCCAACAAGAGAGTGTAGAGTGGTTTTATTATGTGATCAATGTTGAGAGTGTCCACTAGTGAAAGTACGATCCCTAGGCCTTGTTTCCAAATACTGCAATCATCGCTTATTTACTGTTCTGCTGCATCTTTACTTACTACACGCCAGCAAGCTATTTTCTGGTGCCGTTACTACTGCTCATATTCATTCATACCACTTGTATTTCACTATCTCTTCGCCGAACTAGTGCACCTATACATCTGACAAGTGTATTAGGTGTGTTGGGGACACAAGAGACTTCTTGTATCGTGATTGCAGGGTTGCTTGAGAGGGATATCTTTGACCTCTTCCTCCCTGAGTTCGATAAACCTTGGGTGATCCACTTAAGGGAAACTTGCTGTTCTACAAACCTCTGCTCTTAGAGGCCCAACACTCTACAAGAATAGAAGCGGCGTAGACATCAAGCACTTTTCTGGCGCCGTTGCCGGGGACGAATCAAGACACTCCATCAAGCCCGTCAACCGCCATCAAACCTCCCACGTCAACCACGCGCCAGTTGTGGAAGCACTTTTCTGGCGTCGTTGCCGGGGAGGAAAGGTAAAAGGCATTCACACTCCGGTCCCAGGTAACCAAACACTTTCCTGGTACCGTTGTGATTGCTCGAAGCTATTTCCTTTAGATCCTGCAATTGCATCTTTTTGTTTCTTGTTTACACTAGTGAGGCATAATGGAAGGTAACAGTGAGCTTTTTAAGCTATTTCCTGATTTAAGACATGGATGGTTTGATGCGGAAATTAAAAAACCTATGGAACCTTATTTGCATGCTAGTAGTAATGATATTAGTATGAACGCTTTGAACACCATTTTTGCTAATGATATGGAAAATTCTAAGCTTGGGGAAGCTGGTTTTGATGAGCATGATATTTTTAGTCCCCCAAGCATTGAGGAGAAAATTTACTTTGATGATACTTTGCCTCCTATTTATGATGATTATAATGATAGTAGTCTTTTGGTGCCACCTACTATGGAGGATAAATTTGATTATGATTACAATATGCCTCCTATATTTGATGATAGCTACTATGTTGAATTTGCTCCCACTACAATTAATAAGAATGACTATGCTTATGTTGGGAGTAGTAATTATTCTATGCATGAGACTCATGATAAGAATGCTATAAGTGATATTTATATTGTTGAGTTTGCTCATGACACTACTGAAAGTTATTATGAGAGAGGAAAAGATGGTTGTAGAAATTTTCATGTTACTAAAACACCTCTCTATATGCTGAAAATCTTGAAGCTGCACTTGTTTTATCTTTCTATGCTCGTTGCATTATGCTTCATGAATTTGTTTATTTACAAGATTCCTTTTCATAGAAAGTGGGTTAGACTTAAAAGTGTTTCATATTTGCTTTTTGATGCTCTCTTTTGCTTCAACTCTTATTTCTTGCGAGTGCATCATTAAAACTGCTGAGCCCATCTTAATGGCTATAAAGAAAGCACTTCTTGGGAGATAACCCATGTTTTTATTTTGCTACAGTACTTTTGTTTTATATTTGTGTCTTGGAAGTTGTTAATACTGTAGCAACCTCTTCTTATCTTTATTTTATTGCATTGTTGTGCCAAGTAAAGTCTTTGATAGTAGAGTTGATACTAGATTAGGATTACTGCGCAGAAACAGTTTTCTTGCTGTCACGAAATTGAGTCGCTACGTCTGTAGGTAACTCAGAAAAATAAGCCAATTTACGTGCGTGATCCTCAGATATGTATGCAACTTTCATTCAATTTGAGCATTTTCATCTGAGCAAGTCTGGTGCCTATAAAAAATTCGTCCTTACGGACTGTTCTGTTTTGACAGATTCTGCCTTTTATTTCGCATTGCCTCTTTTGCTGTGTTGGATGGATTTCTTTGTTCCATTAACCTCCATTAGCTTTGTGCAATGTCCAGAAGTGTTAAGAATGATTGTTTCACCTCTGAACATGTGAATTTTTGATTATGCACTAACCCTCTAATGAGTTTGTTTCGAGTTTGGTGTGGAGGAAGTTTTCAAGGATCAAGAGAGGAGGATGATACAATATGATCAAGAAGAGTGAAAGCTCTAAGCTTGGGGATGCCCCGTGGTTCATCCCTGCATATTTCAAGAATACTCAAGCATCTAAGCTTGGGATGCCCAAGGCATCCCCTTCTTCATCGACAACTTATCAGGTCACTTCTCTTGAAACTATATTTTTATTCGGTCACATCTTATGTACTTTACTTGGAGCGTCTGTTTGTTTTTATTTTTGTTTTGCTTGAATAAATCCTTGTGTGGGAGAGAGACATGCTCCGCTGGTTCATATGAACACATGTGTTCTTAGCTTTTAGTGTTCATGGCGAAGGTTGAAACTGCTTCGTTAATTGTTATATGGTTGGAAACAGAAAATGCTACATGTGGTAATTGGTATAATGTCTTGAATAATTTGATACTTGAAAATTGTTGTGCTCATGTTTAAGCTCTTGCATCATGTACTTTGCACCTATTAGTGAAAAAATACTGTAGAGCTTGTTGAAATTTGGTTTGCATGATTGGTCTCTCTAAGTCTAGATATTTTCTGGTGAGGGTTTGAACAACAAGGAAGATGGTGTAGAGTCTTATAATGCTTGCAATATGTCTTTTATGTGAGTTTTGTTGTACCGGTTCATACTTGTGTTTGCTTTAAACAACCTTGCTAGCCTAAGCCTTGTATTGAGAGGGAATACTTCTCGTGCATCCAAATCCTTGAGCCAAACACTATGCCATTTGTGTCCACCATACCTACCTACTACATGGTATTTTTCCACCATTCCAAAGTAAATTGCTTGAGTGCTACCTTTAAAATTCCATTCTTTGTCTTTGCAATATATAGCTCATGGGACAAATATCTTAAAAACTATTGTGGTATTGAATATGTACTTATGTGTTCTATCTCTTAATAAGTTGCTTGTTGAGCGATAACCATGTTCCTGGGGACGCCATCAACTATTTCACCTTTGTTGATTATCATGTGAGTTGCTATGCATGTTCGTCTTGTCTGAAGTAAGGGTGATTTATCATGATCAAATGGTTTGAGTATGCATATTGTTAGAGAAGAACATTGGGCCGCTAACTAAAGCCATGATTCATGGTGGAAGTTTCAGTTTGGACAATAAACCTCAATCTCTTATGAGAATATTATCTGTTGTTGAATGCTTATGCATTAAAGAGGAGTCCACTATCTGTTGTCTATGTTGTCCCGGTATGGATGTCTAAGTTGAGAATAATCAAAAGCGAGAAATCCAATGCGAGCTTTCTCCTTAGACCTTTGTACAGGCGGCATAGAGGTACCCCGTTGTGACACTTGGTTAAAACATATGCTATGCTATGATAATCCATGTAAATCCAAGCTAATTAGGACGAGGTGCGGGCACTATTGGTAATCTATGCATGAGGCTTGCAACTTGTAGGATATATTATACATAATACATATGCTTTATTACTACCGTTGACAAAATTGTTTCTTGTTTTCAAAATAAAAGCTCTAGCACAAATATAGCAATCCATGCTTCCCTCTTCGAAGGGCCATTCTTTTACTTTAATGTTGAGTCAGTTTACCTACTTCCTTCCATCTTAGAAGCAAACACTTGTGTCAACTGTGCATTGATTCTTACATGCTTGCTTATTGCACTTATTATTTTACTTTATGTTGACAATTATCCATGAGATATACATGTTACAAGTTGAAAGCAACCGCTGAAACTTAATCTTCCTTTGTGTTGCTTCAATGCCTTTATTTAGAATCTATTGCTTTATGAGTTAACTCTTATGCAAGACTTATTGATGCTTGTCTTGAAAGTACTATTCATGAAAAGTCTTTGCTATATGATTTAGTTGTTTAATCATTGTCTTTACCATTGCTTTGAATCGCTACATTCATCTCATATACCTTGCAATAGTATGATTAAGATTATGTTGGTAGCATGTCACTTCAGAAATTATCTTTGTTATCGTTTACCTACTCGGGACGAGTAGGAACTAAGCTTGGGGATGCTGATACGTCTCCAACGTATCGATAATTTCTTATGTTCCATGCTTGTTTTATGACAATACCTACATGTTTTGTTCACACTTTATGATGATTTTATGCGTTTTCCGGAACTAACCTATTGACGAGATGCCGAAGTGCCGTTCTGTTTTCTGCTGTTTTTGGTTTCAGAAATCCTAGTAAGGAAATATTCTCGGAATTGGACGAAATCAACACCCGCATCTTATAATTCCACGAAGCTTCCGGAACACCCGAGAGGCACCGGAGGGGGCCACGGGGCCACTCGGGAGCGGCGCGGCGAGGTCGCGCCCCTATTGTGTGGCGGCTCCGTAACCCCTCCGACTCCGCCTCTTCGCCTATTTAAAGGTCCCTGACCTAAATCTTCGAGACGAAACCACGGTACGAGAAACCTTCCAGAGCCGCCGCCATCGCGAAGCCAAGATGGGGGACAGGAGTCTCTGTTCCGGCACGCCGCCGGGACGGAAGTGCCCCCGGAAGGCATCTCCATCGACACCACCGCCATCTTCATCAACGCTGTTGTCTCCCATGAGGAGGGAGTAGTTCTCCATCGAGGCTAAGGGCTGTACCGGTAGCTATGTGGTTAATCTCTCTCTCATGTACTTCAATACAATGATCTCATGAGCTGCCTTACATGATTGAGATTCATATGAGTTTTGTATCACTATTCATCTATGTGCTACTCTAGTGATGTTATTAAAGTACTCTATTCCTCCTCCATGATGTAATGGTGACAGTGTGTGCATCATGTAGTACTTGGCGTAGTTTATGATTATGATCTCTTTAAGATTATGAAGTTAACTATTACTATGATGGTATTGATGTGATCTATTCCTCCTTTCATAGTATGAAGGTGACAGTGTGCATGCTATGTTAGTACTTGGTATAATTGCAATGATCTATCATGCACTCTAAGGTTATTTAAATATGAATATCGAATATTGTGGAGCTTGTTAACTCCGGCATTGAGGTGCTCTTGTAGCCCTACACAATTAGTGGTGTTCATCATCCAACAAGAGAGTGTAGAGTGGTTTTATTATGTGATCAATGTTGAGAGTGTCCACTAGTACAATCCCATCCTTTTTAAATCCAAATACTGCAATCATCGCTTCTGTGCATCTTTACTTACTACACGCCAGCAAGCTATTTTCTGGCGCCGTACTACTGCTCATATTCATTCATACCACTTGTATTTCACTATCTCTTCGCCGAACTAGTGCACCTATACATCTAACAAGTGTATTAGGTGTGTTGGGGACACAAGAGACTTCTTGTATCGTGATTGCGGGGTTAGCTTGAGAGGGATATCTTTGACCTCTTCCTCCCTGAGTTCGATAAACCTTGGGTGATCCACTTAAGGGAAACTTGCTGTTGTTCTACAAACCTCTGCTCTTAGAGGCCCAACACTGTCTACAAGAATAGAAGCGAGCATAGACATCAAGCACTTTTCTGGCGCCGTTGCCGGGGACGAATCAAAACACTCCATCAAGCCCGTCAACCGCCATCAAACCTCCCACGTCAACCACGCGCCAGTTGTGGACAGCAAGCACTTTTCTGGCGTCGTTGCCGGGGAGGAAAGGTAAAAGGCGTTCACACTCCGGTCCCAGGTAACCAAACACTTTTCTGGTACCGTTGTGATTGCTCGAAGCTATTTCCTTTAGATCCTGCAATTGTATCTTTTTGTTTCTTGTTTACACTAGTGAGGCATAATGGAAGGTAACAGTTTTATTCTATTTCCTGATTTAAGACATGGATGGTTTGATGCGGAAATTAAAAAACCTATGGAACCTTATTTGCATGCTAGTAGTAATGATATTAGTATGAACGCTTTGAACACCATTGTTGCTAATGATATGGAAAATTCTAAGCTTGGGGAAGCTGGTTTTGATGAGCATGATATTTTTAGTCCCCCAAGCATTGAGGAGAAAATTTACTTTGATGATACTTTGCCTCCTATTTATGATGATTATAATGATAGTAGTCTTTTGGTGCCACCTACTATGGAGGATAAATTTGATTATGATTACAATATGCCTCCTATATTTGATGATAGCTACTATGTTGAATTTGCTACCACTACAATTAATAAGAATGACTATGCTTATGTTGGGAGTAGTAATTATTTTATGCATGAGACTCATGATAAGAATGCTATAAGTGATATTTATATTGTTGAGTTTGCTCATGACACTACTGAAAGTTATTATGAGAGAGGAAAAGATGGTTGTAGAAATTTTCATGTTACTAAAACACCTCTCTATATGCTGAAAATCTTGAAGCTGCACTTGTTTTATCTTTCTATGCTTGTTGCATTATGCTTCATGAATTTGTTTATTTACAAGATTCCTTTTCATAGGAAGTGGGTTAGACTTAAAAGTGTTTCATATTTGCTTTTTGATGCTCTCTTTTGCTTCAACTCTTATTTCTTGCGAGTGCATCATTAAAACTGCTGAGCCCATCTTAATGGCTATAAAGAAAGCACTTCTTGGGAGATAACCCATGTTTTTATTTTTCTACAGTACTTTTGTTTTATATTTGTGTCTTGGAAGTTTTTAATACTGTAGCAACCTCTCCTTATCTTTATTTTATTGCACTGTTGTGCCAAGTAAAGTCTTTGATAGTAGAGTTGATACTAGATTAGGATTACTGCACAGAAACAGTTTTCTTGCTGTCACGAAATTGAGTCGCTACGTCTGTAGGTAACTCAGAAAAATAAGCCAATTTACATGCGTGATCCTCAGATATGTACGCAACTTTCATTCAATTTGAGTATTTTCATCTGAGCAAGTCTGGTGCCTATAAAAAATTCGTCCTTACAGACAGTTCTGTTTTGACAGATTCTGCCTTTTATTTCGCATTGCCTCTTTTGCTGTGTTTGATGGATTTCTTTGTTCCATTAACCTCCATTAGCTTTGTGCAATGTCCAGAAGTGTTAAGAATGATTGTTTCACCTCTGAACATGTGAATTTTTGATTATGCACTAACCCTCTAATGAGTTTGTTTCGAGTTTGGTGTGGAGGAAGTTTTCAAGGATCAAGAGAGGAGGATGATACAATATGATCAAGAAGAGTGAAAGCTCTAAGCTTGGGGATGCCCCGTGGTTCATCCCTGCATATTTCAAGAATACTCAAGCATCTAAGCTTGGGGATGCCCAAGGCATCCCCTTCTTCATCGACAACTTATCAGGTCACTTCTCTTGAAACTATATTTTTATTCGGTCACATCTTATGTACTTTACTTGGAGCGTCTGTGTTTGTTTTTATTTTTGTTTTGCTTGAATAAATCCTTGTGTGGGAGAGAGACACGCTCCGCTGGTTCATATGAACACATGTGTTCTTAGCTTTTAGTGTTCATGGCGAAGGTTGAAACTGCTTCGTTAATTGTTATATGGTTGGAAACAGAAAATGCTACATGTGGTAATTGGTATAATGTCTTGAATAATTTGATACTTGAAAATTGTTGTGCTCATGTTTAAGCTCTTGCATCATGTACTTTGCACCTATTAGTAAAAAAATACTGTAGAGCTTGTTGAAATTTGGTTTGCATGATTGGTCTCTCTAAGTCTAGATATTTTCTGGTGAGGGTTTGAACAACAAGGAAGACGGTGTAGAGTCTTATAATGCTTGCAATATGTCTTTTATGTGAGTTTTGCTGTACCAGTTCATACTTGTGTTTGCTTTAAACAACCTTGCTAGCCTTAGCCTTGTATTGAGAGGGAATACTTCTCGTGCATCCAAATCCTTGAGCCAAACACTATGCCATTTGTGTCCACCATACCTACCTACTACATGGTATTTTTCCGCCATTCCAAAGTAAATTGCTTGAGTGCTACCTTTAAAATTCCATTCTTTGTCTTTGCAATATATAGCTCATGGGACAAATAGCTTAAAAACTATTGTGGTATTGAATATGTACTTATGTGTTCTATCTCTTAATAAGTTGCTTGTTGAGCGATAACCATGTTCCTGGGGACGCCATCAACTATTTCACCTTTGTTGATTATCATGTGAGTTGCTATGCATGTTCGTCTTGTCTGAAGTAAGGGTGATTTATCATGATCAAATGGTTTGAGTATGCATATTGTTAGAGAAGAACATTGGGCCGCTAACTAAAGCCATGATTCATGGTGGAAGTTTCAGTTTGGACAATAAACCTCAATCTCTTATGAGAATATTATCTGTTGTTGAATGCTTATGCATTAAAGAGGAGTCCACTATCTGTTGTCTATGTTGTCCCGGTATGGATGTCTAAGTTGAGAATAATCAAAAGCGAGAAATCCAATGCGAGCTTTCTCCTTAGACCTTTGTACAGGCGGCATAGAGGTACCCCATTGTGACACTTGGTTAAAACATATGCTATGCTATGATAATCCATGTAAATCCAAGCTAATTAGGACGAGGTGCGGGCACTATTGGTAATCTATGCATGAGGCTTGCAACTTGTAGGATATATTATACATAATACATATGCTTTATTACTACCGTTGACAAAATTGTTACTTGTTTTCAAAATAAAAGCTCTAGCACAAATATAGCAATCCATGCTTCCCTCTTCGAAGGGCCATTCTTTTACTTTAATGTTGAGTCAGTTTACCTACTTCCTTCCATCTTAGAAGCAAACACTTGTGTCAACTTGTGCATTGATTCTTACATGCTTGCTTATTGCACTTATTATTTTACTTTATGTTGACAATTATCCATGAGATATACATGTTACAAGTTGAAAGCAACCGCTGAAACTTAATCTTCCTTTGTGTTGCTTCAATGCCTTTATTTAGAATCTATTGCTTTATGAGTTAACTCTTATGCAAGACTTATTGATGCTTGTCTTGAAAGTACTATTCATGAAAAGTCTTTGCTATATGATTTAGTTGTTTAATCATTGTCTTTACCATTGCTTTGAATCGCTGCATTCATCTCATATACCTTGCAATAGTATGATTAAGATTATGTTGGTAGCATGTCACTTCAGAAATTATCTTTGTTATCGTTTACCTACTCGGGACGAGTAGAACTAAGCTTGGGGATGCTGATACGTCTCCAACGTATCGATAATTTCTTATGTTCCATGCTTGTTTTATGACAATACCTACATGTTTTGTTCACACTTTATGATGATTTTATGCGTTTTTCGGAACTAACCTATTGACGAGATGCCGAAGTGCCAGTTCCTGTTTTCTGCTGTTTTTGGTTTCAGAAATCCTAGTAAGGAAATATTCTCGGAATTGGACGAAATCAACGCCCAGCATCTTATAATTCCACGAAGCTTCCGAACACCCGAGGCGCGAGAGGGGGCACGGGGACACCGGACCGCCAGCTGGAGCGACCAGAGGGGGGGCCGCACCACCCTATTGTGTGGCGGCTCCGTAACCCCTCCGACTCCGCCTCTTCGCCTATTTAAGGGTCCCTGACCTAAATCTTCGAGACGAATAAGCCACGGTACGAGAAACCTTCCAGAGCCGCCGCCATCGCGAAGCCAAGATCTGGGGGACAGGAGTCTCTGTTCGGCACGCCGCCGGACGGGGAAGTGCCCCGGAAGGCATCTCCATCGACACCACCGCCATCTTCATCAACGCTGTCTCCCATGAGGAGGGAGTAGTTCTCCATCGAGGCTAAGGGCTGTACCGGTAGCTATGTGGTTAATCTCTCTCTCATGTACTTCAATACAATGATCTCATGAGCTGACTTACATGATTGAGATTCATATGAGTTTTGTATCACTATTCATCTATGTGCTACTCTAGTGATGTTATTAAAGTACTCTATTCCTCCTCCATGATGTAATGGTGACGGTGTGTGCATCATGTAGTACTTGGCGTAGTTTATGATTATGATCTCTTGTAGATTATGAAGTTAACTATTACTATGATGGTATTGATGTGATCTATTCCTCCTTTCATAGTATGAAGGTGACAGTGTGCATGCTATGTTAGTACTTGGTATAATTGCAATGATCTATCATGCACTCTAAGGTTATCTAAATATGAATATCGAATATTCTGGAGCTTGTTAACTCCGGCATTGAGGTGCTCTTGTAGCCCTACACAATTAGTGGTGTTCATCATCCAACAAGAGAGTGTAGAGTGGTTTTATTATGTGATCAATGTTGAGAGTGTCCACTAGTGAAAGTACGATCCCTAGGCCTTGTTTCCAAATACTGCAATCATCGCTTATTTACTGTTCTCCTTACATCTTTACTACACGACAGCAAGCTATTTTCTGGTGCCGTTACTACTTCTCATATTCATTCATACCACTTGTATTTCACTATCTCTTCGCCGAACTAGTGCACCTATACATCTGACAAGTGTATTAGGTGTGTTGGGGACACAAGAGACTTCTTGTATCGTGATTGCGGGGTTGCTTGAGAGGGATATCTTTGACGTCTTCCTCCCTGAGTTCGATAAACCTTGGGTGATCCACTTAAGGGAAACTTGCTGCTGTTCACAACCTCTTGCTGGAGGCCCAACACTGCTCTGGAAGAATAGAAGCATTATGGGGGAGGGATAGCTCAATAAGTTTAAACCGCACTCCCCCTATGTTCATGCGTGCTTTACATCTAGACATATAGCACAAGAGTGGTATAGTACCCACTTTTGACACAATGTCCGGATGAGAAGCACAAAGGTAGAGAGGCAAACCTTGACGTTTATCGGTAGAGAGTGAGTCCATTGTCTTGTCGGACTCATTAGGGAAGAATTGATACTTGGGGTTGCTATACCGTTGGACCCCCTCATATCTTGCTTTTGAGTTTGTCTTGTACTTTGCTTGAGTTATGAAAGAGTCTTGATACTTGGGGTCCAACGGTATAGCAACCCCAAGTATCAATTCTTCCCTAATGAGTCCGACAAGACAATGGACTCACTCTCTACCGATAGCGTCAGGTTGCCTCTCTACCTTTGTGCTTCTCATCCGGACATTGTGTCAAAAGTGGGTACTATACCACTCTTGTGCTATATGTCTAGATGTAAAGCCTTATAGGGGGGAGTGCGGTTTAAACTTATTGAGCTATCCTCGATGTCTACGCTCGCTTCTATTCTTGTAGGCGATGTTGGGCCTCCAAGTTTGTAGAATAGCGGCAAGTTTCCCAAGTGGATCACCCAGGTTTATTGAACTCAGGGAGGAAGAGGTCAAGGTATCCCTCTCAAGCAACCAGCACGTACAGAGAAGTCTCTTGTGTCCCAACACACCCAATACACTTGTCGGATGTATAGGTGCACTAGTTCGGCGAAGATGGTGAAATAGGTGTATGAATATGATCTATAACGCGGCGCGGGAAAGTGCTTCTGGCGTGCGATAAAGATGCGACGAAGCATAAATAAGCGATGATTGCGTATTTGAAACAAACTATGGATCATGCTTTCACTAGTGGACACTCTCAACATTGATCACATAATAAAACCACTCTCTTGTTGGATGATGAGCACTGTAATGTAAGGGCTACAAGCACCTCAATGCCGAGAGTTAAAACTCCACAATGTTCGATTTCATATTTACATAACCTTAGAGTGCATGATAGATCAACACAATTATACCAAGTACTAACATAGCATTATGAAAGGAGGAATAGATCACGTCAATACCATCATAGTAATAGTTAACTTCATAATCTACAAGAGATCATAATCATAAACTACGCTAAGTACATGATGCACTGTCACCATTATCATGGAGGAGAATAAATACTTCAATAACATCACTAGAGTAGCACAGATGAATAGTGATACAAAACTCATATGAATCTCAATCATGTAAGGCAGCTCATGGATCATTGATGAAGTACATAGAGAGGATTACACACAGCTACGTGCAGCCCTTAGCCTCGATGGGGAGACTCAGCGGTGATGAGCGTGTGTCGATGGAGATGCCTTCGAACTTCCGATCCCGGCAGGGTGCGAAACGGCTCTGTCCCCGATAACCATGATGGCTGCTCTTTTTCTCGTCCCGTGGCTATTATATCGATGTTTTAGGTCAGGGACCTTTAAATAGAGCGAAGTCAGAAGAGACGAAGGCAGCCACACAATAGAAGCGGCAGACCCTACCCACGCCACCTGCATGTGGGCCTCCTATGGCCCCCTCGATGGCTCTCGGGTGCGGAAGCCGTGGGAATTCTAAGATGCTTGATTTCGTCCAATTCGAGAATATTTCCTTACTAAGATTTCAAAACAGCAGCGAGGGCTAACAAGGCATCTCGTCAATAGGTTAGATTCCGGAAAATACATAAATATGACATAAAGTGTGAACAAAACATGTAGATTGTCATAAAACAAGCATGGAACATAAAATTATCGATCGTCGGCGTATCAGCATCCCCAAACTTAGTGCCGTCAGTAGGTAAATGATAACAAGATAATTTCTGAAATGACTATAACATAATATTAATCATACTATTGCAAGGTATATGAATGAATGCAGCAATTCAAAGCAATGGTAAAGACAATGATTAAACAACTGAATCATATAGCAAAGACTTTTCATGGATAGTACTTTCAAGACAAGCATCAATAAGTCTTGCATAAGAGTTAACTCATAAAGCAATAGATTCAAAGTAAAAGGCATTGAAGCAACACAAGGAAGATTTAAGTTTCAGCGGTTGCTTCAACTTGTAACATATATATCTCATGGATAGTGTCAACATAAAGCAATATAACAAGTGCAATAGGTAAACATGTAAGAATGAATGCACACATTGACACAAGTGTTTGCTTCTAAGAAAATGGGTAAACCGACTCAACATAAAAGTAGAAGAAAGGCCCTTGAAGAGGAAGCATGGATTATATTTTGCTAGAGCTTTTATTTTGAAAACAAGAAATTTTGTCAGCGGTAATAAAGCATATGTGTTATGTATATTATATCCTACAAGTTGCAAGCCTCATGCATAGATTACCAATAGTGCCACCTCGTCCTAATTAGCTTGGATTCACATGGATTATCATTGCATAACATATGTTTTAACCAAGTGTCACAAAATCTCTATGCCCCTGTACAAAGGTAAGGAGAAAGCTTGCTCGCTTTCTCAACTTAGACATCCGGGACAACATAGACAAAGATAGTGGACTCCTCTTTAATGCATAAGCATTCAACAACAGATAATATTCTCATAAGAGATTGAGTTTGTTGTCCAAACTGAAACTTCCACCATGGATCATGGCTTTAGTTAGCGGCCCAATGTTCTTCTCAAACAATATGCATACTCAAACCATTTGATCATGATAAATCACCCTTACTTCAGACAAGACGAACATGCATAACTCACATGATATTCAACAAAGAAATAGTTGATGGCGTCCCAATACATGGTTATCGTTCAACAAGCAACTTATAAGAGATAAGATATGCATACATATTCAATACCACAATAGTTTTTAGGCTATTTGTCCCATGAGCTATTGCAAAGATAAAGAATGGAATTTTAAAGGCACTCAAGCAATTTACTTTGGAATGGCGGAAAAATACCATGTAGTAGGTAGGTATGGTGGACACAAGTGGCATAGTGTTTGGCTCAAGATTTTGGATGAGAGAGTAATCCTCTCAATACAAGGCTTAGGCTAGCAAGGTTGTTTGAAGCAAACTCAAGTATGAACGGTACAACAAAACTTACATAAGAACATATTGCAGGCATTATAAGACTCTACACCGTCTTCCTTTTTGTTCAAACCCTCACCAGAAAATATCTAGACTAGAGAGACCAATCATGCAAACCAAATTTTAACAAGCTCTCGATTTCTTCACTAATAGGTGCAAAGTACATGATGCAAGAGCTTAAACATGAGCACAACAATTGCCAAGTATCAAATTATTCAAGACATTATACAATTACCACATGTAGCATTTTTGCTCCAACCATATAACAATTAACGAGCAGTTTCAACCTTCGCCATGAACATTAAAAGCTAAGAACACATGTGTTATTATGAACCAGCATCGTCTCTCTCCCACACAAGCATTTATTCAGAGAATGAGAATAACAAAAACCAAAATAAATGCACACGGAGCACTACAAGTAAGCGCATAAGATGTGACGAATAAAAATATAGTTTCAAGAGAAGAAACCTGATAAATTGTTGATGAAGAAGGGGATGCCTTGGGCATCCCAAGCTTAGATGCTTGAGTCTTCTTGAAATATGCAGGGATGAACCACGGGGGCATCCCCAAGCTTAGACTTTTCACTCTTCTTAATCATATATCATCCTCCTCTCTTGACCCTTAAAAACTTCCTCCACACCAAACTCGAAACAAACTCATTAGAGGGTTCGTGCATAATCAAAAATTCACATGTTCAGAGGTGACACAATCATTCTTAACCTTCTGACATTGCACAAAATAAGGAAGTTAATGGAACAAAGAAATCCATCCACAGAAAGGAGGCAAAAATAAATAGAATCTGTCAAAACAACAATCCGTAGCCAAATTTTTAGAAACCAGACTTGCTCAGATGAAAATGCTCAAATTGAATGAAGTTGCGTACATATCGAGGATCAACGTAAATTGGCGATGTTTATGAGTTACCTACGATGTAGGGACTCAATTTCGTGATAGCAAGAAAGCTGTTTTAGCGTAATCAAATCTAGTATCAACTCTACTATCAAAGACTTTACTTGGCACAACAATGCAATAAAATAAAGATAAGGAGAGGTTGCAGTAGTAACAACTTCCAAGACTCAAATATAAAACAAAGTACTGTAGTAAAATAAACACATGGGTTATCTCCCAAGAAGTTCTTTCTTTATAGCCATTAAGATGGGCTCAGCAGTTTTAATGATGCACTTGCAAGAAATAGTTGAAGCAAAAGAGAACATCAAAAAGCAAATTCAAAACACATTTAAGCCTAACATGCTTCCTATGAAAAGGAATCTTGTAAATAAACAAGTTCTTGAAGCATAATGCAACAAGCATAGAAAGATAAAACAAGTGTAACTTCAAAAATTTCAGCATATAGAGAGGAAACTTAATATTATTAAGATGCATATAACCATATTTCCCTCTCTCATAATAACTTTCAGTAGTATCATGAGCAAACTCAACAATATAACTATCACATAAAGCATTTTTATCATGAGTCTCATGCATAAAAGTATCATTACTCTCCACATAAGCATAATCATTCTTATTAATTA
This sequence comes from Lolium multiflorum, assembly GCA_030979885.1. Classification (NCBI taxonomy): domain Eukaryota; kingdom Viridiplantae; phylum Streptophyta; class Magnoliopsida; order Poales; family Poaceae; genus Lolium; species Lolium multiflorum. The sequence goes on from CM061752.1 coordinate 239,391,771, forward strand.
TAGTGGGAGCAAATTCAACAAAGTAGCTATCATCAAATATAGGAGGCATATTGTAATCATAATCAAATTTATCCTCCATAGTAGGTGGCACAAAAATACTACTATCATTATAATCATCATAAATAGGAGGCAAAGTATCATCAAAGAAAATTTTCTCCTCAATGCTTGGGGGACTAAAAATATCATGCTCATCAAAACCAGCTTCCCCAAGCTTAGAATTTTCCATAGTATTAGCAACAATGGTGTTCAAAGCGTTCATACTAATATCATTACTACTAGCATGCAAATAAGGCTCCATATGTATTTTAATTTCCGCATCAAACCATCCATGTCTTAAATCAGGAAATAGCTTAAAAAGCTCAGTTACCTTCCATTATGCCTCACTAGTGTAAACAAGAAACAAAAAGATGCAATTGCGGATCTAAAGAAATAGCTTCGAGCACTCACAATGGTACCAGAAAAGTGTTTGGTTACCTAGGACCGGTGTGTGAATGCCTTTTACCTTTCCTCCCGACAACGGCGCCGAAAGTGCTTGATGTCTACGCTCCTTCTATTCTTGTAGACGGTGTTGGGCCTCCAAGAGCAGAGGTTTGTAGAACAGCAGCAAGTTTCCCTTAAGTGGATCACCCAAGGTTTATCGAACTCAGGGAGGAAGAGGTCAAAGATATCCCTCTCAAGCAACCATGCAATCACGATACAAGAAGTCTCTTGTGTCCCCAACACACCCAATACACTTGTCGGATGTATAGGTGCACTAGTTCGGCGAAGAGATAGTGAAATACAGGTGGTATGAATGAATATGAGCAGTAATAACGGCCAGAAAAGTGCTTGTTGGCGTGCGGTAAGTAAAGATGACGAACATAAATAAGCGATGATTGCGGTATTTGGAAACAAGGCCTAGGGATCGTACTTTCACTAGTGGACACTCTCAACATTGATCACATAATAAAACCACTCTACACTCTCTTGTTGGATGATGAACACCACTAATTGTGTAGGGCTACAAGAGCACCTCAATTCCGGAGTTAACAAGCTCCACAATATTCGATATTCATATTTAAATAACCTTAGAGTGCATGATAGATCAACACAATTATACCAAGTACTAACATAGCATGCACACTGTCACCTTCATACTGTGAAAGGAGGAATAGATCACGTCAATACCATCATAGTAATAGTTAACTTCATAATCTACAAGAGATCATAATCATAAACTACGCTAAGTACTACATGATGCACACACTGTCACCATTACATCATGGAGGAGGAATAGAGTACTTTAATAACTTCTCTCAAAAAAAAAGAGTACTTTAATAACATCACTAGAGTAGCACATAGATGAATAGTGATACAAAACTCATATGAATCTCAATCATGTAAGGCAGCTCATGAGATCATTGTATTGAAGTACATAGGAGAGATTAACCACATAGCTACCGGTACAGCCCCTTAGCCTCGATGGAGAACTACTCCCTCCTCATGGAGACAGCAGCGATGATGAAGATGGCGGTGGTGTCGATGGAGATGCCTTCCGGGGGCACTTCCCCGTCCCGGCAGGGTGCCGGAACAGAGACTCCTGTCCCCCAGATCTTGGCTTCGCGATGGCGGCGGCTGCAGACCTTTTGTCGTCCCGTGGCTTATTCGTATCGATGTTTTAGGTCAAGGACCTTTAAATAGGCGAAGAGGCGGAGTCGGAGGGCTGACGGGGCAGCCACACAATAGGGGAGCGCGGCCCTGGCCCTGGCCACGCCACCTGCATGTGTGGGCCCCCTATGGCCCCCCTCTGATGGCTCTCGGGTGTTCTGGAAGCTTCGTGGAATTCTAAGATGCTGGGCGTTGATTTCGTCCAATTCCGAGAATATTTCCTTACTAGGATTTCTGAAACCAAAAACAGCAGAAAACAGGAACTGGCACTGCGGCATCTCGTCAATAGGTTAGTTCCGGAAAATGCATAAATATGACATAAAGTGTGAACAAAACATGTAGGTATTGTCATAAAACAAGCATGGAACATAAGAAATTATCGATACGTCGGAGACGTATCAATCCCCGCTGGCATCCCGACAACCATTAGACTTGGGCCGCCTTCTTCATCAATCGGCGTGAGAGGGCGCTCGCTAGGTATGAGGAGGACGGTCTGCCTCCTAGGAACTTCCACGAGGTCGGCCATCGGCTATGGTGGGGCAGCCGGACTCTACAGAGCATCATGGACTACATCACGGCCGGCGATATCCCCCGCCTGTGCTACCCTCAGTACCAGTCGAGGTTCGAGCCACGAGCGCCGCCCGACGGCAGCGACGATGGCAGCGACGACGACGGTGGCAACTTAGAAGGCGGCGACTACCAGTACAACGGCGGCGAATACGAAGACTACGTGTATGCATATTATAGGCCTAGGAAGGAGTATGACTAAATCACTCCAACATTCCACGATGTCCTAGGCCTAGGCATGTCCTTCACATCATTGGCTGTAGTTCAAATTTCATGTATCATCAGTGGTATCTCGAATCAATCGAATCATTCGAAAATGGACACCAAACACATCACAGATAATATAATTCACATGATCCATACAAAGTTTGGAACAAATTTTCCTCAACAAAGTTTGGTACAATAAATTATTACACATCATTTCTTCCCTTGTGTCCCTTGCTTACGATTGTGCCGTAACCATGGAGCATCCTCATCATTTAACCTAATGCTTGGGTCAGTGTTCACTTTGAAGGGCGGAATTTCACCAAACTTATTATAATCTTCTGACATGTCTGTCTTGTCCTCCACTCCCACGATGTTTCTTTTTCCTGAAAGAACTATGTGGCGCTTTGGATCATCACATGATGTACTCGTTTTCTTATCTTTCCTTTTCCTCGGTTTGCTACTCATGTCCTTCACATAGAAAACCTGAGCGACATCTTTGGCTAGGACGAATGGTTCGTCAAGGTAACCAAGATTGTTGAAATCCACCATTGTCATTCCGTATTGCTCGTCCACCTTTACCCCACCTCCTGTTAGCTTGAACCATTTGCACCGGAACAAAGGGACCTTAAAGGAAGGTCCATAGTCAAGTTCCCATATCTCCTCTATGTAACCATAATATGTGACCTTTTGCCCATTCTCGGTTGCTGCATCAAAGCGGACACCACTGTTTTGGTTGGTGCTCTTTTTATCTTGGGCGATCGTGTAAAATGTATTCCCATTTATCTCGTACCCTTGGAAAGTCGATATAGTCGAAGATGGTGACTTGGCCAACATGTACAGCTGATCTTCAACATCATTGTCACTCATTAAATGTTTTCGCAACCAACCGCCGAAAGTCTCCATGTGGGCCTTTGTAATCTAGGATTCAGGCTTCCCCGGGTTGTTCGAGCGTAAAATATTCTTGTGTTCCTCGAAGTACGGAGCCACCAAGCTGGAATTTTGTAGAACTGTGTGGTGTGCTTCAGTCATAGAATGGCCGTCCATACATATCGTTGATTTCCTTCCGATCGTGCCTTTTCCACTTAGTATCCCCTCGTGCCGCGATTGACGAAGACCAATCGGCTTAAGGTCAGGAACATAGTCAACACAAAACTCAATAACCTCCTCGTTTCCATAGCCCTTGGCGATGCTTCCTTCTGGCCTAGCACAGTTACGAACATAAATTTCTTTAATACTCCCGTGAACCTCTCAAAGGGGAACATATTGTGTAGAAATACAGGACCAATAATGGGAATCTCTTCGACTAGGTGAACCAGGAGGTGCGTCATAATATTGAAGAAAGATGGTGGGAACACCAACTCGAAACTAACAAGACATTGGACCACATCATTCTCTAACCGTGGTAGATCTTCTGGATTGATTACCTTCTGAGAGATTGCATTGAGGAATGCACATAGATTCACAATGGCTACTCGAACATTTTTCGGTAGGAGCCCCCTCAAAGCAATCGAAAGCAATTGCGTCATAATCACGTGGCAGTCATGAGACTTCAGGTTTTGGAACTTTTTCTCCGTCATATTTATTACTCAATTTATATTCGACGAGAAGACAGGCGAGACCTTCATACTGCTCAGGCATTCAAACATGATGACCTTCTCTTCTTTGGTAAGAGCGTAGCTGGCACGACCTTGAATCCGTTCCGGATGCCGGTCTTCTGGGTCTTTCAAACGTTGCTGGTCCTTCCGTGCTTCCTTTGTATCATTTGTCTTCCCATACACGCCCAAGAAGCTTAGCAGGTTCACGCAAATATTCATCGTAACATGCATCATGTCGATTGCAGAGCGGACATCTTGGACTTTCCAATATTCTAGCTCCCAAAATATAGATTTCTTCTTCCACATGGGTGTGTGCCCGTCAACTCCCTGCGGAACTGATTGTCCGCCAGGACCCTTTCCAAAGATGACTTTCAAATACTTGACCATATCAAATACATCAGCACCAGTACGTTCCGGCCGGTGATCTGCCTTGCCATTGAAATGCTTGCCTTTCTTTCTTAAGTTCTGATGTCGGGCAAGAAATAGACGATGCCCTAGGTATACATTCTTCTTATAATTATCCAAATATATACTATCAGTCTCATGTAAGAAGTGTGTGCATGCCTTGTATCCCTTATTTGTCTGTCCCGAAAGGTTACTAAGAGCAGGCCAATCATTGATGGTTACGAAAAGCAACGCTCGTAGGTCAAATTTCTCTTCTTTGTGCTCATCCCACACACGTACACCAGGTCTGCCCCACAACTGTAAAATTTCATCAACTAATGGCCTTAGGTACTGTAATATCCCAGGTATTAGGGTTACAAAAATAGAGGAAACAGATGTGTGCATTGCATTCATGCATAGAAAATCCGGGGAATTTTCGCGCTTTAAAGTAAAACAGTCACAGTAACTGAAGTTTCACTTGACCTTGGTGGAATTGAAGTAGCTCATCAAGTCAAGTGCTATAAACCTCAGTGTGACCTTTGTTAAAACCTGTTTTGGGTAGAGATGATTTGATCTAAGGGGTTAGATCAAATGGAACTAACACAACAACACTTTAATCAATGATCAATTGCTTGATCTTCTAAAAGATCATAACATGGTATTCCTTGCCATAACATAAGAACATCTATTCAATTGGAAATCAAGTAACAATAAATGGAGAACCCATTCTTCACTTATCTTTTCCATGTCTTAAACTAATCCATGTTCTTACCATGAACCTCATGGTAATTCTTGAACTAAATTCTTGAACTCAACACCAACACAAGCTTATCATTAAACCCTAGAGATGGGAGAAGCCTATAACCATCAAATAGATAATAATCAAACTCTAAATTATTAACACTTAAAAGTTAAGAAACTACACTTGGGGTATAAATGAATTCACTTTAAAACTAAATACCAAATATAGCAAAACCCAAGGACCTAAGTGCATAAAAGCCACACATTCTTATTGCAATCATAACTTATTAAATATGTGGAATATCACAAAACTAAATTCGTTTACATTACGAATTATAGTTCAAACTATTTGAATAAAATAAAATATGAGTATTTTGAAACTCATATGATCATGCCTTGGTGAAATCAAACATCACCATTCAAAATTGGGGTTGAACCCTTGTCTTAGACATTCTGATCCCAATTACAATATAATACAATCACATATGATATAGTGACTCACCCACAAGCATAAAATCATTCACAAGATATTTAGTAACAAAAGCCACTTGTCTATCCAAAAATAAATCACATGAGAGGATAATACCAAAGCCACATAGGATGAAAATATCTACATAGCTTGCATCCTAAGCAATGCCACCTCATGCTTAAGGGATTACTATGGATAAGAGCATGACACACAAGCACCTTACTCATCAAATCAAAGCAAGAGTCATCCACCTATGTGTCATGATATTAGAGCATGCCCAAGCCTATAAAAGGAGCCTCACACTCCATTCATTCCATCATCTTGCACCTTGATGCAAGAAAACCAACACATTGAGCCACTCCATAAAATAGTTAGAATCAAGATGAAGCAGCTAGGAGGTGGAGGCATGCCACAAGATGCAGGTTTATCAGAATTCCTGAAGAACAAGCTACAAAAGATAGCAAGGTAGAATTCTTAGGCAAACCACATATTTAGTTAATCACATCATCATTTCTTGAGTAGAACCATAGATTATAATCCAAGACCTTGTGAAGTGAGAGGGGTAATTGGAATAACCATATCTAAATATTTCCAGTAATAACTTAGGAAGCCAAACCTTGATCATTATAAATTGTGTAGTGATCATAAACCCTAAGAACTTGAAGTAGAAGATATAAGCACATAAGAAAAGCTTAGAGTTAAAGTCTATAATTTATATGGTGAGAAACCATTCATAATTATAACCAAAGTTAACTATAAAAAGAAATATAGCTACTTTAGTTACTTTAATAATAGATTAAGGATAATACTAGAAGTCTATTGGTAGAAGATAAAAACCAATTATTAGATCCTTAGTAACTAAAGGAGCACATGAAATATTAAGCAAGTAACCATTTTATCATGCATTAGTAAGAGTAAACCTAGCCAATGCAATATGGTGTCATCTCATATTTACAACCTAGAATTAAATCTCAACCCTAGTTTGTGTATCACTTGGGTGATCACAAATAAAACCTAAACCACAATTAAGCTCCAACCCATGTGTCATTAGGTAAATAGCATTTGAACCCTAGATTTGCACATTAATTAAATCTTATGCTTCAATTCTTGAACATAAGAAAAACCTTGTGCTACATTATATAATTAAAACCATATGTGTAGTGAACAACCATTTATCTTTGTAATCAAGATAAACCATGATGGAAACAATACCTACCTAGATACTTTCAAATATAATGATAGCATAAACCTTAATAAGGGGGTTATCATAGAAATTATAAAACCCTAATACCATGGTGCTCACATAAAATCATGTGTAAGTGACCAACATTCTCTAATGTGAGATCAAGTCCTTAGAGATATTTTAACACATGAAATCATGCCACTTAGCCACTTATTTAATAGGACTCCATAAACAAGCCTTACTTGGTGACTTGTTTCTTACAAATTAATACCCAATAAAACCCTACACATCATCAAATAAGAACAATATCATTTGGAAACTACTTTGAGTCCTTCCAAGATGATATTCAAATTCATGTCATGTGGGTACTTAATTCAAAGCCCAATAGTAATTAGGGATTTCTATTTTCGTGCCCCTGGTTCGTTAGTTGTACTCAGTTTTCCCCAGTCCCTTAGTTTTTCCTCAGTTTTCCCCTCCTCTAGTTTAAAACACGCACAAGTGTTGGAACGGCCGGTAGCCGTCAGGTCGGAGGCCTTGACCGTTAGTCGACCGAGTGGGGCCGCACAGGGGCAGCTCCTCCTGACCGTCTCGTGCTGACGGGTAGGGTCAGGAGACACGTCGGAGCAGCCATCCATCTATCGCTGACGTGTGGGCCATTTTATTTCATGATTTTATACGCGGTGCTGCCAATGACAAATGGGGCCGCTCTATGGGGCTGCCGCAGCCAATGACCGGTGGGGTCGTCTATTTTTCGGAAAAGACATATATTGCCGCTCTGTGGGGCTACCGCAGCCAATGACCGTGGGGTTGTCTATTTATTTAGAGAAACTCATATATTGCCGCTCAGGGCCTCCGCAGCCAATGACCGTGGGGTCGTCTATTTTTCAGGAAAAGACATATATTGCCGCTCTGTGGGGCTGCCGCAGCCAATGACCAGTGGGGTCGTCTATTTATTTAGAAAAAATCATATATTGCTGCTCTGGGGCCTCCGCAGCCAATGACCAGTGGGGTCGTCTATTTTTCAGGAAAAGACACATATTGTCGCTCTGTGTGGCTGCCGCAGCCAATGACCAGTGGGATCGTCTACTTATTTAGAGAGAAAAAATCATATATTGCCGCTCTGTGGGGCCTGCGCAGCCAATGACCAGTGGGTCGTCTATTTTTCAGGAAAACTCACATATTGCCGCTCTGATATATGTCTTTAGAGAATATCATAGAGAGAAGCAACAAGTTCGCTAATTAATTATTCTTAAGCTAGACCGGAGAACCGCTGGCAGCTCGTTCCCCACCGTCGGACGGAGCAGCCATCGCCGGCGCCTCGTCGCGCCGCCAGCTCTGTCCCCCGGCGGCGTCGGACGAACTGCGGCGCTGCACGTCAACCACGGCTCCAGCACTTGTTTCGTCCGCACACATTGTACCCACCGCAGGAAAGTCCACCGCAAGCAGATCCGCCGCCCACGACGACCGGGATTTGTTCCGCGCACCAATTGGTATAGCTTGGTAAGACCTCCGCTTCTGCCTCCCCCGCCCCCTAATCGATTCGGTTCCCGTAATTTATTGGAGTTTGCAGGTACGAAATAGTCCTCAATGTCTGGTCGTAGCGGGTACACCGGCGAGGGTGGGGATTCGATCATGTCGTGGCCACGTTCTACTTCTCCTACCTCGTCGGAAGTGCAGGTATCTAGCTTCAGCTCTCTGTACTACCGTTGAATTTGAAGTTCCGCCATGGCTTGTTGGGGTGATTTCAGTTGTTCTTTTTTCCATTATTGTTACAGTTAGCCAGGCAAGCCGATGATCCATGGTACATTGCATACCAAGATGAATCAACCCAGTGGTGTAGCCAGAGGATGGATTTGGAGGAGAAGGTGGCCAATTTAGGTGATGAATTGGCCCGTAAAAACCTGATGATATTCGAGCTGAAGCGTATTGTGGAGGAAGAAAAGAAGAATTCAGAGCTTATTCGCAAGGAGAAGTTGAGAGTTGAGACAGATCTTGCCGTATTTGATCAAGTGGTAGAAAATCTAGAACATGAACTTAAAGTGATGGGAGAGGAGAAAAGTAGATTCATCTGTGCAGTTTTATTAGGTGTCATCCCTGTCCTAGCAGTTATGTGGTTCTGGTAGACGATTTAGTATAGAATTGTTATTCAGTAGATGGCTCTAACCACTGTATTTTGTTGTGGCTCTAAGCACTGTATTTTGGTGTACAATTTCCTACTTGTGCTAAGTAATGCGCACGATAATTTTAGAATGCATGAACATTTTATAAAAGTGAAGGGATCCCAAAAGTGAAAGCATGTACCAGCCTCCGGATCAAATACATATCAATATCTTCCCAATCAAGTTGGGATAGAATTCAAATCATACATACGGATGTACATGGACACATCAAGAACGTGGAGAAGCTTTTTTTGAGACGGAGGTAGTAGTTCGAACAATTTTATCCCATTTGGAAATTGAAAAATACAAATTTATCATAATTTATCCCAATTTGCGGCGTCGAACACGGTCATCTGCGCCATCAAACGTTGAAGCGATGTTATCGGCGATGGCTTCAATGTTCGTGGCATCGATGACCAGTGTCGGAACCGCCGCTGTCTTGGTGTACTTCATCAGCGACGGATCTGCGGAGGGCTGGATCGGCGGCTTTGCAGCGCGGTTGTAGACGATGGCTTCAATCGTCTTGGCATCGATTCGCACTCTCGGCACCGGAAGTGAGACATCAACAGGCTCCGACATTGAAGGCTGGGTCTGCGCCGTCGAAGCGATGTTGTAGGCGATGGCTTCAATGTTCGTGGCATCAATGACCACTGTCGGCACGGCCGCCGTCTTGGTGTTCTTCATCATTCAACAGATCTGAGAATAGAATCCTCACCGGTTAGAGACAGAGAGAGACAGAGAGAGACATTTCAACTATTTCTGACGGTTAGATCCTCACCGGCACTCTTAGATCCACGGCGCACGCACGGTTAGATCCGCGCCGCCGCACGCACGGTTAGATCCGCGCCGCCGCACGCACGGTTAGATCCGCGCCGCCGCACGCCGCCGCACGCACGGTTAGATCCGCGCCGCCGCACGCCGCCGCCGCACGGTTAGATCCGCGCCGCACGCACGGTTAGATCCGCGCCGCCGCGACCGCCGTAGTAAGAGAGGAAATACGAGAGAGGAGGATGCGACTGCCAGGGTTGGTAGGTATGTGCTCTGCTCTTGTCTCCGTATGCGTCCATCGTGGTAGAGAGAGAGATACAGGCCGTCCGATCATAAATGATCGAACGGTGCAAGCGTTCGTTGAGCTTTCAACTAACCAAGATCCGTGTGACATACATCTCGACCAATCAGAGATCAGCCAGTGAGTACAAGTTAGGAAAACTGAGTAGAACTAAGAGGGGGAAAAGTGAGGAAATGTTTATCGGAAGGGCAAAACTGAGTATGACTGAGTAAAACAAGTGGGCCCGGAGGGGAAAACTGAGTAACACTAAGTAAAACAGGGGCACCCAAATAATAAACGGACTAAGGGAAATTGAAGCTTTTGGCATAAAAATTGTAAAATTGTGTTATTTGAACAATATATTACATTTTGGCCGACTAGATATTGTTTGCAACTCAAAGATACACAAGTGTGACGAATTTGGACTCATTTGGACAAAGTTTGTAAGCATAGTGGGTATTTGGGAGGTGTATTGAGCAGAAAGCCCTGCATCTTCATATCTAGTAGCTCATGGACTAGGAAGTGGTTTTGAAGCTTTTGGCATAAAAACTTCATATCTCTATATTTCCTTTTCCATTATTATTTCTCTAGGTTGTAGGTAACATAACAAGGCTCCATGGGAAGGTTCCACCATGTTTTGAATTATTTTGAATTGAACCCTAAAACCCTAAAACCCTAAAACCCTAAAACCCTAAAATGATAAATGTGGCTTAAATGTGGCATACAAATTGTTCATACAAATTCAAATTGTTCAACACAAAGGGATCCCCAATACAAAGGGAACCACAATACAAATTGTTCATACAAATTCAAATTGTTCAACACAAAGGCATCCCCAATACAAATTGTTCAACACAAAGGGATCCCCAATACAAAGGGAACCACAATACAAATTGTTCATACAAATTCAAATTAGTTGTTCAGAATAAAATCTTTCTCTTGCTCCTGGTGTGACTCGCCGGGGCCACCACCTTACTCCGGGTAACCCTACCAGGGATATTACCGGTGTCTACCTTCCTTTTGCCCTCTTTCTTGTTCTTCTTCTTCTGCAAAGCTTGTGCTTTTTCTTCTGCCATGTACTCTTCGAAGTTAGCTTCTATCATGGCCTTACTACTTTCGAGGCATTCTCGACTATACTGTTCCCTCTCCTCTAGACTCATCGGTTGAAGCCATTCTACATCCATCTGTTCCCTCTGCTCTCGATCCATCGGTTCAATCTCCTCATGTTCAATTGCTGCTTCAATCTCCTCTGCATTTGCTGCTTCAATCTCCTCATGTTGAACTGCTGCTTCAATCTCCTCTGCATTTGCTGCTTCAATCTCCTCATGTTGAACTGCTGCTTCAATCTCCTCTGCATTTGCTGCTTCAATCTCCTCATGTTGAACTGCTGCTTCAATCTCCTCTGCATTTGCTGCTTCAATCACCTCATGTTGAACTGCTGCTTCAATCTCAAGTTGAATTGCTGCTTCATTCTCCTCTGCATTTTCTGCTCCCGCCTGATCTTCCATTCCAAAAGCTGGGTCAACTCCATTTTTACAAAGCCTAGCAATGTGTCCAGGGATTCCACAACGTTTGCACTTACGTTTTCGAATCGGTGCACCACCCTCTGCACTAGCTCTGATCCTATTCTTCCTCGGCCTACCTGCCGGTCTAGTCAATACTGGAGAGTACAGTTTGAAGCCTGGATCGACTTTCATCCATTGGTCTTTTCCCAACAAGGTAGGAACATTCATAGCATATGCAGCCCTAAATTTGGCAACAGAGAAATACTCTGACACATACTGATCAACTTCACCATCTTCACCCCCTATAACACTCATGAAAAACAATGCGTGTATGCAGGGTATCCCACGGATCTGCCATCCCCTACAATGGCATGTCCTATCAACCAAACTCACTGGATACCTCCACTGCCTGTTTTTACTGTCAGTGTAGGTTACCTCAGCCTCCATTCCTTTTCTGACGCATTGCATCCTCAATTGTTTTGCCCTCTCATGCAAAGACTTAATCAAAGATGGGAGCATGAGATGGCCAACATAATTTGTGGATGCAATTCTTTGACGCAGATCGATCTTTATCATGATCATCTGCCTAATCTTATCAAATATTTGCCACAGCATAAGCCCTTTCAATGACTTGACCTTTGAATTGAAACTCTCCGCAAGGTTACTTGTTACATAGTCTACCTTGCAAATTTCATTGAATTGGCTTCTTGACCACACCCTACCATGATGTTCATCCAAGTACTCCTTCACCCCAGGTTTTTGTTTATACAACACATCCAAATGAAACAGATGCTTCCTAGAGCTGCATGTGTATGAAGCTGGCCATAGGTTGTCAGTAAAAACTTTACCCTTGAATTTCTTTGTAAAATTCTGTACCAAGTGTCACATACATTCCCTATGCTCCACTCCAGGGAATACTGCTTCTACCGCAGTCTCCAAACCTTTGCAAGCGTCTGTGTGGATAACAAGTCCTGGTGGATGACCTATAAGATCGCGCAAATTCTGCAGAAACCAAGTCCAACTTTCCTGTGACTCAACCTCCAAAACCCCATAAGCAACATGGAACATCCAATTATGTCCATCAACTGCAGTAGCAGCAACTAGCTGTCCTTTAAACCTGCCATGAAGAGCTGATGCATCCACGGCCAAATAAGGCCTGCAACCGTCCAAAAAGCCTTTCCAGCAAGCTTTGAAACAAACAAAAGCCCTTCTGAAACATTCCTTGTGCATTACCTTCCCGCTTTTCAATTTGTAGGGAACTGTATGCTTGTCTATCGCTACAACACTGCCTGGACTAGCCATCTCCACTTCAGCTTTGAAAGTGTAAAGCAACTGAAAGCTTTCATTCCATGGACCATTGATCTTGTCAAGAGCCATTTCATTTGCATAGAACATCCTCATGTAAGGTACTTCCATTTTATACTTCTCAACCACCTTTTTTACGAGTGCTGTTGGACCAAGTGAAGGATCTTCTCTCAGCCAATCTAGGATTATATCTGCCAACCACCTAGTCTTCGCTAGCTTTGTTTTCAGCTCTGGCTCTCCCCCTAGAGGTGGACACCTATGGATCTCCTTATTCTTCTTTATCTGAAACATAATGATAAGGGATGTCAGTAATAGATAACAAATTTTACACCGTGATCTAAATCACAATGGATTTAAAGAATATACATGGAAGAATTACGTGAATCGGCCTGTTATGCAAAGTTTGGGCTAGTTTGCCCTTGTATCTGTAACATAGTAGATTACGTGTCGGTTAGTTAGAGTTTGCCTCGTGCACGGTTGGGATTATTCCCACGTTAGAAAGTCCCTGGACTATAAATATGTATCTAGGGTTTATGAAATAAACAACAACCAACGTTCAACCACAAATCAATCTCGGCGCATCGCCAACTCCTTCGTCTCGAGGGTTTCTACCGGTAAGCATCATGCTGCCTAGATCGCATCTTGCGATCTAGGCAGCATAAGCTTATTTACGTTGTTCATGCGTTGCTCGTGCTGAAGCCTTTTTGATGGCGAGCAACGTAGTTATCTTAGATATGTTAGGGTTAGCATTGTTCTTCGTATCATATGCTATCGTAGTGCAACCCTTGCATATCTAGCCGCCCTTACACCTATCTTAGGTGTAGGGGCGGCACCCCGCTTGATCATTATTTAGTAGATCCGATCCGTTACGGTTGCTCCTTGTTCTTCAAGGATTAGTTTAATATCTGCAATAGTTAGGCCTTACAAAGGGTTGGAGGATCCAGCGGCACGTAGGGTGTCGTTTGCTAGTCCTAGACAGGATGTTCCGGGGATCAACCTCGTGTTGGTTTTTAGGCCTTGTCTAGGATCGGCTTACGATCACCGTGCGTGGCAGGCCCAATCGTGAGTAGGATGATCCGATTATGCGGTGAAAACCCTAAATCGTCGTAGGTCGCTTTAGCTTTATTTTGATCAAGCAGGACCACCATATATTCGTGCACCTCGTACGAATCATGGGTGGATCGGCTCCTTGAGCCGATTCACAGGATAACCTGAGAGCCGATCGAGGCTCGTATTTAATGTTTACGTGTATGCCATGCAGGTAAGCGAGGCATCTCCATCACCTTCCGACCGGTATAGGTCAGGTGGCACGCCCTGCATCAGCATCGGACGTGTGTACCGGAGGCTTTGCGGGCCGTCGCTCGGAGGACCAGGGCCAGCCGCAGCCTAAGTTGTTCCCGGCTCTCTTTGTTGCCCGTCGCTGCCCGCCGGTGGGTTTTGACCGCAACACATTCTGGCACGCCCGGTGGGACAAGCTTCGTCATCAACCACATCGCCATCTACATCTGAGATGGCGGACGGCACTCCAGTCACGTACGAGGATCTGACCGACGAGCTCAAGAAGAAGTATGACGAGGTCAAAGCGATCCTCGAAGCCGACCTCATCGGCTCTTTTCACAGAACCCGTTCACATGGCATCAGGTGGAAGGGGTTCGCGCCTGATGGTGCACTCGATGGGATAGACCTCTCTGCCCCGTCAGAAGAACGCACCAGGTCCCTATGTCAGGAGATCAACTACTTGGTGGCTCACTCGCTACACCGCCACTCTGAGAACCTGTGAACACTTTGGAGCGTGTCGCTCTCCGGGTGATCCAGGAGATCATGAGGCACCAGTACTCTCCGTCAGGACCAGCTCTCGGGACACACCAAGGAGAGATGCCACTCCAGTCCCGTCCACCGCTGCCATTTGCGTTGGCAGCACCAGAAGTGCCGAATTCACCGGCATTCGTCGTCTACAAGATCGGTGGTGACCCTAGTGACTGCCAGTTCTTGCATGAGGCGCCTAAGGAGATCCCTCACGGGTACATGTGCACATACGTGCCAGACTGCGGTAACTGGGCGCTCACAAACCAGGCCGCGACATCAGGGACTTCGGGAAAGCAGGAGGAACGTCAGCAACAGATCTTGAGAAGCAGACGTGGCTAACTAAATATGCCACCCCGACGAACCTCCAGAGCGCAACTCCTGCAGTTGGCTCAGAGCTGGAAAAGCAAGCATGGCTGGCTAAGTACGCCACCCCGGCGAATCTTCAGAGTTCGACTCCTGCAGCCAGCACCGCGGATCAGATCGTACCATCGAGAGACCAGTTCGGCATGGTGCCGAAAAGGAGGGCAATCGGCTATTCCAAGCCGTACCCAACGAGTATGACCTGATCCCACTACCACCTAAATATCGGCTCCCTGATTTCTCCAAATTCAGTGGATCAGATGGTTCCAGCTCCATCGAGCATGTGAGCCGATATTTGGCACAGTTAGGAACGGCCTCAGTGTCGGATCCACTACGCGTGAGGTTCTTCTCACAGTCCCTCACGGGATCGGCTTTCGGGTGGTACACCTCGTTGCCACCAGACTCGATCCGGACTTGGAAGCAGTTGGAAGAACAGTTCCATATGCAGTACCACTCAGAGGCTTCCGAGTCTGGCCTTGCCGATCTAGCACAAATACGTCAGAAGCGTGGAGAAACTGTGACGGAATACATCCAGCGCTTCAGGAATCTTAGGAACCGATGTTATTCGGTTCGTGTGACTGAAAAGGAAGCAGTGGCGGGCCTTGCAGCGCCGCTCAAGGACATGGCCTCCCAAGCAGACTACCCCTCACTGGCGCACATGGTTCGAAACGTCAGCATATGAACAGCGCCACCCGGACTTGTACCAGGACAAATTCAAGCGTGCATAGTCCTGGTCGAGGCAGAGGAAGACAAAGCACTGCGGGAGATCAAGAGATAGCAGTGGCTGAATGGACTCGGGGGGCAACCCCCGTGTCCTGCAAATGGGTTAAGCCACCAGGTCCGCCCAGGGGGTTTGATTTTGACGTAACCAAAACTGAGCAAATCTTCGACCTCCTGCTCAAGGAGAAGCAGTTGAAGATACCCGAAGGTCTCAAATTCCCCACGGTACAGGAGCTGAACGGAAAGCCATACTGCAAATGGCATAACTCGTTCTCCCATGCCACCAACGACTGCAGGGTGTGGCGTCAGCAGATCCAAATGGCGATAGAACAAGGACGTCTGATTTTCAACCAGTACGCCATGAAGGTCGACACCCACCCCTTCCCCGCCGTTAACATGGTGGAGTGCACTTACCCTGAAGGTTGCCAGCCAGGATCCTCGTTCAGCATCAACATGGTAGGACTTGGACACCACGCTGGCAAGGATGGAGACGAGGGCAGCTGCTCTCGTAGCAAGGACACAGAGGAGGCCGCTCCACGCGATCGGCTCCGTCATGATGGCAAGCGCTACGTCACGGAGGGAGAAGTGAAGAACATAAGATATCAGCGACCCCTCTCTGATCACCTCCTCAACAAGTATGTGAGTCAGTATGACCAACGCCGACGATCCAGCGATGATGATGAAAGAGATCGTCTGGCTAGAGAAGCCAGAAGACATCGTCGGCATGATCGCGATGAGGAGGAGTACGAGCGCCGTGCCAAAGGAAAATCAAGGGAGCAAGACGACAACGATAGGCACTGGGACTGCCCTTCTTCAGACACTTGGGATTCGGGAATGAGCCGATTGCCCACAATCGGCAATTGCCCAGAATGCAACCAGAAGAAGGAGGCAGCCAACGTGCTGTTCAACGTCTAGGGCCTCTCCCACCACAAAGCAAACGCGCTGAGTCCCCTCGGTTGGAAGATCCCGAGGATTCGGAAGATGAGGGAGAAGAAGAAGAAGAAGAAAGGTGGTGCCCTGATGGGCTCAGCCGTTCCCAAAAGCGCAGGGTTCAGCGATTGCGCGGCTTGGAGGAAGCCGAAAGGTTATACCTGCATACGCTAAGGAAGGCGCGACCTGATCTGGCTGCGAAAGTTCAGCGGACCCTGGATGAAGAGGGTCGTCCACGGAAAATGGAGTGGCGCCCCAAGCAAAGGAAAGCCGATGATGAAACATCGGCTGGCACAAACATGGTGTTCATCCTCCCTTCGGAGTTCAGTGCTCCAGGATTAGACGAGGCACCTGTGGCACAACCTGCACAACTTGACTGCGGCACGAGGCCGGTTATCTTTGAGAAGCCACGAGAAAGAAGCTACAGACATCTGAAGGCCCTGTACTTGCAAGGTTACATCGATGGGAGGCCTGTCAATAAGATGCTGGTGGACACCGGAGCGGCAGTCAACATTATGCCATACTCTATGCTACGTCGGTTGGGACGCTCTAGCTCGGATCTGATCAAGACCAACGTGACATTGAGCGATTTCAACGGCCAAGCATCTGACGCACAAGGTGTTCTGAACGTGGATCTGACCGTAGGAAGGAAAACTATCCCTACGACGTTCTTCATCGTCGATAGCAAGAGCACCTATGCTGTTCTGCTAGGAAGAGATTGGATCCACGCCAACTGTTGCATTCCCTCCACGATGCACCAATGCATAATACAGTGGGATGGAGATGAGGTAGAGGTCGTCCAGGCCGATGACTCAGCCGAAATTTCAATGGCTGGCATGAACGCGTGGGAAGCAGCAGGCCAAGAGCCACTCTCAGGTATCAATTTGGACGACTGCGAGCGCATCGACGTGACGAAGGGCAGGGTTAGGCTGGTCTTATCCACTGGCCTGACCGAGTAGCAAGAACAAATCAATGAGAAACGTGGCGAGGCCGATCCTTTGGATCGGCCCCAAGGATCTATGAAGGAACATTACAGAGCCTTCATTGAGCGCTTCAATCAATATGGAGGCCGATTCCAGCAATCGGCCAAAATTATCCTCACCACATGTTCTGCTTGTGTTCGACATTGATCCTACTAGAGCCGACGTACAAATTACAGAGCCGATATCTGCCGTTCCCTGACAGATTCGGCTCGGGAGGCACCTGAACACGATGAACATGTGAACATGCACAGGAGAAATATTGGGGCCGATAGGAAAAATCGGCCAGTAAAAAAAAAATTTTACAGCCAATGCAAGGGCATCGACTTTAGAACTAAGGAACGAAGCCGATGCACAGCCATCGACTCTAGTGCAATTATACAAGGTCTACCGGATCTTCACCAAGTTTCTCCGCCAAGTCCAGTTCAGCTGTGGGACCTTCTGCTTCTTCGAGGGAGTAAAACAATGAGAGCTTCCTCAGCTGCCTTGAGCCGATTCGGGTTCCTGAACTTTCTTGTCGAGGATTTTCAGCCCTTGGTGCTAGTTCAGCAGTGTTGACAGAAGAGGTATATCGGCTTTCGAAGGAAGAAAGGTGATCGGCTTTGGTGCATCCTCACTGACATTCTCGCCTCGAGTAAGGCTCGGGGGGCAGCAGGCCTGGTAGATGCTCTGTTTAGGAGCCGATTGGGGTACCATCGGCTGATCTTTCGTCGCAACCTTCTTCACAAAATGATGAGTGTTTGAAGAAGACCATTAGGTTTGGTTGGAAGAATTCAAAGGCTTTCCTGAAGACTCTACATTATCCACCAGATCTCAAAATCATCAGTTGAAGAATTGAAGGGTGAATTTTAAAGGACCGATGCGTTACTATCGGCTCATTACGCATTGGCTAAGGGGACAAATCGGCAAGATCAGTATGAGAGGAAATCGGCTAAATTAAGCTCAAAGGAAATCGGCAAAATCAAATTGGGAGAAGTTCTTCATTGATAGGCAAGATTTCTTACATAAAGAGCTGATTGCTCTCAAAAGGAAGTACTAGGGGATACATTGCCCCATCTACTACTACTGGTCCTATACTAAAGGTCCTATCTACGGGTCGTCGCTGCCCTCGTCGTCGCCGTCGTCGCCGCTGTCGGCGCTACTCCCGGCGGGCTCGTCGTCGCTGCTCCAATGGCCGCCGACCGGGCCCTCATTGTCCTCGTCCTCCTCGTCAGCGTCGTCGTCGTCGCTGTCGAAGTCGCTGAGGTTCCCCGGCCAGGGCAGAACCGTTTGGCCGGCTCGTCGGAGGAGGTGTCGTCCTCCTCCTCCTCCTCTTCCTTCTCCTCCTCCTCCTCGGGAGAGGTGAAGTCGCAGGAGAAGCGATCGTCGTCGCTCTCCTCCTCCGTTTCCCCATCGGCGAGGAAGCGGAGGTCGCTTTCCCCGTCGGTCAAGGACTTGTCGTCCTCAGACCAGACGGAGAAGTCATGGCTGGGCTCCTCCCCGGCCTCGATGGCGCGGCGAGTGTTGGCTGCGTGGACCTCCGCCGGGTTCGGCTCCGGTGTCGGCTCGCGGGAAGAGGAGGATTGGGTGGAAAGATCCGATGGGGCAGAGGAGGAAGAAGACATGGTGGCGCAGGAGGGCTTTTGGAGTGCTAATGCGAAGGGGATGCGGAAGTAAACTGTTCGGAGCGGTTAAATAAAAGGGGATATAGTGGAAATTCAATGCCACAGCAGTTTCCGAGGAAGTGGTGCCTAAAAGAAAGAAAAAACTGCCAGGTCACGCGGAGAAGTTGAGAAGGCAAGGCATCATGATGAAAGATACTGCGACGGTTCTGCCACGACATGACCCAACGAAAGAAAGGGCAGAGTGATTTTGGAATTATCAATTCCAAAACCAGGGGGGCATGTGTTATCACCAGAATTTGACCGAGTCAGAGGTGGGCCGCGATCAAGATGGATTTAAAGAATATACATGGAAGAATTACGTGAATCGGCCTGTTATGCAAAGTTTGGGCTAGTTTGCCCTTGTATCTGTAACATAGTAGATTACGTGTCGGTTAGTTAGAGTTTGCCTCGTGCACGGTTGGGATTATTCCCACGTTAGAAAGTCCCTGGACTATAAATATGTATCTAGGGTTTATGAAATAAACAACAACCAACGTTCAACCACAAATCAATCTCGGCGCATCGCCAACTCCTTCGTCTCGAGGGTTTCTACCGGTAAGCATCATGCTGCCTAGATCGCATCTTGCGATCTAGGCAGCATAAGCTTACGTTGTTCATGCGTTGCTCGTACTGAAGCCTTTTTGATGGCGAGCAACGTAGTTATCTTAGATATGTTAGGGTTAGCATTGTTCTTCGTATCATATGCTATCGTAGTGCAACCCTTGCATATCTAGCCGCCCTTACACCTATCTTAGGTGTAGGGGCGGCACCCCGCTCATTATTTAGTAGATCCGATCCGTTACGGTTGCTCCTTGTTCTTCAAGGATTAGTTTAATATCTGCAATAGTTAGGCCTTACAAAGGGTTGGAGGATCCAGCGGCACGCAGGGTGTCGTTTGCTAGTCCTAGACAGGATGTTCCGGGGATCAACCTCGTGTTGGTTTTTAGGCCTTGTCTAGGATCGGCTTACGATCACCGTGCGTGGCCGTGAGGCCCAATCGTGAGTAGGATGATCCGATTATGCGGTGAAAACCCTAAATCGTCGTAGATCGCTTTAGCTTTATCTTGATCAAGCAGGACCACCATATATTCGTGCACCTCGTACGAATCATGGGTGGATCGGCTCCTTGAGCCGATTCACAGGATAACCTGAGAGCCGATCGAGGCTCGTATTTAATGTTTACGTGTATGCCATGCAGGAAACTAAGCGAGGCATCTCCATCACCTTCCTGACCAGGTATAGGTCAGGTGGCACGCCCTGCATCAGCATCGGACGTGTGTACCAGAGGCTTTGCGGGCCGTCGCTCGGAGGGACCAGGGCCAGCCGCAGCCCTAAGTTGTTCCCGGCTCTACTGTGTTGCCCGTCGCTGCCCGCCGGTGGGTTTTGACCGCAACAGGATGTCAGTAATAGATAACAAATTTTACACCGTGATCTAAATACACAACTGGTTGGCGTAGTACCTGAACCAAGCTGCTTCTGCGCATTGTGGATGCATGCAGCCTAAACCTACACCTTGGGTATGGGCATTTAATTGTGAACCTACCTGGCTCACTTTTAACAACCTCAAAATTATTCTTAGTGAGAATGTGATATGTAGTAATTGCATTACGGCAGTCCATCATCGTTTGAAACACGGTGCCTTCTACAAGCTGGGGATCCTCCCTATTCCACTCAATTGTTGGCAAGTCTTCACCTTCGTAATCGGCTAAAACGAGGTTGTCATCATTCTCATTCTTCTCTTCATCATCAGTGTCATCAAATCTGGCACCAAAAGCAATATCTTCCATGTATTGATCCTCCATTGCCTGCTTACTGCATCGATCTACCAATTCAGGAAACATCAACTCATCCTCATCATCTTGAGGAGACTGATCCTCAATGTCTGCATCGTCCTCCACATCGACCGTACGAACGATCTGGCTACCACTAGCACTGGGGACAGATGGTGCTGCTGTGGACCTACAAGGAGCGCCGCGGCGCACACTGTTAGAAGAGGCAGCAGCAGTAGAGAGACATGATGCCCGACCACCTGATGATGCCCCAGCACCAGAGAGAGATGATGCCCGGCCCCTGTCCACATGGATACGAATTTTACCGAACCGGCAAGAAGCATTCAAAGCAAAAAGAATTCCCAGATCGTCGTCGGAAATTAGTGGAACAAATCTTCCCTCCTTGTTGTGCAAATATTCGAAATGAACTGCGTCGTCAGAGCTCCAGCTGTACTGAGCGCAGATGTTAGCTTTCAAATTCCTCAACGAGATGGTGGTTGCAACCACCGCAGGGAAGAAAAACCCATTCTTATAGCGTTTAGAATCACGCGTAAAGCTAGAATCCAGCCTAACCACCAGCCGAAAAGCCAGCGCTGGATCAATCCTATTCGAAAAGCAACGCAGTTAGTTGAGCAACAACGATTGGCGCTCAAAAACTGCCTACTGTTAATTCACATAGGCAGACGATGCTTACCCAGATGGAATCCATGCGTTAGATCCCTCCGATTCCCAATCTTCTCCGCGGCTGACGCGAACATTTGGCACACCAGATGGACATACAAACTCCGCGAAAGGGGTAGATCTAGATCTGGTGGAGGCGGAGCCCTCTCCGCCTCCCGGTGGTGGTGGTGGGGGCGGGGGCGGCTCGGCGGCGGACGACGCCATAAGGTAGGAGGGCAGGACGGCGTGGCGGCGGAGGGGCGGTGTGTGAGCTCCTCCAGTATCGGGCGGAGTGGAAAGCTTTGGGTGAGCTCCTCCAGTCAACAGTCAACACAGTTCGAAAGAAACGGTCAATTCAACACCAACGCGGCTCCCTAGCCGTCACCGGTAACGGTGAAGGCCTCTGACCAGACGGCAACCCTCCCGTCTGAGCGTCTGCGATGGGTTTCAAACTAGAGGGAGGGGAAAACTGAGGAAAAACTAAGGGGCTGGGGAAAACTGAGTACAACTAACGAACCAGGGGCACGAAAATAGAAATCCCTAGTAATTAATCAACCAATGTTCTAGGAACCATATTAAATTTGCAAATACACCACTCAAGAGTTTGTAGTACCCTGGACTAATCCTTGTATGGTTCATATTAACAAAACCTGTAAAATAAATATAAATTCAAATCAGATTCAAATTGGAAAGAAATAAAAAATTCAAAAATTGAAACAGAAAAGAAAAGAGAGAAAAGGACTTACCTAGCTCACCCGGCCGCAGAAGCACAGCCCAACAAGCACGGCCCAGCACAGCCCAACTCAGCCCAAGATACCTCTTCGTCGAATTAAAACAGAGAGAGGGTCGTCCTCATCTCTTCATCGCGCATGGTGGACAGCACGACGCCGTGGCGAGCTTCTCCTCTCGCTGGCGATCCCTCCTTGAACGACGACGTGACGAGGCACCCTCCAACGCCATATAAAAGCTCCAGCACGAACAATTGCATCGGATTCTTACTCCTCGTCTAATTTTTCCCCATGCCGAAACCCTAGCTGAGCCGGACTCCGACCATCGCCACCGGTAGGGACCTCCTCGAGCTTCGTCGTGGCCACCATCAGCATCGCCGTCCTCGACTTGCTCTACCTGCAAGAGGAATCGAGTCGGGGCAAGCCGTAGCATCGTCGTCGACCTCATCTTCCCCAACGCCGGCATCAACAAATTACGGCGAACTAGACCTCCCCTTGCCACGCCGTCAAGCCATGCGTGCTCCTGGTGAGCCACTGACCCTCATAGCATGCATGCTTTGCTCGATTGCGTCCCGAATCGTCGCCGCGCCGTTGAACCATGAGCACCGCCGCAGCACTTCGCCGGCGAGCTTGCTCCGGCGACCAAATAGGGGCGGCGTTGGTACTGCTTGTTCACCTCGGCGCGAGCCTCGTAGTTCAACCCGCGCAAGCACCGTACCGCCGTCGACCACCGTCACTGGCCGCCGGTGAGGCACATGGTTGCCACGTCGGCACCATGTGGCATCCCACGTGGACATAACCCCACCAGTCAGTGACTGGGTGGGTAGAATAGCTGGGTGACTTAAGTATTTAACCAATTGAATTTAAATCCAGGAAATATCTGAAACTTTAACATATTATAGAAAATTAAATATAACTCAGAAAAATATAAATGATACATCAAAATTCTTAGAAAAGTAAACTCTATCCAATAAAAATATAATATGAAATTTTATTTTTTTAAAAAAATTAATTGTTTATACTTGTTAATTAAGCCTTTTCTTTTAAATCCTAAATTCAATTAAAATCCAATAATTAGGAAAACTTCCTAAAATAAATAAAAAACCAGTAAGTAAATAAGGAAAACATTAAAATTAATTTTCCTTTTACTATTAACTTATTAAATCCTTATCAGGAGGATTTAAACTCTAATTGATAATTACCTTAATTATTAATTCATTAAAAATAATAAAATGCCAAATCCAATTTTATGTCTATTTATAGTGATTAATACCTTCAACCTTATAATGAAGTTATTACCAAGAACTAATTAGTAATTAGGAAACCCTAAGTTCCATATTGAATTAAGAACACAAACCCATAATTTTATGTGGGATACTAAAACCCTAATGCCATTTAGGAACCTTAGCTCCACTATTTCTTGTGAACCTTAATTGCTTCTAACCTAAACCCTAGGTTAGAGCATGTGATCATGGTACCTTCTTTCAAATCATAGAACCATAGTAGCAACTAAATACTTGTCTTGGTCACATAAAATGTAAGAACCCTATCACTAGTTAATTGATATGCTATGTTCTCATTTAAATAAAACTTGTTGATCTAGTAGGATCAAGCAAGTGTAAAACCATAGTTCCTATTTCCAAGATCACCATCCTTAACTATCCATGATTAGCATCACACCATTGTGAGGAAACCAAATAACAACCATGCTTATTATCTTATATTACCTAACCATACTCCACTAAACCCCACTAGTGTTGGATACTTATCAACCATCCTATTTAGGAAACCACCATTCCTTACTTAGTAGATCCAATAGCAAACCCTAGACAACCTCAACCCTAATTGCAATACTTCTTATTACTTAAGAAGTATGTTCTTCAAAAGTTATTCTTTTGAAGAAAATAAGGTATCATCATCAATCCTGTCTAATAGGACCTATAAACCCTAACTATCTATCACTAGTAAGATATAACCAACCTTGATAGCACCCATGTGTAATTAATTGCTTAAGATGCTTAGGCTTAGTTCAACCCTTACAAGTTCTAGCTATTGATGAATCCAACTATGTTGTGATCCATCTAATACTTACTCCAGAAACCAATTGGAACCATAGTAAACCATAGAACCCCACGAACCTAATTATCATACTTGATCTTTATTAAAAAACATGTTCTTCAAAAGTTATTCTTTTGAATTATATAGTAAGTAATCATCAACCATGCAATATAGGACTTAAAATTGACAACTGCTCTTTACTTATTATGCAACTACTATTCCTGGGTGTGTATGATTGTTACTATGCATTCTACCACTTGTTTATGATTCTAAAACAACACAAACCTGAATAAGAACCTTGTCTGTGTACCACTCTAAAAGTGCAACACACCCTGAACTAATCATTACAACTCACTAATCCTAAATCATCGGGGTTAGGTCACGTTTAGAACGATTGCATCTCATACTTATGCATTATTGCATCCTTGCCAATCTTTTAAACATCGTCCTTACCGGACGATGATGCTATTTCAGAATTTGGAGTTATTGTGTATCGAAGACCTTGCCTGCATAATCTTGCAGTCAAGAAAGGCAAGTTCATCGCTTGCTCATGTCAATTGAGTATTTCTACCAAATTACTTGCAAAGTATTATGTTTCTCACTATTGCATAAAAAAAAACCACTATTTTCATAACTATGAATATGACTATGTGGTGGGCAATGGAACCATGGATTGTGTTGATATGGTGGAGGTTCCATTGCACGGGTTTATATCCATCTAGGATTAAACAACAAATGTCGTCTAGTGATTCTTGTGTCGTAATACCCGTGTTAACCATAAGATCCGGAGTGGGACGGAATAGTCAAAAGTGTTTCCACCTCTCGTTCATCAACGGATGCGCTTTACCGTAGTACACTTGTAATCCAAGGGGCAAGCGGTGAGGCTGGGGAGTCCTAAGTCCCCACGGCATTGTCCGTAGTACACTTGTCGCCCGAAGGAGCAAGCGGTGAGGCTGGGGAGTCCTAAGTCCCCACGGTATTGCGGTCTATGATGGGTTGCAGCTACCGGCGTAGGAATGTATGGTAGAGCCCTGCATTGACGTCGTGGTCGGGGTCCACCCTGAAATCTACGGGAATAATGGGACCGGCGACCCAGGGTCGGGGCATGCAACAAAGGGTGGGTGTTCGAGGTAGCGGAGGAACATGATTGGCTAGACCTTATACCGGGCCTCACACCAAAGGAAGTGTGGACGGGGAATATGCCCGGTTGGCACCAAGGTTAAGATCTCTTATGGGTAAAGCAACACACCTGCAGAGTGTAATGAATCGTGACCTGTCACTCCCTGTTCCGGGATATGGGGACGCTGCCGGAAAGGAACTCCATGAAGTTCTAGTAAACCGGTGAAGGCTGACGGACATAGTTCTTCTGAATAAAAGCAACCTTTTGAAGAAATGGTTATGAAAACTTGCATTGGTATTAGACTTTCTGGTCTAATACCGTAGCTAGTGCATTAAACACCTCTTTCCTATAATGAACTTGTTGAGTACGCTCGTACTCATCCCACTCTTAAATGCTTAGATATGGAGGCATCGAAGAAGGATCTACAGTGCAACTCGAAGATCGAGGAGTCAACAACTACTTCAAGGGACATGAACCTGTCAGAAGAGTCAACACCACATCCAACAAGGATAAAACCTAGCTTAGCAATAGAAAGGAACTAGTTTCCTAAACCTAGCTCCTATTTAGCTAGAATCTATTCATAGCCTCTATAGCTAGTTAAATACTCTACAAATAGAGTTCGTGATAAGACTAGATCACGAGTTGTTCTTTTGGAGTTTATTTGCAGTTTTACCTCATTGTAAAGTAGGAGGCTGTGATGATCTTATGTAACAGAGTCGGTGTTGTAATTCTATAGACATACCTTGGACCCGCATATGTTTCTGTTGTACCACTCTGAGCGATATAATACTAGTGGAACGGTGTTTCATTGGTGTTATATCAGACTTGCATACTACACCATGCAGTGGTATGCCGGGTCACCACAGTTGGTATCAGAGCAAATGCTTTGACCCTAGGATGAAAACCCTTTAAAGGAGACCTATAGGATTGGTAGTGTCTATAGGAAGTTGTCTTAGTTAAACCAATACTTCTAATGACTTGAGATGGATATTCACTTGAGAATAATCCTGACACACTTGAGTCAACCCTTCTTACCTACCTTTCTTTAGTGAAGTTAGTTAGTTAATCCCAGACATGTAGCACACCATCACCTTCTTAAAACAATAGATGAGTAGATCACAGTTGGTATACAATACATGGTAGTCCAAAGAGAGGATACAACCATAAGGAAGATATCCTATTGGAAGATGTGTACCAACACTTGTTTTAGTTAAGTAAAAGTTATCCAGACCTGTAATAGGAGTGATATTAAGTAATGAAGATATGTGTATAAGAAAAATATCCTATTGGAAGGTGTAAACCAATACAAGTAATGGGTAAGTACAAATTTATCCAAAGTTGTGAAACATTTGATAGTAAGTGATAACTATGAGTCATATGAGGTAGTATAGACCATGATGAGTCAATCATGGGAGGTAAGGAAGAGAGATATAAATAAAATATGCTTATTTACAAGGTAGAGTTGTTAATCATATATGATTCACCTGAAATCGTTATGTGATGGATTAGAACATTATAAATACTTAGGAGGAGTACAATAAGAAGTCAGGTGTTCAACAGCTATGCAAGAATTGTGTTCCAAAACCATGGGAAGTGTGCTAAGCACATCATGACCATATGTTTATAGTAGAAACACTTGAAAGTATAGGAGCTTGATACGTCTCCAACGTATCCATAATTTCTGATGTTCCATGCTTGTTTTATGACAATACTTACATGTTTTGCTTGCACTTTATGATGATTTCATGCATTTTTCGGAACTAACCTATTAACAAGATGCCACGGTGCCAGTTCCTGTTTTCTGCTGTTTTTGGTTCCAGAAAGGCTGTTCGGGCAATATTCTCGGAATTGGACGAAATCAGCCAAACCTCCTATTTTCCGGAAGCATCGAACACCGAAGGGGAGTCGGAGAGGGGCCAGAGGGCCACCACACCATAAGGCGGCGCGGCCCAGCCTGGCCCACGCCAGCCTATGGTGAGGCGCCCGGTGCCCCCTGCGCCGCCTCTTCGCCTATAAAACCCCTTTCGACCTAAAAACGCAAGACCAATTGACGAAACTCGAGAAAGACTCCGGGGCGCCGCCACCATCGCGAAACTCAATTCGGGAGACGAAGTCTGTTTCGGCACCCTGCCGGGGAAGTCCCCCGGAAGCCATCTCCATCAACGCCGTCGCCTCCATCATGCTCCGTGAGTAGTTCCCCTATGGACTACGGGTTCTAGCTGTAGCTAGTTGGTATTCTCTCCCCATGTACTTCAATACAATGATCTCATGAGCTGCCTTACATGATTGAGATTCATCTGATGTAATCGGTGTTGTGTTTGTTGGGATCCGATGGATGATACATTATGATTAGTCTATCTATAAAGTTTGTGAAGTTATTGTTGCTGCAATCTTGTTATTCTTAATGCTTGTCACTAGGGCCCGAGTGGCATGATCTTAGATTTAAGCTCTATACTTATTGCTTAGATTGTATCTACAAGTTGTATGCACATGTCACTGTCCGGAACCAAAGGCCCCGAAATCGGGACAACCGGAGGGGATGGCGGTGATGTGAGGATCACATGTTTTCACCAAGTGTTAATGCTTTGCTCCGGTGCTCTATTAAAAGGAGTACCTTAATATCCAGTAGATTCCGTTGAGGCCCGGCTGCCACCGGCTGGTAGGACAATAGATGTTGTGCAAGTTTCTCATTGCGAGCACGTACGACTATATATGGAAAACATGCCTACATGATTAATGAATTGATGTTCTTTCTTAATGCTTTATCAATCCTATCAATTGCCCAACTGTAATTTGTTCACCCAACACTTGTTATTGGAGAGTTGCCACTAGTGTAGATAGCTGGGAACTCCGGTCCATCTTTCATCATCATATACTCGTTCTACATGTCACTGGAAGTAGTATCAACTATCTTCTGGTGCCATTGCTCTCATATTACTGCTACTGCTGCTGTGTTACTGTTACTATTGCTCTCATATTACTGTTGCTTTCACATCACCCCTGTTACTAGTGCTTTTCCAGGTGCAGCTGAATTGACAACTCGGCTGTTAAGGCTTATAAGTATTCTTTACCTTCCTTGTGTCGAATCAATAAATTTGGGTTTTACTTCCCTCGAAGTGGCGATCCCCTATACTTGTGGGTTATCAAGACTGTTTTCTGGCGCCGTTGCCGGGGAGGCATAGCTCTACTCATAAGTTCACCTGGGAGTACACTCTACATCTCTCTCTGTTTTATTTTATTTTTTTTTGCTTAGTTTTCTTTTGTCTAGTTTATTTGTGCTTAGTTTATTACTGTCTAGTATTATTTTGCTTAGTTTACTTTTGTTTAGTTTCTTTTTGTCTTGTTTTACTTTTCTCATATATCAAAAAATCCATAAAAATTTGAAAAATCTAAAAATTAAAAAACTGCTGTTATGGGAGAACCAACAACCTACTTGGAGCTTATAGAATGTTATAATAATTATAGAGAATCAAGAACTGGTAAAGTAATGAGTGCTGTGATAGAAAAATTGAATACAATGGCTAAAATCTTGCTTAAATGCCATGATATAAACTGTTGCTCTCAACAGGATACTGAACATCTTAAATTTCAATGTGGCTTTAGTAAGGAATTTTTTTATTAAGAGCTATAATCGGAATTTCTATATTCATTATGGGTTCGAAGAGGTAGAACAATTTGTCGTATTTATGGGAGCCTCCGAGATAGAATCCTTCATGGTTGAGAATTATGAAACTTGTGTTGTTTGTAAGGACCTTAAAGATTATGTCTCTTCTATCCTTAATTTTTTCAATGAAAGTTACAGTGATAATCCTTATATCATTGATTATAAAGAGAGACTCATTAATGCACAAGAATGCACTCACAATTTGCAGGAACCTGTGGAAGAAGAAATTGATGAACCTGAAAGCTCATTGGATGAAAAAGAAGAAGAAATTGATGAACCTGAAAGCTCATTGGATGAAAAAGAAGAGGAGAGTGATGAACAAAAGGAGGAAGAATGGATTAGCTACCCATGCCAACCTTCTAATGAGAGTAACTCTTTATCTCCTACACTATTTGATTATCCTCCATGCTTACCGAAAGAGGTTGAATGTTATGTTCCTGTGGATTCTCTTGAAATATTCCCTATGAGTAAAACTTGTGAGAATAATTATGCTACTGTTATTTATGATAATCCATGCTACTTTGATAAATCTTATGATAATGCTTTGTTTGTGCCTGATGTCGAAATGCATGGTACTAAAGAATTTTGCTTGGCAAATGTTTATGATAAAGCTCTAGATGATGGTCCTATGTTACTTGATAATATTAATTGTACTACTAATGAAAATGGGATTGGAGAGTTCTTGACTTATTCTATGAGTCCCATATCTCTTGAGATTGATCAATCATCATGTTATATTATTGATAAAAGTGGATTTGAAAGTTTTGATCCCACTATTTTTGAACTTGATAAAAATTATGTGTTTGGGAATCATGAAAAGTATGCTGCATGTGATAGTTATATTGTTGAGTTTGTTCATGAAGCTACTGAAAATTATTATGAGAGAGGAAAATATGGTAGTAGAAATTTTCATGGTACTAAAACACCTCTCTATATGCTTAAAATTTTGAAGTTACTCTTGTTTTATCTTCTTATGCTTGTCACTTTGTTCTTCATGAATTTATTTCTGTACAAGATTCCTATGCATAGGAAGCATGTTAGGCTTAAATGTGTTTTGGATTTGCTTTTTGATGCTCTCTTTTACCTCTACTCTTGTTTCTTGTGAGTGCATCATTAAAACTGCTGAGCCCATCTTAATGGCTATAAAGAAAGAACTTCTTGGGAGATAACCCATGTGTTATTTTGCTACAGTACTTTGTTTTATATTTGTGTCTTGGAAGTTGTTTACTACTGTAGCAACCTCTCCTTATCTTAGTTTTGTGTTTTGTTGTGCCAAGTGAAGCCTCTAATCGAAGGTTGATACTAGATTTGGATTTCTGCGCAGAAACAGATTTCTATCTGTAACGAATCTGGGCTGTTTTATCTGTAGGTGACTCAGAAAAATATGCCAATTTATGTGCGTGTTCCTCAGATATGTACGCAACTTTCATTAGTTTTGAGTTTTCTGATTTGATCAACGAAAGTATTTATTAAAAATTCGTCTTTACGGACTGGTCTGTTTTGACAGATTCTGCCTTTTATTTCGCATTGCTTTTTTCGCAGTGTTGGGTGGATTTCTTTGTTCCATTACCTTCCAGTAGCTTTGAGCAATGTCCAGAAGTGTTAATAATGATTGTGTCACCTCTGAACATGTGAGTTTTTGATTATGTACTAACCCCTCTAATGAAGTTTATGAGAAGTTTGGTGTGAAGGAAGTTTTCAAGGGTCAAAAGAGGAGGATGATATATGATCAAGAAGAGTGAAAAGTCTAAGCTTGGGGATGCCCCCGTGGTTCATCCCTGCATATTTCAAGAAGACTCAAGCGTCTAAGCTTGGGGATGCCCAAGGCATCCCCTTCTTCATCAACTTATCAGGTTTCTTCTATTGAAACTATATTTTTATTCGGTCACATCATATGTGCTTTACTTGGAGCGTCTGTGTGCTTTTATTTTGTTTTTGTTTGAATAAGATCGGATCCTAGCAATCCTTGTTTGGGAGAGAGACACGCTCCGCTTTTTCATATGAACACTTGTTCTTCGTTTTACTTTTAATGTTCAATGATAAAAGTTGGAAGCTACAATGGTTATTTGGTTGGAAACAGAAAATGCCTCATAATGTCTTGGATAATTTGATACTTGTCAATTGTTTTGAGCTCTCAAGTAGATCATGATTAAGTTTTTCATGTAGTTTAAACCTATTAGTGGAGAACTACCGTAGAGCTTGTTGAAATTGGTTTGCATGATTGGTCTCTCTTAAGGTCTAGATATTTTTCTGGTAAAAGTGTTTGAGCAACAAGGAAGACGGTGTAGAGTATTATAATGCTTGCAATATGTTCTTATGTAAGTTTTGCTGTACTGGTTCATACTTGTGTTTGCTTCAAACAACCTTGCTAGCCAAAGCCTTGTACTGAGAGGGAATACTTCTCGTGCATCCAAAACCTTGAGCCAAAACCTATGCCATTTGTGTCCACTATACCTACCTACTACATGGTATTTTCTGCCATTCCAAGTAAATACTTCATGTGCTACCTTTAAACAATTCAAAATTTACTATCTCTTATTTGTGTCAATGTTTTATAGCTCATGAGGAAGTATGTGGTGTTTTATCTTTCAACCTTGTCATTTACTCTTGACAGACTTTCTAATGGACTAGTGGCTTCATCCGCTTATCCAATAATTTTGCAAAAAGAGCTGGCAATGGGGTTCCCAGCCCCGATTAATTAAACTTCATTAATAATTCTCTTCACATGTTTTGCTCTGATTCATCAGTAAGCAACTTAATTTTGCAAATAGACACTCCCCCATGGTATGAGATTGATTGGAAGGCACCCGAGGATTCGGTTAGCCATGGCTTGTGTAAGCAAAGGTTGGGAGGAGTGTCAACCATAAATAAAACTAAAGTACATGTGTAAACAAAAGAGAAGAGGGATGATCTACCTTGCTGGTAGAGATAACGTCCTTCATGGGAGCCGCTCTTGAAAGTCTGGTTGGCGAGGTAGTTAGAGTGCCCGCTACCATTCGTTGACAACAACAAACACCTCTCAAAATTTTACTTTTATGCTCTCTATATGATTTCAAAACTTAAAAAGCTCTAGCACATGATTTAATCCCTGCTTCCCTCTGCGAAGGGCCATTCTTTTACTTTATGTTGAGTCAGTTTACCTACTTCCTTCCATCTTAGAAGCAAACACTTGTGTCAACTGTGCATTGATTCTTACATATTTGCTTATTTGCATTCATCATATTACTTTATGTTGACAATTATCCATGAGATATGCATGTTGAAAGTTGAAAGCAACCGCTGAAACTTAAATCTTCCTTTGTGTTGCTTCGATGCCTTTACTTTGAATCTATTGCTTTATGAGTTAAATCTTGTGCAATACTTTTGATGCTTGTCTTGAAAGTACTCTTCATGAAAAGTTTTGCTATATGTTATCTATTTGTTAGCAACTATAGATTATTGCCTTGAGTCACTTCATTCATTTCATATGCTTTGTAATAGTATGATCAAGGTTATGTAAGTAGCATGTCACTACAGAAATTATTCTTTTTATCGTTTACATGCTCGGGACGAGCAGGAACTAAGCTTGGGGATGCTGATACGTCTCCAACGTATCCATAATTTCTGATGTTCCATGCTTGTTTTATGACAATACTTACATGTTTTGCTTGCACTTTATGATGATTTCATGCATTTTCCGAACTAACCTATTAACAAGATGCCACGGTGCTTCTGTTTTCTGCTGTTTTTGGTTCCAGAAAGGCTGTTCGGGCAATATTCTCGGAATTGGACGAAATCAACGCCAAACCTCCTATTTTTCCCGGAAGCATCCAGAACACCGAAGGGAGTCGGAGAGGGGCCAGAGGGCCACCACACCATAAGGCGGCGTGGCCTAGCTGGGCCGCGCCAGCCTATGGTGAGGCGCCCTCAGGTGCCCCCTTGCGCCGCCTCTTCGCCTATAAAACCCCTTTCGACCTAAAAACGCAAGACCAATTGACGAAACTCCAGAAAGACTCCAGGGGCGCCGCCACCATCGCGAAACTCCAATTCGGGGACAGAAGTCTCTTCGGCACCCTGCGGGACGGGGAAGTGCCCCGGAAGCCATCTCCATCAACGCCGTCGCCTCCATCATGCTCCGTGAGTAGTTCCCCTATGGACTACGGGTTCTAGCTGTAGCTAGTTGGTATTCTCTCCCCATGTACTTCAATACAATGATCTCATGAGCTGCCTTACATGATTGAGATTCATCGATGTAATTGTTGTGTTTGTTGGGATCCGATGGATGATACATTATGATTAGTCTATCTATAAAGTTTGTGAAGTTATTGTTGCTGCAATCTTGTTATTCTTAATGCTTGCCACTAGGGCCAGAGTGGCATGATCTTAGATTTAAGCTCTATACTTATTGCTTAGATTGTATCTACAAGTTGTATGCACATGTCACTGTCCGGAACCAAAGGCCCCGAAGTGACAGAAATCGGGAGGAGGGTGGCGGTGATGTGAGGATCACATGTTTTCACCAAGTGTTAATGCTTTGCTCCGGTGCTCTATTAAAAGGAGTACCTTAATATCCAGTAGATTCCCTTGAGGCCCGGCTGCCACCGGCTGGTAGGACAATAGATGTTGTGCAAGTTTCTCATTGCGAGCACGTACGACTATATATGGAAAACATGCCTACATGATTAATGAATTGATGTTCTTTCTTAATGCTTTATCAATCCTATCAATTGCCCAACTGTAATTTGTTCACCCAACACTTGTTATTGGAGAGTTGCCACTAGTGTAGATAGCTGGGAACCCCGGTCCATCTTTCATCATCATATACTCGTTCTACATGTCACTGGAAGTAGTATCAACTATCTTCTGGTGCCATTGCTCTCATATTACTGCTACTGCTGCTGTGTTACTGTTACTATTGCTCTCATATTACTGTTGCTTTCACATCACCCCTGTTACTAGTGCTTTTCCAGGGCAGCTGAATTGACAACTCAGTTGTTAAGGCTTATAAGTATTATTTACCTCCCCTTGTGTCGAATCAATAAATTTGGGTTTTACTTCCCTCGAAGACTGCCGCGATCCCCTATACTTGTGGGTTATCAGAGCTATAATCCAATAGTCATGTGTTTAAAGTAGCCAGGTTAGAACCAAAAGACATCATGTGAGGTAGTCCACAACAAAATAGAAGTTAAGCTAATACTTCCAAAGGAAATTAGGTTAACCTTAACTATCCTAGACCACTTTTTTTTCAAGTTTATCTCATTGCAAATGTGCAATTAAGGTAAAGGGTGAGACAAATAGTAGAATCCCATACATTCGTGCTAAGTATCACATTATAAACCTATCTTATGTGCTGTTATATATTACACATCTCAGCCTGATATTTAGAGATGTCTTACTCAACTATTATATCCAGGCCTATGATGGTGTGTATTATAAGCACAAAGCTGAATCTTCTTGGAATTTATTGGATTTTCATTGTTTGACTAGATCCATACATGAAGTTTGACTTTGATATGCAAATGCATGTTGCAATATCAAGCTCTTACTTGATGTTAAAGATCTAGAGGGTAATGGTAATCATGTGAGGAAGTGACGAATTCTGAATATTTTGAAGACAAGATGAAGGTTCATCAGAAGAAGGAAGCAAAATTGTGGGAAGCAACCACAATACTCTGAAGGAAGTGCCAATCAAAATTCATGCTTTACCTCAACAGAGGAGTACTTTAGTACATAAGAAGCATGAAGGTGAGAAATATGATGATTATGGAGAAGTAGAAGTAGAACCATAGTCATTATGGAAGAGGGAATGCATGGAAAATCACTTTGGATACTATATTCATAGTGGATTTCTTGCAATATAAACCCGGAAGGAAGGAAGATGACCTATGAAACCATAGCAGATATAAGAAGACCACAGTTGGTATCAGAAGACCACAGTTGGTATAGGATCAATACTACGAGATAAAGTAGAGGATGTCTCGTCCAGTTGATCAGAACCTATAATAGAATCCATTTTTAGATAACAAATAGCCACAATTGGTATCAAGTAGTCCATTATTGGATTATTTGTACCAAGAAGTTGTAAACAAATAAAATTTTGCTATCCAAATAACAATAACCTATAATCACTCAGTCGAAGGATTCACATTGGATGTCCACAATTGAGTGGATGCACCACAGATATTCTTCACAAGACCTTAGAAGAGTACAAACCATAAGCTAGAACTAGACCAATATTCTAACCATAAGTCCAATGGTTGGAGGAAAAGGAGTTGAAGACCATAAGAAAACTCTAAGGGGTAGAGTAAAGATTGAGTTGGATGTACAATAACTCAATATTTTGAGCTAGATAGAAGAAGAGGGTCTGAACTGAGAGGAAGCTCGATCTTATTCTCATAAGATTGTTGTACATTACTTTCAGAAGGATGTCAGACCAGAAGCCGAGGTTTATACCTCGAGGAAGTAAAAAGTGGACTATAACTTGAGAAAGTGAGTAGTATTTACTCAGAAGTACGAAAGCTCAAGTAAGTCAAGCATAAAGAAGTTGGACGAAGAAAATATAAGAGACCAAATAAAGCTCAAATAGGCCAAAGACCGAAGGAGTTAGACCTTGCAAAAAACTAAATACAATTAGAAAGATTCCTTTCATGGAACCTAAAAGAACCAAAAGAGTTATAGGTATCAACTATAATCCATGATTGGATAGACTAAATGAGTCTAATCCATTCTTAGGGAAATAAACCATCAAGATCATTTCCATGGTAAGTACCTTACTAAGTACCATTACTATAGTTTTAGCCGGTAATGGGAAACAAAATCAACCTTATACAAGTCTTGTAGAACCAAGTTTTTGGATAAACCATTAGGAGTATGTTACCCAATTAGTCCTCAGTTAAGACTAGCAGTACCAGAAGAAGTCCCAAATCATTGAATCTTCAATGAGAAAGGAAACAAGCTTATAGAGTTGGAAGAAATCAAAGAATCAAAGTAAGAGCCATGGTTCAGAGACAGACAGTATTGGATTCCAGGAAGAATCTGGACAAGGGATATATTCAATTATATCCAATGAGATCACCACGGAGTTCGAGAAAAGTTTAAGTCTGCATAAGTCAAATCCACACTCCGAAACGTGAGAGAGTTCAAACTTCGAGGACGAAGTTTAGTTTAAGGGGTAGAGACTGTAATATCCCAGGTATTGGGGTTACAAAAATAGAGGAAACAGATGTGTGCATTGCATTCATGCATAGAAAATCCGGGGAATTTTCGCGCTTTAAAGTAAAACAGTCACAGTAACTGAAGTTTCACTTGACCTTGGTGGAATTGAAGTAGCTCATCAAGTCAAGTGCTATAAACCTCAGTGTGACCTTTGTTAAAACCTGTTTTGGGTAGAGATGATTTGATCTAAGGGTTAGATCAAATGGAACTAACACAACAACACTTTAATCAATGATCAATTGCCTGATCTTCTAAAATATCATAACATGGTATTCCTTGCCATAACATAAGAACATCTATTCAATTGGAAATCAAGTAACAATAAATGGAGAACCCATTCTTCACTTATCTTTTCCATGTCTTAAACTAATCCATGTTCTTACCATGAACCTCATAGTAATTCTTGAACTCAACACCAACACAAGCTTATCATTAAACCCTAGAGATGGGAGAAGCCTATAACCATCAAATAGATAATAATCAAACTCTAAGTTATTAACACTTAAAAGTTAAGAAACTACACTTGGGGAATAATTGAATTCACTTTAAAACTAAATACCAAATATAGCAAAACCCAAGGACCTAAGTGCATAAAAGCCACACATTCTTATTGCAATCATAACTTATTAAATATGTGGAATATCACAAAACTAAATTCGTTTACATTACGAATTATAGTTCGAACTATTTGAATAAAATAAAATATGAGTATTTTGAAACTCATATGATCATGCCTTGGTGAAACCAACAATCACCATTCAAAATTGGGGTATAATCCTTGTCTTTGACATTTTGATCCCAATTACAATATAAATACAATCACATATGATATAGTGACTCACCCACAAGCATAAAATCATTCACAAGATATTTAGTAACAAAAGCCACTTGTCTATCCAAAAATAAATCACATGAGAGGATAATACCAAAGCCACATAGGATGAAAATATCTACATAGCTTGCATCCTAAGCAATGCCACCTCATGCTTAAGGGATTACTATGGATAAGAGCATGACACCCAAGCACCTTACTCATCAAATCAAAGCAAGAGTCATCCACCTATGTGTCATGATACTAGAGCATGCCCAAGCCTATAAAAGGAGCCTCACACTCCATTCATTCCATCATCTTGCACCTTGATGCAAGAAAACCAAGCCATTCCATAAAATAGTTAGAATCAAGATGAAGCAGCTAGGAGGTGGAGGCATGCCACAAGATGCAGGTTTATCAGAATTCCTGAAGAACAAGCTACAAAAGATAGCAAGGTAGAATTCTTAGGCAAACCACATATTTAGTTAATCACATCATCATTTCTTGAGTAGAACCATAGATTATAATCCAAGACCTTGTGAAGTGAGAGGGGTAATTGGAATAACCATATCTAAATATTTCCAGTAATAACTTAGGAAGCCAAACCTTGATCATTATAAATTTTGTAGTGATCATAAACCCTAAGAACTTGAAGTAGAAGAAATAAGCACATAAGAAAAGCTTAGGGTTAAAGCCTATACTTTATATAGGGTGAGAGTGTAGGATAACGTTGCATAGAAAACAAAAAATTTCCTACCGCGAACACGAAATCCAAGCCAAGATGCAATCTAGAAGATGGTAGCAACGAGGGGATAATCGAGTCTCACCCTTGAAGAGATTCCAAAGCCTACAAGATGAGGCTCTTGTTGCTGCGGTAGATGTACACTTGCCGCTTGCAAAAGCGCGTAGAAGATCTTGATCACGATCGCTTCCGGCGCCACGAACGGGCAGCACCTCCGTACTCGGTCACACGTTCGGTTGTTGATGAAGACGACGTCCACCTCCCCGTTCCAGCGGGCAGCGGAAGTAGTAGCTCCTCTTGAATCCGACGCACGACGGCGTGGTGTCGGTGGTGGTGGAAGTCCGGCGGAGCTTCGCTAAGCGTGCGGGACGTGGTGGAGGAGAGAGGCCGCTAGGGTTTGGGGAGAGGGGGCGCCGGCCACTAAGGGGTGCAGCCACCTTGGTGGTTCTTGGGTGGGCCCCCTCCCCTTGGCCCTCATTATATAGGTGGATCCCCAAGAGTTGGTCTCCAAGTCTTCGAATAAGACCCGAACCAAAAACCTTCCATATGGTGGGAAAACCTAGCCAAGCTAGGACTCCCACTAGAGGTGGGAGTTCCACCTCCCATATGGGGGGTGGCCGGCCCCCTAAGGGGGGGTCCACTTGGGACTCCTCCCCCACTAGGGTTGGCCGGCCATGGAGGTGGAGTCCCATGTGGACTCCACCTTCCTTGGTGGTTTCTTCCGGACTTTTCTAGAACCTTCTAGAACCTTCCATAGAACCTTCCGCGTCAATTTAATTCACATAAAATGACATCCTATATATGAATCTTATTCTCCGGACCATTCCGGAACTCCTCGTTATGTCCGGGATCTCATCCGGGACTCCGAACAA
Organism: Lolium multiflorum; assembly: GCA_030979885.1. Classification (NCBI taxonomy): domain Eukaryota; kingdom Viridiplantae; phylum Streptophyta; class Magnoliopsida; order Poales; family Poaceae; genus Lolium; species Lolium multiflorum. The sequence continues at coordinate 239,430,638 of CM061752.1, forward strand.
AATATTCGAACTCCATTCCATATTCAAGTTCTACCATTTCAACATCCAACTTTAAGTGTGTCACCCTACGGTTCGCGAACTATGCGGACATGGTTGAGTACTCACTCCGACCAATAACCAATAGCGGGATCTGGAGATCCATAATGGCTCCCACATATTCAACGATGACTTTAGTGATCGAATGAACCATTCACATACAATACAAAATCCCTTTGTCACGCGATATTTTACTTGTCCGAGGTTTGATCTTCGGTATCACTCTATACCTTGTTCAACCTCGTCTCCTGACAAGTACTCTTTACTCGTACCGTGGTATGTGGTCTCTTATGAACTTATTCATATGCTTGCAAGACATTAGACGACATTCCACCGAGAGGGCCCGGAGTATATCTATCCGTCATCGGGATGGACAAATCCCACTGTTGATCCATATGCCTCAACTCATACTTTCCGGATACTTAATCCCACCTTTATAACCACCCATTTACGCAGTGGTGTTTGGTGTAATCAAAGTACCTTTCCGGTATATAGTGATTTACATGATCTCATGGTCATAAGGACTAGGTAACTATGTATCGAAAGCTTATAGCAAATAACTTAATGACGAGATCTTATGCTACGCTTAATTGGGTGTGTCCATTACATCATTCATACAATGATATAACCTTGTTATTAATAACATCCAATGTTCATGATTATGAAACTAATCATCCATTAATCAACAAGCTAGTTAAGAGGCATACTAGGGACTCTTTGTTGTTTACATATCACACATGTATCAATGTTTCGTTAATACAATTATAGCATGGTATATAAACATTTATCATAAACATAAAGATATATAATAACCACTTTTATTATTGCCTCTTGGGCATATCTCCAACAGTCTCCCACTTGCACTAGAGTCAATAATCTAGATTACATTGTAAGGTACCTAACACCCATGGCATTCTGGTGTTGGTCATGCTTTGCCCTAGGGAGAGCTTTAGTCAACGGATCTGCTACATTCAGATCAGTGTGTACTTTGCAAATCTTTACTTCTCCATCTTCGATGTACTCGCGAATCGAGTGGTAACGCAGCTTGATATGCTTCAGCCTCTTGTGTGATCTTGGCTCTTGTGCATTGGCGATGGCACCCATGTTATCACAGTAAATGATTAATGGGTCCAATGCACTAGGAACCACACCGAGCTCTACAATGAACCTCTTCATCCATACCACTTCTGATGAAGCCTCTGAAGCCGCTATGTACTCTGATTCTGTTGAAGATTTCGCCACCGTGCACTGCTTCGAGCTTACTGCAGCACCATTCAATATAAACACGTACCCAAACTGAGACTTAGAGTCATCAGGATCAGTGTTCCAACTTGCATCGGTGTAACTTGTTACAACGAGCTCTTGGTCACCTCCATAACAAAGAAACATATCCTTAGTTCTTTTCAAGTACTTCAGGATATTCTTGACCGCTATCCAGTGTTCCATTCCTGGATCACTTTGATATCTGCTAGTCAAACTAACAACATGTGCTATATCCGGTCTAGTACATAGCATGGCATACATGATAGAGCCTACTGCCGAGGCATAGGGGATCTGACTCATCCTTTCTCTTTCTTCTGCCGTAGCCGGACCTTGAGTCTTACTCAAGACTTTGCCTGGTAACATAGGTAAGAATCCTTTCTTACTTTCGTCCATTCTAAACTTCTTTAGAATCTTGTCCGGGTATGTACTCTGTGATAGCCCTATTAGGCGTCTTAATCTATCTCTATAAATCTTGATGCCTAATATGTATGATGCTTCACCAAGGTCTTTCATTGAAAAACTATTATTCAAATAACCTTTAACACTGCTTAATAGTTCTATATCATTCCCGATCAATAATATGTCATCTACATATAATATCAGGAATGCTACAGAGCTCCCACTCACTTTCTTGTAAATACAGGCCTCTCCATGACACTGTATAAACCCGAAGTCTTTGATCACCTTATCAAAGCGTCGGTTCCAACTTCTTGATGCTTGCTTCAGTCCATAGATTGAACGCTGAAGTTTGCATACTTTGTCAGCATTTTTAGGATCGACAAAACCTTTGGGTTGTACCATATACAACTCTTCCTCAATGTCTCCATTAAGGAACGCCGTTTTGACATCCATCTGCCAAATCTCATAATCGAAAAATGCAGCTATTGCTAACAAAATCCTCACAGATTTTAGCTTCGCTACAGGTGAGAAAGTCTCATCGTAGTCAACTCCTTGAATTTGTCGGAAACCCTTTGCGACAAGTCGAGCTTTATAGACAGTAATATTACCATCAGCATCTGTTTTTCTCTTGATGATCCATTTATTCTCGACAGCCTTTCGGCTATCAGGTAAGTCTACCAAAGTCCATACTTTGTTATCATACATGGATCCCATTTCGGATTTCATGGCTTCTTGCCATTTGTTGGAATCTGGGCTCATCATCGCTTCTTCATACGTCGCAGGGTCCTCATCATTGTTATCTACAATCATGACATTTAGACAAGGATCATACCAATCAGGAGTGGCACGTTCCCTTGTCGATCTGCGAGGTTCGGTAGTTTCCTCGTTCGAAGTTTCATGATCATTATCATTAGCTTCCTCTGTTGCCGGTGTAGGCGGTACAGGTACAACTTCCGGTACTGCGCTACTCTGATCAACGAGTATAGATTCATCAATCTCATCGAGTTCTACTTTTCTTCCAGTCACTTGTTTAGTGAGAAATTCTTTCCCAAGAAAGGTTCCGTTCTTAGCAACAAAGATTTTGCCTTCGGATCTATGATAGAAGGTGTATCCTATAGTTTCCTTAGGGTGTCCTATGAAGACGCATTTCTCCGCTTTGGGTTCTAGCTTGTCCGGTTGTAACTTCTCTACATAGGCTTCGCAACCCCAAACTTTAAGGAACGACAGCTTAGGTTTCTTATTCATACGGTGTCGTTTCAACGGATTTTGATGGTGCTCTATTTAAAGTGAATGCGGCTGTCTCTAATGCATAACTCCAAAATGATAACGGCAAATCAGTAAGAGACATCATAGAACGAACCATATCTAAGAGAGTTCGATTACGACGTTCGGACACACCATTTCGTTGAGGTGTTCCCGGCGGAGTCAATTGTGAAAGTATTCCGCATTTCTTTAAATGCATGCCAAACTCATAACTCAGATATTCACCTCCGCGATCAGATCGTAGAAATTTGATCTTCTTGTTACGTTGATTTTCTACTTCACTTTGGAATTCCTTAAACTTCTCGAAAGTTTTGGATTTATGTTTCATGAAATAGATATACCCATATCTACTCAGATCATCTGTGAAGGTTAGAACATAACGATAACCACCGCGCGATGCTACGCTCATTGGTCCGCACACATCGGTATGTATGATTTCCAATAAGTCAGTAGCTCGCTCCATCATTCCAGAAAATGGAGTCTTAGTCATTTTTCCCATTAGACATGCTTCGCATCTATCAAGTGACTCAAAGTCAAGTGATTCAAGTAATCCATCGGTATGGAGTTTCTTCATGCGTTTCACTCCAATATGACCAAGACGACAGTGCCATATATAAGTAGAATTATCATTCAATTTAATTCGCTTAGAATCAATGTTATGTATATGTGTATCACTACTATCGAGATCTAATAGAAATAAGCCATTCTTTTCAGGTGCTCGACCATAAAAGATATTATTCATAAAAATAGAACAACCATTATTCTCAGACTTGAATGAATAACCATCTTGCATTAAACAAGATCCAGATATAATGTTCATGCTCAACGCGGGTACAAAATAACAATTATTTAGGCTTAAAACTAATCCCGAAGGTAGATGTAGAGGAAGTGTGCGACAGCGATCACATCGACTTTGGATCCATTTCCAACGCGCATCGTCACTTCATCTTTCAGTAGTCTTCGTTTATTCTTTAGTTCTTTTTCGAGTTACAAATATGAGCAACCGAACCAGTATCAAATACCCAGTACTAGTACGAGAACCAGTGAGATAAACATCTATAACATGTATATCAGATATACCTTCTTTCTTCTTCTTGACAAGGCCGCTCTTCAGATCCGCCAAATACTTGGAGCAATTACGCTTCCAGTGTCCCTTCTCCTTGCAGTAATAGCACTCAGCATCAGGCTTAGGGCCGTTCTTAGGTTTCATAGGAGGTGTGGCAGCTTTCTTGCCACCCTTCTTGAATTTTCCTTAGACTTGCCCTGTTTCTTGAAACTGGTGGTTTTGTTGACCATCAACACTTGGTGCTCTTTCTTGATCTCAATCTCAGCAGCTTTAAGCATGGCGAAGAGTTCAGGTAACTCTTTGTTCATGTTCTGCATATTGTAGTTCATCACAAAGTTTTTTATAACTAGGTGGCAGTGATTGAAGGATACGATTAATCCCCAGTCTGTTAGGAATAACTATTTCCAAGTCATTGAGTTTCTTCGCATGCCCGGTCATAACGAGCATGTGCTCACTAACGGAGCTACCCTCTTCCATCATGCAACTGAAGAAGTGTTTCGATGCTTCATAGCATTCCACGGCCGCATGAGTTTCAAAAATAGTCTTCAACTCTTTTATCAACTCATGTGGATCGTGGTGCTCAAAACGTTTTTGAAGATCGGCTTCCAGACTGCATAGGATGGCACACTGTACTTGAGAGTACCGAGTTTTCCGAGTCGCGTAAACATTCTTTACTTCATCGGTTTCTGTTTCTAGGAGGGTCACCTAGCGGTGCATCAAGCACATATTGCAGATTTCCGCCAGCGAGGAAAATTCTCACATGACGGAACTAGTCGGTGAAGTTGCTACCGTTGCTCTTAAGCTTTTCTTTCTCTAGGAACTGGTTAAAATTGATTGGGGACGCCATATCTACAACATATATTTGGAATAGTTTAGACTAATGTTTATGAAAAATTGAGTTCAAATTTTAATTCAACAAAATTAAAAACTATGTGAACTCCCACTCAAAACAATATCCCTCGCATTGTCTTAGTGATCACACGAACCAAATCCACCGCACCTAAGTCCGATCATCACGAGACAAGGTGTGATTTCAATGGCGAACACTCAAAGTGTTCATCATATCAACCATATGATTCATGCTCTACCTTTCGGTATCACGTGTTCCGAGACCATGTCGTACATGCTAGGCTCGTCAAGGCCACCTTAGTATCCGCATGTGCAAAACTGTCTTTGCACCCGTTGTATGCACTTGTTGATTCTATCACACCCGATCATCACGAGATGCTTCGAAACGACAAGTCTTGGCAACTGTGCTACTAAGGATGAACACTTTATTATCTTGAGATTTTAGTGAGGGATCATCTTATAATGCTACCGTCGCGATCTAAGCAAAATAAGATGCATAAAAGGATTAACATCACATGCAGTTCATATGTGATATGATATGGCCCTTTTGTCTTTGCGCCTTTGATCTTCATCTCCAAAGCACGGACATGATCTCCATCATCCTCGGGCATGATCTCCATCATCGTTGGCGTAGCGTCAAGGTCAATGGCGCCGTCTTCATGATTGTCCTCCATGTAGCAACTATAACAACTACTTTGAAATACTACTCAACATGAAATTTAAAGACAACCATAAGGCTCCTGCCGGTTGCCACAATACAATAATGATCATCTCATACATATTCATCATCACATTATGGCCATATCACATCACCAAACCCTGCAAAAACAAGTTAGACGTCTCTAATTTGGTTTGCATATTTTACGTGGTTTAGGGTTTTCGATATAGATCTAATCTACCTACGAACATGAACCACAACGGTGATACTAGTGTTGTCGATAGAAGAGTAAATTGAATCTTCACTATAGTAGGAGAGACAGACACCCGCAAAGCCACTTATGCAATACAAGTTGCATGTCGAGCGTGGAGCAAATCTCATGAACGCGGTCATGTAAAGTTAGCCCGAGCCGCTTCATCCCACTATGCCACAAAGATGCAAAGTACTCAAACTAAAGATAACATAAGCATCAACGCCCACAAACCATTGTGTTCTACTCGTGCAACCATCTATGCATAGACACGGCTCTGATACCACTGTAGGATAACGTTGCATAGAAAACAAAAATTTTCCTACCGCGAACACGAAATCCAAGCCAAGATGCAATCTAGAAGATGGTAGCAACGAGGGGATAATCGAGTCTCACCCTTGAAGAGATTCCAAAGCCTACAAGATGAGGCTCTTGTTGCTGCGGTAGATGTACACTTGCCGCTTGCAAAAGCGCGTAAAAGATCTTGATCACGATCGCTTCCGGCGCCACGAACGGGCAGCACCTCCGTACTCGGTCACACGTTCGGTTGTTGATGAAGACGACGTCCACCTCCCGTTCCAGCGGGCAGCGGAAGTAGTAGCTCATCTTGAATCCGACAGCACGACGGCGTGGTGTCGGTGGTGGTGGAGAAGTCCGGCGGAGCTTCGCTAAGCGTGCGGGACGTGGTGGAGGAGAGAGGCCGCTAGGGTTTGGGGAGAGGGGGCGGCCACTAAGGGGTGCGGCCACCTTGGTGGTTCTTGGGTGGCCGGCCCCCTCCCCTTGGCCCCTCATTATATAGGTGGATCCCCAAGAGTTGGTCTCCAAGTCTTCGAATAAGACCCAAAAACCTTCCATATGGTGGGGAAACCTAGCCAAGCTAGGACTCCCACTAGAGGTGGGAGTTCCACCTCCCATATGGGGGGGTGGCCGGCCCCCTAAGGGGAGTCCACTTGGGACTCCTCCCCCACTAGGGTTGGCCGGCCATGGAGGTGGAGTCCCATGTGGACTCCACCTTCCTTGGTGGTTTCTTCCGGACTTTTCTAGAACCTTCTAGAACCTTCCATAGAACCTTCCGCGTCAATTTAATTCACATAAAATGACATCCTATATATGAATCTTATTCTCCGGACCATTCGAACTCCTCGTGATGTCCGGGATCTCATCCGGGACTCCGAACAAAATATTCGAACTCCATTCCATATTCAAGTTCTACCATTTCAACATCCAACTTTAAGTGTGTCACCCTACGGTTCGCGAACTATGCGGACATGGTTGAGTACTCACTCCGACCAATAACCAATAGCGGGATCTGGAGATCCATAATGGCTCCCACATATTCAACGATGACTTTAGTGATCGAATGAACCATTCACATACAATACAAAATCCCTTTGTCACGCGATATTTTACTTGTCCGAGGTTTGATCTTCGGTATCACTCTATACCTTGTTCAACCTCGTCTCCTGACAAGTACTCTTTACTCGTACCGTGGTATGTGGTCTCTTATGAACTTATTCATATGCTTGCAAGACATTAGACGACATTCCACCGAGAGGGCCCAGAGTATATCTATCCGTCATCGGGATGGACAAATCCCACTGTTGATCCATATGCCTCAACTCATACTTTCCGGATACTTAATCCCACCTTTATAACCACCCATTTACGCAGTGGCGTTTGGTGTAATCAAAGTACCTTTCCGGTATAAGTGATTTACATGATCTCATGGTCATAAGGACTAGGTAACTATGTATCGAAAGCTTATAGCAAATAACTTAATGACGAGATCTTATGCTACGCTTAATTGGGTGTGTCCATTACATCATTCATACAATGATATAACCTTGTTATTAATAACATCCAATGTTCATGATTATGAAACTAATCATCCATTAATCAACAAGCTAGTTAAGAGGCATACTAGGGACTCTTTGTTGTTTACATATCACACATGTATCAATGTTTCAGTTAATACAATTATAGCATGGTATATAAACATTTATCATAAACATAAAGATATATAATAACCACTTTTATTATTGCCTCTTGGGCATATCTCCAACAGAGAGACCATTCCTCATTATAACCAAAGTTAACTATAAAAAGAAATATAGCTACTTGAGTTACTTTAATAATAGATTAAGGATAATACTAGAAGTCTATTGGTAGAAGATAAAACCAATTCTTAGATCCTTAGTAACTAAAGGAGCACATGAAATATTAAGCAAGTAACCATTTTATCATGCATTAGGAAGAGTAAACCTAGCCAATGCAAAATGGGTAATCTCATATTTACAACCCAGAATTAAATCTCAACCCTAGTTTGTGTATCACTTGGGTGATCACAAATAAAACCTAAACCACAATTAAGCTCCAACCAATGTGTCATTAGGTAAATAGCATTTGAACCCTAAAATTGCACATTAATTAAATCTTATGCTTCAATTCTTGAACATAAGAAAAATCTTGTGCTACATTATATAATTAAAACCATATGTGTAGTGAACAACCATTTATCTTTGTAATCAAGATAAACCATGATGAAAACAATAATTACCTAGATACTTTCAAATATAATGATAGCATAAACCTTAATAAGGGGGTTATCATAGAAATTATAAAACCCTAATACCATGGTGCTCACATAAAATCATGTGTAAGTGACCAACATTCTCTAATGTGAGATCAAGTCCTCAGAGATATTTTAACACATGAAATCATGCCACTTAGTCACTTACTTAATAGGACTCCATAAACAAGCCTTACTTGGTGACTTGTTTCTTACAAATTAATACCCAATAAAACCCTACACATCATCAAATAAGAACAATATCATATGGAAACTACTTTGAGTCCTTCCAAGATGATATTCAAATTCATGTCATGTGCGTACTTAATTCAAAGCCCAATAGTAATTAATCAACCAATGTTCTAGGAACCATATTAAATTTGCAAATACACCACTCAAGAGTTTGTAGTACCCTGGACTAATCCTTGTATGGTTCATATTAACAAAACCTGTAAAATAAATATAAATTCAAATCAGATTCAAATTGGAAAGAAATAAAAAATTGAAAATTGAAAACAGAAAAGAAAAAGAGAGAAAAGGACTTACCTAGCTCACCTGGCCGCAGAAGCCCATCAGCAGCCCAACAAGCACTGGCCCAGCACAGCCCAACTCAGCCCAAGATAGCTCTTCGTCGAATTAAAACAGAGAGAGGGTCGTCCTCATCTCTTCATCGCGCATGGTGGACAGCACGACGCCGTGGCGAGCTTCTCCTCTCGCTGGCGATCCCTCCTTGAACGACGACGTGACGAGGCACCCTCCAACGCCATATAAAAGCTCCAGCACGAACAATTGCATCGGATTCTTACTCCTCGTCTAATTTTTTTCCCCATGCCGAAACCCTAGCTGAGCCGGACTCCGACCATCGCCACCGGTAGGGACCTCCTCGAGCTTCGCCGTGGCCACCATCAGCATCGCCATCCTTGACTTGCTCTACCTGCAAGAGGAATCGAGCCGGGGCAAGCCGTAGCATCGTCGTCGACCTCATCTTCCCCAACACCGGCATCAACAAATTACGGCGAACCAGACCTCCCCTTGCCACGCCGTCAAGCCATGCGTGCTCCTGGTGAGCCACTGACCCTCATAGCATGCATGCTTTGCTCGATTGCGTCCCGAATCGTCGCCGCGCCATTGAACCATGAGCACCGCCGCAGCACTTCGCCGGCGAGCTTGTTCCGGCGACCAAATAGGGGCGGCGTTGGTACTAGCTTGTTCACCTCGGCGCGCTGAGCCTCGTAGTGTAGGTAGTTCACCCGCGCAAGCACCGTACCACCGTCACTGGCCGCCGGTGAGGCACATGGTTGCCACGTCGGCACCATGTGGCATCCCACGTGGACATAACCCAACCAGTCAGTGACTGGGTGGGTAGAATAGCTGGGTGACTTAAGTATTTAACCAATTGAATTTAAATCCAGGAAATATCTGAAACTTTAACATATTATAGAAAATTAAATATAACTCAGAAAAATATAAATGATACATCAAAATTCTTAGAAAAGTAAACTCTATCCAATAAAAATATAATATGAAATTTTATTTTTTAAATTTTTTTTTAATTGTTTATACTTGTTAATTAAGCCTTTTCTTTTAAATCCTAAATTCAATTAAAATCCAATAATTAGGAAAACTTCCTAAAATAAACAAAAACCAGTAAGTAAATAAGGAAAACATTAAAGTTAATTTTCCTTTTCTATTAACTTATTAAATACTTATCAGGAGGATTTAAACTCTAATTGATAATTACCTTAATTATTAATTCATTAAAAATAATAAAATGCCAAATCCAATTTTATGTCTATTTATAGTGATTAATACCTTCAACCTTATAATGAAGTTATTACCTTAGGAACTAAATAGTAATTAGGAAAACCCTAAGTTCCATATTGAATTAAGAACACAAACCCATAATTTTATGTGGGATACTAAAACCCTAATGCCATTTAGGAACCTTAGCTCCACTATTTCTTGTGAACCTTAATGTGCTTCTAACCTAAACCCTAGGTTAGAGCATGTGATCATGGTACCTTCTTTCAAATCATAGAACCATAGTAGCAACTAAATACTTGTCTTGGTCACATAAAATGTAAGAACCCTACCATTAGTTAATTGATATGCTATGTTCTCATTTAAATAAAACTTGTTGATCTAGTAGGATCAAGCAAGTGTAAAACCCTAGTTCCTATTTCCAAGATCACCATCCTTAACTATCCATGATTAGCATCACACCATTGTGAGGAAACCAAATAACAACCATGCTTATCTCTACTATATAAAAAGGAGGAACTTCTTCCGTTTTCTGCCACCAGTTTCGTCAACCATTTTTTTGGACAGTTTTACCCTCCCACCATCGTCTCGCTTTGTCGCTCCGTATTTGGGCCAGCCCATTGCAATACATCCAGGCTCAAGTGGCAGAAAAATGTAGTCATCCCTCACAAACCTATAGTCATCCCTCTCTCTCACGCTCCTCCCTCATGAACCAGAGCCGCCGCTGCCTAGAGTTCGTCCCCGCCGCGCTTCCCTCCGCGTCGACTTCCTCGACGGCACCGACTCCCACCTACCACACGCCGCTCAAGGCGTTCCTGCTCCAGGCGCCTGAGGGTGATTCGCCTTCGTCTTAGGACGCCGCCATAGGTCGGACAGGCCGGACGGTGGTGGGGATGACGAGGCGGTGCTCGCACTGCAGCAACAACGGCCACAACACCCGCACCTGCCACGCCCGCGGCGTCAGCAGTGGCGGCGGAGGAGGAGGTGGAGGCCTGAGGCTGTTCGGCATGCAGCTCACGTCGGCGCCGGTGGCGGCGATGAAGAAGAGCACGAGCATGAGCTGCATCGTGTCCTCGCTCAGGGGAGGGTCCGGGGGGTCGTCGCCGGCGGCGGGGGCCGGGGGCGGAGCCAGGGGACGCGGAGAGGGCGCCCATGGGTACGTCTCCGACAACTCCATGCACGCCTCCTGCTTGACCAATGGCCGGGGCGAGCGCAAGAAAGGTACAGCACCAGCAATTCTTGCATCAATCGCTTCATTCATTTGGTCTGAACGTTTCAATGAAATGCGTTGCTGATCGAGCGCGCGGTAGAACTTCTCCTCGCCTGAATGGTCTTCTCCTTGCCGATTTACCGCGACGAGCGATCGAGGAGGCTGGCGTCTTTGCTGCCATTAGCGGTTCAGTTTCTGCCTAACCCAGTTTCATTACCGACAGGGTTATCTTGTTTTCTCGCCATCACAGCGTGCCACCATACGGTCGATCTCTGGCGGCCGGCGCCACTAACCTCCTCCGACGGGATGAACGGAACCCCCGTACTTTGGTACCTCTCGACGTTGCAGCAGGAGGTCGTCTACTACATCTCCATCTGACTCCATCCAGCTCCTCCACGCGCCCCGCTTCCTCGAGCACGGCATCCCCTTGGCATCTGCAACACGAGCGTGTTCCTGCCCCATATTCTGTGGGATGTTGACGGCAGCCGGCACTGCGTTGTCTCCGTCTACGGGCTACGGCCTTGACTGCCTCTCACGGATCTAGGGAGCGGCATACCTACGGCCTTGATTGCGGCGGCGTGAGTGCCTGACTGGTGTGGCTTTGCTTCCTTGCCGGCCCTTCCATGATGGCGTCGGTACAAATTTTTCTCCTGAACTGTGTGTCCGTGTTTGCATGTTTGCTTTCTTTTTTATTTGCTTTTGACTAGCTTCTGGCACATGAATTCTTGAGTTTGCAACTTCAGTATCCTAAAGGTGTTTGATTGAGTCCCCATGTGATGTCTCCGTGGTGTGTTCCAAGTTGTATAGGTTTATTTTAGCAGTTCGTTTCAACAACAACCATGTGGTGGCGTGATTCTGACTAAAGCCTTTGTCCATTCAGGCAAATCAGGTACAAAGCATTACTCAATTCCAAAATAATCATATCAGTTGTAGAACTAATTACTATTAGCCAGTTCTCTTGAAGAATTGTTTATTTAAACCGTGTAGATTGCAGCATGCTAAGTAATTACATAGCACTTCATATGAGCTAAGTACTTCAGAACCTTGCGTACAAAAGTACTAATGACCAGAACTGCTAATTAGAGAGCAGCGAGGAAGTTTCAAAATGATGTGGATGTTCATCATTTTATTACTCTACGAATTGACAGCATTTGAGTGTTCTTCTCCTTTTGTATATCTAGATTGACATTAAATTTTGGAGCTTTTCTAAGGGCAGCTCAGTGTATGGAAGCGAGTAGATAAGAACATCATTTTTAAATTTCTAGCTAGAAGGTGACATGGATTCAGCTGGGATTTATAAGTGTTGATGTAAGTATTGTATAAAAGTGAAGTTGTATGCATCAAATTTATTGAATGCGGCAGAGAATTAATTTGCAAGTTTTTTCTTCATCAGATTTCTCTTCGTTGCAAGTACTTGGGATATGTACATAGTACTTGATGAAGAATACATGTTGGTAGTCGTTGGTTAACTCCTGCTTTTCGTTTTGTGCAGTGAGGTTGTTATGGTATAATGTTCACCTATTCTCTAATGGATTCAAGAGTACAAGAAGCATTAAGGCATGGGAAAAATCCATAATTCTACTGCAGCAGCTTTATTCACTAGCCATTTTTTGCAAACAATTAAATTTATTGCAGCTTCCAAATACTTCCTGCAGAAAACATCTAGATTCCGTTTCTGCATCTATTGTAGTTTCGTTTCAGATGCAACCTTCAATCAACTATAAATGTTTTAGTTTCTCATGGCCGGTTTCTTCTTTGCCAGTCTTTCTCTTGTGTTTGTTCACAATAAGGTGTACATTGCCTATTGTCTATTGTATCAATGTAGTATCCACCGTGTTCAACGAATGTTTCTGAATGAGAGAACACCTTTGCATGGCAGGAAACAAGTAAGCAGTTAACTGACCGTGAACTTTTTATGTTTCCTCTGCTGCAAATACTGACTTCTTTTCTGCATTCTTCCGTTAATTTTGTTCTTCCAATTCACGAAGTATACATTCCCATGCATGACCCCATTAGCTCAGTTCAGTTAAAACATCCGATATGTCATGTGTTTGTTTTGAGAACTATTATTTCCATCCTCTGATAGGTAAGTGATACTGATATGCATTTTTCTTAACTTCGAACATTAAAATCTTGTAGAGTTCTGTTGATGATTTTTTGTTCTATAAGAGCAAATATCATTTTTGTTTGGTTACGGAGCCTGAGTTCTCTTAGAACCTGATTACGCCTACATGTTTTATCGATCTGTATACTCACTCATCCTTGTAAATTGTAAGGCATATCAAATTTTGGAAATCCACCTTATTATCCATTTTATGTGAACATTAGAAAGCCAACACGTTGTTTGTGGCACCAAGACACGGACATGTCCAACAATGGCATGGAAATGTGGCTAGGGGGAGGGAAGGCTAGGATGGAGGCTTTACCATGTAGGTGTCCTTGGAGATACTAATTTAGTGCCTAAATTTAAAAACTTGCAGCGGCTAGAAAGAACACTTCTTCTAACCTAACTTAGGATTGAATAGACTAGGCCCTGATCACTAATGGTATTCGTTAGCCAGATCAAGTTTATAATTATAAATACAAGTCAAGTTTACACTGGATCTAGAAAAACATGCATCTTTCTCACGGTACAACGCTACAACTTTTATTATGCCCAATTATTTCAAGTAGCAATCTATATTTGGGACTCATTTGAGTTTGCAGTTAATATTCCTTCACTTTTTTTATACAATTTCTCATAATTTATTTTTTCTATCTTTGTCCTCCCGCCAGAAACTGTGGAACAGTATGAACTGGCCGCCATGTGTGATATGCAATCTTCCAGCAATTCCGGGGCTGCCGCAGGCTCTGCTCTCGACTGCCCATCTACCGGCCCACGGTTCACTATGCCGGATGAGAAACACTCTGATTAGTACTGTTGTTGCTTATGTTCGAAGATATTGTGTCACGCTATGTCTAATTTGCATACTATTCAGAAAAGGTACCGAGTTAACCAGTAAACTCTTGAAGTCTTTTTACATAGTTATTATATAAACATAAGTTTATCTTACAGTATATGATTTCTAGGTTAGAATTTGTCGCGTGCAGGGGCTCAGACTTCTCCAAGGACTACGAAGGGGCCTCCCTGTAAATGCAGATGTCCTACAACCCTGCCGTGCACTTTTTCCTCTTCCTCAAGCAGTGGACCGACTGCATCCTCGCCGGCGCTCTCAGCCTCCTTAGGCTCCTCATCTTCAAGTTTCTGTCTTGGTTTCGTTTCAACATGATGTCCTTTGGTGATTTCGCCTGGATTATCAACTAATCCAACATGAACCTATGCTTTGGTTAGTTCTGTGTGCAGGTTTATGCGGATGGAACTGCCATCATGTACACTCACAAATGGTAAAGCCAGCATTAGGGAATTATACGGTAAAAATCAATACCATTTGTACATAGCTGAACTGAAATATGGATTATTTTGCTTAGGATTATCTGGTGTTTGGACTTGTGATAATGATACACATTGTTTGCATCTGTGGTATTTCGTTGGAGCAGTTGCAGGATGTAATCAGCGATGCTGATGACCAAGGCAGAAGGCAGGGGTAAAGGTGGAGACACGAAGCACAGAAGAGCAAGATGCTGATTGATACAAAGCAGAGGAGAGCAAGATGCTCAGAGGGGTAAAGGAGGAGACATAAAGCACAGGAGAGCAAGATGCTGATAGATGAGGAGTGCGGGATCTGCATGGAACTGAACAACAATGTCGTATTGCCCAACTGCAGTCACGCCATGTGCTAATGCTTGCTGCAAGTTAGTAGTAACTGTTCAGATATCTGGTCCCAAAGGATGGTGCTAATGCTTGTACAAGTTCGGTTCAGTTTAGTTATAGCTTGTAAGATTTTTTTATCCTAATGTCTTTTGCACAAACAATATTTCTTTTACTGAGCTTACTCTTAGTGCATTTTACTACAATATAAATATCAGATTGGTCCTACTCATATATTTCTTATTTCTGTAGTGTGACGCCTTAAGATTTAGAAGACAACTTTGTCTACAAAAACTCACTTTTGCTATTGCATCTAAATGGTGTCAATGTATGTCGAACTGTAACCATGGAAATCTAATGTTTAGGTCACAATTGTCTGGCTAGGCATGTTGCCATGATAACTTCAGATTTTCATTTGGATTTATTGTTTGGGGTGGCGGAGCAGATACTACAATACAATTTTACATCATCAGCGGTGGTGGTGCCTTTTTTTGTTCCTAAGGCTTGTTGAGTTCGGTGTTGGTGGAAGATGTAATGTTGTAATTCATGTGTTGGTGAATAATTGGATGCCTTGAATTCTAGGATTTGTTTTCCGTTGTGAACCATGCAAGACACTTATTCTTTGTAATTCTTGTGTTGGTGAATAAAGCTGGAACTTCTATGAGAACTTAGTAAGTTCATCAATGTTGGTGTTCTGGTATTTATTTCAGACAACTGCAGAATTGTACTGTAGTTAGTTAATTAGGACTTGTAGTTGATGAGATTTTGCAGTAAAAGGAAAGATGATAAAAGCTTTTTTTGAACCCTTGTTCCGTAATGCATTTTCTGTGTTTCAATTAGATAGCCACATGAACAATAACAAGATCTGAGGTGTTAAAATAGGGTTTCTGTGGGCCATCAAACATGAAGTGCAGTTAACAAGAACGGTTTACATGCGCTAGACTATCTGGGGCTTAGCCCAACATCTCCCGATGCAGATGATTGAGGATGGCCATATCATTCCACCACCGAAGTGTTCAATAGACACCTAAAATTTGGAAGGAAGGATTCGTAGTGGGATTTATATTCCCAATGTCGCTCATTCCTAAGGCATAGTTGTCGTGCCATGATATCAGTTGCAGCAGCTCAAAGATGTGAGGTTTGTATGAATTAAGATGCATATGGAATTATCAGGACTTAAAAATGCAGGCGAAGCGATGCTAATAAGGATGGTTACTTAGCAGGGTAACAACAACATGGCAAATTGTGTGTGTGTTGTGGGGCTACTTGGTGAGTTCACCTGGCGGGAACTTCAGCCGCAGAGATTTAAGGTTAGGAAAATGCACGTTCAATAAAGCAAAAAATGGGAGATGAAGCAATTAATGGGATGCTACTGGTTGGAAATAGAAACACATTGGCTTTGTAACTGACAAGAAGTCGATAGACAGTCTCGGAGAGAGAAATATATCAATATAGGAGAACGAAAGACATCAATATAGTAAACTAATAGTTTTATATACTATATTGTCTCTCGTGGCAACGCATGGGCATTTTTCCTAGTTATCTTATATTACCTAACCATACTCCACTAAACCCCACTAGTGTTGGATACTTATCAACCATCCTATTTAGGAAACCACCATTCCTTACTTAGTAGATCCAATAGCAAACCCTAGACAACCTCAACCCTAATTGCAATACTTCTTATTACTTAAGAAGTATGTTCTTCAAAAGTTATTCTTTTGAAGAAAATAAGGTATCATCATCAATCATGTCTAATAGGACCTATAAACCCTAACTATCTCTCACTAGTAAGATATAACCAACCTTGATAGCACCCATGTGTAATTAATTGCTTAAGATGCTTAGGCTTAGTTCAACCCTTTCAAGTTCTAGCTATTGATGAATCCAACTATGTTGTGATCCATCTAATACTTACTCCAGAAACCAATTGGAACCATAGTAAACCATAGAACCCCACGAACCTAATTATCATACTTGATCTTTATTAAAAAACATGTTCTTCAAAAGTTATTCTTTTGAATTATATAGTAAGTAATCATCAACCATGCAATATAGGACTTAAAATTGACAACTGCTCTTTACTTATTATGCAACTACCATTCCTGGGTGTGTATGATTGTTACTATGCATTCTATCACTTGTTTATGATTCTAAAACAACACAAACCTGAATAAGAACCTTGTCTGTGTACCACTCTAAAAGTGCAACACACCCTGAACTAATCATTACAACTCACTAATCCTAAATCATCGGGGTTAGGTCACGCTTAGAACGATTGCATCTCATACTTATGCATTATTGCATCCTTGCCAATCTTTTAAACATCGTCCTTACCGGACGATGATGCTATTTCAGAATTTGGAGTTATTGCGTATCGAAGACATTGCCTGCATAATCTTGCAGTCAAGAAAGGCAAGTTCATCGCTTGCTCATGTCAATTGAGTATTTCTACCAAATTACTTGCAAAGTATTATGTTTATCACTATTGCATAAAAGCAAAACCACTATTTTCATAACTATGAATATGACTATGTGGTGGGCAATGGAACCATGGATTGTGTTGATATGGTGGAGGTTCCATTGCACGGGTTTATATCCATCTAGGATTAAACAACAAATGTTGTCCAGTGATTCTTGTGCCGTAATACCCGTGTTAACCATAAGATCCGGAGTGGGACGGAATAGTCAAAAGTGTTTCCACCTCTCGTTCATCAACGGATGCGCTTTACCGTAGTACACTTGTAATCCAAGGGAGCAAGCGGTGGCTGGGGAGTCCTAAGTCCCCACGGCATTGTCCGTAGTACACTTGTCGCCCGAAGGAGCAAGCGGTGAGGGTGGGAGTCCTAAGTCCCCACGGTATTGCGGTCTATGATGGGTTGCAGCTACCGGCGTAGGAATGTATGGTAGAGCCCTGCATTGACGTCGTGGTCGGGGTCCACCCTGAAATCTACGGGAATAATGGGACCGGCGTGGACCCAGGGTCGGGGCATGCAACAAAGGGTGGGTGTTCGAGGTAGCGGAGGAACATGATTGGCTAGACCTTATACCGGGCCTCACACCAAAGGAAGTGTGGACGGGGAATATGCCCGGTTGGCACCAAGGTTAAGATCTCTTATGGGTAAAGCAACACACCTCTGAGTGTAATGAATCGTGACCTGTCACTCCCTGTTCCGGGATTGGAACTGCGAACGCTGCCGGAAAGGAACTCCATGAAGTTCTAGTAAACCGGTGAAGGCTGACGGACATAGTTCTTCGAATAAAAGCAACCTTTTGAAGAAATGGTTATGAAAACTTGCATTGGTATTAGACTTTCTGGTCTAATACCGTAGCTAGTGCATTAAACACCTCTTTCCTATAATGAACTTGTTGAGTACGCTCGTACTCATCCCACTCTTAAATCCCCTGCTTAGATATGGAGGCATCGAAGAAGGATCTACAGTGCAACTTGAAGATCGAGGAGTCAACAACTACTTCAAGGGACATGAACCTGTCAGAAGAGTCAACACCACATCCAACGAGGATAAAACCTAGCTTAGCAATAGAAAGGAACTAGTTTCCTAAACCTAGCTCCTATTTAGCTAGAATCTATTCATAGCCTCTATAGCTAGTTAAATACTCTACAAATAGAGTCCGTGATAAGATTAGATCACAAGTTGTTCTTTTGGAGTTTATTTGCAGTTTTACCTCATTGAAAAGTAGGAGGCTGTGATGATCTTATGTAACAGAGTCAGTGTTGTAATTCTATAGACATACCTTGGACCCGCATATGTTTGTGTTGTACCACTCTGAGCGATATAATACTAGTGGAACGGTGTTTCATTGGTGTTATATCAGACTTGCATACTACACCATGCAGTGGTATGCCGGGTCACCACAGGTACACATCGATGTCGTTGTCGGGTTGCTTCGGACCTTGGATGAACACTGTCATCATAATGAACTTTCGCTTCATGCACAACCAAGGAGGAAGGTTGTATATGCATAGAGTCACGGGCCAGGTGCTATGGCTGGAGCTCTGCTCGCCAAAAGGATTTATGCCATCTGTACTTAGATCAAATCTTATGTTCCTTGTGTCACCTGCAAAATCTTTGAACTCTCTGTCGATCTTTCTCCATTGTGTTCCATCAGCGGGGTGTCTCAACTCCCTGTCCGACTTACGGTCCTCTTTGTGCCAACGTAACAACTTGGCATGATCTTTATTCCTGAACAGACGTTTCAACTGTGGTATTATAGAAGCATACCACATCACCTTGGCTTGAACCCTATTCCTGGGTTTCTCTCCCACAACATCGTCACCAGGGTCATCTCCTCTGATCTTATAACGCAATGCAGTGCATACCGGGCATTCATTCAAATTCGTGTATTCACCGCGATATAGGATGCAGTCGTTAATGCATGCATGTATCTTCTGAATCTCTAAACCTAGAGGGCAGACAACCTTCTTTGCTTCGTACGTACTGGCGGGCAACTCGTTATTCTTTGGAAACATATTCTTCAACATTTTCAGCAACTTTTCAAATCGTGAGTCAGATAGACCTTCATGTGCCTTCCATTTCAGCAAATCCAGTGTGCAGCCCAGCTTTTTCAGACCGTTATCGCATCCTAGGTACAGCGATATTTTGTGATCCTCTAACATGCGATCCAAATTCTCCCTCTCCTTTTCTATTTCGCAGCCTCTCCGTGCATCAGCAATGGTCTGATCAAGATCATCAGCGGGCTCATCACGTGCCTCTTCTTCACCTTCCCCTTCTGCTTCCCCTCCTTCAGCATCCTCCATGAAAGTATCACCGAAATGATCAGGATAGTTGTCATCATCCCCTTCTTCATTATCTTCCATTCTAACCCCTATTTCTCCATGCTTGGTCCAACAATTATAGCTTGGCATGAAACCGTGCCGAAGCAGGTGGACGTGAACGGTTCTTGAGGAAGAGTAACCCTTCTGATTCTTACAGGCAGCACATGGACATATAACAACAACAAAAAACTGCTTGTTTGCATTAGCCACTGCGAGGAAATCATTCAAACCCGTAATGAACTCGTCACAGAGTCGGCTACCGTACATCTGTTGTCGATTCATCTGCATTATTATTATATAAAGTATATAATTAACCATCATGCATTTGTTAAACTAACTAGGTAGAAATAATAGAAATTAAGCTATGAACTACACACATGCATATTTATCAATGACACATGAAAGGTTCAAGTTGCTAACCGCGACCGAGGAGGAAAAATAAATGAGAAAGCTTAAGTGTGGCTCGGACACTTCATATCATGCTCTCGGGCATTTCATCGAACACCTCTTGTGCATAAGAGGATCAAAGCCAAACCCACCACCTCTTGTGAATAGAAGTGGAACACCAAGTGGCTCTCACACACAAGCCAAGTGTGTTGCAGCAGTATTTATAGTGGTGGACCTTTAGTCGCGGTTGGCTAGACCAACCGGGACTAAATATCCGCCCCTACACCAGCTGTCGACCAAGGCTATTGGACCCAGAGCTTTAGTCCTGGTTGCCCTGCAGAACCGGGACTAAAGATCCCATTAGTCGCGGTTCAAAATGTTTGGAGACTAAAGGGGTGATATGGAAGCCCTCTTTTCTACTAGTGGAACCACATCATCAGTCTCGAGGTCACTGCGCTGCAGCACCATATATATACATCTGTAGTTTATCTATTACAGCTTGGCTTATATATGGTAATGTCTTATGATCATGCTGAATATTTCACCATTTCTGTGCCATGAAGCAGTAGATGCTCTCAGTCCTTTTTTTTATTCCGTGGTACATGTTTCATTCTAACGAAGTTCTCGGTGTGATTTCAGGAAGGGCCAGGAGGAGAAGCAGAACTCCTTGTATCTACATCGAACAGCTGCTACCCCACCTTCCGGACTGAGGCAGCACGCATGGTGGCTGTCGGTGGCCCTCACTGATGAGAGAACAACGGCGACACCATCGCAGATTGCCTTTGTCCGCTCGTGTGAATGTATCCCCCACCTCCTTCTTTCCCAATCACCAGATTCCTCTTTTGGCTATGACCCACTTACTGTTCTCGCGGGCGATTCCCTGTCTTTATACTCCCTGTCTTTAGCTGTTTCACAATGAAAAATAATGGTATATTAGTTAAGGTATTATACTATTAGTTTTACTTTTTGGAACATTTACTTGAAGGGATGCATCAAATTAGCTGGTTTGTGTCATATGCACTATGGCAACCAGTGTTGGTAGCAGTACTTTATTCAACAGAAGGCCTCACTCAGTTTATTCGTCTATAGATGCAGTAACATGTATTAGTGCATAAACCATTTATTCTACACTGTCCGTGATGCAGGGCTTGGCAAGTAGTTCTAATGACGGCATGCCTCCTTCATTAGAAATTTCTTTGGATAATTTATATGCACATAGGTACGCACAAAACCTGGTTACTGTTATATGGTAAAACTTTACGAGTTTATTGTTGTATGATACAACATTACGAGAGTTTACTGTTCTACGCTACAAATTTACGATAGTTTACTGTTGTAAGCTACAAGTTGACGAGAGTTTACTATGTACGCTAAAACATTACTTTCTTCTTGTTATAAATACTTTCCGGGGATTATTCCTGTTGGACACATCTCCTCAGCAGTCCGTGTTCTTTTTGTTTAACTACTCATATGCGATTGAGAGGTTTGACAATGGTATATATCTGTTAACTCTTGCCTTAGATATATTTGTTTTGGTTTCCAAATATGCATCAATCTTATCAACTAACTTCACTGTAATCAGAATTACATAAACAAGTTGGGTACATAACACAGTTTTAGCTTTATCTGTCTGAGCATTTACTGAATACTAATTACTTTGAGCTTCTAGATTGTCTGCTTATGTAGATTATAGAGAAGGAAAACAGTTACTCAGATATTTATATTGTATTCGCTCTACTTTTATAATTGCTGAAGATTTGAGTAAAACAATTTGAAAGTATCTGTATCTTGTTCCAACTAATTTGTTTCATCCTCAGCATTTATTGCCATTGTTCAGCTTTTCTCTATTCTGCAAATGCTTCAGATTGAAGAAGCATGAAGAAGACTGAAGCCAACTCATCAAATAGTAGCTAAATATATGTGTAATGCTAGTTTATTTTTTGTGATAGTATCCATGTGAAATAAACTATGTAAAGATTGTGCTATTACCCAAAATTGGCCTGTGAATTTTCGTTTGTTTTCCGTTCCCACTAAAAGTTTATTTTGTCAACTGTGCATGTGACAAGTGGGACATGCTATTATTTAGGCTCTACAAAGTCCAAGCCCAAACGACTAGGAAATAAAGGGTCGAATTGATAGTTAAAAGGCCAATGCCAATGAAGAAACTATGCTGAAAAAGATCCAGACCAAGACAATAAATATCCAGTAATTTTGGGCTTGGCCCATGTAGACGAATTGGATTGGGATGATATCAATCCACGAACATTTGGATTGGTCGTAGACCTGCCAAGTAGGATTCTCTACATTAGATCTGACGTGGACAGTCTAGATAGCCGGTGTCCAAAATTTTGGTCATAGCCCTCTATGACCATTAGAAAAAAGGTCGTTGTGGTCCGAGCGACCAACAGTTATTGGACACGGCGTGGTCATAGATCCAGTGACCAATATGGAGGATTGCAAATCACCCTATTTCTTGTAGTGAATTTTCTGATTTTCTTGAATTAGTTGTGCTCAAAATGGGACGCATCGAACGTCCCGTTTCGCCGCGCCGAGCATGGCGGTATTCTTGCAAGGACACACACGAAACCGAAAAAGATGGGCATATAAAATTACACATTCCAGAGCTAAAAATGATTTTTCAAGAAAATCAGGGGCAGGGAAAAGTGTACGCGTAGTTCAAATCCGACCCGATTCGAGCTGTAATGGAGGGAGACAACGTGGGATCCTACGACTTCCCGGAGAGCTAGCGCGCGGGCTGGGTGTGTGGAACTGGTTTCGTAGGTTTTATTCTATCATTGTGCACGGGTTCCCCTCAACCCTAGTTCGCGCCCCGTATACCTGTTTCACAAAAAAACTATTTCAGCACTCGAAAAATGGAAAACGGGTTTTCCGTGGCCACGACGACAAAACCCCGCACACAACATTGATTTCCATTCCAGGGCACAGACATGTGCACAATATGACCCCGTTCCAGCAAACTATGAATGCCCCTTGGTCATAACCTAGCCCCTTTGACCTACAGGCAGAAGAGCTCCTTTGGTGGTAGCTTATTTCGTGAATCTTTTTCAAAATAACAGTCGTATTCCAAGTTTGAATTTTTTTTTCTCGCAATTGGGTCACTAAAATGACACCTCCCGAAGATCTCACCTTTTCCTGCTTTTTTTGAATTAGTAGTGCTCAAAACGGGACACAATAGACGTCACGTTTCGCCGCATCGAGCGCGGCGGTGTTCCTGTTAGGAGACACGCGAAACCAAAAAAAATATGCGCACATAAAATGACACGTTTCAGAGCTAAAAAATGATTTTTCCAGAAAATCAGGGGCATGAAAAAGTGAACGCGTAGTTCAATTCCGGCCCGATTCCAGCGGCATCGGCGGGAGACAACACATGATCCTACGCCTTCCCGAGAGCTAGCGCGGGGCGGGTGTATGGAACGCCTTGTGGCAGGTGTTTTTATATCGTTGTGCATTGGTTTCCCTCCCCCCTAGTTCGCGCCACTGTAACGGCTTCACAAAAAGACCCGTCTCGGTACTCGAAAAATGGAAAACGGGTTTTTCGTGGCCATGATGGAAAAGCCCCCCACACATCATTGATTCCCGCCCTAGGGCACACGCATGTGCGCGGTATGGCGTCGTGGGTGTGTTGAATGCGTTGCGGCGGTGTTCTTGTTGGGAGACTCGCGAAACTGAAAAAGATGGGCAAAGCACCCGACTAAGCTAATATGGAGAAAACATTACAAGTTGGCTAGGGTTTCATCGTTTCACGCGTCTCGCCATAGGAACACCGCCGCAACAGGTTCCACACACCGAGGAGGCCACTACTGGAGTCCCAATCGGGACATCCTGGGCGAAGCTAATATGGAGAAATATGGAGAACCTAAATAAGTAAAAAAAATGTCTAACCCGAAAACAGGCTTTGCCGTGTATTTAGGGCAAAACACCCAGCGAAGCTATCTATGCCGTGTAGTTTAGAAAAAGGAAAACCGGTGAAGCCTTCCTTGCCGTGTATTTTGGAAAAAAACACCCGACGAAGCCGTCTTTGCTGTGTGCTTTAGGCGAAACACCCGGAGAAGAGATGTTTCGGGACTTAGCCGAATCTGGACGCGCATGTCCATGTGTTTGACCGAATCAGGACGTGCTTGGTAAAAATAAAAAATTGGGACGCGCCAGGTCTTTGCCGTGTCGTCTTCGCCGAGTGTTGTATATGACAGAAGTCTGTAACACCCCAGGTTTCCTTTGTACCTGGCATGCTACCACACTACACTAAAACTACCAAGTCTAGATACTATTTGAAATTTGAGCAAAATTCCTTTGAATAGAAGGACATCTGCGTCAGCCAATCGTTAATATCATGACATAATGTAAAGATATAACAAGTTCACACAATCTTTTGTATGGTTCGGATCGGGTATATGTTTTCAAGAACATGAGTAATAACCTACTAATATTCTATGAGTCGAAACTATTAACTAAACACAAGTATCGTCTGATTATTATATGGAAGTATGTGATGTGCTCAAGTGGTGTATCGTCACTACGTCCGTCTCCCACGCATGTCGCTGACTTAATATCTGAAAACTAAATAAAAAGCAAGAATGAGTACAGAAATACTTAGCAAGTACAATACGGAACAGTAAGAACATCAATCAATGAACAACATTAGAATTTCACGCTGAAACACGGAATTTATATGAAAAACTAAACTGTAGGTTTTGGCAGTACCAGCTCGAAGTTTACCAGCGCGTTGGCTCGGAATTTACCGACCTTCACCGGATGTTTTTAGCCGTTTGCTGGGTATTTTAGATACACAGCAAAGATGATGTTTGCTGTAGTGGCTCACCCGGCGGCAGTGCAAGGGTGGAGTTCATCTTGTAGCCGATGCTGAAAGCTAGCCCGCCGATGGCTTCACGACTTCCCGCCGGTGCTCATGTTGTTGGCAAGCAGATCTTTTCCATGTGCCATCCTCCTCATGGTGAATAGACAAACGAGGCAGAGTAGCGACATCCTGGCAAGCAAATGACCATGAGCTTGTCGCCGTCCGATCTGCGTTTTCACCTGCACTCCTGTTGTAGCTCTCTTCCTAGACACACACGAGCGCCATGTAAGCTTTGCTGGAAGCGCAACCGAACCAGACGAAGCACCATCAGGACTTGACGCAACCGGCTGCCGGCAATAGGTCGAGCCCGATGAAGGCCACGTCTCCCTTCTTGATGGGCGACTTGAAGAGGATGATCCCGCTGGGGCCTTCATCCACGGATGTGGTGAGGAGAACGCGCCCTTTGCACATGCCGGCGTACCAGGCCGACGGTGGCAATCGAACATCAGATAGATCGTGCACAAGGTGCGGCTGAGCAGAGAGGTGACCGGAAAGGATCTCGGCGGCTAGTAGCTTATCCGTCTTCCCGGCGGTGGCCATGTCACAGTTATGTTGCGCGTCATCCATGTTGCCGATCATGTCACACATGAAGTCCACATCGCGGTCGAACGTCGGTACCTCCGTGGCCAGCTCGCCGATCTCTACCTCATCAACCTGAGAGAATTGCTCTCCTGGACGGGGGAGCTCGATGCAGGCGGCGAGGAGATGTTGGGCAATGTGCGCCTTTTATTGAAGCAATCCAAGGGCCGTGGTCGACTTGGACTTTGTGATGGATTCGGTTCTGAAGGAGGTACGATATGGATCGGCAGCAGTGCTACGCGAGCTACGTCAATTGGACCAAGTCACAGACGAACGAACATGTATTGCGGTGGCAGTTGCTATAATTTTAACTGAAAAAAAGTAGTGGCAATTTTAAGTTGGAACGAAAAACTCACAAAAAACTTTATTTTTCTTTACTATATATAAAATATTACATATATATATATATAAATTCTGTAATGATCCTTGTATCTCTGAACTTAATGATGATATAAGGCCATACGATACTTGCCATATATATGCTTTCTCTATTTATTTATGTCAAATTGTTGGTGTTTTTACTGTGTTTCTCAAAAAAATATTGTTTTAATTTCTCAAAATTGTATGACATACAAGCTGAGAGATTTTTTTTCGAAATGGAGATCATCCCCTGCCTCCGCATCGAATAGATGCATACGGCCTTTATTTCCTTATTAAAAAGTAGGCAAGTCACGGTACAAGCTGAGAGATGGCCTAGCAGTTTAGATCTATGTGTGATGTTAACACAAAATGTTTAAAAAACTAAACATGTTATACATGGCAGGAGCATAGATGAAAAAACTTGCAATTATATCATGTTGGTCACTGCTATGCCGGCACGGTAAAGCACACATGTTCTTCTAGTATCTTTTTATTTTGTAAATGCAGGAGCCTTTTGGAGTGTCATAGACTCATAGTTAAAAGCGCAAGGTAATTTTCCCCGCTGATGGAGCGCATATAATGAACCTACTCATGTCTAGGGTTTTCAACCAACCTCTTACAAGTGTTTGGTAATTCGTATCTTACTGCGGACCTATGAAATTTTTTCATGGGATGTAACAAACCATTTTATGTTCGCTCCTGATGGAAAATGAGACCCCTTTATTTGCTTGATGCAAAATTGAGTAATGATTAAAGATAATAACTACTTCATCCCTTTTGATAGTCTACATTATAGAAAAATAAAAAAATTGCATTTATTAGTACTATAATTAAAGCTACATCGAAAAAATAGCAACATCCAATAAAGAGAGCAAAACTATTTCATTTTCGGTGTTGTCGTTCACCAAAAACTAAAATGTAGACTATTTCAGTTCAAATTTTGATGCTAGAATGTAGACTATTTCATAAGTGTTTTAGTTTGAAAATACTAGTTAGATAGGTAAACAACCAATCTAAACTATATTGAAAACAATGACGTCCAATGGCCGTTTTTGTTTACTAAAATCTAAAATATAGATTAATATGGAACAAAATTTTAGACTAGAATGTAGATTAAATCATGATCGGAAGAGTATTCTTCTTCAGTGGATTTTTTTTTCTAATTTTTGTGCACGAGACGAAACTTCCAAGTCCCAAGCTGTACGGTGAATGGATCACTTCCGGCCAAAGTCAAACGTGCCAACTCCCCCCCTGGGATGCCACATTCCAGAGCAAAGGCAAATATTTGTCGACCAACCTGCAAATAATTTTGCAAGAGTCACTTATATGCGTGCAAGGGGGTAGTACTATATGGATGCTGGAGTGTATGTGGAGGAGTTATAAGGGCATCTCCAACCGGGCGACCCAAACGGACGCGCTGGGCCGTCCGTTTTGGGCCGTTTGCGTGGCCGAACGGACACCCGGACAGCGCCCCGCGTCCGCGTGTCCGTTTGGGTCGCACGCTGCGCCCAACGCGCGGACGCAGCGCATTGGTAATAAAATAAAATAAAAATGAAAATAAAAAAGGAAAAGAACAAAACATAAATTTAAACTAGTTGGTCATTAAACTTAGCCCTATTTTGGGCAAATTTTACACAAAAGAAAGCCATATATGGCTTTAAACTAAAAAAAAGCAAACCCTAGCCAGGGTTTGCGAGCACGCTGGCCGCCGGCGTACTACCCCCAGTAGTACTCGTCATCGTCGGCGTCGATGAGCGACGCCCCCCGGCGGCGACGCGCTGTTCGGCTCGACACGCCGGAGGGCACCGGGGACTCCGGCCAGGGGTCCCACTGCGCCTTTTCCCAGGCGGACTGCGGGCTCGCCGGCCTGCGCAGCCGTGCCCTGCGCGCGGACTGCTGCCGGAGCTGCTCCTCCGCCAGGCGCGTGGCCTGGCGCTCCTCCTCCGCCAGGCGCTCCTCCTCCGCCAGGCGCGCGGCCCGGCGCTCCTCCTCCCGGAGCGCCGCCTGACGCGTAGCCTCCTCCTGACGGCGCGCCAGCTCCAGGAAGGCCCACGCCTCCGCCGGCGTCCTCCTGGGCCTTCTGGCCGCCTCCTCCAGCGCGGAGGTGCGCGCTCGGCGAGTGCGGCCATTTGGCCAGCTCGTCGAGGTCGTGCTCGCGGGACGCCGCGAGCGCCGCCTGCAGCTCCGGGTCGTTCTCCTCCTCGGGGCTGCGGCTGGGGCTGGGCGCGGCTCGGATGTAGGCCGGGGCGGCCGCGGCCAGCCCGCCTAGCAGGTGTGGCGGCTGCGCGCGAGGCCGCGCCGTCGCGGATGTGAAGCATGTGCGCCGGCGCGCATCGTGCTCCACCTCGAACCACAAGTCCCAGTTGGGACTTGCGTCGCCGTACGCGGGGTCCTGCCGGAGGTGCGCCGGCAGCTGAGCGCGGCGCCTCCGGATCTCGGCGTAGCGGGCGCGGCCGGACGCCGGGATGGGCGGCACCGGAACCCGATCTGGGCTCAGGTGCCAGCCGTGGGGAGGTGCACGTCCCCCACGGCATTGGGACGCCGGCGTCCCAGAACATCTGCGCCACCGCTACGGTGACGTAGATCCGCTCGCGCCGGCGGCCCCATTGCGAACGCCGGCGGCGCGACTTGCCGGCTGCTGCCGGCCTCGTGGTCGTTGGCGGACGGCTCGAACTCGCGCTTCGGGGCCATGGCGGCGCGGAAGCTTCGAGCTCGCGCGTGCGGCGGAGTGGAAAGTGGGGACTGGATAGGGACGGTCCTTCCCGATCCACATTTAATAGGGCCGGGGCACCGCAGTGGGCCAGCCGGCGGACGGGGCGGACAGGGCGCCGCGTGCCATCACGCGGCCCGCAAACCCGGCCCAGTTTGGGCCGGTTTGTCGTTCGCCGCGCGGCCGTCCGCTTTTGCGCGTCCCCGCGTTGGGCAGGTTTTTGTCCGTTTCGACCCATCCGAACGCGCGGGCGCGGGATGGGTCACCCGGTTGGAGATGCCCTAAGTACGTACTAGACTGTCCTCCTAACATCACACAGTGCCGCACCAGCTGCGGGGGGCCATTCTCTATCCCAAGAATCTCGGCGAAGAAGAACCTTCTCTCGTTGCCCACATTGGCCTTGAAGGTAACGTGGAAGCATCGGCGGTTGTCGCCCGACACTACGGGAGAACAGGGCGTGCGCCACTTTGCACGGCAAAGACACCTATACGCACGAAGGCTTTGCCGTGCGCGTGCGCACAAAGTTTGCCCGGAAAGCGCGGGCAACGTTGCCGTGCGCGTGCTCGTTTTGCACGGCAAAGCCCTCTGCCGTGCGCTCAGTTCTCTGCCGTGCGCCAAAGTCTGTGCCGTGCGGCACTGCGTTGCCGTGCGCTGGGGGCTTTGCCGT
Organism: Lolium multiflorum; assembly: GCA_030979885.1. NCBI lineage: Eukaryota > Viridiplantae > Streptophyta > Magnoliopsida > Poales > Poaceae > Lolium > Lolium multiflorum. The sequence continues at coordinate 239,460,087 of CM061752.1, forward strand.
GCGCGCGTACGTTGCCGTGCGGCCAACACTTAGCCGTGCGCGCATACGTTGTGCTCTGTGCCGTGCGTGCGTGCCGTGCGCCGCCGTGCGCTTTGCCTCGCACACCCCCCAAGTGCCTGCAGGTCCCTGCCGGTGGCTTTGCCGTGCGTGCTGCACACGGCAAAGTGGCCAAATGTCCTTTCCCGTGTGCACACGCACGGCAAAGGGCCCTGTTTTTTTCATTTTTTGCTGTTTTTTGCTTATTCCCTGCATTTCAAATATAGCAATTGACAATAAAGCATATACTCATATAATCTTCAACATAACATCACCAAACACTACGGGAACACCACCAATACATCAAACACACATATTCATGCATTACATAGAGTCCATAGTCCATCCACACAAGTTACATAGAGTCCATAGTGCAATGTCCAATATTACAATCCATTACAAGCATACAATCCGACAAAGTGCACGAAGACCATGCCATCAACCTTGTCCTCCTCCACTTCCGCCGGCCTCATTGTCATTGCCTTGTGACATAAAATCTATAAGAAGGTTTATGGAATGAACATGCATTTGCATATTGAACACTTGAACAAGCACAAGTAGCGGGTTGGGCACAAGCGTAGGAGGACTCACCGAGGTTCATGCTCCGGATGATGTTCATGTTGTTGACGGTGATAGGTGTCCCCGGGGTCTGAGTGGGCGGTGGCGGCATCCACGGCATGGAGTAAGGTGGAGGAGCGGGAAGACTCCCCGGTGGAGAAGTCAGAACCGTGGCTCATCAGCCAGCTCATCGTGCTGCTGGCTGCGCATCATCTGCTGCTGTTGCATCTGCTGCATCATCTGTGTCTGCTGCTGTGGTACTCAGAATCTGCCGCTCCATGTTCCGTGCGTGCTCCTGGGCCTTGCTCCTTCGCTGCCATCTCCTCCTACGTTGTGTTGCCACGATGTCATTAACATTTCAATGGAAAGCATGTAAAGGAAATGTAGAGACCCGAGGAAGAACATACCCGTAACCGCTCGACAGCTAGATCCGAAGCCCGTGGCCGGGGCTCTACCTCAGGCTGGCCGCTCTTACGACCACGACGGATCTGGCGGAGAGAGGGAACCCTCGCTGGGTCGACGCACCCGTCACCAAACCATAGGCGGCCATGCTTCAAGCCTTCTCCCGCAAGCACCGCGACCTCAGGGTCAAAGTCCTCGGCCTCTGGGTTGGCGTCCTCGCCGTACTTCTGCTTGAACTTGGAGACATACGACGTGCACTGGGTCTCGGATTGCGGGTTAACCCACACGGACCCCGTCTCAGGATCAGGCGTCTTCCTTTGCTTCATCTTCTTTAGCACGGCAAAGACGTTAGGCTTCGCTCCTGTCGACTTCCTGCAAAAGAGAACATGTAATTGAGTGAAGTGGCACACCCTTGCGGAGTTAACAAATATATAACATGAATTCAAAGAATGAAGGAACCATTAATTTGCTCACCTCTTCTGCAGGTGAAGAGAGATGGGGATGTTGCCTTGGATATGCGATCCACCTCGCATCTCTGCCCGCTTCGCCTTGCCCTCCTCGTGCTTCTTGAGGTACTGGGGGCATGTCCACCACATGACCATCGCACGAAAGCACCTATCGTCGTTGCCGACGTACTGAGGAGGGTTCTACATGCACAAGATAAACCCATTATGGTAAAATAAACTACATGGCGATAAAGAAATCAATAACACATAAATGCAAATACATGCATGTGCCACTGCATGAGCGTGTCGCGAGCGTCCTCCTTACTCATGTGGACGAAGCGGTCGGCGTGCCAGTCGCGGACGCATTGAATACGTGCCTCGTAGTGCATGCCGGTCACCCTCTTCCTTGCAAGCTGGTGTAGGACATCATCGCACGCATTCTCCTTGCCCTCGGCCCTCTTGAAGTATTTCTGCAACCATGCACATAGGTAAAACAAGGGGCATTAGTGCAATTATTGTGAACCAAGGAGAGTGTATGAATGGTAAGAAGTCAAAAGTCACGTACCCAGAATTTGGCAACAACCATATCCGCCGCGGTGCCGCGGCCAAGAGGATCTTCCGCGAGGCTGTAGTGCGCCCACCTCCAAGCTACGTCGCAGCCACCAGTAGGGAAGTTGACTATCCCAGGGAAATACCACTAAGTAGGCCCCCAAGGATGTTCGAGTACCCACGTGGCGGTCTCTGCGTCGGGTCTTCAAACTGGAACGAGCTGCACCATGAAACGACAACATCAATATGTATGTGATAATAATTTTGATAATGACAAAATTGCGATAACGAAATGCCAAAAAATAACATGTACCTCCTTCCATAGGGCACAAGAACAACGTGCCTGTAGCGCCAGCTTCTCGGCGAGGGCTGTGTTATCCCACGCCGATATGGCTTCCTATCACGTGGCCTCGGCCTCTCCAAAGCTGGAACGTACTGTAATCCTCCGGCTGACACCACTCTAGGCTTGGATCAGGATCGAACACTAAGTTCCCCAACCCCTCATCCTCCAGAGGTCCTCCTCGTCCCCCTCCTCTCCTGGTCCTCCCCACCCCCCCTCCTCCTCCCCCCCTCCCCACCCACCTCCTCCTCTGGTCCTCCCCACCCACCTCCTCCTCCTCGTCATCATCATCGGCTGCGGGAGGGGGCTAGGACTAGGAGTGACCCCGCGTCGCATTCTTCCTACGCGGCCGCCCTGTGGGAGCGACAGGAGGGGGGCTAGGAGGGGGGTAGTAGCTCGGCCCCGCCTCGAAGTCCCTACACCTACCAAGTCCTTGAGCTTCTTTTTAAGACCGCCACCCCTTTTTTTGGCGGCATGCTTCAATCACCTGCAAACACAAATGAAGAGAGTGGTTTATTAGTACGCAATATTGTAAAGAGATAAATATTAGTGAAAGCAACAGAAATATAAGTAGATGAACATTAATGAAAGCAACAAATAATGCAAAAGGATGAACATTAATTAATTAGTGGAAGCAACAAATAGCTACCATAGAGTTCTCTCAAACATAGCACGGAGTTCTTACAAATAACCTAGCTAGACAATCTCTATTACACGGAGTTATTACAAATAGGCTAGCCTCACAATTACTACTACATAGATCGGTAGCCTGTGTCGCCATCCGTGATTGGACCGCGTGTCTCCTCATCGTCATCGAGGCTCGGCGAACCAATAATCATCAATGAAACCTGGAGGTGGTCCATCTGCATCGAGGTCAATCCCTGCTTTGAACGCCTCGAGCAAACTCGGGTCTTCCGGGGCACAAACATCCTCAGCTTCATCTTCTGCATTGTCTCCATCCATGCCCGCGTCTTCTTGTTCATCGTCTACGACCATGTCATCGATAGTCGGCAAGCCGATTGTGAAATGGCCGGGGAGCCCTTCTTCCTGATAAAACTCGACACTCCTTGTTGTGGGGTCTACGCGGCGGTAATCGTCCTTGTTTGGCGGGGGCGGCCTATTGCGTGAAGGCACCGTCATCACAACATCCCATCCATGTAGACGTTTTGTCGGGTTTCTGCACGCGTACGGGAGATAGAATACTTGAAAGGCCTGGGTTGCCAAGATGTACACATCCTCTCCCTTATAAACGGAGTTCCTTTCAACTTCGACCAACCCAATTTCAGGATCCCGTCTCACCCGACGTGGGTCAAACCAATGGCATTTGAAGACGACGGGATTTAGCCCTTTGTGAAACCCGTAATTCAGCTCGTATATACCCTCGACTCTTCCATAGTAATGGAGCCCATCATCACCTTGACATACCACCCCACTATTTATTGTCTTCGCGTTGGGCCGGCTTGTTGTGTATTGATGGGTCTGGCGATACCCGTTCACGTCATAGGAGTTGAACGCTTCTACGGAATGGTCAAAGCCCCTAGCAATTTTTCTTAGCTCTGACTTCATCTCTTTGTCAGTTCTTGCCTACAAGTTTAGCACAAGAAGTTTAGAACGAGAAATGACCGATAAATGTAGGAAGTGCTAGCTAATTTGGATAGAATAGTACCAAATTACAAAACCAGCTACTGAAACCGAAACCGCCTCCCTTAAAAATTTGCTTGGATTCTTCCGGGGTAGGCTCCCTGTGGGTATTCTTCCAATGTATAGCCTTGAATTTCCTATACCGATGAAAAGAGGAAGAGTTAGCCACGAACATACGAGTGAACGTTTGCGAATAATTAAATGGTTCGCACTTACTCGATGTACGGCTTCACTTCGACCATGGTGTTTAAGACATACGAGTGGATCAAGGTCCGCTCAGGTCCGTTCTGTACGGCTTCGAGCCACTTGACTTGCCACCAAGCCCCACGAAGATGCTAAGCTTGGGTACTTCTTCATTGTTGGCGGCATTTAAACGGAGGACCGGGTTGTGCTTTGTGGGAATGTTGGGATCATAGTGCTTAGTGGTGAAGTTTGCCACCTCCACGTTCGGGACTGCCTCGGCTATGGATGCTTCGATCTTGCATTTATTGCCAGTCATTTGAAGCTTTTGTGTTTCTCTCTCGGGACCAAACTGCCAACGGCCCCAATTCGGGCCCCCCTTTAAGCACTCCTCCGCGAGGTGCAGGATCATGTGTTGCATCGGATTAAAAAACCCTGGAGGAAAGATCTTCTCCAGATCGCAAAGCAACACGGGTGCCTCTTCATCCAGCTTCTCAATCACTTTAGTGTCTAACTCCCTAGCACAAATCTGGCGGAAGAAAAAACTCAACCTCGCTAGCACTCGCCAAGTCTTCTCGGGGACATAGCCTCGAATCATCACCGGCATTATCCGCTCAAGCCATATGTGGTAGTCATGACTCTTCGGTCCTTGTACTCGCAGCGTTTCAATGTTCAGGCCCCTCATCCGGTTGGCTGCGAACCCATCGGGGAAAAACAAGGAGTCCTTCATCCATTGGAAGACCTCCCTTTTTGGGCCTTTGTGAGGCAGAACGGAGCGTGTGGCTTAGTCCAAGTTTTTTTGGCACCATTAGGTGGCTGCATGTTCAACTCCGGCCTATCACACCACCTTTCTTGATCAATTCGAGCCTTTATGTTATCCTTCGTCTTCTCGGTGTCCACAATCGTGCTCCAAATGGCTTCACTGATATTCTTCTCGGTGTGCATTACATCAATGTTATGCGGGAGCTCGAGAAACTCAAAGTAAGGGAGCTTCCATAAGCACGGCTTGTGAGTCCATTGGTGTGTCTCCCCATATCCTAAGAAACCATTCCCATCAGGGCTAGGCTGAAGAGCATCTAACTCGGCCTTGATTTCCGTTCCGGTCTTCGGAATTGGCTTCGGGCCACGGACAACACGGCCTTTCTTGAAACTCTTTACATCACTCCTGTATGCATGCCTCCGCTCAAGGAACTGTCGATTCATCAAGCATGAATACTTGCCTCCCTTGTTTAGCCAGAAGAAAGTCACGGCCTGCCTGCGTGGGCAAGGCCACTTCCCATGTGTACACCACCCGCAGAACAAAGCACGTGCTGGCAGGTCATGCAGGGACGTGTGGTACCACACATACATATCGAAGTACTCCTTCTTTGATGCGTCATATGTTCGGATCCCGCGACCTTCCCAGCCACGAACCAAGTCATCCACCAGCGGTTCCAGGTACACATTCATGTTCTTGCCCGGGTATTTGGGCCCTGGGATTATCATCGACACAAACATGTTCTCTGATCTCATGCAGACGCCAGGGGGGAGGTTCATGGGAATAACAAACACTGGCCAACAACTGTATACTGCAGCCGACATACCATATGGATTGAACCCATCAGTTGATATCGCAACTGCTACGCTCTCGGGTCACCTGCTTTCAATGGAAATTTCTTCACAAAGTTCTTCCATGCAGTACCATCCGACGGATGTATCATCTTGTCGGTGTATCTGTTTCCTTCCACGGCCCACCTCATCTGTTGGGCGTATCCTCGGTCATGAAGAGCCGCTGGATCCTCGGTAGAAGCTGGAAGATAGCGGAGGATATTCTTGGCAACCGTGGTCTGCCTCTCTGACCATCACCATTGCGGTCCACCTCAAAGTACCTAGAGGAATTGCATTTGATGCAATAATTTGTGTCACGTGCTCCTCTCTGAATAGCATGCATCCCTTTGGACAAGCGTGTATCTGCTGAGATGACATCTTAAGGTCACTGAGCAATTTGGTCGAATAGTAGAAGTTTTGCGGCAAGAGGTGCCCTTTCGGCAGAAGGCTGCCTACGATGACCAGTTCATCGAACCCATCTCTGCACAAGTTCCTATGGCACTTCAAGGCCATAAGGCGAGCGATGGCATCTAGTTGGGTAACCTCTGTATTTTCATGTAGGGGTTTCTGCGAAGCAAACAGAGCCTCATAGTACTCCTTTGTGTTTTCCTCCGGGTCCTCACTTGTCTCCGCATCCTGAGGTGTCTCCACCTCTACATGAGAGCTTTCGGGCACATTACCATTAGCCAAGTTTTCTAAGCACCTATCAAAAAGTGTCATATTCCCCCTAGGTTGAATCCTACCTCCTTCCTAGCACGTTTCTTTGCCTTTTCTCCATGGTAAGTCCAAATCCTGTAGGACGGTGTGAACCCAAACTTGATCAGGTGCATACTCATAGTTTCCTTGTCCTGTGCCTTTCGGTTAGCGCACTTACTACAAGGGCACCAAACACTTATAGGTCTGCTAGGGATGGCAAACGCCCTATCCACAAACTGCTCGGTCTTTTCTCCCCATTCATCAGTATAGTTCCACTGACTGATTCTGCCATCGTACATCCAGCCACGATTATCCATCCTCTAATCGGCAACAAAACAGACGAACATAGCATTTATATATCAAATAGGAAATAAATGCATCATATCTTTATTTTTTTACGCGTGCATCAACCTGAAACTCTACTAGGTGGGCTCCTAGCAGCCGGATCCGTAGAGTGACGTTCTCCCAGCTCTACCCCGATCCGAGACAGAATTTCGGCACCTCCCCGCTGCTCTCCGATACACGTCTCGGCAAAGCCGAGAGGGGTGTGCATCCGGAGAACAACGGGGGCGCTACCGAAATCCTGTCTCGGATCGGGGTAGAGCACGGAGAACGTACCCAACTACGCATCCGGCATCCCGATAAATGCCGTAGAGTTACGGTTCATAATATGCGAGACCACTAATGCATATTTATCCGCGTAACCCTTACGGTCGGGAAGAGACGCCTAGGTATCGCGACAGACTTGGTGATCTAGACATAAAGAAAAAACCTAGGTACAAGAGAGGCGAACGGATTCTCACCCTCGAAGCGTGACCGACAGCCGGTGAAGAAGACCAACGACCCTCTGAGAGAATCGTCGAAGAAGATCCGAAACGCCCCGTCAAACACCCCCGCGACGCCGCCCCTCGTGTCCACCTCGAAGCATCGCCTGCATAACAAAAAAAATAGTCATGCAAGTGAACAAGAATTTTTTACAATAGTGGTATAACAATATTACTTCACCATAAAGAATTTCCTTCCGACACATTATCTTATATCTACCATATGTGCCTAGTTTTAACATATCCGTATCATAAAACAACTATGCTAAAACAGGCACAAGGGTCATAAAACCGCTTTCAGCAGATGCATAGGCAATATATCATCTACATGTAACAACTAAGGCGTATCCAAGATGGTCAATATTTAATTTGAAATTTTACACACATATTTTTGCACAATTGTTGCATTTGAGCATATACTCCCGCGTATGCCGTCAATAGCTGGTTCTATGCGACAGGAGGGGTTAAACTTCAGGGGTAAAAGCGTGCGTGAACCAAAAATCCATCCTCCCGAGAAATCGAAATCGAAATCGAAATCAGAGGAAATCCATCCCCTACCCAAACGCCGGCCCCTTCCACTTTCCCCCATTTCATCCCCCCGACAACGCCGCGCCGCCGCTCGCTGATGCTCCTCCTCACTCGCCGGCCACCCTAGACCGCGCCCCTCACCGGCGTCGAAGCCCGCCCCTATTTCCTTCCTTCCTTCCACGCCGCAGCCCCCTCTCTCTCTCTCTCTTACCATTCAATACCAGCGCCGCCGCCTACCCAACGCCGGCCCTCTTCTCTCGCCCCAACCACATCCACCCTCCACCGCCGCCCTCCGCCCTCCAGTCCACCCCGTACACGTCGCCATGGACCATTTCCCCAGTCCCACCTGCTAGGGTTCGGAGGCAACCAACTCCCTCCTGATTTTCCGCCGGGCCTCCGTCTACCGACCCAGCTCTCAGCTCTCCTTCTCGTCCCCGATCGCCGCCCACCGCGGCCGGCGGCAGACCCGCGCGTCGGCGTCCGCCACGGACCGGCACTGCTGGGCGCCGCTGCCGCTGCCGCTGCGGCTGCCGCTGCCGCTGCCGCTGCCGCTGCGCAAGGTGCCGGGCGACCACGGCCCGCCGCTGCTGGGCGCGCTCAAGGACCGGCTCGACAAAATCCTAGGCGGCTAAGCGGAAGCGGGGGCTCACCTGGAGGAAGTGGAGGACGGACGGCGAGCTCCCAGCGGCGGCGGAGGAGCGCGCGGGGATCCTCGGCGGGCGCGTCCTGTAGAGGCGGCGGCGGTGGGCACGGGGGCTTGGGCGGGGAGGAGGTCCTCGCGCGCTTCGCCGGAGGGGCAGAGGGGGAGAGGAGGTGGGCGGCGGCTGTGTGGGCGGTGGGGGTGGCGCCGGCGGCTGGCCGGAGGGGCAGAGGGGGAGCAGGAGGTGGGCGGCGGCGCTCGGTGCGTGTGGGGGGAGGAACTAGGCAGCGCGCGGCTCGATCGATTAGCCAATTCACCTGGTCGGGACCGACTCGATTTAGGTCAAGTACGTTGTCTTTGCCGTGCGCAAGTCTTTGCCGTGCGGCAGGGTGGCTTTGCCGTGCGGCTAGGACTTTGCCGTGCGCAAAGCCCCTTTGCCGTGCGGCAGCCCTCTTTGCCGTGCGCTTACGCACGGCAAACATTTTTTTTTACCATTTTAATTATGAACAACATTGAGTAGTATTTCAAAATTATACTAAAGCTGTTTTTTGAACATGTGTATTATTTATTAATGTATGTATCATGCTTTTCAATGAAAAAGTACATTGTTGCATGTCGCGCGGAGAAATCTAGGGTGTAGACCCGCCGGGGCACACATATCGCTGTTTTGTGGGGAGGAGGAGGAGAACGACCGCCGGAACACCGGAACCCCACCAAACCTTGCATGTGGACCTATGATATGTGTCAAAGTGTGGTGCAAGGTGTAATGGTGCAAAAGTAGCTCCCCTAAACCCTAAACCTAAGGGGAGGCTTCGAGGCCTAAACCCCTCTAAATCCCTAAACCACGACCAGATGAGAACCATGCATCATAAACCCTAACCTAACCCTAAACCCTAAACCTATACCTAACCATAAATACTTACCCTTTAACCTAAACCTAGCCCTAGCCCCTAAACCCTAGCCCTAACCCTACACCTAACCCTAACCAGTAGACCAGGCACACAGTCGATCGTGTGATAATGGCTCTAGCTGCTGGTATATGTGCCAAAGGGTCCCAATCTTTGGTTCTCCATGTGTATATGTACTAAACAAACATAAAGGAATGAAAAGTTACATTGGTGCACCCTCGCGCGGAGAAATCTAGGGGGTAGACCCGCGGGGCACACGTTCCGTTGTTTTGGGGGGGGGAGGGGGATAACGACCGCACGGAACCCCACCAAACCTTGCATGTGGACCTATTCTATGTGTCAAAGTGTGATGCAAGGTGTGATTCACAAAATGGTGCATGGCATGGATCCCCGGTCGACATTCCTCACCTTCGGGCGATAACACATGATTCATGGACGTGTCAAGTGTCCCGCGCGGGTATATCGGGGGCTGATGTGCCAGGTGCCACACATGGTTTTCCATATGTCCATGGACTAAACAAACCTAAACCTATGAAAAGTTACATTGGTGCACCCTCGCGCGGAGAAATCTAGGGGTAGACCCGCCGAACACACGTTCATTGTTTGGGAGGAGGATAACGACCGCCGGACAGCCCCACCAAACCTTGCATGTGGACCTATGATATGTTCCAAAGTGTGGTGCAAGGTCTAATGGTGCAAAAGTAGCTCCCCTAAACCCTAAACCCTAGAGGCTTAGGGCCTAAACCCCTCTAAATCCCTAAACCACAACCATGAGCTGAGAACCATGCATCATAAACCCTAACCCTAACCCTAAACCCTAAACCTAAACCTAACCATAAATACTTACCCTAACCTAAACCCTAGCCCTAGCCCTAAACCCTAGCCCTAACCTACACCTAACCCTAACAGTGGAGCCAGACCGTCGATCGTGTGATAATGGCTCTAGCTGTGGTATATGTGCCAAAGGGTCCCAATCTTTGGTTCTCCATGTGTATATGTACTAAACAAACCTAAAAGAATGAAAAGTTACATTGGTGCACCCTCGCGCGGAGAAATCTAGGGGGTAGACCCGCGGGGGCACACATTCCATTGTTTTGGGGGGAGGAGGGGATAACGACCGCAGGAGCACGGAACCCCACCAAACCTTGCATGTGGACCTATTCTATGTTTCAAAGTGTGGTGCTAGGTGTAATTCACCAAATGGTGCATGGCATGGATCCCAGTCTGACATTCCCTACCTTCGATAACAGATTTCTGGACGTGTACGGTGAAGTGTCCCCGCGGGTATATCGGGGGCTAGACTGTGCCAAAGGGTACCACACATGGTTTTCCATATGTCCATGGACTAAACAAACCTAAACCTATGAAAAGTATATTGGTGGAACCTCGCGCGGAGAAATCTGGGGGGTAGCCAGCTAGTCATTTGTTTTGGGGGAAGGAGGACGGCCGCCGGACACCGGAACCCTGATATATGTGGGGGATGAGCATGGAGACTAATTTTGTATTTCACATAGTGTAATAAATAGTCATCAAAAAGAAAAACTAATTAACAAAATAAATATAAGTAGTAGATGAAATAAAATAGTTAGAAAAACAAAAAAAAAAGTATAATGGCGCACGGCAAAGGGAGAAGCGCACGGCAAAGGACCCTTTGCCGTGCGGCAGAGTTCTTTGCCGTGGGCTTACGCACGGCAAAGAATTTTTTATTTTTACCATTTTAATTATCGATAACATTAAGTTTTATTTAAAAATTATATTAAACTTGTTTTTTCAAAATGTGTATTATGTAATAATATATGTCCCATGCTTTTCAATAAATATGTGATTCAATCCGGTTCACCTCACGCGGAAAAATCAAGGGGTAGACGCAACCGATTGCTAACGCGGGGTTGCAGATCAACCCGAAATCCCTAACCATAACCCTTAACCCTAAACCTTACCCTAACCCTAAATCATAACCTAAAGGAATGAAAAGTTACATTGGTGCACCCTCGCGCGGAGAAATCTAGGGGGTAGACCCGGGGGCTACGTTATTTGTTTTGGGGGAGGAGGGGATAACGACCGCCGGAGCACCGGAACCCACCAAACCTTGCATGTGGACCTATGATATGTGTCAAAGTGTGATGCTAGGTGTAATGGTGCAAAAGTAGCTCCCCTAAACCCTAAACCTAAGCTGGGAGGCTTCGAGCCCTAAACCCCTCTAAATCCCTAAACCACGAGCCGGAGCTGCAGAACCATGCATCATAAGCTAACCCTAACCCTAAACCCTAAACCTATACCTAACCATAAATACTTACCCTTTAACCTAAACCTAGCCCTAGCCCCTAAACCCTAGCCTAACCCTACACCTAACCTAACCAGTAGACCAGGCACACCGTCGATCGTGTGATAATGGCTCTAGCTGGTATATGCCAAAGGGTCCCAATCTTTGGTTCTCCATGTGTATATGTACTAAACAAACATAAAGGAATGAAAAGTTACATTGGTGCACCCTCGCGCGGAGAAATCTAGGGGTAGACCAGTGGGGCACACGTTCCATTGTTTTGGGGGGAGGAGGGGGATAACGACCAGCACCGGAACCCCACCAAACCTTGCATGTGGACCTATTCTATGTGTCAAAGTGTGATGCAAGGTGTGATTCACAAAATGGTGCATGGCATGGATCCCAGTCTGACATTCCTCGCCTTGACGATAACATATGATTCTGGACGTGTCTGTGAAGTGTCCCAGCGGGTATATCGGGGCTAGACTGTGCCAAAGGGTGCCACACATGGTTTTCCATATGTCCATGGACTAAACAAACCTAAAATGAAATTAAATTGGTGCTCGCAGAAATCTAGGGGAGTAGACCAGTAGCCACCCATTGTTTTGGGGGGAGGAGGGGGATAACGACCGCCGGAGCACCGGAACCCCACCAAACCTTGCATGGACCTATGATATGTTTCAAAGTGTGGTGCAAGGTCTAATGGTGCAAAAGTAGCTCCAAACCCTAAACCCTAAGGGGGAGGCCTCCCCTAAACCCTAAACCACGGCGGCAGGAGCTGAGAACCATGCATCATAAACCCTAACCCTAAACCCTAAACCTAAACCTAACCATAAATACTTACCCTTTAACCTAAACCCTAGCCCTAACCCTACACCTAACCCTAACCGGTAGACCCAGACACCGTCGGTCGTGTGATAATGGCTCTAGGTGCTGGTATATGTGCCAAAGGGTCCCAATCTTTGGTTCTCCATGTGTATATGTACTAAACAAACCTAAAATAATGAAAAGTTACATTGGTGCACCCTCGCGCGGAGAAATCTAGGGGGTAGACCCGCCGGGGCACACGTTCCATTGTTTTGGGGGGAGGAGGGGGATAACGACCGCCGGAGCACCGGAACCCCACCAAACCTTGCATGTGGACCTATGATATGTGTCAAAGTGTGATGCAAGGTCTAATGGTGCAAAAGTAGCTCCCCTAAACCCTAAACCTAAGCCGGGGCTTAGAGCCCTAAACCCCTCTAAATCCCTAAACCACGCCGGATGAGAACCATGCATCATAAACCTAACCCTAAACCCTAAACCTATACCTAACCATAAATACTTACCCTTTAACCTAAACCCTATCCCTAGCCCTAAACCCTAGCCCTAACCCTACACCTAACCTAACAGTAGACCAGACAGTCGATCGTGTGATAATGGCTCTAGTGCGGTATATGTGCAAAGGGTCCCAATCTTTGGTTCTCCATGTGTATATGTACTAAACAAACCTAAAAGAATGAAAAGTTACATTGGTGCACCCTCGCGCGGAGAAATCTGGGGGTAGACCCTGGGGCACGCGTTCCATTGTTTGGGGGGAGGAGGGGAGAGCCAGCCGAAGCACCGGAACCCCACCAAACCTTGCATGTGGACCTATGATATGTGTCAAAGTGTGATGCTAGGTGTAATTCACCAAATGGTGCATGGCATGGATCCCGGTCTGACATCCTCACCTTGGCGATAACATTATGATTCTGGACGTGTACGGTGAAGTGTCCCACGCGGGTATATCGGGACTGTGCCAAAGGGTGCCACACATGGTTTTCCATATGTCCATGGACTAAACAAACCTAAACCTATGAAGGTATATTGGTGGAACCTCGCGCGGAGAAATCTAGGGGGTAGACCATCCAGGGCCCACAGACGCCGTTTTTAGGGGGAATGACCCAGGAGCACCGAAATGCAACCAAAACTTGCAACTGGACCTAAAACCTACCCTAACAAACCTAAGAGAATGAAAAAGTACATTGTGCACCCTCGCGGAGAAATCAACGGGGGTAGACCCGCGTCCCGTATTTGGGGGAAGGAGGGGGACGGCCGCCGGAGCACCGGAATATATGTGGGGGATGAGCATGGAGACTAATTTTGTATTGCACATTGTCTTAAGTAACACTAATAAATAGTCATCAAAAAGTAAAACTAATAAAAAAATAAATATAAGTATTAGATGAAATAAAATAGAAAGAAAAACAAATAAAATGAAGTATGGCGCACGGCAAAGAAGGAGTGCACGGCAAAGGCGTCTTTGCCGTGCATTTTCTGGCCGCACGGCAAAGGAAGCCCACGGCAACCCAGTCCTTTGCCGGCACAGTTTCTTTGCCGTGCGGCCTCTGTGGCTTTGCCGTCATGGTTTCTTTGCCGTGCGCGTTTGGGAACTTTGCCGTGCGAGGGACGTTGCCGTGCGGCATGGGTGAGGTTGCCGTGCTCTTTATCTTTGCCGTGCGCCACCCTGTAACTTTGCCGTGCACATATTCTTTGCCGTGCGTGCCTATTGCGGCGCACGGCAAAGAATTCTTTGCCGTGCGGTGCCTCACGGCAATGATATGCTGCACGGCAGCGCCTGATTTTCCTGTAGTGCGACGCGGTCCAGCTACATGAGAAAGCGTGGCTATCGATGGGATCTAGGTTGCTCAGCAAGATGTCCTATAAATCACAACATGTTACACGATTATGATCAGCTATAGAACAAACTAGCAATAATGACCGGCGCGGCGGCACGCCGCGCCATATGGTGGCTCACCAATGGAAATGCTTAGCAGTTCTAAATGTTTTGTGGGCTTGAAATTCTTTGTGAAGAAAAATAAACAAGTACCATGAAACATTTCACTGAAATAAGCCTGTATGTTGTGTTACATGTTAAAATCAACCTAATTGCAATGAAAATTTTCTATTGGAAATGGCATCACATGTTAATATCGCATGTGAACATTTTTGGGCATGAAAAGAGGAAGCCAAAAATGCTACACATCTATCTGTTGGTTCCCTTTATATACACCTCTTGGCCCTAGTTCTAAGATTGTCCTTCCGCATCTCAGCTCAGCTCATGAGTACCTAGGCTGCTTCCGCATCTCAACTCAGCTCATCAGTACCCAAGCTGCCACATAGAATTTTTTTGTAAGCAAATGTAGAAATGAACAGTATGTCGAAGTCCCATTACTCGAGTGATGAAGTTGATTACCTTCCCTTCCAAGTCGTTGAGCACACACATGATATTTCCATCCTTGGACAACGGGCCCACTATTGATCTTTTTGCTGTCGCCACTCTGATCCCATCAAGAAGTGCCGCAAACGATGCGACGACCATTTGTCAAGGCGGGCTGCAAACAAAACAATTCAATTTAGCTTGTAAGCCATCGGATGAACACTTGTACTGTAATAGGAATTGGTATCTAGAATTGCTATCTCAATATCACCCATGTTCCATGTTTATGTTCTCTAGTCCTCCCAAGGGATGTAGTGCCCGAGCATTCTACTCAGACTTGCCAGATGGTTTCATGCTACGGTGGAAAAAAATCTTAACCTCTTTCTGACTATCATTAGTTTACTCAAACTGAGATGATAAAAGTTCCCAGACTAATCTGCTGCTTAGATTAAGAGCAGTTGCAAAATCAAAAGTCCTCATAGTTGATATTTTTGTAAATGCATTTTCTGCTTAAAAGGGAAAATCTCACATTAGTGCAATACTCGTATTAGAAGTTTTGTACAAAGTGTGCAGTCCCATTGCTTAAGACGAATGTCTCTGAAGATCCAAGAGATGATAAGTAAAATTACAGGATTTCAAACGACAACGACGAACAAATTATATAAGTTGAAGAGAAAATGATATAAAAATGACATAGAAATGACATCACATTTTGTTATGTGAAACTAATGCGTATATATATTAAAAATTGTTCTGTAGATTGGAAAAATATTTTTTACAGATTCTGATCACTCGCCCTTTCTACACTGAGAACTGATCGGCAGGGACTTAATGAGTTAAAAAAATAAAAAAAATCATATGCTTAGCTTCCATATAAATATTGGTTCTCCTAGCTGTAGTAAAGGAGAATCAGAAAAGGACTACATGGAATGCGGAAATGTGATCAACCAGCAAGGGCAATTCATTTTATAGTGAGCACACTTGGTTTAGAAGGCAGTATAACAGGTCTAAAAAAACAGGACATGAGTTTCCATCATTTTCTCTTATTTTGGCTGTGTTCTGATTCTATATTTCGATACTGAGTGCATACCACTACTGGGAAAGGTATTTCATAAAATTTATTAAAGACACCGATTACGTAAAACTATTTGGAAAGGCATCATAGGATTTTAGCAGCAGAGAATAATTTATATACCGAGAACAACAGATCCCTGAACATGATTGCTCAAAATGACCCACCTTGGCTTGTACCATACTCTTGAGAATATAGTTGTATCAGCATGTCCTAGTAGGCAAGCTCTGAATCTGCGCAATTATCATATCAAAGGTCACAAAATGAAAAATAAAATCAGAAGAATAAAGTGATGAATCATGAGTAACTCACAAATTCTATTGAAGTATTTATGCATAATATTATGACCTCTTACTCTCATGATACCAAGATGAGATGAAGATATGTAAAGTGGAGCTGGATATGACGACATTGAAAAACTCTTATGCAATGTTCAATTTCATCAAAAGTCTATCTTGTCAGTTCAGTTCAGGCCATGTAGGTGCCTTATTGTTCAGTTAATAAAGTCATGCGACTCCTAAGAGAACATATTGCTTGATCATACATTCATACATACGTCACTGTACAGCTGGCATCTAGTACCGAGTAAAGCATGGAATGCTGGAGTTTCTGTACTGGGTGCATTCTAAGATAGTTGACCAAATTTGGTCCACTCTTTCAATATTGATGCACACACGTGCCAAAATGGGAGTGGGTCAGCTGAAGACAATTAGGTCTCCTTTGTTGAAATTAACACGACAGAAGTACTGAAAGCCCATGACAATCCTACAACTATATCCTTCGGTCTACTTTTCCTGAGTGCATCCCAAGATAGTGCCCAGTTTTAAGGTAAAAATGGATCAATGTTTCTTCGAATTGAAGCAGTACAATCGATGGAAATAGAAGAATGGCGATAAATCAAAGACAACACAAGCATATCAATATACAGTTTGAACTTCACCCAAGCATCCTTTAATTTTCACCCTAGATAAGATATGCAGTGAGAAAATATATCCATCCTGTCCTAAGGGTTACAGCTGCTTAATAAAAGTCAGTCTATTTTGAATTATCTAGGAAAACCAGCGATGTTTTTATGGAACAGAAGATAATCAGTGGGACAAAATCCTATTTGCCTAGACCACTTCCATTTTCATGACATAAATATTATCCTATAGTACATATATGACATGCACATTGGGAATTGCAGGTTCTCAAAATAGTTTTTCAACTTGGAAGCACAATAGTGCCAAAGAATTGGTCCATCATAGGTATAAGTGCAACCCAAATTTCAACTTTGACACATAATAGCAATGTTACCGTACTTGTTCATGGCTCGCCGGCAAGTGCAGCAGTAACAAAGAGCACTTTCATGTTCACAACCTTAGAAGGCTCTGTGTTAGTTGTCTCTCTCGCGAGCCAATGCAGTAGTACCAATTGGGACGCCATCAGAAAACACGATAGGTCGGGATAAGTAAGAAAGTAGCCTGAAGAAAAAGCACAAACAGATAGGCTGAGTGAGCAATTCATGATGCCAACTGTTTTATGTGCTAAGTGCTAATTGCCTCCGCTTGGTACAGAAAAATGCAATGGAACTTAAGTGTTGAACACTTTGCAAGGGACATGACCCAAAACTTGCTTCCTCTTTTATTCAAGTACATTTCAAAAACAGTTAATTTGTTGCATGTTTAATGGTTATACCTGTGCAACCAACTTTTGGCAGAATATAATCTAATATCACAAGTTATGTTACATCTCCATAGCTAAGAGGGTTGCCATTTCACAACCTACCTCTTCGGTGGAAAATTGGTCAAATATAATTGGAAAAAGCAAAGCATCTCTAAAAATGCTTGGATGGTCGACTGCAGCCCATTAATTTGTAATCAACTAAGTAATTAGAATTAAATTCACTTGTAGAAAGCTTGGTAGGATAGCAGAGTCAACAACTACAGTGAAATGATTAAAAAATTTAAGAGGGTACATGATTAGAATGGACCCAAAATGCCACACCCAACTCAACACAAATACCAAGAAAATCTCAAAGTTTCAGTTAGCTTATATATGGACAAACAAACAATCTTTTATAGGTTTTCCTTCTCACCGTAGATTAGGACGTCAGACAGCTTGTGGGACGCAGCTGAGAGCCTGAGGTGCAAGTTGTCCCCCGTAAGATGCAGACACAGATGGCATCAACGATTGGACATTCGACTGACAGCATTGCTGGCGTGCTTCCCATGACCTCCTAGCACCCTCGCGGGCACAATTTCCAACTGCAAGCCCTACCTAAGTAAAATTGACTTGATTAGATAATAGTTTGATCTAGCTCTTGAATGAAAATAAAGAGTGTAAAAGGGTATGGACAAAATGCTTGGCAGCCAGGTTAATAAATACATCTGAAAAAAAATTGTGTGCATCTTTAATCAACTGATGCTATGTGTCAACAAATAATAAACAAATGCTCAAAATCGTTCTTTTCTTGTGGAAGAAATATGTAGGCAGGAAAGTGTCTCCTAGCATAAATTGTGTATGTATTGCATTAGCTTTCATAAAAATATGTTACGGTTTGCTATTTTGATACAATCTACAGGTAATGTACATTTTCCCTTAAGTAACTGAAACCAAATTCAGAATTACCCATAGAAAAGAATATAGCCCAATATCCAGAGAAAGAACTAAAAACTGAAGAAAATGTTAGTATTATTGGATCCAAAATTCTTGCTAACCTTCCCCTGATTGTTTATGTTCATCTTTTTTCTGTTCTAAATCTTGGCCTCATCATTCTCGAAAAAAAAAATCTTGGACTCATGGTTGGATTTCGTCCCACCTGAAAAATCAACCACTCAACTCGATTCAAATCTGAGATACAATCTATATGAAGTTAAGCATCCACCGCAGGAAGTCACATCCAGGAACATAATATTTAAGTATGCAACCTAGATTCAAATCTGAACCAGCAAGGCACCAAGAAAGAGAAATTTAGAAGATAAAAGGTCCAAACGTTTACCTTATTTATAGGGAAAGTCTGGGATGCACCCATCAAAGAGTAAATCGCAGGGGAAGAGGGTCACGATTGAAATCTAGCAGTGCAGGCCTGTGGTGGCAGCGGGGGCAACTGACGTCCAGCCATGCTCCTCCCCTCCACCACCTCCTCCTTCCCGCTCGCCAAGCTCGTCGTGCTTGCCGTCCATGAGTCCCCCCAAAGCCGCAGCCGCTCGGGCCGTCCGGAAGGAGCTCGGCGAGTGCGTACAGATCCTGGGGCAGGGGCGGAGCCTCGCGTGGAGGAGCGAACCCGGACCTTCCCGCCCCGTGGCTGCCTTCCCTAGGTGATCTCGGCGCCTTAATCCCAGCTTGCCTGCGCCACCCTGGGCAATCCCGTCGCCGCCATCTCCCCTAGGTTCTCCAGGCGCGCCTCCCCATACTTGCCGCCATCCCCATCTAAAGCGCCGGCTAGTGCTCGGGCATCTGGCTCCCGCTGCCCCTTGCAGCCGCACGGGCCGGCCAAAGGTCGAGCCAGCGGCAAGTGGAGGCCGGCATGGCGCCAGCCATCTAATCGCGGCTCAGGCCCCAGCCAGCCGCACTGGTGGTCGTCGTGCACCCACCCGGCAAACCATACATCCGAGGAGGGGAGCTACCGTGGCGGGGGACGATGGAATCGCCTCGGTGACGACCACATCATCCGAAAACCTGACGACGCATGCCGCCGGCCACTGAAGGCGAAGGGCTTGCGCGGGGAAGAATCCAGATAAGAGGAAGATGAAGGGAGGATGTGATACGTGGGACTCGAGGAGAGTTTTCTAGAGAGGTCAAAAGCGGTGCGGCAGGAATATATCCACCACGCGGATGCCAGACAAAATCTGAAACTGATCAGCAGCAAAAGCTACAAAAATAATGTACAACAAAACTCCGTAAGTCTTCACAAAAATTCTTAGATGGCACCTAAACTGCACACAAGAAAAAATCAACGAAAATCAACATGAAAACCAAGTACGTGTCAGCTGCATGTTAATCCGAAAAAAAATCCAAAATTAGGAGAATAAAGATGTTTGTTAAGGTTTAATATAGTAGTTATATATTCGGCTGTTAAAGATAATATTGAGAAACCCCGTGAACCAAAGGTGACATATCAAATTCCTATTGGTATTGCCAAAAGAGCTATGAAACTAACTTTTATAGGGATAAAAGTCAAACTTCTATGAGACATTTACATGCCATTGAATATCTATGCTCTCTATTGTATTCATCATGATGAAGTGAAGAGGAAATTACTATATCTATCTCTTTCTGGTGTTGCTCGCATATGGTTTAGATGTCTGAATGATAAATGTCGTCTTGATTGGGAATGTCTGAGGAAATTCTTCTATCTTACATATTATACTCCTAAAGAAGCTTATGATGATCGTTGTCATATTTATAATTTTTGGTCTCATGTTGAAGAAAGTATTGCTCAAGCTTGGGAGAGGCTTAATGAACGCATCCGTAAGAAACCTTGTCGTGGTATTCCTGATAGTCTTATATTGATCTATTTCTATGCGAGGCTACCCCAACACCATAGATATTTTCTGAATAATTCATCTGAAGGGAGTTTTACTAATAGAAATTAACAAGAATCAATGAGATTTATTGGATACTATTGCTAATAATACTTCTGCATGGGATCTTGATAAAGGTAACCAATCTCATTTTGAATATGAATATGCATGTGTAGAGAATTTCTTTACTATTATATTATTTGATGAGTTAAAGAATAGATTTGGCCTTGATTCTCATGTATTAATTGAAGTTACTAAATCTTTTGCTAACCATTTAAATGTTCATGTAAAGGGATTTTAGAATGTGCATTGTTGAGTACAACCCAGCATGATTCAGTACAACCCAGCCGAAAATGCAACTCTACATATACGAGGGTGTACTGGCTTATCCTGAACGCCCAATGGTGCGTTGAGATTCGTGCAAGTTTTAGATAGTTTGTAGGAAACACCCTGGGCTATACCTCTTTCATATCTGTCAGCCCCTCTCTTTTTCACATAGCAATCTTACATTCTATAGAAAATGTACAGAAATATTTTGATTGGTTTTGTTCTGTCATATTAATTGTTCATGAGAATGAACAAAAAAGTAACCTTTTCCAGTACGTTAATAAGACCTGGAAGTTTCTTTGTCCAGCATACATAATCAGTTCCATTCGGTTAGTTCAGGAATTAGCACGGAATTAGTAATGAATTAGTACTGAACATGATACTACATACTATTATCAGTTAGTACAAAACTCAGTTTCATTCGGATTGGATCTGTTGAGTATAGGAATTAATACACACATAAGTACATAATAAGTTGGAAAATCACGAACTGAACTTTTCCTGATTTTGTTCAATGTTCAAGGAAGAGGGTGAGGGAGACAAGAAAAAAAAAAGGAAATCAGAAAGGAAATTCAGATCAGATTAGGAAGATGGATCCAGACATGGGAACAACGTGAGCATCTAGACCATAAACGTACAGGTTGTTTTCTGCAAAACGTACACGCGCGAATCGACGGTGGGGATAAACCCGGGACGCCCACGACTATATCTACAGGAATGGGGCTATATGCCGAGGGCCGGGAACCCTCGGCGTAGCATGCTTTGGCCCTCGGCGTAGGCTATGCCGAGGGCCGCCCTCGGCATAGCTCCTCGGCGTGTAAGTCCCTCGGCAAGGCACGCCGTCGGCGTAGCCCGGCCCTCGGCGTAGCACGCTACGACGACGGCAAACCCTCGGCATAGACTTTTAAAAATTCAAATTTCCGGTTTCCAAAAAATTCAAAAAAAAATTCGAAAAAAAAATATTTTTTCTATATGCCGACACAAAACCTAGGCATAGACTTTTAAAATTTTTAAATTTTAATTTCTTTTACACAATTTTTTCCTTTTTTTCCTTTTTTTCTTTTTTTTACTTGTTTATCTTTCACCCAATACACTTTTAACTCTAACTACACTTAATCTTATGTCAAATTACAATCATGGTTAAACTTCCCGGTCACCCATCCTCACACTACTCCATTTCAACGCTTAACTTCTTGGTTCCATTCGGATGAGCTTCCATTATAGAATTGACACCTCTTGCTGATAATAATAGCATATCAACCCTATTAACCCTTGAACCGTGATGCACACTTCTTTATTTTTGAATCCCAAACAATTACTTAAGTAGACAACAACGAATATATATAAGTAATAATAATATTGAATTCAAATAAAAATAAAATGATTTTATTTTTTGGTCTTTTTTCTTTTAATATGAATAATTAATATCTTTAAATCGGAAAATCAAAATTCCACAAATAATATGTCTAAATCGATCAGAAAAATGAGAGGAATCTAAATATAACATACATATCATCATTTGAACCTAAAAATTAGAGAAATCCAAATATGACGCCCAATTTGCCATGTGGCCAAAACAGCCCCCTCGCGAGATGCGAAATGGCCGTATCAGGCGGGGTGCACCGTTCGCCAACACGCTAAACGCACAAAAATTAGCACATAAAGTGATGTGTTATAGACATAAAAACATTTTTTGCGGAATTTATTGAGCGACGGAAAGTGTACCCCTAGTTCAAATCCTCAGTTTCCAGCGGATTCGGCGGACACCGAGAAGCCGCATGGATTCCCAGATAGCTAGCGCGCACATATGACATGTGATATGTGGTGCGAAGGCGGTGTCCTACCACTACGCGGAGGTCTCGCGCAATACTAAAATGCGCCCCATGTACGCTTCACAAAATAAACCCGTTTTGGTACCCCGAAAATGAAAAAACCATCGCCCATCGGTCGGATTGGAAATCCGCTCGGGGCCTTGCTTCCCATCCTAGGGACCACGCACATGCCAAATATGGCCTTCCGATAAACTATGCGGTGTCACGGGACATTTCCTACTCATTTGCCCTAAAAGCCATAGAACTCTGATAGCCCTGTTTGTGAAGGGTTTTCCAAAATAATTGCCGTATCCTAATTCCGACTTTTGTAGTGGTTACTAGAACACATAAAATGACGCCATGCGGCTCCGCGGGATTGACTTTTTTTAAATTGTCATTTGGCCAAAACGGGCCCCCACGGAGATGCGGTATGTTCGCGCTGGTGCACCGTTTACCATCGCTAAACGGACAAAAATTGGCATATAAATTGATATGTCATAGACCTAAAAACATTTTTTGCGGAATTTATTGAGCGACGGAAAGTGTAGCCCTAGTTCAAATCCGGTCACTTTCCACGGATTCGGGGACACCGCAGAAGCCGCATGGATTCCCAGATAGCTAGCGCGCACATATGGCATGTGATATGGGGTGCGAAGACGGTGTCCTACCACTACGCGAGGTCTCGCGCAATACTAAAATGCGCCCCATGTAGTTCCTTCACAAAAAACCTGTTTTGGCACCCGAAAATGAAAAAACCATCGCCCATGGGTCGGATTGGAAATGCGCTCCCGGGCATTGCTTCCCATCTCAGGGACCACGCACGTGCCAAATATGGTCTCGTTCCGACAAACTATGCGGTGTCACGGGCCGTTTCCTACTCATTGCCCTAAAAGCCAATCCGGACTTGATAGCCCTGTTCGTGAAGGGTTTTCCAAAATAATTGTCGTATCACAATTCCATCTTTTGGAGTGGTTACTAGGACACATAAAATGATGTCATGCGGCTCCGCGAGATTTTCTGACTTCGTTTAAATTGCCATCTGGCTAAAACGGGAACATGAGAACATATAAGAAAGTGATTGAATTGTTTCTATGTTAACATGTTATTCTACATGATTCAAATATGCATGATTTTGACATAAACGGATAGAGGATGTTTTTCTGAACATTTTGATACCTCATACGCATTTTTCTGACATCATATGAATTAGTTATGATTTTTACAAAATTAGACAAATTTGAAAAATAGCCTACGCCGAGGGTGGCGCGCGTGTTCGCTGGCCAAAGATATGCCGAGGGCTGCCCTCGGCGTAGAGGTCGCTACGCCGACGGCCACGTTTCGCCGAGTGTTGAAAGGGCAGGCTGGCCTGGCCGGGCCATACGCCGACGGCCCCGACTTTTGGCCGCTCTACCTCCTTCTTTTAAACTACTGGCCAAGACGACGAGCAAGGAGAGCCTAAGCTATCCATACCATCCTGCAGTTCTCATATCTTATCTAATTAGATCCAGTCATCGTGATGAGCGACCAGACCCAGCCCGTCCGCCCCGGCGACGTGTACCCGCCCACCGCCGCCGGCAAGGACGCCCGGCGCCAGCGCGAGCGCGACGAGTTCCTCGCCCGTGAGCAACAGCCGCAGCAGCAGACAGATGGTGGCCTTCGGGTCACCGAGGCTGACCAACACGACGGGACTCACGTCGTGACCGCCTCAGCCGGCGGCCAGGTACATATATACATGCACACCTGCCTGCCTGCACCTTGGTTCGAAGATCGTGTTTTCATGGCGTTTGACCATCTTCACGTGGAACCTGCAACGCATGCATGCAGCTGATTGCGCAGTTCACCGCGCCGACGCCGGGCGTCGAGACGGACGACGCGGTGAGCATCGGCGAGGCGCTTCAGGCCGCCGCGAGTGACGCGCCCGTGGGCCTGGCGGACGCCGCCGCTGCGGAGGCTGCTGAGACGCGCGCGACTGGGCTGGGACGCGTCGTACCCGGTGGCGTGGCGGCGGCCGCGCAGAAGGCCGCCGAGACAAACATGAGGCTGGGCGGCGGCGTCGGGGACGCCGACGAGGAGATGGTGCCGCTTAAGGACGTGGTGGGCAGCGCCACGGCGGTTCTGCCTGCGAACAAGGCGGTCACGAGGGAGGACGCGCGTAAGGTAGCGGCGGCAGCAGAGAAGAATGCTGCGGAAGGAGGAGGAAGTGACGTCGCTGATGCGGTGGCCGCGGCCTCCGAGATGAACAAGGGGAAGATGACGCGGTAGAATAGCTAACTGTGGCACGTACGTGACAGTGACCGTACGCAATAAAAATGGGGAGCGCCGAGATATCACGCTATTCATTTTTATTAAGTCTAAGTTAAATTTTTACCTATTTTTTACCTAAGAATCTGTGGTTGGATGGTTCTAAGTTAATTTTCTACCTATTTTTTACCTAAGAATCTGTGGTTGGATGGTTAATTAGAATAGCAGTGACACCTTAGCTTAACGAATTTTAAATTATAGATTTAACACTTTGATATCTTATTAAAAAGGGGCGAAATAATCTTCAGTGGAGTCGACTTTTGCATCAACAGTGCGACTATGGTGACTTCGTTAATCTCAAGATCCGCCGAATAAGTTTCTTGAACTCAACAAAGGTGCGTCATTTGTAGAGAGGAGAGGTGATGGTATATACGTATGTGTGAGCGTCTATTTGTACAATGTTTCGCAAAAAAACTATATAATTTATTTATACTTGGTGTTCCGGGCTTCACAGCAGCGGTATGAAAGTGAGGGCGATAACACAGGAGAAGTGCAGAGTCCTACCTTTCGGGGTGAAAACCCAAGGTCTAGCCTTAACTGGTTGTGCCTAGCAATAGCCTTGGTGGAGGCATTATTTTGAAAACGGGGACTATCTTCAGGGTGAAAACCTAAGATCTTCGATCGGGCGACGACGGTGTTTGAGCACTGTTCCCTTCTTGAAAGCGTCGTTTTTTAGAGAGTCTGTAATTCAGGTGTTGTCTTAGCGATGGATATATTGTTGTTGCTAGGCCCGAGATACTGTAGCGGGACTTTTGTTTCTTAATTTTCTTTTTCTTTTTTTGGTTGTGTGCGTCTGTAGTGCCATTAGGGTGGTGCGTTGTTGCAAAGGCTAGGTGTAATTGGTATATTCTTGATATTAATATATTCCCTTTATCAAAAAAAATTAAGAAAATATAAGTTACAACCTATAGAAAATATGATTACGTCGTAACTAAAAAAAATAGAGAAAATATCAATTGTAACTAGTACCCAATTGAGAAAATATTAATTACAACCTATGCGTAGCCAATTACAACTTACTAGCAATGGAAGGCGCGGCGGCACGCCGCGCCCGATGTCTGTATTTACGCCAATTGTATTATTGTATTTATGCCAACTGTATTACGCCGGCAACATGGAGGTACAGTAGGATTTAGAGGACAAACAACACTAAAATATATCCAGAAGCGAATAGACTATTGCTCTGCACGGTTAGAAAACACCAAAGCTGATATTGATTCACATGCATTACATAGATCAGACACGGAGAAGTGACTAAATAACTAAGGATATATTGAGGCACACATGCAGCCTAAACATGTGAGATCACTATACACAGGGACGTGCTCTAATTATTCGTGTTTCCGTGCTCACTGATCACATCTTATACCCAGTGATCAGATGTTTCTTCTCATGTCCAAGGCTCTGGATCTTTGTCATCCTGGTCCCGATCAGTTGTGTAAACAGTGTGTGCGCCATAATCTTGTTCTCTGACTGGATTGAATCTTCGGTTGCAAGCCTGATGTGTATCTGCTACTATTCCTAGGTCATCCTTAGTACCTCTAGTTCAAAGGCCTAAATGGCATGAACAAATTGGATTGATTTGGCAAGTGGTTGTATCTGCTATTATTCCTAGGTCATCCTTAGTATAGTACCTCTAGTTCAGAGGCCTAAATGGCATGAACAAACTGGATTGATTTGGCAAGTGGTTGGCACTGGGTGGTGCCGCAGGATAAGTTCTCATCTACAGCTTCAACTCTATACTCCACTGCCCTTTACAATGACATCTGAGTGCCAGAATTTGTTGTTAGATTTCAAAAGAAAAAAAAACCACTTCTCAGATAACTTGATAATATGGTCAGCTCCCAGTTGAACTTCATGTCAGCTCCCAGTTGAACTCAATGCAAGAGAAATCATAGGAAATATGGTAGAATATTGCAACAATAAAACTGTGACCTCTAAAAAAATTAATACTCTAATTCTTCTAACATGACACTACACTAACAGGCAGATACCAAACTGGCTCAGCCGTTTACTGTTCACTATACATGCATAGCACAAGGAAAGTTTGCACGGCTGTTCACCGTACATGCATATCACAAGACAAGTTTGCTCGACAATCATACCTTGCAGATACATAAATACTAAGGCTATTCAGGTGGCTCTGAACATTAAAACGCATGTTCTCACCTTCTCATCTGCTCTTGATCCAAGTATGCAACAGTCCATACAATATACCATTAGAAACCTGCAAAATTTCACGCTTCTTTACATGTATTTCTAACAATTTATGACATACATCACTGGAAAGAAATAATATAAGGACTAAACGTTGCAATTGAATGTAGAAAATAATCACGTGCAACTGAAAAGACAATGAGAAAAAGACAAAAGCATATACATGGCCAAGCAAAGTAAATCATAAGTCTGTGTGAATGATTCAGCTCACATTTAATAGATATTAAAAAGAAATATGGCTGTAGAAACATATACATGGCCAATTTTCTTCAGAACTTAGAATTCAATACGCCGAAATTCATGTAGTTTTTCTAAGGGTCGAGGCAAATATCATCATAAAATGTCGGTTTCATGTAAAATACTAATGGTTGTAGAAAATGGGAAGTTGCATAAGCCTAAAGATGGTGATGTACTAAACTTCAATTTGAACACTCTTCCTCTTACATCACATTAAGCAAATACTCAACTTAACTGATTGGAATTTGAACTGCTAAGTTCTCCATGAAGAAACAACTTTTTTTTGCCTCCATACCTCTAGCAATTTCTCTTACCAAATTAACTGCTATTGGCCTGGTCCTACGTATCAAATTAACTACCGTTACTAATAGCCTGGTGCCTTTTAATCATATCCTATACATCTGTTACCATTAGCATCATATTCATATCCTCTTGTGAAGGAGAATGACTTTTTTTACACTATGATAAAGCTTCCACTTAAAATTCGACTCTAATGTAACATTGGGAGGTGCACCGCCTAAAATCAAGTGAAACCAATGCCTCAAAAAAAAGACACAGACACTTACCAGACCAACATAGCAAACATTTAGCCCCTGCACAACAATAAATTTGTTGAGAAGAGGCAGCCATTGGAACATCATCTCCTTTTCAGCAGCAAGATGCATACAATGGAGATCCTATTTTTCTATTAAGAACAAAGCAAATGTAAGCACAGATGATGGAAAGGAAGATAAGCGGTACGTGATCCCAATGCTCAGCCAGGCAAAATATTTGCATACAAAAATTATGTTATGCGTCACAACACAGATAGTACAAAGAAAACAACTATTGGGCCAGTTTGAATTCATACATAGATATAAATAAAGATTGATTCTAGGATTACATTAGCAATTATAGAGCTATTGTTTTGCTAATGATATCCATTTAATTGCGTTCCATTAGGACAGCCAACCTGCATGAGAATGAGCCAACAATTGAATGGAAGGAAAAAATGTGTGCTACTAAGAAGATCTAGCACCAAAAAGAGATGATAACGTTATTTCAGAAATATCAAACTAACGAAAGAGATGCCAAAAAGAGATGATAACCTTATTGCAGAAATATTGAACTAATGTCAGAGAATCTATATACTACAAAACAAATACAGTATGCCAATTTGAATTGTTTCTCATTGGAAGTACAAAACACCAAGAAGAAGAACTCAAAACAGATATCATATTGAAGACCTCTAGAATTAAGGTGAAAAACTCAAATGGATAAATATATAAAAATGGCCAAGTACCTCAACTAAGCAATACAATGGCATATGTTTTTGCATATGACGCTATAAACCTGTGGATTTATCACTGAATACTCCGAGGGAGAGCAGGGGAAAATAAATACCAATGGATCTATATCAGTCCCTACTTTACGAATTGGCTTTACCAGGAGGAACATATGTACTATGAACTATCATTTCTAGTACTGCTTTAAGAAACAAAGGAATGACATAATGGATAACCTATATGTTACCAGTATTAGTATAATACTGGTGAAGTAATGCTCATATTCAAGACTTATACCTCAACAATGATTGTTTTGAGCAGAATTATACCAAACATAAGAAATTAGGTAACTGGCAAAATGTTGAGTAGTAAGATAAGTTGTAGAGTGCAATCAATAAAGCTAACCATATATTAAATCTGATCAAGAAAGTTGAACACTAATAATCAATTATATTTGATAACGGGAAACTGGACCCGAGCACAATCACGTTTAGGTTCCAAACACCTATCGTATGAAGAACATAGGGTAAGCTTGTTGGATTTGAAGAAAATACATTTGGTTATTTTAGCAAGTGACAACCTTCAATCTGATATCCCCAGTACTTAAACCATGTGGCACCCCCTTGTCATTGGTTTCAAAACTCCAAGCTATATATTCCTCGCACGTCTATGTTGTTCTGCAGACTAAACTACGGGGAGAATGTCCATGCCATTTTTAATCTTGCTGGACAAAGAAAAATTCTATAATAGGAAGCCAAGATCAAATAAAGTTATTAGAAAACTAAATATATATCTGCAATACCTATCTAGATGACCCGGTAATACAGTTGCAGTTTCTGAATAGAAACATTACCTGCAGCTTGGTCTAACACATGTAAATAATAGACGACATAATTACAGCTGAATGTATCACATTGTTTAACTTACTATCCATTTCCATGTACATTTCCCAAAGATGTGTTTGCTTCTAAAATAAATAAAAAAGGGAGATGATGTGTAGCATTTAGTATTTACTCACATGTTGTCATTTTCCAAAAAAAAATCAAATTTCCTCAAACACAAATTTCCTTAGAGTAAGCTTGGAAAAAAGTAATTATACCTTGAAAACATAAATTCAGTTGTTACTCTTACTGGATCATCACACCACCTTGAATTTTTTTATGTAATACACACACAAGGAATCATTGCACAATCGAAAGATACGTATCAAATCTGCTTTAGGGAGGAACATTCTGTAATCAGGATGACTGAACATGCCAAAAGACAACACCATTGAGTTATAACACCAATCTAAAATAAATATTTTCATTCAAGACAAAGAATGGCCTGATTTATAATAGAAGAACTCTAATATGCATTAGAACGCCCTTACAAACTCTTGTTCCGAACATCAGTCTGAAGGAAGCATTTAGTCATGCTTGCAAGCAATTACTTATGGGTAAACACTTTGGAGAAGCATACACTCTATTTCTGGAGAAACTAATATATGAAAAATACAGGAAAAAAAACTTCATTTTGAAAATGGCCAGAACTGAATAGTCAGTTATATATGAGTAACACATCTAGAAAAGTCTCAACTCGAAGCGAGAGTGTCCACATTTTTTTAATGTCTCAAGTCTCAACTCTAGAAGGATTTCATTACCTACAAAATCAACCTAATCATCATAAGGAAAGCTGGAGAAACAAAATCTAGTGGTCAGAGATACCTTTGAAAGTGTAGCCGATAGCCATCTTCGATTCAAGCAATATTTGGCATATGGGACTAAAATGTATGGTCCATTCTTAATAATCCAGACCAGAATCCACATATAGAAACAATGTCACTTATACACGAAATCAACTCTAATGCACCAATTAGTCCTCATATTGTACCAGCATCTTGATCAGCATATCTTCTTGCCTAGCTGAGAACATTCTCAATCGTTTGTATATTGTGAGCTCTCAACTTCTGCAATCAAAACAGTTGTAAGGTTTATTGTAAGTTTTGATTCCACACAAGAAGCCAAACTGAGAGCGAAGAAAATATAATCTCTAGTTACTAAAAGGTGAAAATTCTCTCTTTTGTAATCAACATGCTCTAGCAGTCCCCATGAACATCAAGAGGCCAAACGGCATCATGAATTGCAGACATGCTTCTAGTAAATGCTACTTAGTTTGGCTAACATCAAAATAACTACAGAAAGCATGCCACACAAAATATCAACTTTTATAACACTCGTACGGATACAGTATGCAAAACCTACATGCGAGTGTGTAATTAAGACCCCCAAATTGTTGATGTTGTCTTGAAGTTGTTTGGCAACCTCAACATATTTGGTACAGATCACATGAGGATTAAGAATTACAGAACTATGAATAGCCCATGGCACAACAGACATATCTAGCCGATGAGATTGATCCAAAGTAGACAGTTTTGTGATGGTGTATGCCCTCCTGATGTAATGATATTAAGCAAATATATCTTAAATGTGGCCATCAAGTTATTTGTATGAACATACAATATACACAATCAAGCTTCATATAATTCAACATCTGCTCTGTTCTAATACATGATCAAGATAGTGGCGTAGCAATTCGAAAGAGTGACATAGAAATATGGGGATACTATCATCTCAAAGCATTTTCTTTAGAACCTAGGATTTAACCCATTTGCCATCGATGTATTGAATCCAAAGCACACCGTCATACATCATTCAAAAATCACAGGTACTTTCTATCAAAAACCGAGCGACTAAATTACACATCTGATGCTAATAGGTACACTCAATTCTCAAATATGCAGTAGGTAGAACGTACTGAACACAAGAAAGATGCAGCGTCTGCTCGATGAGACTACATGTGCATAGTTTTATCATTCACCGTCCAATGGGTTCCAATGTTTATCTAATTCCCGGTTGACTTTGGTTTTTGTTTGGTTTGGTAACCATACAGATCCCACTCCTGCCCTGCCCTTCCATTCTGCATTGGCCCACTAAACAAAATAGCATGCATCATCTCTATGTCCTGGGAACAAAAATCAGCCCATAATAGTACGCAGGTAATTGCGAAGATTGAAAACATCGTGACTTTTTACCTCATATATGAGCAGGTAAAAAAACTCCATCCTACTGTAAAATCCATTTATAGCATCCTCTACAGTCGAACGCAAGCTCCACCACACCCTCCTTCTGGCCACATGTCGCCCGCCCAGTCTTCCCATGGCATGGCACCGCACCGTTGATGCCTTTATATTCGTCGTCGAGCGTGAGCAACCACAGACCACCGGTCCCATGTATCTCCACGGCGTGGCACAACGGAGCAGTCACCCATTGAGCTGCACCTGAACCACTTTGCAAAACAAAATAAGATGAGAAGGACAACCTTATTTTCAAAGATACTAAGAAAATGATCATGATCACACAGTAAACACAGAGATAAGCAATGTTCTCGATATTTTTGTTTCCAAGTTGCATGTGTACATGTCTCTCATGGTGTTGGGGAGGAGCACTTCGCTTGGGGTGATCACCCATGGAATCTGGTCAAGGTTGAATTGACACACTTTTAAATCCTGCAAGGATTTACAGAACAACCAAACAAATCTCATCTCACAAACATAACATCAAACACTTGGTACATGCACCAACCTCGTGAGAGAGAGAGAGAGCAGTTGTAGCCGCACACAGTAGAGAGAGAGAGAAAGATATATGGTAGATGGTGCACAGCCCGACGATGTACCGTCAGTTCTTTCGGCAGATGGGTAGGTCAAAAGCTAAAGGAAAAAAAATACTTTAATAACCCCATGTAATTGTACAAAAATCTAGTACGATTGCCAAGATTTAATTTCAACTCAATTCCTAATGATCCAAAAAAAAATACAAAGAGATGATGAAAAAAACATGAAGTCTTTAGATTTTTTTTTGCATCATCCCTGTTTGGTATTTTGGAAATCGATAGCAAAAAATTGGAGCATCCATGTTTGTCACTTTTATGTCTAAATCTCTAAACCTTTTATTCCTAAAGCATGAAAATAGATAGCAAAATGAATCGGCTTACTTCTGGACAGTCACATAAATCAATTAAACTGAAACTTGAAAACGTGAGATGAATAAACCACCTAGTGTCTGCAGAGGAGGACGCAGTCCTGGGAGGAGGAGCCTATGGGAGCCGTGCTTCCAACGTATCCGGGGAGTGTGCGGACCTGGGTGGCAAGCTGGCCGGCCGGGGACGATGGAATGGGGAGGCGCGTTGCAGCCGCAGAGACCAAGGGGACGGAACCTCCTTCCCGCTCGATGTGGATCCCTAGTGG
Source organism: Lolium multiflorum (assembly GCA_030979885.1). Lineage (NCBI taxonomy): Eukaryota > Viridiplantae > Streptophyta > Magnoliopsida > Poales > Poaceae > Lolium > Lolium multiflorum. The sequence continues at coordinate 239,492,886 of CM061752.1, forward strand.
CTCGTTTCCAACTAATTTGGGTCGTATAGGATCAGAACGGACAGGCAAGTATTGGACAGTAGCCGGGGCCAATTCCAAAATTCAATGCGTAGGTGGCCGGAAAATTTGATGCGCCCCGGGCCATGGCCATGGTTGCCAGGGGCATAGCTCCGCCCCTTACTGAGGTCGAGCTCCTCATGTGCAGCTACCTCCGTGTTGCCGCCACCGGCTGAGAGAGGGGGAGGTTAGGCAGACATGGCCATGGTGCTGGTTTGCTCCCGTCCCTCATCCTGCTCTATCAAGGCGCCGGATCCTCCGATCCTAGTGTTGGTCGCTGCAAAAAGAAGAGGATTAGAGGAGTGAGAGAAGGGGGAGAGAGGAGGAGACAGAGCTGCAACATGTAGCTACTTCCCCTTTCGCCTCCAAGAAACGGAACAGGCAGCAGTGCTAGTCCACCAGCCGTCGGAGCCGGGGCCGTCTTCCATGACAGGCCGTGGCTGCGCCGGGGGAGCCAGAGACCCACGGCAGGGTCGCCATCCAGAGGGAGCCCAGGGCCAGGGGAGGGGGAGGAAGGGATCGGGTGAGGAAGATTTCGGGCCAGCCATCCGGTGACCGCCACTCCTCGATCCCCACGGCCTTTCAACTCCCAAGCCACCGATCTAGTGCGCGCACCTCAACTCGCCTCCTCCTCACCCAGCAACATCCCCACCTGCTCGGCTGCTCCTATATAGAGCACATGTCGTCGGTCCAAACCATGGCTGCTCATGGGATAACTGGCCGAGTGTGCACTGATGACCACCCGGCCACGGAGAGGGAAGCCAGGCCGGCGGCGCTAGAAAGTGTGGGTCAGGGAAATCTAGCAGGGAGAAGTTCAGGCGACCAGGCGGGGAGGACGGCGGAAACATACCAGAGGAAGAAGAATCCGCCGCAGCAGCAGGTGAAGCTAAACGACCAGATGCCGCGGCAGACACAGGAGAAGACGAAGATGGTCGGCGCCGGCGCGCAGCACCACGGCCCGTACGCGGCAGCAATCGAGGGGCAAGTCCGCCGCCACCAACCGCCCGACGACCACGGCGGCCAGGAACAGCGAGCAGCCCCCCATGGACCGCCTCTCCATGAGCTCCTCCATCAACAGGCGAAATCAGCGGGAAAGAGGCGGACGGAGCGGAGAAAAATAGAGCCAAACCGTATCGCTCCATCGCTAATAACGAAACCCCACAAGGCAACAGCGGCGCGACAGCAGGGACCCACAGCAGCAGCACCAAAACGCTAAGCACACACGCACAGAGGAACAAAATCGCCAGCCAGACAGAAGAGACCCGGAAAAAAAGGCAGGATACCCCCATACGTGCACACGGAAATAAATTGATGCATCGAACAACACGTGTCAGCAAACGGCTTAATCAATCAAATTAGCCCAAAATCTGAGAAAAATCGGATCTGTTAAGGTTTAGTATAGTAGTTATTGGAAAACTGGAGGAGCATGCATAATATGGAAGCACTTGCATTATTTGCATTGAAGTGAAGGGCTGCAAGTCTGGTGCAAAAGTGGGTCTGGCTGTTGTCCAGTTCTCTGTAATACTCGATCTTGGTCTGGGGCGAGCGGTTACTGTTCCTCCAGTCCCCGTACTGGTCAGCAAATCGCCTGCCCAGGTCATCACCGTAGCTGCGGCTTCCGGACGCCATCTGCTAGCAGATAGATAATCCAGACAGAGAAGAAGCAGATGCGAGTGAGAAGTAAATTAATCTCAATTCCGTGTCAACAAAGCGAAGCGGTCGGTGTATGTACAGAGAACTGGATCACAATCGATCTTTGCAACGATAATAATACTACCTTGCAAAGATCCCGGCGCAGCACCAAGAAGGGCGAAACAGGGCCAAGCCCGACAAGCACAGGATGGGAAGGGAAACTGATGTAGACGTCGAAGCCCCCGCGATGTCGCCGCGTCGGTCTTAAGAATCTCTGTCGCACGGGCACGGGGCCAAGCCGACAGGATGGAGATGGAGACAGATCTAGACGTCAAACCTCCCGCGATCTCGCCGCGTCGACCTTGAGCAGCTCCCGCCCGGAATCACTGTCGCACCGGCACGCGGGGGCCAAGCCGACAGGATGGATGGAAGCCTAACGTCGATCGAACCTCCCGCGTCGACCTTGAGCAGCTCCCCCCGGAATCACCACGGGGGCCAAGCCGACAAGATGGAAGACCGGATCTAGACGTAGAACCTCCCAGGATCTCGCCTCGTCGACCTTGAGCAACTCCCGGAATCACTGTCGGCCGCCGCACGGAGGGATCTCGTCCGGCACTTCCTACACGCCACTTAGATCTTTAATCCAATCCAATCGGCTGATGGGACTCGGGAACGGTGATGCCCTGGGGATTTCGGGAGGATGGGCTTTGCTGCCCGCTGAGGATTGGAGTGGAGTGGGGGAGATTTGAGGGATTTAATCCTTCAAACCTCCCTAATCAGAACAAGCGCTGAGGCAGATGGTGGCACCAACGGAGTCGTGCTCCTCGCTGAGGCTCGGGCGATCCAGGGGTACTCGCTCTCTGTCCGCTTCTGCGGCTGACGAGCAATGACGGATCTTGCTCCACCACTCTGCTAGTGCACTAGGATAAAGAATCATGCTATTGTCAAAAAAAAGGATAAAGAATCATGCTTTTTTTAAGGGTTAAGTGCATTTTTGTCCTTCAAGTTAGCAAAAAAAAAAATCCGGACAGTGCTAGAAATCCTCGGGATTAGCCTCTTTGTTTGGGTTTGTCTGTGGCTGGCTGTGCTGCTGTACATGAAAAGGTGTTGTGCGGGAGAAGCTGTTGTTTTGAGTTTTTGAAAGGGTGTCAGGTTATTTTGGTTGCTTGCACAAAAGCTATTGATTGCTCGACTTTTAAGGTTAGTTCTCTTCAGCCGCCCCTCTAAATCCTAGCCGCCTCCACTTCACCCGCCTCCATAGATCGGTTCCCCCTCCTCCGGTCGGCTTCGCCGGCATCGGGAGGAGTGAGGAACCCGATCTATGCGTGGAGTTTTGAATAAAAGTAGTGTTTTCAGTTGATTATGTTAGGATTTTGGTAGTCATCTTCTTGTTGATTTTCCCTCAATGAAGATGTCATCGTCTGCAATAAGTGATCTTCGGGCTTTCGTTCGACGACAAGATCTCCTTCCCGATGTCAATGGTGGTGTTGAAATATTACAATCCTCTAGGTAAGGGCCTTCAGATCTTGCTTCGCTAGATCGATTTTGGATCTTCTGTTGTTGTTGCCGCGAGGAGGATTATCCTCGTAGTTTTTGTCCTAGCTGCTACGTCCTCGACAATGGTGATTCATATTCTCGACTCTCTATTGACGTCGATAAGGCTAGTCGGTTGTTGTTCCCTGGCATACTGGTGTTGGTACTCTTGCCGATGTTGAATGACTGCTTTAATGGTCGCGCGTGCACGCAGCCTTAACATTGCGGCTCAAATTAAAATTATGGGAGAACGTTAGGCGGTATTTACAGGTCTATGGTTCATTATGTATCTTTGGCTGCCTTCAGAAGAGTCAAGATTATGTTCTGGAAGAAGGAAAAATTTGAAGACCTCGTGTATCTCTACCATGTACTATTTGTTACTATGAATATATGTGGTATTGATTGTCAAAAAAAAAAAGGTTAGTCCTCATTCAGGTGTCACTGAGCACTGGAGACTGGAGGGGAAGTCTGCAACTCTGCACACGGCTGTGGTTTCTACATTAGATGTGACTTTTCTGAATAGGGAGATGAACAAATTAAACAGAAGAACTGAACAGAACTGTGGCGTTCTTTGCTAGAACGGAGCAACACGTCACATGTGCACATACGGTAATATATCACTGTTAGTTTGTTACATGAAAGGAGAGTTCTGTCGAAAAACGGCAGACAAAATACATGAAGACAGTATCGAATCTCAGCATATTGCTTGATGTATTCCAGTGTAGTGTAAGAAAAAGGCATGCCAGTCCACAACTGATCGGGAGGGTTAGGCTATGTATGCACTACCATCCTGCTCACCCCAGTGAGCGTATTCATGTCAGGCCAACAAGCATTACACAGAAGAAACAGTGAGCTGCCATTTGAGATGCCAAACTTCCTGGCACATCAGCAGCAGATCAGCTAAGGGAATGGTCAATGGCCGACCATCTGAGATTAAACTTCCATGCCGGCGGATGGTAGCACTTCAGGTTCCCGTATCAGGATTTCATTCTCAAGAGAACTCTTCATGTAGAGAAGATCTGACAGATGATCAGACAGATACATGCTGATGTACAACATTTCTAACACGAGGGAATCGATCAGCCCAGCGCTTGTAGCCTGCAACCAGTACAAAAGCAAAAGTTAGAGAATGACGTTTCAGGTCACACACTGAATGAGAGCCATGTTTCCTTCCTCTTCATTTGTAAGATCAACAGATCGTCACACTTACCTGATACGATTATTTGCTTTTGGTTCAACTGTTCCATATCGCCGTCAGGGATATCCTGTAGGACAATACAGTAAGCCATCATCAAGCAAATGCACCCAGAATTGAAGAGAAAGAAGGGAAACACATGCTGATGCCGCCGGATATAAAACCCATTGTAGAGAAGAGCCTTCGTGAGCAAATACTGTCACTAAAGAGATGCAGCCATAATTACCTCATGCAAGCTTCTGACAATGAGGTCAGACAAACTCCCAAGGGTCTTGGGGTCAAAATCAGAGCAGCTCAAGAGGAACTCTTCTGATGTCAACTCCATCACTATCGTGCATAAGCTGGAGGCTGTCATGATGACTGATGAAGCATCAGTTGTTCCTGTAAGCAATCACACATATTCCTAGTTACTGATCATATCTCGTTCAAGAAAAACAAGTTACTGATCAGCTCACATTTAACAAAAAGAGAGTTACTGAATACCGATCCGCACATGAAGATAATCAACAGAAAAATGATCGTCAATATTGAATAGCATGAAACTTAGGTATTCATCTCTCCTTGGCTACTGACAGTCCATATATAGTATCCTGTTTTACAAGTATGCGAGATTGCCAGGTAACTGACAATAGGCAGAGACTGAAGCAGCTATAGAATTCTTGCCATGACCATGGTTCAGAAACCAGTGCTGGGCATTGCTAAAAATTGATCCATATATGACTGATCATGTTTTAAAGATAGGATTGTAGGACTGGTTTATGACCTAAATCTAAATGACATAGAACCCCTTTCTTAACCTCCAGTGATGCTGAATTTTGGTAAAAAGATTTGTCACTGTCTACTAAATTAAGTAAAATGGAAGGGCGGGCCTGGTGCAGCGGTAGAGCCTCACCGCCTATGACTGAGAGGTCCCAGGTTCGAGTCGCGGTCTCCTCACATTGCACTTTGTGAGGGCAAGGCTTGCCACTAACACCTTCCCCAGACCCCGCACAGTGCGGGAGCTCTCAGCACTGGGTACGTCCTACTAAATTAAGTAAAATGGTTGCGAAAATCAAACATTGAGAAATGGCTACCACTGAGAGCCACGCTACAAACAGTACTTACATATATTTATTTCAGCTTCTGTAAAAAAATTAGGAGCAGAATATACCAGCCCATGTAATAAGTGCTTGCAGGAGACAGATGAAACAAGGCTCCATTTGAATATGTGAACTCTTCCTCTACATAAGTAGCATTAGGCTATTAGGATTATCTCATGGTAGGCAAAAAACTGCTTCGAACAATGTATGCACACTTACATTTGACATAATGTTTATGATAGTATCGCACGCCAAAAAGATGCTGCCATTGTCGACCATCATTCCATTCTGCTCTGTCATTTTAATTAGGCAGTCTATAACCTGTAGGCAGAAAAACAGCCATATCAGCTGCACGTCCAAAGCCAAACTGAACAACAAATGGCAACTCCATTATGCCAAATTTATGTTCTAGTAGTTGGCATTGGCAAATCACAATGCTACCATTTTATTTCCATGCACACTTCAAATTGTACACCTAGCATCAAATGTGATTGGCACCTAGACAGAACTAGTAAAGTTATGCGACGACACCCTATAACTTAAGCATCGTTGCGACAAGACAAAATAAACTTCGAATGAACAGTGAATATTAGCTCTTGCTAGCAAGCCCGTATGCATGGGGGAGGTTGGCCTACTAGTCAGTTGTGAAATACCACAGATTTTTGTCTTCATGAACACATTTGTGTAAACTACAAAACTTGAAAACCAGAAAGATACCCAATATTCAGGAAAGATTCAAATTGATTATTATTTTCAAACTGGAAACTGGGTTTTCTGATGAACTAGTATAACCAGCATTTACATTATTTTGAGGAAAGAGAGACAAGGGAGTCACAACTCTTATATAGTTTATTTATACCAAACATGCCCACTTACTGCTTTATGGCCTCCAAACGACACCAAAGTTCTGCATCCATCAGCTGTCGTTGTTATTTGGGATAGCATTGGAAGCATGAAGCGAACGGAATAGAAGGGCCTGTATGCAAGAATGTTACTTGGTACCATCAATATACTGCATTACAAAGAAGATACTAAGTGATCTATATCTGCTGAGCACAAAATGGCTAAGAACTACCTTGATTCATCTTGACCTTCAATAGAAAATATAAATTCCAGTAGACGTCCAGTCTTCTCTTGGCAGGCATATGGCGTCTCTGCCAGATAGCTGCAACAGAGTAGCACACAAATGTACATCTATTCAAGGACGATTACAGGGGACTTTGAAACACTTCACTCCTACAGTAACGTTGTTTCGCAGCTATTTAAATGATGTGCATAGAGAAATATAAAGTGGCTAAAGTGCGCATGATTTTTGCTTGTAATGGTCAAAAGTAGTAACTCACATTGCCAATCGCATCGAACTGAGTACAAGCGGGAGGATGAACTAGTATTTAGAGATGGGAGTATTGGACGATTAAAGGACCCTTAACATACTGCTAGTTTATCATATCTACAAGGAGCAATTCTTTAACAACAAAAAGTGCACGCAAATTCCAGAGGTAAGAGACAATAACAAGAGCAGTAGCACACCTTCCCACTATTCTCACAGCTGCCAAAAGATCATCACCTTTCCTCTGCCCGTGATCCTGACATGTTTCGTTCTGTAAGATATCTTCCAATACTAAATATTCATATCATCAGAGGATTATTAAAATATGTACCTTTGCATCCTGCAGGAAGTCCAACACTAGACTGATTGTCTCATTTAATCCTTTAATTGCCTGTATTATTGTCCTTTCATGGATAGTTTGACTTGGTTCACCTGCATACGGTTAAAATAATTTCAAAGGAGAATACAGGGTGACTATAATTTTCAGTGCATGTAAAGCTTGCTATCAGCTAATGACTAACTTCCATCAAAGATGGAAAAGGTGACACTGAAGGTTATAAAATAAAAATAAAAGGGAAATGAAAATATTCTACAAAAACATTCCAGCGCATGGAACCAAAAATAGTCAAGGAAGTGGTACATACCTTCACCACCACTAGCATCTGATATCATTTTGATTATTCTTTCTATCAGTGAAAACAATATAGCCAGGTTTCTTTGTTTCTGGCTGATGGCACCATCTATCTGAGAACTTTCTGATGACTCATACTTTGAAAAGGCAAGTTCATTTAGAAGGACAGCCACTTCAACTCTTGCAGATTCTAGGACAAGCAGCACAAATCTACAGAAATCACAAGTTGTTATACAGAATGAAAAAGACATCCAACAAGATGCAGGAGATGATGTGAAACGTACTTGTCGACGGACATAACATTCTTGTTATCCAGGATTTTATGATCTTCTGACAACCAACTCTCACCTAGTATAGACATCATGCACTCCGCCAAAAGAAGAGCTTGCAGCTTTTCGGAGGATACTGTACAGTGGATAAATATTTAGTACTATCACGACCATCTCAAAAAGGAAGGGAAATACTAACACTACCCTACAGTATTTCTTCTCAAAGTACGTTCTACCTCCCTTTAGTTGGCAGATACTAAAGTTTTTTTTGCCCCAAACAATCTACACTGATTGCCCAGCAGCTAAACCAAATGTACAGCCTACTGACACAAAAAACAAAATGCTACACTCCTATTAAAAACAAGGTATTGATAGATCTAAGCACGTCTCAAGTTATATTTTAAGCAAAGCAACAAATATTAGCACTTTCATCCTGGGTAAATAAATAAATGCAGCTAATTCTCAAACCTTGATGTAAAGTCTATGTTATCAACTTGACCAACGAAATGACGAATTATAACTTCACAGAAATAATAGCAAACAATTGATGCATCATTTTATATATGAAGCATGCACATACCAACACGGTTTTGAAGAACGTCTATAATTCCACCACGGATATGAGATTCCCAGATTGTGGACGGCATTGATCTCAAAGCACCATGAAGTGGCTTTAGTGTTCCAAAAAAATACAAACAAGGAGTTAAGCTGAAATCTCCACGGTGCTAATAAAACAGATGGGAGGGGAAAAAGGTTACTCTTACAGATTCTTTTTGGGAAAGAAGGGTGGTAAGCATGTGCAGCGATTCAAATTTAACTGCGGTATGAAGAACGTTGAAAGGCACAGCAAGAGAAGCCACCTGAATGACAATAGAAATCGTAGATGAAACCATCAAATTAGCAATGCTGATATATGAAGCATAGACATTTTCAGGCAAAACAATCCAGTGTGCCATACTGCAATCCATACCATGCTCGCCATGCCTTGCAGTCTCTCCACACTCATGTTGTCAGCTCTGAGTTTATGAACAAGCAACTGCATTAAATGAGTGGCAAGCTCCAAGCACCTTGAACCTACAAATGGAACAATGGAACAACCCTATAAGAATTCAATATAACTTAGCAAAATGTAATGTGTTTCTGATTGGTAATACTAAACAAATCAATAAATCAACTTATATAAATACTTTTAACTTGGACACCTATTCAATATGCCTAGGTTGCACTTTCAGAGCAGAGTATGCAAGTAACCGTCAGACGCCAGGTACACAAATTAGAGCAGGTATGGCTGCTAACATTCCTCGGTAGGATGAACGCAGATGGAGATGAAACTATTAAGCAAACAAGAGAATGGCCAGAAAATTTTAGTACCATCTGGAAAGCTGGAGATTTGACCGAAGAGCATGTCGATAATTCCAGGCTCACAAAATTTATGCGCCCCATCATCGGAGGCTATGGCAACGAGCGACAGAAGCTCGAAACATTCCTCGGTAATTGTCAGATCAGGCCTGCAGTCGATTTGGCACAGTCATAAGCAAATGTAATTTGCAAAGCAAGCATCCAAAGTACAGTTACAGAAACAGCTTGTCTAAGCTCTTCTTGGTAACAAATTGTCAGGATTGGCCAGCAGTGCGATACTAAAAATATGTTTCAACGTGTACCGCTTCCATTGCATCGGTGTTCAGAGTTTTAATTAGTGGTAGTGTCAAAAAAAAGGAAGAGAGAGCTCAAACTCTTACGATTTGGAAACAACCTCGGCGACGAGGGGAACGGTGGAGACGACCCCCTCGTCGGCCGCGACCTCCGGGACGCGCGCGAGCCCGGCAAGCACGGTCACGGCGAGCCGCAGGTACGCCTCCCGCTCCTCCTCCTTCCTGCCCTCCACTTTCCCCAACCCTGCACAGCCAGCGCGCGCGCGCGCAAAGCAAAAGCGGAACCAGTGAGACGCCGCCGTAAAGCACGAGGCGGGCAGGAAGGCACGCGCGCGCGTCTCCTTACCGGTGTTGAGGAGGCGGCGGAGGAACCGGGGCCCGACGGCGCGGTAGACCTCGGCGACGGCGGCGGCGTCGCCGGCGCGGCAGACGTTGGCGGCGATGAGGAGGCCCGCCAGCTTCTGCTCGTCGCGCTCGCCGCGGAGGAGGCGGAGGCAGTCGTCGAGGGGCGGGGCGGAGGCCGCGGTCGGCGCGGCGGCGGCGGCGGCCGGGGAGGAATCCTGCAGGAGATGGAGAGGTGAGCGAAACGAGTGGCGCGCAAAGGGAAGGCGGGGCTAGGGTTTGGAGCTGGACCATGGGCGCGAAGGGGGGAAGCGACGACGTGTGCAGGCGAGGAGAGCGCCTCCGCTGACGGCCGGCGGCGGAGAGGAGCCGAAGAGGGGACGGCGGCGACTGGAAGCGTCTGAGGAGTTCGAATTTGTGAGGGAAAGGTCGAGACGGCTGGTTCGGAAGTCGGCGAAGGTTTTGTGTGAGGTTCTACCGTTCTACGGAGTAGAGGAGTAGAGATAGGGGGAAATGGATTTGCCCAAAGATACAAAAAAATACCATTGAATGATTGGGATTTTACAAAATGCAATTGCTTCTTCTTCGAGAAATAAGCTAATGTTTAGTAGATTCCGGCAACGTCAGATTTACATCATGATTTGTGTATTTGAGTTGTAAGTTGGGTTGTAACTGAGATTTTTTCACCTGCAATGGGGTTGCAACTGTAATTTTCTAGTTGCAAATAAGGTTGCAACTACAAAAAAAGTAATTCCCAACCGTTAGATTTGCTTTATGATCCATGCTAACGGTGAGTTGCAACTGAGATTCGATGACGCCATTGTACTAAGAACTAAGTTAGTTACACCCTTTGAGACAGGAGAAAGCAATCGGGAGGCGGCGGCTAAAACCCATATAAGGTTTCTTACCCCTCATCGGCTACGTCGGCGGTCTGCTCCGCCTCGGGCTAGCCTTGTGGCGTTGGAGGTGTGGCGAACCACGGCCCCTCGCGGATGAGAGGTTCATGTTTTTTTGTTTAGCTTATTTTTCGGTGTGTTTCTTGAGGATGGTCAGAGGCCGTGGCTATCCTATAGTCTAACCAAAGTCCTCCCCGCCCTATGCTCGCTCCGATGGTGTGTATAGCGCCGGCAGAGAGCGTGGAGTCGTGCGGCCGATGAATCTCCTGATCCGATCAGTTTTCGTGTTCGTTTGTGTGGTTTCAAGCCGGTCTCTTTCGATCTACGGTTGTCATCCATCATTGGTGATGGTTGTTGCTCTGGTGCACTTGTTCTTCAGGGCCTTAGCATAATGAGTTCTCGTCTGTCTACAACAACAAGCTCTACTACGACTTGCCCAGCTCCGGTGATGGAGGGGCGAGGACGACGGCGCGCCTTCGGTCACACTAGTGTCTGTAGTTGTCGCTAGGTGGTTCAAGTACCTATTTATAGTTTTAATTACTTTTTGACTATTTATATTACTATTGATGGTTATTAATAGATCGGCGAAATTTTCGCCAAAAAAACTTAGACACACCTTTGAAAATATACCACTGAAAACTTGCTCCGTTACTGATTTGTACCATTACCGTGAACTTCACGTGAATTGAAGCTAAAAAGGAAATGGATCAGGGGAGAGAGTATTAGGGGATTAAGGGAAAATATAAGAGTTCTCCCATTTCACAAAGGCAAGAAAAATACATATAAATTGGAAGAACATAAGAGGATGAGGGGAGATTGGCCGTATAAAACTTCAACAACATCCATCCCCACTTAAATCCCTGCTCAATCGTCTTAGCAACTATATTATCCCCAGCCTCTAAAAAAACTATATAATCCCCAAGACTAATTCAACACCATGGAAGATGGAACAAGAGAACAAGAGAGAGATTTTCCATATGTAGACTCCCAAATAATTGTACAACGTTTGTAGCATCCTTTGATTATGACCCAACATCTTCCGAAGAAGGCTTGGGTGAAAATATCCGGTCCCGGTGCTTTATCACTAGGCATTTGGTTAATGATATTTTTAAGTTCCTCCTCCGACAACGGGTCCTCAAGAGTTTTCAAGTTTGGATCCTCGAAATATAGCACTTTCCAATTAAAATCATGCCTTCTAGGCTCATCCCTTCCAATGACCGATTGAAAGTGACTTAGTAGGACAATCTCCTCCTTAGCCTCATGCTCGGTCACATATCCATTGTTACTTTTAAGCCGATGAATGTGATTTTTTCTTCTTATTGCAATCACCCGCATGTGGAATTTATTTTGTATTTGCACATTTGGGGCCTACTGAAAATTGAAAAAAAATCAGGTGGAGATCGACTTTTTTCATCAGCGAATTCATTCTTTTTATTATCAACGAATTCATTGGCTGAGTCGTTGATCGCATCCTACCTCTCGCACGATGGCAGGAGCAACAATGACCAATTGACCATGCACGTGCACGGATGGACCTGTATGGAGGAGCACATGGCAACTTATTTTGCACAAGCAAAAGTGTTACACGGCATTCTTCAGAGAAAATCGATTCAGGATTCAGCGAGGCACCAGCCCACGCACCCAACACCCCCGAAGAGATGAAGATTCAGGAGATCGATTCATCCATCGATCGAAGCCACCAGGCACCAGCCCACCATCGCAAGCATCGATCTATTCCGACGAAGGCGGTGGCGGCAGAGGCATCACCATCCCCGTCATGCCCTGGGGTTTCGGCGACGGAGGCTTCTTCACCGGCGTCCTCTTCCCCAAACGCCTCGCAGCTACCTCCCTCCCTTCACGCACCGTGCTCCGGCCGCCGTGATCCCAAGCAGAAGCACCGGCGTCGCCACCTAGCAGCATCACTGCAATCACATCGATTCCCATTTAATTTGTAGACGGAGATCTCTTATACAGACAACAACAAGCTGGGATTCGTTGCATATATACCTGGAGCATGACGCGACAGGCGATGCGTGGAGACGGCGCAGGAGCCGAGCAGGGGCAGGATCAGGAAGGCGGCGGCGACGACGAGCAAGCTGCAGGCGGTGGCCATCCTGCGACACATCGAGCTAGCCGTGTGGACGGGGTAGAGAACACTGGGCACTGGTACTACTACTTCAGAGAGTGAGATCACACGCTCACGGCTCACAGCTCGAGTGGGCAGCTGTACAGCCTGTACTACTACTTCAGAGAGTCTGATAAGACACTGCCGATGTGAGCTGTGCGATCGCTGGCTGTACGTACGTTTGCGGCATTCTTCAAAGAAAATCGCAACTGGGACTCTGCGTCGTTTTGTCTCCGCTCTTCCGTACCGTGAATTGGCCTCAAAGTCTGCATGGTTGTTTGTCCTGTCCTAGAGCCCCGTGAGAAGCGATGCGTCCACTGTACGTGTGGATTCTTCTTAATTTAAGCAGAGTCGCACTGACAATTGCCACGTGAATGACATTTGTCTTTGCCTTCATATTTTCACATAGTCACAGCTTGACAACATGCAAGGGCCAGGCCAACGTGCCAGCTTCCTGAAAAAAGGTGATTGGAGACCAGATACAGTACAGCCTACCACCTCGGGAACAAAAAAGATTGTAGCCTACTAGAAAACAATAATTTTTGGTATCTATAATTCGTTTTTGTTTTTATGAAACACAAGGAAAGAAGAAGAAGAGGAGGAGGAACTCTTTAGAGAAGGTGGAATCTGTTACGCGCAAGGTTCAAAATAGCATGCTATTCCTTCACTAATAGCGCAAATATAGCATATTTTGACAGTCCACGCTAAATTCTATTAATTTTGCTCGTGATGACACTATTTGTGAAATAATATGTTATATCGCGTTAAAACATCATAGCGTTAGCTCGCTATTTTTTACAGCCTACTGATACAAGGGTTTGAGTTTTACACGTTAAGAAAAAAAATTCCTTGTTTTTTTTTGTGATGAACGTCAGTCTGTTGATTCCTCTTCTAAATCTGAAGATAATATCGGTAATACTAATAATTTGAGTTAATGGCACCCGCGGTCACAGAACTTGTTTCACATGTGCACTTAAGTCACACATGTTGCAAAACGAACTAACCGGTCACACAACTTGTGAAACGTGTGCATCCAAGGTCACAAAACGGTTTGATGTCCGGCTTTTGGCAAAAACCGGTCACACGTTGACCACATGAGGTAGATTGGGTAGTCACAATTTACACAAACCCCCCTAATTTTTTTTCTTTGTTGAACGCGATTCAGTTTGGTCATATTTGACAGCAAAAAGAGTCATTTAACAGCCTAGAATAATTATGTTTCGAATAAACATGTTTCAAAATAGCGCGCGACTGGTTCCATGAAAAAAATTGACTGAACCAAGCACCTCATGTGGTCAGCGCGTGACCGGTTTTTGCCAAAAGCCAGAAATCAAACCGTTTTGTGACCTAGGGTGCACACGTTTCACAAGTTGTGTGACCGGTTAGTTCGTTTTGCAACATGTGTGACTTAAGTGCACATACGTGACAAGTTGTGTGACCGCGGATGCCATTAACTCCTAATAATTTTTAATAAATAATTTATACAATGTTCTTTCCTCGTGAAATATTGATGTTAGGCTTCTAAAAAATTGGAGAAACTATTTTTGTATGTGATGATATATGTATGAATCTATTACTTTTGGACTGGAATTCTTTATTTTAAGACTTTATCTGGTGTTTTTTTTTCAAAACACTATTTCGAATATAGCACGCTATTAGCATAATATATTGTGCATAGCATTTCTAGGATGCCCCGCTATTTATTTTAGTACGCTAGCCTTGTGGTTACGCTGTCGAGGAACGATCAATTTCTTTTCATTAGCAAATAAAAAGTACCTCTCGCGACCACGCATGGATCAGCCAGTATATATGGAGCGTGGGGAGAGTGGACAAATGGAGACCGAGCTACATGTAGCTTTTTATTATTAAATATTCAAAAATTATATTTTTAAATTTCAAAAAATTCTGAAAAAAAATCATGGACGTAGCCAATGGTGAAATCGTTTTTTCGCGAAAACACAAAAGCATTGCGTTTTGATGCATTGATAGAAAAGAAGGTTATATGTACAAGCCCCTAGAGCACACACCCCGCCATACAACTCAACCCAAGAAAAACTAGTCTAGGGGAGGAGCTAACGGACACCCCGGGCTCCCGGGTCCGCTCATTGCCGCGCATCATACCTAATATCTATATCGTGGAATAGGGACGCCACCGAAGACTGTGCGTTGTAGAAGACCGCTGCACTCCGGTAGATTTCATCATTGTCTACATCCATGATATTTTTTCTAATTTTTTAAAAACTTAAAAATATGATTTCTGAATTTTTAAAAATAAAGAGGTATATGTAGGCCGGCCTCCGTTTTCAGTTTTGGGCATGTCATCTTATTTTCAAGACAGCGAAAGTAGGTGTTCTTGTACACAGGCAGCTCAGCTGAGATAGCCATTCTTTTCTACCGTACATTACATACCGACGGAACACCCATATCGAGGAGATCTCAGTGTGCTCGTACCCTAGTCGGCCGGCCCGGCAGCTATCCGTCGACCGAAGGCGGAGGATCGGGCGCCCAGCGTTCTCCCGGCCTGGCGTGGCCGTAGGGAATCGGCGAGGGAGGATTGTCTAACGACGTCCTCCGCCCCAAGCGCCTCGCAGCACCCACAGCTAGCTCCCTCCCGTCAAGCGCCCGGCTCCGGCCGCCGCGCTCCCAGGCACCACCCGCCAACGACAGCACTGCAATCACATCGATCCGTCAACACATGTACTACATGCGGTGGGTGCTGCAATTCGGAGCACCCCAAAGGAAATTTCGATGGGTGGGTGAAGCTATACCTGGAGGAAGATGACGCGTGAGGCGATGTGCCGAGGCAGCGCAAGAGCTGAGCAAAGGTAGCATCACGAGGCACTACATCAGGTACCCAGATTGCCGGCACAAAAAAGTGCCGGCAAAGGTACCAAAAGTGCCGGCAAAGATTTTTCAAGGCACAAAAAAAAGTGCTGCGTTTATTCCAGTCGAGGTAGGTCTTTACCGGCATTTTTAGAAAAGTGCCATTAATTATATTTTAAGGCACTTCCAAAAATGCCGCTAATTAGTATTGCCGGCACTTTTGAAAGATGCCATGGAATCTTTTTGCTGGCACTTTCCAAAAATGCCATAGAATCTTTTTGCTGGCACTTTTCGAAAAATGTCACTAAATGTTTTTACTGGCACTTTTCTAGGGATACCATCTAAACTTTTTGCCGGCACTTTTAAAGGATGCCTACAATTACTTTTTTAGGCTTTTAATTCTGGTGCCGCTGATTATTTTCTTAGGCATTTTTAAGGTTGCTATACTGCCTGCAAACATTCAAGCCATCTACAATCAAGCATACATCACACTCAAGAAGTCAAGCAATGTTTGAAACCAACATTTTGAACATTCAAGGATTCACAATCCAGGCATCTAATTAACTTCCATGACCAACAGCGTTCATCTCCACATCATGAACAACATGGTTTGAAACCATTAGATAAAATACACAACAAGGTTCATCTAACATGGTTCATCTAATTGGCTTCCATCTTACTTGTCTAACCAACAGGGTTCATCAAGCAGATCTGGAACACAATCACACATCATACTGGCTTCGATTTGCTTGTGGCTTCTATCCCATGTGTCTCTTCACAGCCTACTCGCAGCCCAATGCCCAGGAGGAATATTGTTTGCCTAAATTGTACAGCACCCGAAAAAGACAATGATCCTCTACAAGAAGATGCAGATCTACTCCAAATCCCAGCAGTTCCAGTAATTTATCCTGACAAAAAAATAGAGTAAAGCAAGTAGTCCACTTTAATGCAAACACACTTCGATTCCAATAATGCAAGTATACATACAGTAATTCATGGACACATAGGCAAACAATATTTAGAGATTTGTTGTGTATGGCTTTGATGCCCATATACGCTAAGTTTTGTCAAATATATGCTTATTAACGAAATATTGGTCATACACATGTAGATCTATATCTGTCCAACAACCTTATGCAGCAGAAACTAAAAATGAAATTTTATTCAGTTCTCCGAATGCCAAATGGCTCTGTGGTTTTACGTGATTGTGTGCACAACTTTAAAAACGGTGGGTTCCCTAAATAACCACACAAATTCTAATCCTTTCCGTCTCCAAAATCCTTACTATGACTGAAAAAAGTAACCGTGGCTTAGAAAGACAGAAAGTAGACGGTTGTTGTAGGGCAGAAAGAGGAGGCTGCAGACGTGCCGCACGTGGGGTACAAAACCACCGCGGCGTAGGAGACGTCAAAACGCAACTTCAGACCTAATTCAATACGTATGTGGAGACTCAATCAGACCTGTGGAGGCATAATTTTCTTATCAGATTTCTAATGAGACCATATAAGAAAATGCCACGGCACTATTGATGCAATAGATCCTTCTAGTATGATTAAATCAATGGTGATTACAGAGGTTTAAATTATGTGATGAACATTGAATTTGTAACATGGATAGGCCGTCTACTTTGAAAAAAATCACCATGTTCCCCTTAGTTTCTGAACCTATCAAATAAGAACACTTAGCTAACAATAACAAAAAATTAACCTGTAGATAACTTAATACAAAAATTGAGCTGATGTATCAAGTACTCAGTTATATCAGCTTCAGCGCACGGGTTAAGGCAACATGATGAAATTTGAGGATATAGATATTCTTATGGATATTATATTGCTCTTGTGTAATGTCATAAACCTTATATAATTTTGTTAACATTACATGGGAGACAAATATTTGTTGGGAAAAGTCTAAATATGCATGAACTAAATGTTAACCAATCCATATATATTAACAATGTATCTGATTTACATTAAATCTTACACCTATTTTCACCTATAGGGGTTTCCCCTTTCTCATATAAGTACAGATGAAATCTGAACATAAAAACATAGACGTAACCACTGACTAAATGCAGTGACACATTTAATTACTAAGTCCATCAATTCGTCATTTATTTTGATGCTGAGTTGCAGCCCACAATTAATTACTAAGTCGATCAGTTCGCCGTTTATTTTTATGTTGAGTTGCAGCCCACAATTAATCCTTGAACTTATTGATATTTGTTTTTGACCTAACAATATCCCATGGCTTCATAGGAGGCCAACTGACAGTAAATCATCAAATTAACATTAATGTTTAAAGTCATCCAGGATATATCTGATCATAGCAAGGAAAATACTTACTTGAACAAAACCGAGCATTGCCCATTTTGCTGGATAGGTGTTATATGCAGTGGCCCTCGGAACTGGTGTAACCTGGTAAATAAAAGAATTTCACGATTAACTCAACCTGAAGCGTGCATTGATCTCCATATTTTGTGTGCTTTTGGCACTGCCGTACCCACCCATACTGTATCAACAAAAGATCTGATACGAAACTAACCTATTCCGCTGGTTCCAATCTAGGTGGTTTCCCCATTGAAATTCTTATCGGCTTGTCATCTGTTGCCCATGTGCCGTGAAATCTAGAAAACATTACAGATAAGATAATGAATGTAACCGGTAAGAACTCATCTATACAGATAAAACGAACATGAAGTTGAGCACTGGATGCAGCGAGTTATAAGCAGTTTTAGGGATAACATGTGAACTGAATCTTCGATGCATTCTGTTCAGCCACAAAGAAATTGTAGATATATAAAGATTTTAGTGATACCTCATGTAGATATTTCTTGCATGTAAAATGGTACTCCCTCCGATATTTAATAATTGTCGTGGTTTTAGTTTAAATTAGGTTAAATTTGAACTAAACCTCCGACACTTATTATTGATCGAAGAGAGTACTAAATATTCCAAAAAGTATATGTGAGTTGTTCATCCTTTTGGAATTTTTATTTTCAAATTAGAGGAATTAAACAATGCAACATCTATTTCTTATGAATTCAGCGATTTAATCATCAAAGTTGTAAATCGAAAGCTATTTCCTACGGTCTTAAAAAGGATTTGATATATTAGTTTGTACAGTTAAACAGTAAAATTTTAATATATACAACATTTTCTCCAAACGGAAATCAATTCGGTACTGTGATTTCCATATGAAGCAATAAGAAGGACCATACCGCTGAAACCCATCTGTTGTGAAGCCTGCTCGTTCGGCCAGATTGTCGAGCCCTGCCAGATGTAATGCATTTCATCTTGATAATAATTGTTCATAACTCACTGTTGAGCATGTAA
This sequence comes from Lolium multiflorum, assembly GCA_030979885.1. Classification (NCBI taxonomy): domain Eukaryota; kingdom Viridiplantae; phylum Streptophyta; class Magnoliopsida; order Poales; family Poaceae; genus Lolium; species Lolium multiflorum. Next base: position 239,511,761 of record CM061752.1, read on the forward strand.
CAGAGGTTCAGGACCAGTGGCCTGGCCACTGAGGTCGTTTATAATACTCACCGGGTACTCTCTGGCTTAGGATCATCTAGCGCGTGGTTTTGTGGTTGTGTAGCTAGGTCTTCAGCTGAGAGAGGTGCCTCTGGAACTTTTGTCCTCTTCTTGGAATTCCTGAGGCCTAGCTGTGTAAGCTTTCGAGAAATTTGAGCCAAAGATATCTTTCCACTGGGATATAAAGCTTCAACAATTAGATGGGTGCATTTACGGTCATTCTTATATCTGCAATATGAAAGGCAGCATGTGATTCACTAAAGAGGAGCCAAATAAATTAATCAATACTAAAATGAAGCTTCTGCTGACAAGATAGCAACTTATCCAACTACTGTATGCAAAACATCCATGTAACAAAGCAAGTGATATGGCTCTTATCTGCAACTGTATGCAAGTGCAGCTTGAATGAATGGATAATGTGACACATCAAGTGATAATGCCGATAATGTGACACATCAAGTGATAATGAGTCATCGGCTCATCGCCACTCACCTTGGTCCTATGGAGGTGTAGTAGTTTGAAGACCTGCGGATCGTAGACTGAGGCTGTTAGGTCGCCGCTATTGAGATCCTACAGCTTGACTCATAAATAAAAATGTCATGAATGACCTGTCATGCATAATTCAAGAAAAGATAATGATCTAGAAAAATAGGTTGTGAAGAGAGATGCTCCAGTTGACCCTATATCATTTAAAGCATCGTCGTTTTAAATATATAACATCCATTTAGGCTCCTAATGAAACGACTCTAAGCATTCCGTAAGCATAACGACCAATGTGAAGTCTAAAAGGAAAAAAAAAAAACAATGGCTACAAAATTAATGGATGTATACATGAACATCAAAACAAATCCAGGCCATAGTATTTATTTTAATGCAAGGCTACATAACTGCTCTATAAAACTCAGAAACCTACAACTAAAGTTATTTTAACTCGAAACAATCCAATGAGGGGGAGAAACATGATGAAATTAAGGCCAGTGGTACAGAACTGCTCCATGAAACAATCCATTAAAAAGTTCACTTCTATAAATACTCAGTCTTCGAGTTAGCAATCCAAATAATATGGCACAATCATCTATGCCAACACTGACCAGATACTTAAAACTTTGGCTGTCATTCATCTCTGATCAGTGCAAGCAGCCAAGCACACAATATGCACTTAAGTAAAGCAGGAACAAACTAAGGCAGAGAAAAGACATAGAAAAGGGAACCTGTCACATGCACAGACAGTATGTGTATATGTCAATTTCAAATTAATGAACTTGGAACTGTCTATGATGTACTTTTACTGATAGAAAACTGAAGCTCCTTGGGCAGCGAAACCAGATACTATGGTCTTCGCAACATAGTTTGTGTGTCCCACTAAGGTACAATAAGAGGCTTGTATGTTGTGAAGATCATAGCAGTAATCTTGTGATCTGCTGAGTCAATTGCAATGGAGTGAGCGCAATCAGGTTGATAATGTACAGAGCAGACATTTACGATTGCTTTGACAGTGCCAACACTACCAGCCTACAGAGTGCATCGGAAAATGTTACTACAATGTAGGGCAAAATTACCGCCATCACATGCAAGCTCGATAACCACATTGTCATAATTCAAAAGTTGGCATACAGCAAGTGTAATAATAGAATTGCCTGATTCATATTCCACAGCGAAACCATCAGCACTCCCACTAACCAATTTGGTTGGATCTGCAAGTGAAAAGTCTACTGATCACACTCATGTTCCCTTATTTTAGTGAGATGGTTACGTACACAAGAACCATAAATTCGTTCAAACCTGATACTGCAAGAAGCGATGGTCCACGCAGCTAGCAACATACTACATTTGTGCTTCCTGGTGGTAAAGTTTGAAAATGATTCCATCAGCATATTGCATAGATATTAAGATGGAATCATAGACACAATTAAATGATTCCAAATTTAATTCTTAAAAAAAATCTACTGAAACAAATTTAAGGTGAAGAAGAGCAGCAAGAACATCTATATTTGGAAATCAGAGCTTCTAAAAATCAAAATTAGACGAGCCCTTGAGCAGCAAATGAACCAAGAAAGCATATATACATGGAGATCGTCTTTGCAACAAGATGATGTGTCTGTGATTTGAATTGCCTGCAGATATATTTGCACGTCACTGCTGGGGATCGCCATGGCGTGCGTCTTATAGCGTAATTACATAAGTAGGGAAACACATGATAGAAAGCATACATGATGTAAAAAAATGAATCCTGCTTGACAGAACATTGTAGTGGTGACCAGGAATTTTGTGGATAGGTTCAGGGTTACTTAACATAAGAGGTTGTCTGGTCATGTCCAGGAATGACCTTCTTGGCAGAAAAATAGTGTTGTATTTTAAAATGTATATACATGTTAATAACCTAGGTTGACCACCGATTTTCTTTCCATATTTTCTAATCACAAAAAAATCCATTTTCCCATGTGTTTGTAATAACCTCACTCTTAATGGAACATGAATGGGCACCAAGCGGTCAGCACTTCAAGAACTAAGTTAGCAAAAGAGAAAATCTGGAGTATCTTAAATTCATACTGTATAATCTCCTGATGAAGAAGACTCATTAATATCAATGGCGTGATCAAATACATGAACATTCAGGGAAGAAATCTGATATACTTATACTTAAAAATTAAGAAAAGGGCATCAGGAGCAAGCCTGTGACCGCTGTCCTCCCCGTCCATTAGCAAGCTTGTGGCTGCAGAAAAGTGCCCAGCTTAGATGATAGCATCACGAGATCTAGACACCACACATTGTGAATTTGGTAGTATAACAGAAAACATCAATCTACTGAGCCCACCCAAGGTGCATGTACTGAAACTTATTGTTAGGCATCAAAGCATGGAAACGACATTCATATGAGAGCCACTATCTGAAGATGAGGGGATGAGAGGTCTCACCAGCTAAGTGGGTGGTCTGGTCGGCGATGCTCGATACGAACCGCTGGTTGTCAACGATTAGGCCTTGATTGTCGTGGTCCCTGGCGATGTTGCGGTCCTCGAGGGCGCCCACGGCGGGGTACAGCGCAGGACCCCTGCGTGGGATGGGGACGATGGCGTCGTGTGAGGGCTCGTCGCAGTCGGCGCCAAGCCACATGGCAAAAAGACGGAGGAGCAGGAGCACGCGGTCGGGGGCGGGGGCGAGAATCATGCCGCAGATGTGGTAGGGGAGAAGCACGAGGCGTGGCGGCGCGGGAACCGCGGCGGCGACCGTGCCGAACCATTGCTAGGGTTAGCCGTGGCGTCCCTCTCAGGTGCAGAACGGCGGGGCGCGAGTCGGGATCCAGTGGAGAGGTACAAGACGCAGTTCGCTCAGTGAGTAGAGGCGGCGGACGCGGCCGGCGTCGGACGGCACGGCGGCGGCGCATCGTGGACGGAAGAGAGAGGTGGGTGGGGGAGAGTACGGAGGGGAGATGATTGCGAGAGAATTGGGTCGGGTCACTGGTGGCATGTCTGTTCGTTTTTGCATTTAGACCCTTAAATTTTCGGGAAATAATGCTGGCACTTCGATAAATGCCAGTAATAATCAAGCCCTGACGGCAACCTCCTAAAAGTGCCGCTAATTAGGTAGTAATCTAAGGCACTCACCAAAAAGTGCCCCTAATCAGTAGCATTGAAGGCATATTTCTAAACTGCCGGCAAGAAAGTGCCGGTAATCCGGATACGTGAGGTAGTGAGGGCGGCGACGGCGAGCAGACAGGTGGCTGTCCTCCGGTTCATCGAGCGGGGTAGAGGGATCAGAGAACCACTGGTCGACACTGGTGCTGATTCAGCTAGGGTGATCACAGGTCGAGTAAGTAGACAGTGAGAGAGCTGCTCTTGATCTGCAGATGCATGTTGGCTGCTCCTTGTACGACATCGGGGCATTCCTATTTAAATCCTCGATCGGAGACTCCGGATTTTGGCGCTGCTCGTTTCGCGCGAATTGACCTCCAGGTCCGCGCACGCGGTCGTTTGTTCAGATTGTCTTTTTCTTACCGTGTTTATCCTGGCTGTCAATTAAGACAAGAGTAAGCCACCTTCCTGGAACGTAGTGGAATTGGGCCGCATCTGGGTTGAATACAATGCACCGTACCAACCATAGTTTAAAATATCCACCTATCTCATTTAACCGCAATTTTTGTAGAGGTTATAAAAGGCTATACCTGGGTTATAGCGGCTATTTCATTTAGCTTTTTTTAAAAAATTTGAAATATTTTTGTCATATCTTACCGAAAGAAGAGGAAAACTATGACTCAAATACGATTCGTGATATAACTTATTTAACTATTCAAGGCAAACAAGTATTCATATATTCAACTCACAAGTTTTATCTAATTATACTGAATGCAAATTCGGAAAACAAGAAATAAAAAAATAAAAGAGAAGATAAATTTAAAATACTGGAGGTTTAGCGGCTAAATTAGAGGCTAAACAGGGGCTAAATTAGGCTATAGCCGGCTATTAGCGGTTTTTTCTCATTTACCCTACAAAGGGCATAACCGCAGTGGCCGGTCTCCTGAAAGGCTATAGCCCGGCTATAGCCAAGCTATAGCAAGCTATTTAAAACCATGGTACCAACAAAGCTCAGAAAGTGTTTGGTTCGGAAAAAATCGAGGAATGGAACGGTTCCATTTCCTGTTCGGTTTTGGAATCCCACAGCGAAACAGAAAGACCTAAAGATGATTATTTTTGTCCAAATAAAAAAAACCCATTCCCTGCCTGACCTCCACCCCGCCAGCGATGACCCTCCATCTCCGATGGTGACACCCTTGACCGTATCCTGCCATGTCAAAATCAGAGGCACAATCGGAGGAGCACGGCCTAGTCGCGGCCCCGCGTGCTTGGCCGTCGGGCTTGCCTGGCCACCCGCGGGCATGCTTGGCTGCCACCGTCGGGTCCTTGGCCTGCTGCCCCGCCTGGGAGAGAGAGATGAAACGAGAGCGAGATTAGCGAGAAGTCCAGACTTTTTTTTTCTCACGTGCGTGGAGCAATGCTTAGCGAGCCGTTCCCTCAGATTCCACCGATTTGGTCGAATGAGTCCATTCCCCATATACTTCACTAGAAAAATAACATTACTATTCTGTTCCTAGCAACTACTCGGTTCCATTTCTTTTGCCCAACCGAACACACGAACGTGGGCTAGGTGCGGAACCGTCCAGTCCCATTTCTCGTAATTTCATAACCGAACACACCTTAAATGAGGTAAGGGCCGCTAAATCTGACCAAAAAAAGAAACTAAATTCAGCTTCGATGTGAGATATAGCGAGAACTCCACAACGTTGTGATTCGAAATATTTGCACCATAGGAGCCCACCGCCAATAAAACTAGGCATTCTCTCTCTGCAACGGGCGCTTCAGCAGGTGTGGGTGCATGTTCTAGGCTCTGAAGCAAGGAGATATATTTAAATGTGAGAGGAGAATGGAGCAATAAGTTGCCCCGGTTCCCTCCTTTTCTCAATTTGGAACCTACACTCATAATGTATGAAACTAGTTTCAAAAGCTAAAAGGTAAATTGGCTACATGTTGTGGCTACCCTAATGTTACCTTTTCTTCTGCGACAATAGTAATGTTATTTTTCTAGTGAAGTATATGAAGCACAGTTCCAACAGTCCATCAAGCATCATCATGAAGTAAAAGATAATCCAAAAAGAAGGATGTGCAATTATTATTATTTTTCACGGGATGACAAGTTCGGTCAGTTTCTCAAAAGCAACATTGCAAAACATAGGCAGCAGGTGGCATCATACAAGTATGTACCTAGGTAGGTGTATTTTTTAAAAAAATGGACCTAGGTAGGTACTACTGATTTAAGAAGAGAGATATTAGGCTGCTCATAGTGGGGAATAACTTAGACTAGTAACATATGCCAAGTTACTAGTCTAGGTTACTACCTTCATAGTGGGTAGTAACTTATATGTGGTGTCATGCATTGTGTCATTTATTATGTTGTAGACTCATTTTGCTTGGGGTGTGTGATGTTATGGTAACATAGCTAGTTACCACCTCACTCTCTTTCTTCATTTATTTGCATGACATGTCACCAAAATGCCTTGAGATGTGTGATGTTACTAGCTATGTTACTCCCACTATGAGTAGTCTTAGCATCCAGGGTACACTAACTTGCACAAAAGGAGCAAATTAGTACACAAACTAGAAAAGGGAGGCGCGGTGGTACACCAACTTCCGATGATTTGCATAAATCATACAAAACCAATCAGGAAGTACCAATCATGTGTATATACATGGCATTGGCACATTAACAAACGATCCCCGCATCGTCCAAATTAATGGCCAGCACCCGGTCGGTTTGGATTGGAATCGCACGTCGTTCGCGCCGATTCGCCCGTACCTGCATTGTCACTATCTCGCACCTCACATCGACCCTTGCGCATGTACGATTGTCATCTCCCCTTTTTCCATGGCCGACGAAGCATATTATCGCGCGTGGAAGATGCATGCCCCAGACTACGTTCTGCCTTTGTCCCGCTTCTCCCCTCGACTGAATTCCGCGACTTTCTATCATTGTAGCCAATGTACCCAGTTGTGATCGGCTAGGTTCTTGTCCACCATGATTGATGAACCATAAATTTTGATGGCCGACATAGATTGTTAGAACTAGATAACATGTTGCCCCGATTCCTGGCTAGATAGCACAAACTGAAGATAAAGTGATAGAAATAAGCAATACATTTATTCACACCAGGTACATTGGTACAAACACAACACAAAGTTACATTGATACAAATGCGAGACTTATATTCTTGTTCTTGTTCATCTCTATACTCTGTACAAACACAACACAATTCTGCCACTCTCCTCTAGAAAAATCATATCTATACTTGGTTGCATCTTCTCCATGGGTTAACTGAAACCTTCTGCAAAGAGTTTCTTATATGCATCTTCAATCATCGATTCCTTTCTTGCAGCTCCAGTTCAAGGGCAGTGACAGCCCAATACCGCTCGATGTAGCGCCGGCCTCTCGTCGACCACCAGCATTCGCGTCGCCGCTCGTCGACTAGCAGGATCCCCGTCGTTGCTCGTCGCCTACCAGCATCTGCATCGCAGCTCATCGCCCAATAGCCTCTGAGCCGCTCGTCGCCCACCAGCCCCCGCGTCGCCGCTCATCGCCAACCAGCCTACGCATCGCCTCTCGCCGCCCAACAGTCTCCAGCGCGCCGCTCCACGCCCAACGTCCAACGCACCGGGCGCCCCTCCCCTCCGCCGCCTCCGCCTCTCTCATATACGAGCAACGGCTTTTCTGCCATGGTTGTACGTCGAGCGCCTGGGTGCCACCGTCGCTTCCCCAAGTTCATGGTTAGGGTTTTCAATTTGGAAACATTGCAGAATATACTTATTCATGGGAGAGTAGCCTTGGTTGGAGAATTCGCGTTGTGTAGGGGGTTTTCCATAAAAGTTTTGGACGGTAGTGGGGCACATTTTTTCCAGCATGGCAGCGAACGTGGCAGTTCCTGATTGGCTTTGTATGGTTTATGCAAAGATACCGCAAGTTGGTGTACCACCGCACATCCCTTTTTCAACTTTGTGTACTCATTTGCTCCTTTTGTACAAGTTAGTGTACCCTGTGTGCTAATACCTCTTAAGAAGAAAATCTAGAAATACCAAATGGTTAAGCAAACTCCTTCCTTTGATCACGGATGAAGTCAAGCCAACTGCTCCTCTGACCGCCGGGTATTAAACGGTGAAGCTACTATACTACTAATAAACATAACGAAAACGTAAACCTTTTCAATGATTATCTCTCGTCCTTCTATTTCTTTGTGAACAAGCTGCCTACTGTCGAGAAACCGGCCAGGACCGGTCGGTGTCTGCGCAGGATTGATGGCCACAGCCAGCCAGACATCCGGCGCGAAGCGGATGGGTCAAGCGTACCAACCTACTATATGATACTACATGCAGCTCCCCTGAACTTTAACTAAAGTTTTTTTCTTGATCATTATCAGTTCCAGTTATAAACAGTCAGCCAATGAGATAGATCATGTTTGGTACCCTGTCAATTCGACTGGGAGCAATGTTGTCGCTGTCTTTTTGTGGGAATGATGCTCTTCCCTTTGGATATTATCAAGTGTTTTTATACGATCGCCTTGGTGCTTATTGGCAGGCAACCGAGAGACATAGACGTATTAAAACAATACGGAGTACTATATATATATATATAGCTGCAGGTTTCACCCCTCCGGCACCATCTCCTCTCCGGAGCCCGTGTCGCCTTGCCCTCCTTCCAAAGTTGGTCTCCCGCTCCCTGCTGCTCGCTTATTCGGCGCTCTGGCGAGTTATCTTCACCTGGTTCCGTTGCTTCGTCCTCTCCAACATGCCTGATATATATGTCTCTCTAATGCCGGGTTAGCGAGTTCTCAATTCCTCCTGCCAGTTGTCTTTGTTCCGTGCAGCGTCCTCCCTCCTTTGGGGCTTCCTTCCCGACAAGGGCGAGCGGAAGACAGTCTTCCTGGGCAACATCCGTTTCGGCCGAATCTCCTCGCTCTCTTGTTTCGGTCTTCCCTTCTTTCGGGCTTCCTTCCCCAGAAGAGCGAATGCAAGTTGTAGTCAAGAGCGGCAACCATATAGCCAGGCTCGACTGGCTTGATGCGGAGGTGACATGTTGCAAACCGGAGCTTCTTCGTGTCCGGTTTTTGTTGGCTGTGTGGTTCTCTCTATAGCCCAAAGCCAGGTTAGCAAGTTCTTGACTCCTCTCTTCGGATGTTCTTGTCCCTTAGCATCGGGTCTCCCTTCTCTAGGGCTCCCCCTTGAGGGCGAGTGGAGGGTGCTTGCTAGGACAACATCCAAGGTCTCGGGCCTCCTTGTTCTCTTTTCGTGGTCCTCCCTCCTTCCGGGCTTCCTTCCCCTGAAGGGCGAGCGGATTTCTGTGAGAAGAGCGGCAACCAAATTACCACATTCGGATGGCTAGGCGAAAGTTATTTGGTTCCACACTACCTTCCTGTCAGCACACTTCCGGCAAGCGTGGATCCTACGTGGTGTACCTCATGGTACTCCTGTAGATTAGTTTCTTTGTGGAGTTGTTTGTTTGTGACCACTTTGTAATTTTTTGGTCTGTTTGTCTTCTCTTCCTTTGTATACCCCTGTAATTTTCACCTGTATGTTTGTAAGAACATGATCCTGCCAGGGTACTTTCGAGTGGAATGCAACAAGCGGTGGGAGTTGTCCCCCCGTTACTCTCGAAAAAAAAACTATATATAGCTTTCAGTTAGTTGTGCTATACTTTCCGAAAACGAGCTGTACTTGGAAGAAAGCAGCAACTGTGCACCACGTCTACCCAGCGTTACTGAACTTTCAGTTGCACCGTGGAAGAGTACAAACACTAACATATCACAGCGCACTGCACAGCTGAATAGACAATTAGGGCTTGCTCCAGTGCAAGCCCTCCCCCAAAACTCCAACTCAAGGGCCGGACCACGCGAAAAGGATGGTACACCCAACGATGGACCGTTGGTATGAATTATAAGGACGGTTCAGATCAACCGGCAAAGATTAGGCCCAACAAACCCAGAAGCAGTAATTATCAACGTTGACACGCACAAAAGAAATTATTAACAATTTTGATAGCGCAACACTAAAGCCGGACCCAAAGTGCAAGAGCTAAATTGCAAGGCCAGCACCTTGGCAGCTTCTTAGAGCTCAATCGAGCAGGCACAAGCGACGGGGGCGATGGCGTGCATGGTAGGTGGACGTCGGCCATCTATTCCGATGACCCCATCTCGTTTCGATGGCATCAATCTCATGTTTTTTATGTGCTGTAAGACACTAAATGTAAACTCAGAACATACCGGCAAGCTACTTTTATGTTGGAAGGGTATAGAAGGGTATCGTCTAATTCATATATCATGTATGGTTATAATTTGGATGAATATTATCTCCTGGTCAATCTTTTTATGGTATCAAATTTCCTGCCAATTTCGTATCCATGTTTGGTTGTCCAATTGCATGTAGCTTGTGTTTTTGTGAAATGAATTGAAAAATGCATCTTGTAAAACAGCTGTATTATTGAAAAAAAATGCAAATGTTGGTGTTTTGTGATAAAAAAAATTCTATCAAATGGGCTGAACAAACCAGCTAATTACAACTAGTGTGTTCTATGCAAACAATTACACCAAAAGTTGGTGTTTTGTGATAAAAAATCTAGGGCTATGGTTTTCTGATAAAAAATCATCAACTTGTGGTGTCAAGTGATAAAATCTCCAGCAATAAGGTTGGGCGGCCCCGATCAGGACGCAAACGAGATCAAGGAATCGTGTTCGAGCTATTGGGCTCGAACGCGAGGAGATCATCCTAACACACCCTACTCCGCGCGTGCGAAGCTCCCAACTACAGCCACGCTGCCGCGGCACCTCTCTGCTCGCCAACATGAGCTCGCCGTCTGCTGCCTCTTCCTTGTCGACCACACCGCTAGAGCACCGAAGCTCCTCCGTTTCCGAGCGCACACCCTCCAGCCAGCCTTCCGCAGTTTCAGTTTCACTGAAAAAGTTTCGGCTTCAGATTAACATTCCACTCCAAAATATCCAACATCTAACAATATATTGCTGGTACTTGATACTCTAACAATCTGAATGGAGTATTTGAGTATGACAAATCCAGTTCAAGAAAAATACAAACAGTACCCCAGATCATGCCTTGAGCCCAGGCATTCTAAATCCTAAAATGCTACCGAATAAATTAGGAACATAAGAGGGTGCTTCTTCATCTAGACAGCTACTACTGCTGAAATTACCGGGGCATGCAACCCATAAGGTCGTACCTGTGGGAACTGCTGCAGTCTAAAATATATCTAGGCAGTTCAGGACAAATATCAAGTACATGCCTAAAATACATCTAGCCATGTAGTCAGGACATGGGTAGCATCGGCAAGTATAGAAGTGCAGGACAAACATAAAAGGTGGTAAGACCGAATTCATCGATCATTGTTAAGACACATACTAGAATTCAGTTTGTTAGCTAATCCAGTTGGTTCCCATAGCAGAATGAATTATTATCCCAATGTCTCCAATTCCGACTAGTCACTTTGTTATAAAAAAAAAGTGTAGTATGTGCCAAATTATTTTCCCAAATACCTCCAATTAATATTAAAATGCATTATATAATGAAGATTGGAAACTATAGTACCATAAGAAAATTCCATAGCTCAAGTAGGTAAGATCACAACTTTGATCTGTACTACTGCTAGTGCTTAGAACTTAAAACAACATGAAGCAAACAACATTTTATTACTAAGCTACTATAGATAGATGTGTATCTAAATCCATGGTGTGCATCTGAATTTCATAGAACTGGAGGAGGATATTTATGCTCAGGTAAACAGTATAGGCAGGAAACAATTCAGATACTAGAGTAGCAGGCCCGGCCCTGGGGGGGGGGAGGGGCGGCCGCCCTGGGCCCTCGAGACCGAGGGGGCCCCAAGTCCCGGCTAGGTAAGAGCAACGGCGGAGGTCATCTGGGACGCCATTACTGCGTGTGTCGAAGTTTTCTCCATCTCTCTTCCGGTTGAGAAAGAAGAACGAAGAGTTATGCATCTGCTGGGCTGGAACCTTTGGTTATATTGGGCTTTTTTTTCCTTGGTCAGCTCAGGCCCTTTTCCTTTAATTTGTTGTACGCCCATACATCTGGGGAAGTTAAGCTCAAAAAAATCTGGGGATTAAGTGGGTGGGGCCGGTTATCCTCAAAAAGAGTGGGTGGGACCGGTGGAGGTAATTAACACACTGCACGTTAAAAAAGTAGTAATTAAAACTGCTACATCGAGGATATACTACAAACAAGAGATCAGTTTCAACACACACAAAAATAAGATTAAAGTGAGGCTAAAAATAGTTGAGAGGTGCAGAATTTAGGGGCGAGTCAAATAAAGAAGCACATAGTCTTGCTCAAAGATTTCTACATGATAATATAGGCTGCTATACTTGAAAAAAGAACCGCTAGAGGATGGAGGGAGTTTGGCCGTTAACCTATGATGAAAATAATGGTCGTTAGGGCTCTTCACCGACAACCACCGTGGCGTGGTTCTAGTCAGAGTTGACATAATAATTGGTAAGATGGATATTTACATACCACGATTTTCATCTAGGGATGGTGAATATTTTTTTAGAACAAGTATTCATTATCCGCAGTCAATATTAATGTCGATCTTTTGTACATTACCATTTAAAATGATTATTGGTTTGGAGTTGCTTATCAAGCATGTCGCTCAATGTACCATTTTAAAAATGTTTATTGGTAACATGGCATACATACATTTACAAATTACCATTTGTAGCTTCTAGGGCCCTAGTTTTTAGTTTCGCCCTGGGCCCTTAAAATCTCAGGACCGGCCCTGGTTGTACGCCCATACATCTGGGGAAGTTAAGCTCAAAAAAAATCTGGGGATTAAGTGGGTGGGGCCGGTTATCCTCAAAAAGAGTGGGTGGGACCGGTGGAGGTAATTAACACACTGCACGTTAAAAAAGTAGTAATTAAAACTGCTACATCGAGGATATACTACAAACAAGAGATCAGTTTCAACACACACAAAAATGAGATTAAAGTGACGCTAAAAAAAGTTGAGAGGTGCAGAATTTAGGGGCGAGTCAAATAAAGAAGCACATAGTCTTGCTCAAAGATTTCTATATGATAATATAGGCTGCTATACTTGAAAAAAGAACCGCTAGAGGACGGAGGGAGTTTGGCCGTTAACCTATGATGAAAATAATGGTCGTTAGGGCTCTTCACCGACAACCACCGTGGCGTGGTTCTAGTCAGAGTTGACATAATAATTGGTGAGATGGATATTTACATACCACGATTTTCATCTAGGGATGGTGAATATTTTTTTAGAACAAGTATTCATTATCCATAGTCAATATTAATGTCGATCTTTTGTACATTACCATTTAAAATGATTATTGGTTTGGAGTTGCTTATCAAACATGTCGCTCGATGTACCATTAAAATTGTTTATTGGTAACATGGCATACATACATTTACAAATTACCATTTGTAGCTTCTAGGGCCCTAGTTTTTAGTTTCGCCCCGGGCCCTTAAAATCTCAGGACCGGCCCTGTAGAGTAGTTAACATTTTCTATGAAGGATTTGCTAATTAACACACTATCTATGTTCAGGTTCTAACAAATTAACATGGATAGCAGACCAAAGAGTTAATAGACAACACATAACTTTTCATCGTTTCGTCCAAAGTAGCCAAGTTAATAATACATTGGTCAAACAAGCAATTCCAAAGATTTACTAGAGCAAATCAATCGGATGTAGATCTGGAGCAGTACAAAGATATCCACAGCTAGAGCAGCATCGTGCATGGAATCCCAGAGGGCTTAGAGCATCTTCAGCCGCGTCCCCCAAAAGCATCCCCAAACAGCGCCGGATTGAGCGCTTGGGGAACGTCTTTCGTTCGTGCCGCGTTTGGGGGACGTCGCTCCCCAGTCGCGTCCCCAAACAAAATTTCTTTTAAACTTAACGAGATTCGATTAAGATTCGTCCAAACTTACATAGATTCGAACGAAATTTGACTAAATTTAAACTAAACCTAATCTAGAACCACTTGCGGCGGCCGGAGGCGTCGTAGTACTGCTGGAAGTTGTACATCTCGTCGGTGACGACCTCGCTGCGCTTGTCGACGGGCTCGTCCTTCACCAAGCCGCTTGGTCCTGTCTCGCCGTCGTCGGTGAGGTCCACCGGCTTGCCGAGTCGCGGATGGACAAGGCGATCGCCGCGTCGAGGTCGCCCATCCAGGCGTCCTTGTCGTTCATGGACGCCAAACGCCGCCCTGAACTGTCCTCGGGTCGTCGGCTGGCGCGATGAGCCACGCCGCTCGTACTCCGCCGGCCGCGCCGCGACGGTTCCTCGCTCCTCCTTCACCTCCGGCGGGATGAGGAGGGCGCCGCCGCGCCTCCCTTGCTGCCGTGCCGCCACGCCTCGTGTTGACGGCGTCGCCGCTCCTCCTTCACCTCGTTTGGGGACGGTGTAGGGCGCCGACCTATACGACGAGGACGGCGTCGATCGCGCCGGTCTGAGGAAGAAGAGTGTGAGGAGGACGAGTACGTCGTCCTCCGGCTGCCATTGAGGAGACGGCGGCGGTGGCGCGCATCTCCAACCTTGTTCGGATGCCGCGGATGACGTTCTCGAGGGTGCGCCGAACGCCCCGAACGGCGCGGCCGTCCTTGTTCCAGTGTTGGGGCCGCCGAGCAGCCCGGTGTTGTGCATCTCGATGTCGTACTTCGCCTTGAAGTACGTCGTCCACCGTCGTTGTCGTTGGCGCCCACGTCGGATCCAACTCGGCGGTGAGTTGAGCCCGACGGGCCTTGATGGCGTCCCTCCATTGGTCCGTGCGCGGCTTCGGCGGCGGAGGAACGCCAATGCCGTTCACGGCCATCTTCAACGCCATTGGTTGTACGCCATTAACGTCGCTTGACCAAAGGTAGGCGACGGGGTTTTATACTTCCGAGCCGCTGACGCGTCGGGCCCGCGTCGCTTCGCCTCGCTTTTCGTTGTGTCCGGCGTGCCCGGTGCGTCCCCTGTGGGACGGGGACGGGCTCGGGCGCCGGACAGTATCGGGCGCGCCGGACAAAACTGGGCTTTGGGAGACGCGGCTGGAACGGTTTTTTTGTCCGGCGCGCCCCAAATCCCTTTGGGGACACTTTGAGGATGCGGCTGGAGATGCTCTTAATGCTCCAAATAGAGGTACGGTGGTGAAAACTGTGGTCTGCATGGTTGAATCCAAGCTGGATAATGTGGACAGATTCACGATCATGGGGCTTCTTGGGCAGAGTTTTGATGGCTTTGTGGCATTGCCGGCCGTGGGAACTGCGGGTGGCATTATAGTGGCCTGGCAGAGTAATCTTGTCGATGTGTCGCATACTCAGTGGATAATTTTTCAGTCACCATCACGTTGCAATTCCAGGGAGGAGAACCTTGGTTGCTTACCACAGTTTATGGGCCAACTCAGGAGGCCTTGAAGGTGGATTTCTTGGAGGAGTTACGCGCTATACGGGCTGGGCTTCAAGGCTGTTGGGCGGTTACCGGAGATTTCAATCTCATATTAGAGGCGGCTGACAAGAATAATCCCAACCCGCACAGGAGAATGATGGGGCGTTTTCGCCGTCTGCTCAATGACCTAGAGCTCAAGGAGGTGGACCTGATTGGCAGAAGGTACACATGGAGCAATGAGAGGCAAGCGCCTACTCTTGAAAAGCTGGATCGTTGGTTCTGTACTGTAGATTCGGATGAGGGACATCCGGATTGCCTTCTACAAGCTCTCTCATCCTCCCTCTCTGATCATTGTGTTATCATGCTATCCACCAACGTGTCTTATCAGAGGAAGTGCAGGTTCCATTTTCAGTCGTTTTGGTTTACCATGAAGGATTTCCAGGAGGTGGTGGCAACAGGCTCGTTCGATGTGGAGGAGCACCATGATCCATTCGTTGACCTCAGCAATAGGTTGTGATCCGCTGCTAGGGTCCTCTCTCGATGGAGTCAGAGGAGAGTCGGCAACATCAAGGAGCAGATTTTGCTAGCTAATGAGGTCATTCTACAGCTAGACAAAGCCATGGACTTCAGAGATCTTGTGCCGGAAGAGAGGTGGTTATGAGGACAGCTCAAGAAGAAGGTTCTCGGCTTGGCTTCGCTTGAGCGAACCATAGCGAGGCAGCGATCCAGAATTGCTTGGCTACAAGAGGGGGACGCAAATACGGAATTCTTTCACATTCATGCAAGCGCCCGTAGGAGGAAGAACCATATATTCAGGTTGCTCAAAGGAGATGTCACAGAAACTGAACCTGAGGCAATGTGTGCCGTAGCTACCCAACACTTTGTGGATTTGATGGGTACGCCAATTGTTAGAGGAGGCACTTTAAATTTGGGGGTTTTGAACTTACCAACTGTGGACACTTCTGACCTGGAGCTCCCCTTTTCCGAGGCTGAAATATGGGAAGTCATCAAGAGTTTGCCACCGGACAAGGCTCCAGGCCCTGACGGATTCACTGACAGATTCTACCAATGCTACTGGCCACTGATCAAGGATGTTGTCATGTGGGCGGTTGCTTGATTTGACTCGGCAGATGGCCGGGGGTTTCATGCGGTTAATGATGCCTTCATCACTCTCTTACCCAAACATACTGGTGCAGTGGACGTTGGGGCATTCAGACCAATTAGCTTGATTCACAGCTTTGCCAAAATCATCTCCAAGGCTATGGCTACTAGAATGGCCAAGCATTTGCCTCAGTTGGTGGATTGCAATCAGAGTGCTTTTGTTAAAGGGAGAACCATCCAGGACAATTTTCATATGGTCAAGCACTCTGTCCAAACCCTACACAAGCGACACACCCCTGCTCTCATGTTGAAATTGGATATCGCAAAGGCCTTTGATTCGGTGGAGTGGGCTTTTATGTTCGAGGTTCCCAGACATAGGAGTTTTGGCCCACGGTGGTTAGCTCGGGTGGCGCTTCTCTTGTCCACCTCTTCAACTCGGATACTAATCAATGGACAGCCAGGGGATCAATTCTGGCATGCTCGAGGGCTACGACAAGGTGATTCCAGTTCCCTAATATTCTTCATGTTGGTTTTCAATGTGCTGAATGCATTGTTCAGCTTCGCCGAGGACGCAGGGATTTTCATCCATTGGCAAACTTGGGGATCAAACACTGGCTATCCTTCTTTGCTGATGACGTTCTGCTGCTGATCCTCCCCTGCATCAAAGAAGTAAGGGGCGCCACGGTGGAATTGCTGATGGTCATTGGGATGCTTCTGGGCTTCAATGCAACTTGGCCAAGAGTTCAGTAACACCCATCAGCTCAGAGGCCGACATACAACCGCTGCTCAATGTCTTGGGATGCCCAGTGATCACCTTCCCTATCCAGTACCTTGGCCTGCCCCTTTCTGTCTACAGGCTTTCGAAGGCCCAGCTGCAGCCCCTCATCGACAAAGTCACCAAGAATGTGCCTTCTTGTTCTGCATCCCAAAAAGAGTGGGAGACTGATATATCTAAATTCCAAGCTCGCAGTTACGCCCATCTATTACATGCTCTCACTGGATCTACCACCTTGGTTCTTTGGCACATCAATAAGCTCCTCCGTGAATTCTTTTGATCAGCTACTACAGAAGCTAGGAACGGACACTGTGTTGTGGCTTGGGATACAGTGCGTGCCCCCAAAGGACTTAGGAGGCTTGGGGATCAAGAACCTAAAGTTGCTAAACCATGCCTTACGCATGCGCTGGAGGTGGATGGAGATGTCTGGAGAGGACAAAGCATGGGTAGGTCTCAACTTCAAGATCAGCAACGAAGCTGAAGAGATGCTGCAAGCTTGTGTCAAGTGTGAAGTGGGCAATGGGCAACGGATCCGCTTTTGGTCGGATCGATGGCTCGGGAGGACGCGGCATCCAGCAGATGGCGTCGAATCTGATGCAGTTTGTTCGTCATGGTGCCCTCACCATGACTGTGGCGGAGGCTCTGAGTAATACAAGTGGTGTACAGATTAGAGGAGCCCTCGCAGTACTAGCAATTGTGGAATTCCTAGAACTCTGGGACACAATCAGAGGGGTTCAGCTCACGGAGGAGAGTGACAAAACAACTTGGAAGCTCACAGCCTCTGGCACCTACACCACCAAGTCAGCCTACCTTGCCTTCTTCTCTGGCAGGACAAGGTCGCTGGCTGCCACCGAACTTTGGTCTGCTGGTGCTCCGTTGAAACATAAATTACACGTATGGTTTGCAATGAAGAATCGCCTATGGATGGCGGATAGGCTGGAACGTAGAGGGTTGGATCACCCGGAGGAATGTGCGCTATGTTGCCAGGAGCAGGAGACATGCAACCACATTATGGTGCAATGTTCCGTTCTCACATCAAATCTGGTATACCTTACTACTGGAACTGCATCGCTTTACCCCGGATATGAATGCTGAGTTTGCAACCTGGTGGACTTCTTTGTGTGAGACTTTGCCAAGAAGCAAGAAAAAAGAGATCAATGTCCTTGACATCCTTGTAGTTCGCTCCATTTGGCTGGAAAGAAATAGTAGAGTCTTTGATAGGTTTGCTACCTTGCCGATGGAAGTCTATCGGAAAATTAGAGTAGAATTCGCTCAATGGAAAAGAGCGAAACTGTGTGGAGTTGTGGGCATTAGCGAGGAGTAGCGCGTGTGTCTCAATGGAGGCGTTGGAGTTTCTTGTGCTTAAATCCTCTTTCTATCTTAATATGAAAGACACGCAATTCTCGTACGTGTTCTTGAAAAGAAGTCCCACAAGGAAGCAGTGCTCACGGTTCGTAGATCTGGAGCGGCAACACATTATTGCAAGGATTAAGAGCATCTCCAGTCACGTCCCTCAAACCGTCCCTTAAACGGTGCCGGATCAAAAGTTTAGGGGACGAGTTTTGTTCGTGCCGCGTTTGGGGGACGTCGCTCCCCAGTCGCGTCCCCCAAACATCGTCCCCAATGAGAAAATTAAATAGTTCGCATTTAAAAGAGATCGTTCTCGTCGAAATCGTCGCGATCAGAGTAGCGGCGATCAAAGTACTGGGCGCGCGATTATATTACAGACCGACGTAAATTAGAAGAAGGGGTTGGGATTGGGCGACGCCGATGCCGACGGCGCATCCTGAGTCGACGTAGGCCCGTCGATCACGATGAACGCATCTGCCGGCCCCAATGTTGTTCAGGCCCGGTGTGCATGCTCCGTCGCTGACGTCGAAGCAGAGGCCGACTAAGTGATTCATCATGTTCAAACATGAACCGTTGTCGCAAACGCGTCTGCCGGCTCTTGCTCCGCGGTTGGGGTTGCTGCCGCTGCCTGGGCCGCCGCCTCGGCCGCCATGTTGGCTTCGATGTCGTCAGGATCTGGCCTTTGAAGAAGTTGTCCGCCGGCCGTGTCCGGGAAGACATTCCTTATGTCGACGCTCTAAGCAGGGACATGTCATCCCTGCGTTTCTTCAGCTCCATCTTCTCCTCTTGCCTCTTGAGCAGCGCCGCTCACCTTTCCTCGTCCTTTTTGTCGCGGGAGAGCAAGGTCGAGGAGACCTCAACGAGGCACTGCGTGAGCGACGCTTGCGTCTTCTCGGACGACGCAGCTTCGTCCAAGGCAGCCTTGGCAGCCTTGTTGCGATAGGGCGCACTGCCCATGTTACCAGCGGCGCATCCAGATCAATGGCGTCTCTCCCATTCGACAACGAAACGCGCGTCAACTGCCATTTGGGGTTCTTTTTGAGCTTGCTATAGCAATACATCAGCGTGAACGACTTATGCACATCCATGTTCTTCCGGTACAAATCTATGGCCTTGTCAAACTAACCAAAGGAAACGCAATCATTTCATCGAACAAAATGTAGGCATTACAGATTATGTAAGAAAGAGGCGTACCAGTTGGCTGATATCGACGCCTTTGTCGCCTCTGGTCTCTAAGTCGTGATGGTACTCATGGAACATGTTCACCGTCGCCTGGATGATGGCCCATCGCGTCGATATTGCCTTTTGGCTCCTCTTCATTGTACTCGTTTTTTATCAGCTTGCGCTCATCGAACTCGGCCTTGATCCTCGCCCAATACTTCCCGTATTTTTGGTTGGCGCCGATGATGGAGTCATGGCTCGCCGTCGACCACGACTCGCACAGGCATAGATCCTCCAGAACCGTCCACTTGGGGCCTCGTGTGCCCGCCTTCTTCTTCTTCTTCCTCACGCCGTCCGCGTCAACCTCCACGAGATCATCTGCATCCTCACTGGCACCCTCGTCGTCCACTTTGTCGCCGCCCTCTTCTTCCTCGTCGTCCTCCACCCTCTCCTCCACCCCTCCCCCTCCTCCTCGTCCTCCTCCACCTCCTCCTCCTCAGCACCGGCGCCGTCGAATTCGAGCGGGCCCCTACGGCCAGTGAACGGGGCGCCGTCTGGACCGGGTCCTGCCTCGTACGCCGGGGAGTAGAAGAGGGCGTTGGGGTTGAAGTCACCATGACGCAGCGTATCCTGGTAGTGCGACGACAAGTTTGGCGTCACGCACCCGGGAGTGGCGGAGGGGCCGTCGTTGTAGAACCCGGATGTCGACGGGGACAACACTCCCGGAATGTACGCCGGCACCGTCGTATTCCATGGGCTCGCGTTGGTGGCAGCTATACACCCGGCCAGCAAGCGCCTTCTTCTCCAGCTGCGCCGCCCTCCGTCCTTTCCGCTCCGTCGTCGACATCTTCCAGCGCAGATAGTCTTGATGCCACTGATCATCGGTCCAGCCTTCCGGCGGGCCGCTGCCGTTTTTTCAAGCCCTCTGACCGGTTGAACTTGCGTCGTTCCGCCTCCGTCCGGAACACGGGGGGCCACGGCTACCTCTCCGGCGAGCACTCCAGCGCGCAGAAGCGACGCTTCGTCTTATATCCGTCGTGTCGTACCTCTGCACGGGTGGCGTGGGATTGGGCGGCGGGGACTTCCTCCACGGCCCGTTTTAATACGGGGCAGCTGCCGAGTTTCTCGAGCCCCTAACTCTGTTTACAGGTCAGGCTAGCTCTTGAGTTCAGGGCCCGTTTTAGGCCTACTTTGGCCTAAACCCGTAAACTCACCGAAATTTTTCGGTTCCGACACCATTTTCGGTATTTTCCGACACCTTTTTCAGTAACTGCCGTCGACTCCCAAAACCGAGCCCATAGAGTGGCATTTGTGATACGTCCAGGTCCTAAGCTGCTACTACCTCCGTGCCGGTTCATAGGTCTTGCACGTATTTTCAGATCGTAAATTTTATCAACATAATACAAAATATATATTATTAGAAAGCTTAGATGTTCTACTTTCTAAATATATATTTTATATTATAAAATTGATATTATGTTGGTCAAATAGTCAATCTAAGAATACGCGCAAGCCTTCTGAACTAGGACGGAATGATGGTACAAGACGTCAAGTGAACATAATGGAATTGCTGCGGAAACTAAACTCGTGCAACTTACTGTTGATAATAATTACAACAAACTCAACAAACTTATTTGGAGCAGAGAACGATGCATGGTATATTTGAATTTTGAAAGCACTCTTATTCTCGATTACCACTTCCTTCACTGCGTTACGCTTTACACGATCACTCAAGCACTAGGTTGCCAAGCGCTTGAACATAATGGAATAGCTGCGGAAACTAAACTCGTGCAACTTATTTTTGATAATAATTACAAACTCAACAAGCTTATTTGGAGCAGAGAACGATGCATGGTAATTTTGAATTTTGAAAGCACTCTTATTCTCGATTACCACTTCCTACACTGCGTTATGCTTTACACGATCACTCAAGCACTAGGGTGCCTAGCGCTTGTTGAAACGGCATGATGCACCCATGTTATCTCCGGCTCGCCATTTTGGAAATAACAGAGAAATTCAGAACATGAGAAAGTTTCTTGAGAAAATTTCAGAACATATCTTCAATGCATCAAAAACAGTTCATAGCCGGGTATTTAGGACTGGGCACTGCTGCAACGCAAGAGCAGCACACCCTCCTCACAAAGAAAATCAGTACAAAAACACTACAAAAACATAATTGAAACTGCTACAACAGTTACAAGCATCCTTGCTGGCACAGTTCGGTGTTTCCTACAATGGGAATGTTAGAGAACTCACAAAACACAACGTGCATCTGTAGAGATAGAAAATAGGACAAAAATGTTGAAACTACTCTGTGTTGCTGCCACAGTTCTGTTGTATCAGGTTGCCACAACTTTACATAGCGACAGTTCAAAGTACGACCCTAGAAAACTCAATGATGTGGCCAAAAGGTATATTTCAAACTGTGTGCATTTGTTAGATAAGAAACTAGTTCAGGTTCAGCAACCACGTGCACAGGCTATTTCTTGGGCTAACACATACTTCAGCACTTCTAGTCCTTCAGACTCACTGCCTAGAAAAATCAGTGCCGTGGCCAAAAGGTATATTGTCGCAGGCCATGTTGGACACATTTCCTGCGCCTTGGTTGCATCGCAGAGAGCATCTTCTGCCCTCTCTGCCATGCCATTCATCAGATACGATAGGGCACGCCGAGCATAGAGTGTTGGTGTAGTCATCTTACAGACATCAATTAGCTGAATGCCAAAAGTTAAGACAACGAAGCGAGGTGTCAATTGGTTACATAGTAATTCTATGCAGGACAGGAGGTCAACTTGTAGAGATGATCAAAATTAAGTGAAAATACCTGAGAGTAATGAACAATTGCAGAAGGGAAATCTTTCTGATGAAAAGCAGTGTCACCCTTCTTCTTGGAGTTCAATATGTCATGTACTTGATTGGTCCATCTCTGAAATGAGAGCTCCATTAATAAAGACAACGACCAAAGTTTCAAATATATAAGTATATACGGTAAAAACAAGTGGCCTTCCAATGTAGCTTTTCAAACTAGGTAATACACCGCATTGAAATGTACAAATCCAAAGATTATTTCAGATACAATTTAAGGATGCAGTTCAGCACTTAAACTATGGATAGTATCAGCCTAGTTTTACATTTTAAGGTACTGCGACCCAAACTCCTACCTTCATTCTAGAATGTAAGAATTCCTACATTTTAATGTAATGCAACTCAAACTACCACATTCGTTCTGAAATGAACGCTTACATTTTGGAACCAAGATAAAAAAAAATCAAAAGGAAGTAAAAGCCTCGTTTGTATGTATCTATCTCTGGTATTCAGACCATTAACCAACTAGAACACAAATATAACTTTGGGGAACAACAACATGATAGACTATGATCACCAATGAGTAGACGCAATCAAGAAGTCGAGTGAAAACAGTATGGAACATCAAAGCTCCATAGAAAATTAGTGAGACATAACATATGGTACCTCATTTGATGTTATCTCGTCAACCTTGTACCCTGTACTCTCTAGCATTTCAAAGATTAACGTGAGGTCCTTTCTGGAACAAGCTAGGGCTACTGGCGACAGAGATATTTGGCCAGAAGACGTATCCTACAAAACAATTGACAAACACTGGAGTTATTAACAGTATACTTCAAGTCCATTTTTGACCTGAAGCCAAATAACTACGAAGTTGGGAGAGTGTTCGACATATCAACATTATTCACATTGAATAATACAGGGTCTACCAATTTATTTAATCCAAGATGGAAATAATTTATTTAAAGACGAGCACCAACTTCAAACCAAAATGTACACAATGCTTCAACAAATTAAGTCAAAGTAAGAAAAGAGAGGGTTCATATTTCACCTCAGCATCCCTCTCAAGAGGACGCAATGCTTCGATAATGGACGTTAAAGTAGGAAGTTGAGAGGGTTCGGATTGGAGGCATTCTGAAGCTAATCGCACCAGTTTTGCACCTTCCTCTTCTGAAAATTGACCCAGCAAAGCGGAGTCTCTATGGGCACTAAATTTCCAATCTCGAACGAGATTAACGGCCTGCAGACAGTACTAATATCAATTAGTATGGTGAAGTCATGCATTACACATTTTCCAACAAGTTTTTTGTACTCATTAGCATTCAAGTTTCAGTATGAGGACTCATGTTTACACCGATAGTTAAGTATAGTAAACAGTTTCTAGTTAAGTATAGCAAGAAGACTGAAAGGCAGTTTGAAGAAAATTAGGGATCAATTGACTCACTGTTCATCCTGCCTATTTGATACAGAAAATCGTTCCTAACATACTATGGCAACATAACTATATATCAAAATCAAAGAAGCAAACAATGTAATATAGAAAATGGTGTGGCACATCTAAATCTCAATTGTTACCTGCAAACGAGGAATATTCTTCCCACTAAGAAGATCCATTACCAAAATGCCAAAGTTATTCATGGTTTCATGTTCTGGAAATAAAAAATGAGTAACAGAAAAGTTAGATGGGCTGCGGTCTAAATGACAACGCTAGACGCAAAAATGAGTAAACAGAAAGTGCACATGGACTGTGGTCTAAAAATGACGATGCTCCACACACAGAAACCATCTCAAGGTAAACTAACAACCTCGCATAAGAACATAGTACAGTAGAAAAATGGTGTGCAAGCAATATGAGAAGAAACCCACCACTCCTCATGTATTCTGTGTCTGTGTTTCCACCAAGCATATTCTTCATTAGGCAAAAACATGATAGTCTAGGGTTAAAATCCTGCAGCATGTAACAATGCAGAGCAGTTAATACACAAAGAAACAAAGTTGATCATGCAAGCAAAATAGATACAGGATACTGACACTATCAAATAGAACTCGGTAGGCATTAAGATCATGGTAGAGAGCACGCCCCTTCGTAGTACAATACTCTAGAGCCTCAGCAAGATAGAGAGCAACCCTTAGTCTCATCGGCCATTTCATTGCTTCGGGTTCACCTTGAGAGGCATACAGTAATGGGAAACTGTTACATCACTAGCATTAAGGATAGAATAAGCCACACTAATTGATACATCACTAGCATTAAGGATACAATAAGCCACACTAATAGTCGCTACACATAATCCAACTAATATTTTAGGCTAAAATATTGCAGTGTCTCCTCTGAGTTAACACATTACGCATAATGTAAGAAATACCAACAGTCATTGCGAACAATGTTTCGGTTAGGAATAATTAGCACAATTTATTATTTACAGATTACTACAAAGAATTTAGTCGTCATGAAAATCAATCGAAGTACTTGAATTCCATGCAAGTTGAGAATAAAATGCAATAGCAGGCTGAGCTGAAAATAATTATAACAATGAAACGTAGGGTAACTCACGATGGAAAAGATATTTTGCTACTGTGTCGTTAGGCATGTACTCTGCAACAAGCAGTCTTGCATCTTCTTCACAGCAATAGCCGAGCATGTTGGCTAACCTAACGCTCCGAAGTTCACCAACCATAGCTGCTTCATCCTGAAGCAAAAATATTGGGCACATAAGACAAAAAAAAATGACTTTTACACAGAGGAAGCACTGCCATGGGCTGACTTAAATCCTATAAAAATTACTTGTAAATGACAAAAACATACATAAAAGCAAAACTAATCAGGGAGGTAACATATTACAAGAAGATTTTATAAGCACCGCAGCAAGGAGTACATCTAGAACAGTAGGTAAAATGTATTTTGGCCAAACAGTTGGCAGCAACCATCAAAAAGCAGACCAGAGACATTAACTTCAGATTGAAATGCGAAGCTAGAAATCAGGTTTGTCATACCACAAACTGACGTTTGTCAGGCCAGGAAGAGATATTGAACCGCTTAATTGCAACCAAGTGTTTGCCATTGATTTGACCTTTGTACACAACATTGGGCGCCTCCACGCCGTGCCCAGAGATAATGTTCTCCAACGCGAAGCCCGCTGTGGCCTGGTGCAGCTGCGCAAAAGAGTACTGCTGGAAGGCAGGAAGGTCATGCGCCTGATCCTGCCCCTCCACTAAACATGACACCAAAAAAAAATTGTGTTCCAATCAGACAAGTACACAATCTGGTATAGTCAATCAACAGAAATAGAAAAATACTATAAGCATGATGAAATGTTAAGGCAATACGTACCAGCTTCTGAGTCGAACACAAGGTTGGACCCCTTCTCGACATGCTCAGAGACAATGTCCTCCAACGTGAAGCCCGCCGAGCACAACTGCAGCTGCTCAAAGGAGTCATCCTGGAAGGCAGGCAGCTCGTGGGCCTGACCGTGCAGCTCATCCACTGAGTAAACATGAAATTTATGGTCAAATACTCTGAATCAAGAAAAAGTTAAACTGGCATACAGAAATAGCAACAAGAAAATCTTGCAAGTATGATGAAGAGGTAAAGCCAGTACCACCATCTTCTTGTTTGCCCATAAGAAAGTTGAGCAAGCCTGAAGGATTACTCTTGTCATGAAAGGCTTGGATACTATTAACCCAGGGTCCATTATAACCGAGATATCTGATGAGCAGTTTGTTGCAGTATTCGAAATTATGCCTCAGAAGAGTAACATGCTCACCACACAGCCACTCAACTTTAACGTTCTCCTTATCTGCAAAGAAAAACTTGATGGCATCCTGTGTAACTTGCCTGTCTTTCCATTCATCTCTTGTGTGTTTCATGGAATCCAGGAAATGGTAGTCACCTAGCTCAGATTCTGGAACTGCATCTAGCATATCCTTTTCAAGCAGTGAGGTGATAAGCAGATACACCAATAGGCAGAGAACTTTCCAATCACGAAGAAGGCCGGGAAATCCGAAAGGAATCTTAAGAGGCTTCGACTGATGTTGAGTGATACCTAACAGCACCCACTGCTTAACCACTTCAATACGGAGAATCTCACAGCAGCAAATAAAACTTGTCCAGACCAAAAGCTCTTCATCATCAGTCAAATGAATATCCTCAGGATGAGGCACATTAAATGACAGGAAGAGCTCGAATATTTGAGAAAACTTTTCTCTATGCAGAGTAACATTGTCCCTGTACAAAGGTACAGATTAACGGATAATTACCAACAAGGTATTTAGATCAATCACAAGAGGGAGAAGAGGTGTCCAGTAAGACTTACAACGCCCCGTAGCCAGTTCCACAGTTAATGTTGATATATGGATCGAATTTCTTAGGAAGTACATTCCTAAGACCAAGAATTAACCAGGGCTTTAGGTCCTTTTGCTCGCCTTTGAGAACAACTCTAAAAGCCCTCAGATAGTTGCTGAAGTGTTCAATCAAGAAGTGAACTTCAGTTCCATCGGACTCCCGTACCATGACAATGATATGATGGGTATGCTTCTCAATCTGAAGATAGATACAACATTATGATACAACATTAGTAGTCACCAGGGTTACACAAGTGAACAGTATACAGCAAGGTAAGACTTACGTCATCTGTCATAGCTACAACATTATGATACAACATTAGTAGTCACCAGGGTTACACAAGTGGACAGTATACAGCAAGGTAAGACTTACGTCATCTGTCATAGCTGGGGTCACCGGAACTTCTTTTTTGGTACCATCTTTGAGCTTCACAGTTATGGAAAATGGGCAGTGTTTGAGATACATGTCGTTGCTTTCACGTATGAAACGCAAAAGATCTCTCTGTGTTGGTCGTGAAGAAAGGAATATAAAAGGAACATCGTCAATCGTATCTTGCTGCATAGAATTATGGGTGATAAGCCTGACTATGTCCTCATATTCAGCAAAATCCTGTAGCGCTTTAACCTTTGGTTCACGAGGAATGTCCTCAGGTTTTAGACGACGAACATAAGCATCAAATCTGAAGGAAAGAACTTATAAGTTAGATATTAACTAAACTAAAAGAATCAGTCAAATGAATCAGTCAAACTTATAAGTTAGATATAAACTAAACTCAAGGAATCACATAATGAAGAGCATAACTGAGCTATATTCAGTCATGTCATGATAGTTCCACTAAACTCAAGGAATCACATAATCCAGAGCATAATTGAGCTTTATACAGTCATGTCATGACAGGGACATTGAACTCAAGGAATCACATAATAGAGAGCATAATTGACAACTAACATACTATTGCAACACAGGAGCAGGAGCATGTACTATTTAACACAACAAATGGTTTCGGAATCTAATAATCAAGAGCATAATCCATCCATATACAAGGTAATAACATATTTGATCCATAGTAACGACAGTAAATTCAAGGATCTTCATACCCTCTTTTCTTCCATTTCCGACCAGTCCTCTTCGGACTCGGATCATCTTCTTCTTTTCCTCCCTGGCCGGCTGCACGTGAGCGACTGGGCTTCTTGATGGGGGAGACGCCTTCGGCAGGTGTGCACGGGGGAAGCTCTGCTCCCTGGGCCTTGATTGGTGAGACGCCTTCGGCAGGTGTGCACGGGGGAAGCTCTGCTCCCTGGGCCTTGATGGGGGAGACGCCTTCGGCAGGTGTGCACAGGGGAAGCTCTGCTCCCTTGCCCAGGCCTAGGCCACCAGCGCCAAGTGGGGCATGGGCAATGTGGAGGGCTTCAAACGCATCAGCAAGCTCGCTCAGGACGAGCAGCACTTCCTGCCACAGGTCACCACCGCCATCTGCACCTCCTCCGACGAGAGCTTCGTGGGAAATCCCCGCTGCTGGCCCATGGACGCCACCGCCGGCGAGGTCGACGTCCACCCCGCCGCCACTTGTTCCTCCGCCGTCGAGCGCGTCCTGGGAGACCCGCTCTGCCGGCCCATGGTCGCCGGCGTGGTCAGGGCCCTCTTCATCCGCCTCGCCGTCACTTGTTCCTCCACCTTGGATTGCGTCCTGGGACAAGGGCGCTGCTGGCCCCTGGTCGACGCCGAGGCCAATGTCCTCCTCGTCCACGCCAAGGCCAAGGTCCTGGTCTTCCCAGCCGCCGCGGCCCCGGCGACGGCGCCTGCGGCCGGCTTCCTCCCCATCGGGCAGGAGAGCTAGCCGCTGCTGCTTCTGCTCCGCCCTTAAGGCGATCCTGCGGGCACGCGCTTCCTTCCTGGAGGGCTTCTCCTCCGCCTCCGCCTCCGCCTCCGCGGCGCCGCCACCAGAAACGGAGGCGACCTCCGGTGGAGGAGGCGATTTCCGCCGCTGGCTTCTTTTCGGAGGCATAGGGTTTTTCGCTCCGGGGCGGCGCCGCCGCTTCTGCTTTGTACAAGGAGAGGAAATGGGGCTGAGGCAACTTTGGGTCGGTGCCTCGTTGCGCAGTGGCGGCCTGGCAAGCCGTCCGTCGCTTGGCCCATGAAAGGCCTTGTTGCGATCCGGTTGGTGGTGCGATGAGGGTGTTCATCGAGCCGATCCGTCCGGTGTGCTCATCGAGCCGGTGGGCCGGGACTGTGCCCGTCCGTTCCCCCGATGCGGCCCGTCCGGTCGGTTCACCGGGCCGTTGCGCTGGTGCGGTGCCCGGCCGTTCCTCCGACGCGACCGATCCGTTCTGTTCATCGATCCGCTCCGTCGGGGCGGTGGTTAGCATCATCGTCGGCGCTGTGCAAAGACATTAGGGATTCGATGTGAGAAAACATCATTGAATTGAATACACAGACGATGAAATTAACCCATCAGCAGCAACTTGGGGACGAACTCGTACCGTGATGACGATACATCTTGGATAACTTGGGTGGAATTTGCACCTGGAGCTGTTGGAACTTGGAACACCGCCCCCCGCCCGCGCACGGGCGAGGAGAGCAGACGGGGAGGAGGGGAGCTTTATATAGAAGAGGAGGGGGCCGAGGTTCGGTGGGAGATAAGTAGGTCATTATGCCTCCGCTCCCTTGTCAATTACGCCTCCACGTGGCCCCACAGCTATTATGGTGCCAGACAAAGCGCCACGCTGCGTCGCGCTGTCACCACCGTCCCATTAAGAAAGTCCATAATGGTGCGCACGCGTCGGTGTCGGTCTGACTTTTTCCTCCCCCAGATGGACCGCCCCCAGACGCCGCCGGATGAGTAATAAATGATGATACGGCATGCGAGGAGTACATATTTCGTGCTACTACGTGACAGAATCATCGTGACAACACACGATCGTGTAATCAACCTTGTTTCCACATAATCATCGTGATATCGAGCGGCATAATCATCTTGACAATACTCTACCTAGGTGAAAATTATACGTAATTGATTCACTCTTACCCGAGGAGTACGCGTTCTGGTATCGTGACCAAACAACTTGTTCACGTCATCATCGGCAGATTAGGAACCCGACTCAACACAGCTCGCGCACTTTTGTTTCCCACTCTAAGTCACGGCACACTAGGAGTACGCGTCTGTAAGTAGGAGGAGTATTATACGAGGTAATCTTATACTACGAGGTAATCCAAACTATATTCGGTCATCGCTTACGTCATTCCAACACACGAATCCACGAGTTGGTAAAGTACAAAGAGCCAGTCACCAAAGCGACCGGGACCGGGGGCAGGGACACGGCTCACGGGTCCGGGCGGGCGGCCGTTCATACCAATCGTTCTTTATAGGGGCTTATTATTACCCCTATAAACACTTTCCTACTCTACGGTCATGTTTAATCTCTATCTCTACTACTTATAAAGGCATAAAGTGCCGTAGAAAAATCGAATCTCGACCATCCATCCAGTCACATCACACGGTGCAGAATGTTCTGTTCTCCCCACCCATCTCTATCTCTACTACTTATAAAGGCACAAAGTGCCGTAGGAAAATCGAATCTCGATCATCCATCCAGTCACATCACACGGTGCAGAATGTTCTGTTTTACCCACCCACAAATTACGCTGCACCATCTCCACATGCCAATTTCTGGAGAAAAAAAAGCTCTAAACTTCCGCATCCCCTAAATTTTGGGACAACGCGGAAACGATTCCGCTAAACCGGCCTCTTCCACGGCGAGTTCCTCACCTCCAAAAATCCCGCTGCCGCGCCCCATCCGCCTTCCGCCGCCTCCCAAGTCCCAATCACCGTCTTTGTCATATGCCCATAGTCCTTCTCTGCTCTGCCGTATATGCCTCCTCCGCGGTGCCACCCTAGCCGGATGTAGCAGAGGCGGACACTTACCTCATGCCACCACCTCTGGGGAGGGAGGACTGAGGGACCGAACTCGCGCCGGATGTGCCTCACGGTCACGGGTGAGCAGCAGCCAGGTTGATTCTTCCTAAATTTCTCGCCGGCGCCAGGTTTCTAGCCCTCCGCCCCGGTCGTCTGTTAGACCAGCAAATCCTCAGGCCGCACAAGGCACTCATGTTCAACAACCAAATATGTGAGTTCCTTCCTTCTATTGCTTGGTTTTCTCTCTCTCCTTGCGCTCCAACAACCGGAGTTCAAATGCAAACTTTTTTTTACTCCTTTTGTTCCAGGCTTATGCACACAACCTGTTTGATGAAATGACCGAAGAAACAAAAAATATTTGTAGACCATCCTTATGTTCGCTTGTGACGGAAAAATGGACTTGGGAAGGAGATGATTGATTGGCTAGCAGTGACGATTGAGAAGAAGTGGTGGTCTATCACCTTCACAGTCCAAATTTTCACGCTCGATCTGGCAGCGATGAGCTCTGTAGTGGGTTGATTTTGCTTATGGGTACGTGTTCCTCCATCCTCTCATGTGTTTTTGTCCCTTTTTATTTTGTGATCTTGAGCCAATGGAGCTATTGTAGGACAAACCACTTAGATGATTCCACAAAGATTAGTCTAGGCGTGTGCTTCAATGAAAATCTGCAGCCTGCTGCCATGCTTCTCAACTCATTCCCTTTTCTTCACCCATTCGAACTTTTAAACTGGTAACTTCTCAGTACTGTTTGTAGTACTGTTTAACCATGAAAAGTTGCAACTTTATATGCTTCCATTAAAAGCTCCTTCATTGATCATGTTTCTGTTTGTAGTACTCTACTACTGTTTGGAAGACGACAGCGACCTCGAGTTAAATTGTACATTGCCTCATATCAGCAGCTAACCCGACCAAAAAAACAACAGCACAAAGCTGAACAGTTCAAATATTAAATTTGTTTTAACACTATCTTGCTGTAACATGATTTCTTGTATCTCCTGTTTATTTTGTAGTGTAATCTGGAAAGGAGGAGGTAGATTGACAGAGGTTTATTTACCGCCAGGTCTGTGTCGTGTGATCTTCTTTGCGCACGTTAGCCTCTAGGACGGGCCGCCATGAGAACATCCTCACATACCTCACAATGGAGCAATCCTTATATTTTCCTCACAATAATTTCCTGTTTTTTTTTATCTCAAACTCTCAGTAGGCGAGGTTGTCTACGCCCTACGGGGCATGCAAGAATGAGTGTTGGATGATATTTCTTAGGCTACGGTGTTGTCTTTGGTACATGTCTGGTGATATTTATTTTTTGTAAACGACAAACTTAGATGATGCAAGTTGATGATATGAGTCAGATGATGTTAGTGGTTACCTTAACACTATATAGTTATCCCTGGTTCAGCAGGTAAAGACTCCATGCAACTGATATCTGGAGATTTTCATTTAGTAATGCTCATTCCAGAGATTGGTAGATTGTTTTTTTATACACTGAGGCATTATGTTTCCCATGACAAGTGTGATCCAACTGCAGATTTAAGTCTCGGCGAGTGTATAGATTGTATGTTTAATCTGCGCTTGTTCATTTTAAAATCATAATTTGTAGTTTGGTTTCTGTTGTCAACTGACTAGGTAGAAGATCCTAAGAAAGTTCACATTTTCAGGGAATTTCTAATGACACAGATAAGCTTGGATTACATCTGCATCTTATAGGTAATTATGTCATGTGTTTTTTTTCAGTTCCTCTTCCATGTGCACTACGTGAGAAATTAAAATCTGCCCAACCTCCACTATTAGCGGATTGGGGATCTTTGTTGTTGCCTAAATTTTGCCTGCAGTACGTACCATTCGGTTTTGACTAACATTTTAAATAATTTTGTTGCTTCATATTCTACCAGCTTTATATGCATGAAGACAATAACATATGTTGAAGAAAAGTTGCCTCTTAGATTACGTGGAAGAGAACCACCAGAGAAATAGCACCCGCTTTGGTTAACTTTCTCGATTACTACTGCATTTCTTAGACTAACGATCTCACCAACTGATTTCATTTATTTGGACACATCTTTATGTTTTTTAGCTTCGGTAGTGAGAGGGCAGAGACTCGTGGCAGTGGGTGATGGCATGTGCATTGCAGTGGAGAGTATAAAAATGAGGGGAGCAAAGTAGATGTGTGGCGGCAGACAAGTACACAAGACAGAGAAGGAGAGTGAGGAGGCGAGGAGAACACCGGTGCTCCTGGGGGTACTCCATGCGTGTCTTCGAGTGTACTACTTCTTGTCTCACACATCTTCTACTCAACAGCCCATGTGCATAATTTGAGGCTTGATTATGTACATATTGATTCAGGTTTCGGACTTATAGTATTATTCTGTTTCAAGCATAAATTCAGGTCTAAGGTTTTTATATAACATGTATGTCTTATTTCTCCATTTCAGTTAGTCATTTCAACTTCAACTTTGAGAGTATTGGATATGCAGTGAGCACAAAGTATCTCACCTGAATTTATCTGGGCCATTGAGGTATGAAAAGTGCTAGCTTATATCATCTACTTTGCATGATTAATTGTTGTAGGTTTGCTCTCTTACCTTTCAACGTTTATTCCAGGAAGTTGTTTATTTTATGATGCCCTGAGATTGTATATGTTCATTTACCATTAATCTTATCTCTTGCAAGCCAGGATAGTGATAATAATTTACCCAAGATACAATGATGCATGCACAAAGTGTGTTGTGAAATGACAGTAAATTTTTTATGTTTTTATGCCACTTGTGACCTCCTGTTTAGCTTAATGGATATGGTAACAAAATGCCGTCCTCTGTTCTCGAAAGTTTGTACTCAAATCAGTGCAAGCATTACAGAAGCAATTATTCAAATTAGTGCAAAACCAATCATGTCTTGTGTGACCAATTTGAATAAGAATCCATATAGGCTTACCAGTTTCAAGGAAGCATTACAAACATGTGATCAATTATTGTAAACAAATTGGCAAGTCAGTCCAAAAACTGTAAGCGAATGATATGCGAGTAAATATATGAGATATATATTTGCAGATTATAGATATAATTGTTTTTTTTGAGATAAAATATTTCAGTTTTTCATTGTGCACATAGATATTTGGGTTCTTAGAAAGTATTTGGCTGTCATAAAATGGATGTGTGCATCATGCATTCTGTGGTAATTCATAAAAAGACAATTTAATGATTTACATCAACGGTTGCTACATGTATATGCATTTCGATACGAAGGAGTTGGTCATAACTTCAAGATATCCATTATATCTATCTGAGATTTTATTTGCTGCTATATAAGAAATTACAATGATGTCATTGACTGGAAAAATCACAAATAATCCTATATCGGCGTATATCATGATTTCTATATGAACCACACCTTTTTATTGCAATTCATAAAGATATTTACATGTTACATTTGGAGTGGCATGACATATATGTAACCTTCTTATTTAGAGCATTATCAGGCAAGCGGCCTGTTAATTTCTTTATCAAGATTCTACGAACAAGAATCTCTTTTTTTAGGCATGATAGCCACCCAAAATGCACACAGGAAAATCAGTGCCATTGTTTCAAATCCAGATTGTGGTGTGTGATGAATGCAGATTATGGAGACGTGCGTTGCACGTGCAGGCTTACTAGTTAGACAAAGTCTATATACATGAACGAAATTTTCTTTCATTCCTAACAAAAAAAAATCTATTAGATGCAATGCGCGTGTGAACTACGCATGTGGCCTGATTGGAAATTTACAATACCTAGTTCTAGTTACACTTCTCCTAAGTGTTGATATTACCCCCATCAGTTCGACCGAAGAGGCAACATAACAGTGAATCAAACTAACAAGCAAGATGATCAATCAATCACCCCGTTCAATCTTTCCTCTCATCATCGTCTCCAAGCTAGCTACATATTGCTCGTGTCTCCTGACCAAATCGATCATACGCCTTACAAGATGGAATGCAATGATTTATGCACCTCAAGCTGGACCTTTGGGTTTGTAGGATAACGTTGCATAGAAAACAAAAAATTTCCTACCGCGAACACGCAATCCAAGCCAAGATGCAATCTAGAAGACGGTAGCAACGAGGGGATGATCAAGACTAACCCTTGAAGATATTCCAAAGCCTATAAGAGTAGGCTCTTATTGCTGCGGTAGACGATCACTTGCCGCTTGCAAAAGCGCGTAGAAGATCTTGATCACGATCGCTTCCGGCGCCACGAACGGGCAGCACCTCCGTACTCGGTCACACGTTCGGTTGTTGATGAAGACGACGTCCACCTCCCCGTTCCAGCGGGCAGCGGAAGTAGTAGCTCCTCTTGAATCCGATAGCACGACGGCGTGGTGTCGGTGGTGGTGGAGAAATCGGCGGAGCTTCGCTTAAGCGTGCGGGATGTGGTGGAGGAGAGAGACCGCTAGGGTTTGGGGAGAGAGAGGGGTTGGGCGCCGCCCTCTAAGGGGTGCGGCCAAGGCTGAGGCCAAGTGGTCAGCCCCTCTCTATGCCCCTCATTATATAGGTGGAAGCCCCAAGAGTTCTAGTCCAAGTCTTCGAATAAGACCCCAACACTAAAACCTCCCATATGTAGGAAAACCTACCCAAGGTGGGAATCCCACTTGGGGTGGGATTCCCCTTCCATGAGGGGGTTGGCCGGCCACCCTAGGGGAGTCCATCTTGGACTCCTCCCCTTTAGGGTTGGCTGGCCATGCAAGGTGGAGTCCCTTCGGGACTCTACTTTCCATGGTGATTTCTTCCGGACTTTTCTAGAACCTTCTAGAACCTCCATAAATGCACCGATCATTTCCAAACTTGGAATATGACTTCCTATATATGAATCTTATTCTCCGGACCATTCCGAACTCCTCGTGATGTCCG
The DNA here is from genome assembly GCA_030979885.1 of Lolium multiflorum. Lineage (NCBI taxonomy): Eukaryota > Viridiplantae > Streptophyta > Magnoliopsida > Poales > Poaceae > Lolium > Lolium multiflorum. The sequence goes on from CM061752.1 coordinate 239,547,065, forward strand.
GGATCTCATCCGGGACTCCGAACAAATATTCGAACTCCATTCCTTATTCAAGTTCTACCATTTCAACATCCAACTTTAAGTGTGTCACCCTACGGTTCGTGAACTATGCGGACATGGTTGAGTACTCACTCCGACCAATAACCAATAGCGGGATCTGGAGATCCATAATGGCTCCCACATATTCAACGATGACTTTAGTGATCGAATGAACCATTCACATACAATACCAATTCCCTTTGTCACGCGATATTTTACTTATCCGAGGTTTGATCTTCGGTATCACTCTATACCTTGTTCAACCTCGTCTCGACAAGTACTCTTTACTCGTACCGTGGTATGTGGTCTCTTATGAACTCGTTCATATGCTTGCAAGACATTAGACGACATTCCACCGAGAGGGCCCGAGTATATCTATCCGTCATCGGGATGGACAAATCCCACTGTTGATCCATATGCCTCAACTCATACTTTCGGATACTTAATCCCACCTTTATAGCCACCCATTTACGCAGTGGTGTTTGGTGTAATCAAAGTACCTTTCCGGTATAAGTGATTTACATGATCTCATGGTCATAAGGACTAGGTAACTATGTATCGAAAGCTTATAGCAAATAACTTAATGACGAGATCTTATGCTACGCTTAATTGGGTGTGTCCATTACATCATTCATATAATGATATAACCTTGTTATTAATAATATCCAATGTTCATGATTATGAAACTAATCATCCATTAATCAACAAGCTAGTTTAAGAGGCATACTAGGGACTTCTTGTTGTCTACATATCACACATGTACTAATGTTTCGGTTAATACAATTATAGCATGATATATAAACATTTATCATAAACATAAAGATATAAATAATAACCACTTTATTATTGCCTCTAGGGCATATCTCCTTCAGTCTCCCACTTGCACTAGAGTCAATAATCTAGTTTACATTTGTAAAGATATAACACCTTGGCCTTCGGTGCTTTATCATGTTTTGCTCACGGGAGAGGTTTTAGTCAACGGATCTGACATGCTCAGAACCGTATGTATTTTGTAATTCATTTGCGTCTCAACGCGTCACTCATTTCCAAATGAGTCGGCATTTAATATGTTTGGTCTTCTGGTGGAACCTTAATTCCGCGGTCTGAAATATGTCACTAACATTGTCACACACAATATAGCTTCAAAGTTCTGACTCTGGAACTACACCAAGTTCTCAAAGAACCTCTTGACTTAACATCCTTTGTCATTGTCAAAACAATGACATACTCTGCCTTCTTTTGTAGAATCCGTCACAATATTTAGAACTCTTCTAAATCTAGCATAGACTACTTCTAGCTCATTGTGCTACCTTTTAAACAATACTTAGTCTAATTTGAGATTGAAATTATATTTTATATGTGACAAAACCAATATCGGTGTAACACCTTATAGCGATTTGTTTGTCATTTCTTCATACAAATATATATATATATATATCCTTAGTTCTTCTAAAGTACTCAAGGATATTCTTACTATTGTCCAATGATCATCATATGAATCATTCTGGAATATGCTCATAACACTTTATAGCACATGATATCTGATTGTGTACATATTATTCGTGATCTAAAATCACTCATGTGTTTTTACTCATCGAGTGTCAGACACACTCAAGTCTTGTTAATCCTTCACATGACAAGAACATTTTCTTAATATTTCTATATTGAACTACTTCAATATCCATTCTATGTACTTTGACTTAAACTTATTATGTGTTTCAATCTATCTTCATAAATCTTGACACTAGATATGTTTCAGTCCATATCCTTTCATTGAAATTAATTTCTCAATGAAACCTTTTAATCAAGTATATAATTACATCATTTATAACCAACTATATGTCACCTACATAAAGTATTATAAATATGTCTTAGCGCTCCCACTTAATTTCTTGCAAATGCAAGCCTCTTCATCGTTCTGATGAAATCAAAAACTCTTTGACTATTTCATCTGGTGAAGATTCTAACTCCGTGATACTTACTTCATTCAATTGAAGTTCGTATACTTATCTAGTATTCCACGGACCAGCAAAACTCTTGGTTGGATCTTGTATACACCTTTAATACACACTTCGATAAGTAATGTATTTTGCCATCCTACTAACATATCTCATAAAAGAAATATGTAGTGATTACTAGAATAATCCACATAGACTATAAGCATTGCTACGGAAGATCTAATCTTGTTGTAGTCAACTATTTGAACTTTGTCGTAAACAACTTTTCGACAAGTCAAGCTTCTTCAAGGATATTTCATCCAAGTCCATCAATTTTATAGATCCATTTACTTTCAAAAAGTATTCATCTATCTTGGATTTCATGGCGTATAGCCATTTTAACGGAGTCAGGGCCCATCATAGCTTCTTTGTTTGTAGTTGGTTTATCATTGTTCATAATCAATCCTTTGTCCACAAATCATTTATTTGATCACAAAGTAAACCATACCTACAAGGTTCAATATGTACTTCGATTTCCATGGCTAAAACACTTTGTAGTCATGGGAGCCATGATCGTCGTGGTCGCTGGAATCAATTTCCGATGCTGCTACTCTGATCATTATGCTCAGGTTCATAAACCTTATCAAATTATATTGTCCTCCCACTCAAATACTTCACTAGAAACAATTTCTTGGAAATAAGAAACATTGACAAACACTTTTGTCTTTGTCTACATAGTGGGAAGAATTCCCAATCAATTCTCTGGGATAACCAACAAAGACATTCATCCGATTTTGGTTGTAAACTTATTTACTTATGCTATGCATACCAAAATTTTAAGAAAAGACTATTAGGATTCATACCCATACCATAACTCGTATGGTGTCATTTCAACGGATCATGATGATGCTCTATTAAGTGTAAAAGCGGTAGTCACTAAAGCATAATCCACAAAAATATAATGGCGTCATAATATTTTATCTCATCATTAATCCAACAAGGTTTGGATACATCTCTCGGATACTTCATCATCACTATGATACTCCAAGAAACGTGAGTTGTAGAACAATTTCATAACTCTCTTAGATGTTCGCTAAAACTCGTAACTCAAATATTTCCACCATGATCCAATCATAGATATTTGACTTTTCTATTACGATGATTTCCACTTCATGCTGAAATTTATTTGAATCCATTCAAAATGTTTCAAACTTTTCCTTATTGAATATATCCACATATATACTCAATTCATTGTTTTGAAAGTTTTCATGAAGTAGAAGAATCTCCCGCACACAACTATGCCCATGAACCACATACATCATCATGTATTTTTCACTAAGTTAGTTGCCCGTTCAACTTTTGGCCTATGAACGGTATTTTAATCACTCTCTTTAGAAAAGATTTGCAAGCGCCAAATGATTCAAAAATTAAATGACTCCAAAAATCCATTTGCATGGAGTTCCTTTATGCGTTCCTTTCTAACATGACCTAAATGGCGGTTCCACAAATAAGTGGAATTCAAATCATTTGCCTTATGGCATTTTAGCGTCAGTGTTATGTATGTGTGTTTCACCATTAAGATTTATAATAACTTATCCATCGTACATGGAGTAATGTCATAATTTAAACAACTCATTGTTTTTATTTGACCAGAGCAAAATAACAATTTATTAAGCTCTTTATTATAAATTCTAAGGGCTAGATAGAATGCCAATGACGAACATAATAACACTTTATTTTTGTTCCACGTGCATTCCTATCATATTCCTTGTCACACTTAGGCCATTGTATTCTTGTATTGCGTTGTTTTGTATGACACTTCATACCAACCAATATAGTACTAATACCCAATAATTTCATAGTGTGAGTTAACTAGGAATACAACCATAACATGTATATCATTTATATACACTTGAGCTAGACTTTCTAGTCTTCTCTTTTCTTTTTGCCAAAATATCTTTTGCAGTTTCTCTTTTAGCTTTCCTCATTATTCAGAAAAACACTTCAACATCATTAACTTCTAGGTTTGTTGGTCAAATACCAATAACCTTGAGATTCTTACTTTGAAGTTGATCATCATATGACAAGTGTTCCAGATTTCACTATTAGTAACTTTGTAATATGATGAACAATTTCACTCATAATTTTATCCATCATATCATGACGACTTTCCGAGACCATGTGTACATGCTAGGCTCGTAAAGTTTTAACCTTGGTATTTGCATGTGCAAATCTAGCTTGCACCCGTGTATGCACACGTAGAATCTATCACACCCGATCATCACGTGATGCTTCGAAACGACGAGTTTTAGTAACGGTGCATATTAAGGATGGTCACTTCATGGATGTGCGAATATCCGTAGTGCCCCAATAGTTGGAGGATTGTGACGCCTTGCGTCTTCAACCTTCGTACATTCCCATAAAACTTATGAGTTCATGTAGTCTCACCAAATTATATTCTATCATCTTGCAATAAGGTCTTAGATATCACATATATCTCATACCTTGATTATTTCTGAAAACTAAATTTTCAGCTCCTTACTTTTCAAACAGATTTGAACTTCAAGTTTCACGGAGACAAGATAACTTTAGGTACTAATTGAAATCACAGCTCTTTGAATCAACAATGTGAGGTTTACTAAAAGTTTGCAATAGGACTTAATCAATTCTTGATTCATTAACAATACGGTACCAAACCGTAAAGTTTCTTATCAGATTTTAACAGTATTTCTATCTCACTAACAAGACTAGCGCATGGTAGAATATGGATGCCAATACTACAAAATTAATTCAAAATACTACTCAGACTATGTTTATGATAATTAGTTCATGTTTTAATCTAATTACTAATGAACTCCCACTTAATACAATATCCCTCATAGTTGTTAAGTGGTACACGATCCAAATTCACTACACCAAAAACCGATCATCACGTGAGATGATGTAGCTTCAATGGTGAACATCAACATGTTGATCATATCATCTATATGACTCGTGTTCAACCTTTCGGTTTCCGTTGTCCCGAGGCCATGTCTGTACATGCTAGGCTCGTCAAGCAAACCCAAGTATTCGCGTGTGCAACATGGCTTACACCCGTTGTATGTGAATCGTTGAATCTATCACATCCGATCATCACGAGATGCTTCGAATGAACTGTACAACGGTGCATACGAGGGAAGAACACTTTATTATCTTGATATTAATGTGAGGGATCATCTTATAATGCTACCGTCGCGATCTAAGCAAAATAAGATGCATAAAAGGATTAACATCACATGCAGTTCATATGTGATATGATATGGCCCTTTTGTCTTTGCGCCTTCGATCTTCATATCCAAAGCACGGACATGATCTCCATCATCAACGAGCATGATCTCCATCATCGTCGGCGTAGCGTCAAGGTTCATGGCGCCGTCTTCATGGTTGTTCACCTCATGTATCAACTATTACAACTACTTTGAAATACTACTCAACATGAAAATTAAAGACAACCATAAGGCTCCTGCCGGTTGCCAATACAATAATGATCATCTCATACATATTCATCATCATATTATGGCCATATCACATCACCAAACCCTGCAAAAACAAGTTAGACGTCTCTAATTTGGTTTGCATATTTTACGTGGTTTAGGGTTTTCGAGAGAGATCTAATCTACCTACGAACATGAACCACAACGTTGATACTAATGTTTTCAATAGAAGAGTAAATTGAATCTTCACTATAGTAGGAGAGACAGAGACACCCGCAAAGCCTCTTATGCAATACAAGTTGCATGTCTAACGAGGAACAAGTCTCATGAACGCGGTCATGTAAAGTTAGTCCGAGCCGCTTCATCCCACTATGCCACAAAGATGCAAAGTACTCAAACTAAAGATAACAAGAGCATCAACGCCCAAAAACATTGTGTTCTACTCGTGCAACCATCTATGCATAGACACGGCTCTACCACCTGTAGGATAACGTTGCATAGAAAACAAAAATTCCTACCGCGAACACGCAATCCAAGCCAAGATGCAATCTAGAAGACGGTAGCAACGAGGGGATGATCAAGACTAACCCTTGAAGATATTCCAAAGCCTATAAGAGTAGGCTCTTATTGCTGCGGTAGACGATCACTTGCCGCTTGCAAAAGCGCGTAGAAGATCTTGATCACGATCGCTTCCGGCGCCACGAACGGGCAGCACCTCCGTACTCGGTCACACGTTCGGTTGTTGATGAAGACGACGTCCACCTCCCCGTCCCGCGGGCAGCGGAAGTAGCTCCTCTTGAATCCGATAGCACGACGGCGTGGTGTCGGTGGTGGTGGAGAAATCCGGCGGAGCTTCGCTTAAGCGTGCGGGATGTGGTGGAGGAGAGACCGCTAGGGTTTGGGGAGAGAGAGGGTTGGGCGCCGGCCCTCTAAGGGGTGCGGCCAAGGCTGAGGCCTGAAGTGGTCAGCCCCCTCTCTGCCCCTCATTATATAGGTGGAAGCCCCAAGAGTTCTAGTCCAAGTCTTCGAATAAGACCCCAACACTAAAACCTCCCATATGTAGGAAAACCTACCCAAGGTCCCCACTTGGGGTGGGATTCCCCCTTCCATGAGGGGTTGGCCGGCCACCCTAGGGGAGTCCATCTTGGACTCCTCCCCTTTAGGGTTGGCTGGCCATGCAAGGTGGAGTCCCTTCGGGACTCTACTTTCCATGGTGATTTCTTCCGGACTTTTCTAGAACCTTCTAGAACCCATAAATGCACCGATCATTTCCAAACTTGGAATATGACTTCCTATATATGAATCTTATTCTCCCATTCCGGAACTCCTCGTGATGTCCGGATCTCATCCGGACTCGAACAAATATTCGAACTCCATTCCTTATTCAAGTTCTACCATTTCAACATCCAACTTTAAGTGTGTCACCCTACGGTTCGTGAACTATGCGGACATGGTTGAGTACTCACTCCGACCAATAACCAATAGCGGGATCGGAGATCCATAATGGCTCCCACATATTCAACGATGACTTTAGTGATCGAATGAACCATTCACATACAATACCAATTCCCTTTGTCACGCGATATTTTACTTATCCGAGGTTTGATCTTCGGTATCACTCTATACCTTGTTCAACCTCGTCTCCAACAAGTACTCTTTACTCGTACCGTGGTATGTGGTCTCTTATGAACTCGTTCATATGCTTGCAAGACATTAGACGACATTCCACCGAGAGGGCCCAGAGTATATCTATCCGTCATCGGGATGGACAAATCCCACTGTTGATCCATATGCCTCAACTCATACTTTCTGGATACTTAATCCCACCTTTATAGCCACCCATTTACGCAGTGGTGTTTGGTGTAATCAAAGTACCTTTCCGGTATAAGTGATTTACATGATCTCATGGTCATAAGGACTAGGTAACTATGTATCGAAAGCTTATAGCAAATAACTTAATGACGAGATCTTATGCTACGCTTAATTGGGTGTGTCCATTACATCATTCATATAATGATATAACCTTGTTATTAATAACATCCAATGTTCATGATTATGAAACTAATCATCCATTAATCAACAAGCTAGTTTAAGAGGCATACTAGGGACTTCTTGTTGTCTACATATCACACATGTACTAATGTTTCGGTTAATACAATTATAGCATGATATATAAACATTTATCATAAACATAAAGATATAAATAATAACCACTTTATTATTGCCTCTAGGGCATATCTCCTTCAGGGTTTGCTCGGAATTTTGGGTCAGGTAGTTCGGGTTTTTAGAAGTGACACCTCAAATTTGTCCAACATTTTTGATACGCAATAACTCGGGTAATCGGAAAATACGTTTCGAGTTCATGTAATCCTTAATTACCCGAGCCAAGATGCAAAGCGCTTGCTCTAAAGATGGACGACGACGACACATCAGCAAAGTTGGAGGCTTCACCTCATCGTTTCTTCATCGTAGAGCTCGTCCTCTCGATTGATTGAGGGACTCAGCAAGAGGTCCAGCCGGGACAAGAGGGAGGCCGGTGGGGCGCTACACCGCTCCACGCCATCACGGTTGTTGCCTCAAGGGAGGCGGTCAGTGTTAGTCAAGGGAGGAGGCCAACATTGTACTTGTTGCTATCACGGTGGCAACATGACACGAGGGAGGTGGCCGACCAGCGGCCTCATCGAGGGGGCTGGTGTCGGACAAGTCTTGGTTCCAATTGGACCGGCCCACCTCTCCGGCCCATTTGGACAACCCACCAGGGCCGGTCCAAAATGGTGCGGTGGCACCGGACCGTGTCAGCCCACTCTCACTCTCACTTGCTCGTCTCTCTCACGAAACCCTAATCGCCCGAGGCGACTCACGTGGCGACTGAGCCGCCGCCATGGTCGCCGCAGTGCTCCAGCCATCTCCGGCCGAACCATGGCACGCCGTGGTGCTCACCGATGCAGCTTGCGACGACGCATCTGAAAGGACACGGATGTCGCCTAGAGGGGGGTGAACAGGCGATTTAAAACTTTTACGAGATGGGCTTAACAAATGCGGAATAAAACTAGCGTTTACTTTGTCAAGCCCAAAGCCTATATACTATGGTTCACCTATGTGCACCAACAACTTATTTTAAGCAATGGTTCATCTATGTGCACCAACAACTTATGCTAAGCAATACAAGCAAGTATGTGATAGCAAGATATATATAACTTCAAGCATGATGGCTATCACAAGGTAAAGTGCATAAGTAAAGAGCTCGGGTATAGAGATAACCGAGGCACGCGGAGACGATGATTTATCCCGGAGTTCACACTCTTGCGAGTGCTAATCTCCGGTGGAGAGGTGCGGCTTAGTGCTCCCGAACGCCACAAGAGGCTCACCTTGAGGTGTGGTTGCTCGATGCACACCAACGCCACAAAGGCCTCACCCCAAGATGCGGCACTCACACCACACACCGAACGCCATGAAGGCGCCTCACCTAAATCTCCGGTGACCCTCGCCACAAAGGCCTAGGTCACGGTTCCACTAAGGGATTTCCTTCGAGGCAGAAACCGGGCCTTACACAAAGGTTGGGGCACACTTTCACAACTTAATTGGAGGCTCCCAACAAATCGCCACAAAGGCTTAGAATCCGTCTAGGGTTCCAAGAACCCAAGAGTAGCAACCTTCTTGCTTTCACCACCACGAATCACCATGGAGAACTCAAACCGATGCACCAAATGCAATGGCAAGAACACCACAAAGATGCTCAAGTCCTTCTCTCTCAAATTCCAACAAAGCTACAAAATCTATTGGGGGAATAAGAGAGGAAGAACAAAGAGGAGAACACAAATTCTCCAAGATCTAGATCTAGAGGATTCCACTCACAAAGTGAGGGATTTGATTGGTCAAGATGTAGATCTAGATCTACTCTCTCTTTTCCCTCAAGAATATGCAAGAATCATGGGAGGAATCAAGAACTAGGGCAAGATTTGAAGGACAACAATGGAGGGGAGAGAGATAGTGAACCAACCAGCCCAAGGAGGGAAAAGGGGTGTTTAAATACCCCTCCCATCGAAGTATGACCGTTTGGGTATGCTCAAGCTGGATTTTCCGGGCCGGATATTTGCAAAATACAAATATCCGGCCCCCGAAAAACGGCTAAGGACATGAGAAAACTGCTCGCAGTAAGGGGGCCGGATATTTTGAATCCGGCCGAATAAAAACTGCAGAAACACCAAAACGAGAATGATCATAACTTGAGCACCCGGACTCCGATTTTGATGATCTTGGGCTTGTTTCGAAGCTAGTAACAAGCTCTACAAGATCATCCAGGGAACCATCATAGTCCAGCAAGGTAGGATAGAAATAAATGATGAAAGGTTTGACCTATCTAAAAAAGACATACTGGTAAAACCTCCAACCTTGAAAATGCAACAAGTAGCCCGTGCAAAAACCATTCTTGATGAACTAGAGTTTGTCATGAGAATAAGCACAAGCTCTAAAACATCACGTGGATAAGATCCAAATAACAACCAAGAAAGATGATGCAAGGATGCAAAGGTTTGAGCTCTCCGAAGGATACGATCGAGTTACTCACCCGAGAGCCCTCTTGATAGTACGACAACTAAACTATAAACCGGTCTTCAACTACACCATGAGACCGGTGAGAAATAAATCCTATCAAGAGCAAACCTTAACCTTACGCATTCTACTTGAGCTTGATGATGACGGTCTTGACCGCAACAAGATGGAACACCTTTCTTGATTGTGCTTGATTGACGAAGTCTCGTGGATTGCTCCCCCATAATCCACCATGGGAGAGCTTCTTCTTCGGCGCATCTTCACATATCCATGAACACCATATAGATTGCTCCCCCATAATCCACCATGGGAGAGCTTCTTCTTCGGCGCATTGCTGCGCGTAGTTGACGTATGTCTTTCCGTTCAACACGCGTCCGTTGGGAACCCCAAGAGGAAGATGTGATGCGTACAGCAGTAAGTTTCCCTCAGTAAGAAACCAAGGTTTATCGAACCAGTAGGAGCCAAGAAGCACGTCGAAGGTTGATGGCGGTGGAGTGTAGTGCGGCGCAACACTGTGGATTCGGCGCCAACGTGGAACTCGCACAACACAACCAAAGTACTTTGCCCCAACGTAATGTGAGGTTGTCAATCTCACCGGCTTGGTAACAAAGGATTAGATGTATAGTGTGGATGATGATTGTTTGCAGAAAACAGTAGAACAAGTATTGTAGTAGATTGTATTCGATTAAAAGAATGGACCGGGTCCACAGCACTAGAGGTGTCTCTCCGATAAGAATAAGCATGTTGGGTGAACAAATTACAGTTGGGCAATTGACAAATAGAGAGGGCATGACCATGCACATACATGATATGATGAGTATAGTGAGATTTAATTGGGCATTACGACAAAGTACATAGACCGCTATCCAGCATGCATCTATGCCTAAAAAGTCCACCTTCAGTTATCATCCGAACCCCTTCCGTATTAAGTTGCAAACAACAGACAATTGCATTAAGTATGGCGCGTAATGTAATCAACAACTACATCCTTGGACATAGCATCGATGTTTTATCCCTAGTGGCAACGACATCCACAACCTTAGAACTTTCACTGTCCCGCATTTAATGGAGGCATGAACCCACTATCGAGCATAAATACTCCCTCTTGGAGTTACTAGCAAAAACTTGGCGAGCCTCTACTAACAACGGAGAGCATGCAAGATCATAAACAACACATAGATATAAATTGATAATCAACATAACATAGTATTCTCTATCCATCGGATCCCAACAAACACAACATATAGCATTACAGATAGATGATCTTGATCATGTAAGGCAGCTCACAAGACCCGACAATGAAGCACAATTAGGAGAAGATGACCATCTAGCTACTGCTATGGACCCATAGTCCAGGGATGAACTACTCACTCATCACTCCGGAGGCGACCATGGCGGTGAAGAGTCCTCCGGAGATGATTCCCCTCTCCGGCAGGGTGCCGGAGGCGATCTCCGAATCCCGAGATGGGATTGGCGCGCGGCGTCTCCGCAAGGTTTTCCGTATCGTGGCTCTCGCGGGGGTTTCGCGACGAAGGCTATAAGTAGGCGGAGGAGATAGGTCGGGGTGATACGTCTCGACGTATCGATAATTTCTTATGTTCCATGCCACATTATTGATGATATCTACATGTTTTATGCACATTTTATGTCATATTTATGCGTTTTCCGAACTAACCTATTGACGAGATGTCGAAGGGCCGGTTCCTGTTGCTGTTTTTGGTTTCGAAATCCTAGTAAGGAAATATTCTCGGAATCGGACGAAATCAACGCCCAAGATCTTAGAATCCCCAAGCATCCGAACACCCGAGAGTCGCGTAGGGGGCCCTGTGGGCCCAACCGGCGGCCCGCGCCGCCTTACCCTCTCACCGCCTCTTCGACCCTCCGACTCCGCCTTTCGCCTATTTAAGCCCCCTCGACCCTAAAACTCGAGACGGAAAACCACGCACGAGAAACCTTCCAGAGCCGCCGCCATCGCGAAGCCAAGATCCGGGGACAGAGTCCTGCTCCGGCACACCGCGGACGGGGAAGTGCCCGGAAGGCTCCTCCATCGACACCACCGCCATCTTCATCAACGCCGTTGTCTCCCATGAGGAGGGAGTAGTTCTCCATCGAGGCTCGGCTGTACGGGTAGCTATGTGGTTCATCTCTCTCCTATGTACTTCAATACAATAATCTCATGAGCTGCCTTACATGATTGAGATTCATATGATGATGCTTGTAATCTAGATGTCATTATGCTAGTCAAGTGGATTTTACTTATGTGATCTCCGGAGACTCCTTGTCCCACGTGTGTAAAGGTGACAGTGTGTGTGGGTCTCTTAGGCTATATTTCACAGAATACTTATTCACTGTTATGAATGGCATAGTGAAGTGCTTATTTATATCTCTTTATGATTGTAATGTGTTTTGTATCACAATTTATCTATGTGCTACTTTAGTGATGTTATTAAAGTAGTTTATTCCTCCTGCACGGTGTAATGGTGACAGTGTGTGCATCGTGTTAGTACTTGGCGTAGGCTATGATTGTGATCTCTTGTAGATTATGAAGTTAACTATTGCTATGATAGTATTGATGTGATCTATTCCTCCTTGTGAAGGTGACAGTGTGCATGCTATGTTAGTACTTGGTTTGGTTATGTTGATCTGTCATGCACTCTAAGGTTATTTAAATATGAACATCGAATATTGTGGAGCTTGTTAACTCCAGCATTGAGGGTTCGTGTAATCCTACACAGTTAGTGGTGTTCATCATCCAACAAGAGGGTGTAGAGTCTAGCATTTATCTATTTTGTTACGTGATCAATGTTGAAAGTGTCCACTAGTGAAAGTATAATCCCTATGCCTTGTTCCTAAATACTGCTATCGCTGCTTGTTTACTATTTTACTGTATCTGTACTGTCCGCAATATTACCACCATCAACTACACGCCATCTGGACAGAAAGCACTTTTCTGGTGCCGTTGCTGCTCATACTTATTCATACCATCTGTATTTCACTATCTCTTCGAACTAGTGCACCTATTAGGTGTGTTGGGGACACAAGAGACTTCTTGCTTTGTGGTTGCGGGTTGCTTGAGAGGGATATCTTTGACCTCTTCCTCCCTGAGATCGATAAACCTTGGGCGATCCACTTAAGGGAAACTTGCCGCTGTTCTACAAACCTCTGCTCTTGGAGGCCCAACACTGCCTACAAGAATAGAAGCTCCCGTAGACATCAAGCACTTTTCTGGCGCCGTTGCCGGGGAGGAAAGGTAAAAGGCACTCATACTTCGGTTCCAGTAAATTTTCTCAGCCATTGTGTTTGTGCTCGAAGCTATTTCCTTTAGATCTGCAATTGCATCTTTTTGTTTCTTGTTTACACTAGTTAGGCATAATGGAAAACAACAAAAATATGAGAGATTTTATGAACTTTATCTTGAATTAGGACATGATGTGTTTGAAGAGAGAATTAAAAAACCCATGGAACTTTATATGCATACTAATGGGAATGTTATTAATATGAATGCTTTGAACACTATTGTTGCTAATGCTATGGAAAATTCTAAGCTTGGGGAAGCTGGCTTTGATGAGCATGATCTTTTTAGTCCCCCAAGCATTGAGGAGAAAATTTACTTTGATGATACTTTGCCTCCTATTTATGATGATTATAATGATAGTAGTCTTTTGTTGCCACCTGTTATGGAGGATAAATTTGATTATGAATACAATATGCCTCCTATATTTGATAGCTACTTTGTTGAATTTGCTCCCACTACAACTACTAAAATTGACTATGCTTATGTGGAGAGTAATAATTTTATGCATGAGACTCATGATAAGAATGCTTTATGTGATAGTTATATTGTTGAGTTTGCTCATGATACTACTGAAAGTTATTATGAGAGAGGAAAATATGGTTGTAGAAATTTTTATGTTACTAAAACACCTCTCTATGTGCTGAAATTTTTGAAGCTACACTTGTTCTATCTTCCTATGCTTGTTACTTTGCTCTTCATGAACTTGTTTATTTACAAGATTCCTATGCATAGAAAGTATGTTAGGCTTAAATGTGTTTTGAATTTGCCTCTTGATGCTCTCTTTTGCTTCAAATATTATTTCTTGCGAGTGCATCATTAAAACTGCTGAGCCCATCTTAATGGCTATAAACAAAGAACTTCTTGGGAGATAACCCATGTGTTTATTTTGCTACAGTACTTTGTTTTATATTTGAGTCTTGGAAGTTGTTACTACTGTAGCAACCTCTTCTTATCTTAGTTTTGTGTTTTGTTGTGCCAAGTAAAGTCGTTGATATTAAGGTTCATACTAGATTTGGATTACTGCGCAGAAACAGATTTCTTTGCTGTCACGAATCTGGGCAAAATTCACTGTAGGTAACTCAGAAAATTATGCCAATTTACGTGAGTGATCCTCAGATATGTACGCAACTTTCATTCAATTTGAGCATTTTCATTTGAGCGAGTATGGTGCCTCAATAAAATTCGTCTTTACGAATTGTTCTGTTTTGACAGATTCTGCCTTTTATTTCGCATTGCCCGTTTTGCTATGTTTGATGGATATTTCGATTCCATTGACTTTCAGTAGCTTTGTGCAATGTCCAGAAGTGTTAAGAATGATTATGTCACCTCTGAACATGTATTTTTTGATTGTGCACTAACTCTCTAATGAGTTGTTTTGAGTTTGGTGTGGAGGAAGTTTTCAAGGATCAAGAGAGGGAGATGATACAACATGATCAAGGAGAGTGAAAGCTCTAAGCTTGGGGATGCCCCGGTGGTTCACCCCTGCATATATCAAGAAGACTCAAGCATCTAAGCTTGGGATGCCCAAGGCATCCCCTTCTTCATCGACAAATTATCAGGTTCCTTCTCTTGAAACTATATTTTTATTCGGTCACATCTTATGTACTTTACTTGGAGCGTCTGTTTGTTTGTTTCTATTTTTGTTTTTGTTTGAATAAATAATTGTATGGGAGAGAGACACGCTCCGCTGGTTCATATGAACACATGTGTTCTTAGCTTTTAATGTTCATGGCGAAGGTTGAAACTGCTTCGTTAATTTGTTATATGGTTGGAATCGGGAAATGCTACATGTAGTAATTTGTAAAATGTCTTGAATAATTTGATACTTGGCAATTGTTGTGCTCATGTTTAAGCTCTTGCATCATATACTTTGCACTTATTAGTGAAGAAATACATAGAGCTTGTTAAAATTTGGTTTGCATGATTGGTCTCTCTAAGGTCTAGATATTTTCTAGTAAGGGTTTGAACAACAAGGAAGACAATGTATAGTCTTATAATGCTTGCAATATGTCTTTTATGTAAGTTTTTCTGCACCGGTTCATCCTTGTATTTGTTTCAAATAACCTTGCTAGCCTAAGCCTTGTATCGAGAGGGAATACTTCTCATGCATCCAAAATCCTTGAGCCAACCACTATGCCATTCGAGTCCACCATACCTACTTACTACATGGTATTTCTCCGCCATTCCAAAGTAAATTGCTTGAGTGCTACCTTTAAAATTTCTATCCTCTACCTTTACAATATATAGCTCATGGGACAAATAGCTTAAAAACTATTGTGGTATTGAATATGTACTTATGCACTTTATCTCTTATTAAGTTGCTTGTTGTGCGATAACCATGTTCCTGGGGACGCCATCAACTACTCTTTGTTGAATATCATGTGAGTTGCTATGCATGTTCGTCTGAAGTAAAGGAGATTTACCACCAAATGGTTAGAGCGTGCATGTTGTTAGAGAAGAACATTGGGCCGCTAACTAAAGCCATGAATCATGGTGGAAGTTTCAGTTTTGGACATATATCCACAATCTCATATGAGAAAATTAATTGTTGCTACATGCTTATGCATAAAAGAGGAGTCCATTATCTGTCTATGTTGTCCCGGTATGGATGTCTAAGTTGAGAATAATCAATAGCGAGAAATCCAATGCGAGCTTTCTCCTTAGACCTTTGTACAGGCGGCATAGAGGTACCCCTTTGTGACACTTGGTTGAAACATGTGCATTGCGATAATCCCGGTAATCCAAGCTAATTAGGACAAGGTGCGGGCACTATTAGTATACTATGCATGAGGCTTGCAACTTGTAAGATATAATTTACATAACACATATGCTTTATTACTACCGTTGACAAAATTGTTTCTTGTTTTCAAAATCAAAGCTCTAGCACAAATATAGCAATCAATGCTTCCATCTGCGAAGGGTCATTCTTTTACTTTTATTGTTGAGTCAGTTCACCTATTTCTCTCCACCTCAAGAAGCAAACACTTGTGTGAACTTTGCATTGATTCCTACATACTTGCATATTGCACTTGTTATATTACTTTACATTGACAATATCCATGAGATATACATGTTATAAGTTGAAAGCAACCGCTGAAACTTCATCTTCCTTTGTGTTGCTTCAATGCCTTTACTTTGATTTATTGCTTTATGAGTTAACTCTTATGCAAGACTTATTGATGCTTGTCTTGAAGTACTATTCATGAAAAGTCTTTGCTATATGATTCATTTGTTTACTCATGTCATTTACATTGTTTTGATCGCTGCATTCATTACATGTGTTTACAATAGTATGATCAAGGTTATGATGGCATGTCACTCCAGAAATTATCTTTGTTATCGTTTACCTTCTCGGGACGAGCAGAAACTAAGCTGATACGTCTCCGACGTATCGATAATTTCTTATGTTCCATGCCACATTATTGATGATATCTACATGTTTTATGCACATTTTATGTCATATTTATGCGTTTTCGGAACTAACCTATTGACGAGATGCCGAAGGGCCAGCCCCTGTTTTCTTTTTTGGTTTCAGAAATCCTAGTAAGGAAATATTCTCGGAATCGAACGAAATCAACGCCCAGCATCTTAGAATCCCCGGAAGCATCCAGAACTCCCGAGAGTTGCCAGAGGGGAGCCCTGGTGGGCCCAGGAGGTAGGCCGGCGCGGCCCAGGCCCTGGCCATGCTGCCTTACCCTCTCACCGCCTCTTCGACCCTCCAACTCCGCCTCTTCGCCTATTTAAGCCCCTCGACCTAAAAACTCGAGACGGAAAAAGCCACGGTACGAGAAACCTTCCAGAGCCGCCGCCATCGCGAAGCCAAGATCTGGGGGACAGGAGTCTCTGTTCCGGCACGCCGTCGGGACGGGGAAGTGCCCCGGAAGGCTCCTCCATCGACACCACCGCCATCTTCATCAACGCCTTGTCTCCCATGAGGAGGGAGTAGTTCTCCATCGAGGCTCGGGGCTGTACGGTAGCTATGTGGTTCATCTCTCCTATGTACTTCAATACAATAATCTCATGAGCTGCCTTACATGATTGAGATTCATATGATGATGCTTGTAATCTAGATGTCATTATGCTAGTCAAGTGGATTTTACTTATGTGATCTCCGGAGACTCCTTGTCCCACGTGTGTAAAGGTGACAATGTGTGCACCGTGTGGGTCTCTTAGGCTATATTTCACAGAATACTTATTCACTATTATGAATGGCATAGTGAAGTGCTTATTTATATCTCTTTATGATTGCAATGTGTTTTGTATCACAATTTATCTATGTGCTACTTAGTGATGTTATTAAAGTAGTTTATTCCTCCTGCACGGTGTAATGGTGACAGTGTGTGCATCGTGTTAGTACTTGGCGTAGGCTATGATTGTGATCTCTTGTAGATTATGAAGTTAACTATTGCTATGATAGTATTGATGTGATCTATGCCTCCTTTCGTAGCGTGAAGGTGACAGTGTGCATGCTATGTTAGTACTTGGTTTGGTTATGTTGATCTGTCATGCACTCTAAGGTTATTTAAATATGAACATCGAATATTGTGGAGCTTGTTAACTCCGGCATTGAGGGTTCGTGTAATCCTACACAGTTAGTGGTGTTCATCATCCAACAAGAGGGTGTAGAGTCTAGCATTTATCTATTCTGTTACGTGATCAATGTTGAAAGTGTCCACTAGTGAAAGTATAATCCCTAGGCCTTGTTCCTAAATACTGCTATCGCTGCTTGTTTACTGTTTTACTGTATCTGTACTGTCCGCAATATTACCACCATCAACTACACGCCATCCTGGACAGAAAAGCACTTTTTCGGTGCCGTTGTCTGTGCTCATACTTATTCATACCACCGTATTTCACTATCTCTTTGCCGAACTAGTGCACCTATTAGGTATGTTGGGTACACAAGAGACTTCTTGCTTTGTGGTTGCGGGGTTGCTTGAGAGGGATATCTTTGACCTCTTCCTCCCGAGATCGATAAACCTTGGGTGATCCACTTAAGGGAAACTTGCTGCTGTTCTACAAACCTCTGCTCTTGGAGGCCCAACACTGTCTACAACAATAGAAGCTCCCGTAGACATCAGGGGGCCACACGAGGGCCCCACACGACAGGCCGGCGCGGCCAGGGCTTGGGCCGCGTGTCGGCCACCTCGTGGCCCCACTTCGTATCCTCTTCGGTCTTGGAAGCTTCGTGGCAAAATAGGCCCCGGGCGTTGATTTCATCCAATTCGAGAATATTTCCTTACTAGGATTTCTGAAACCAAAAACAGCAAAAAAAGAATGGCTCTTCGGCATCTCGTTAATAGGTTAGTGCGGAAAATGCATAAATATGACATAAAGTATGCATAAAACATGTAGGTATCATCAATAATGTGGCATGGAACATAAGAAATTATCGATACGGAGACGTATCAGCATCCCCAAGCTTAGTTCTTCCCGTCCAAGCAGATAACAAAGATAATTTCTGGAGTGACATGCCATATAACCTTGATCATACTATTGTAAGCATATGTAATGAATGCAGCGATCAAAGCAATGGTAAATGACATGAGTAAACAAATGAATCATATAGCAAAGACTTTTCATGAATAGTACTTTCAAGACAAGCATCAATAAGTCTTGCATAAGAGTTAACTCATAAAGCAATAAATCAAAGTAGAGGCATTGAAGCAACACAAAGGAAGATTAAGTTTCAGCGGTTTGCTTTCAACTTATAACATGTATATCTCATGGATATTGTCAATGTAAAGTAATATAACAAGTGCAATATGCAAGTATGTAGGAATCAATGCACAGTTCACATAAGTGTTTGCTTCTTGAGGTGGAGAGAAATAGGTAAACTGACTCAACATAAAAGTAAAAGAAAGGCCCTTCGCAGAGGGAAGCATTGATTGCTGTATTTGTGCTAGAGCTTTGGTTTTGAAAACAAGAAACAATTTTGTCAACGGTAGTAATAAAGCATATGTGTTATGTAAATTATATCCTACAAGTTGCAAGCCTCATGCATAGTATACTAATAGTGCCCGCACCTTGTCCTAATTAGCTTGGACTACCGGATTATCATCAATACATATGTTTTAACCAAGTGTCACAAAGGGGTACCTCTATGCCGCTTGTACAAAGGTCTAAGGAGAAAGCTCGCATTGGATTTCTCGCTTTTGATTATTCTCAACTTAGACATCCATACCGGGACAACATAGACAACAGATAATGGACTCCTATTTAATGCATAAGCATTTAGCAACAATTAATTTTCTCATATGAGATTGAGGATATTTGTCAAAAACTGAAACTTCCACCATGGTTCATGGCTTTAGTTAGCGGCCCAATGTTCTTCTCTAACATTATGCATGCTCTAACCATTCAATAGTGGTAAATCTCCCTTACTTCAGACAAGACGGACATGCATAGCAACTCACATGATATTCAACAAAGAGTAGTGGATGGCGTCCCCAGAAACATGGTTATCGCACAACAAGCAACTTAATAAGAGATAAAGTGCATAAGTACATATTCAATACCACAATAGTTTTTAGGCTATTTGTCCCATGAGCTATATATTGTAAAGGTAGAGAATAGAAATTTAAAGGTAGCACTCAAGCAATTTACTTTGGAATGGCGGAGAAATACCATGTAGTAGGTAGGTATGGTGGACACAAATGGCATAGTGGTTGGCTCAAGGATTTTAGATGCATGAGAAGTATTCCCTCTCGATACAAGGCTTAGGCTAGCAAGGTTATTTTGAAACAAACACAAGGATGAACCAGTGCAGCAAAACTCACATAAAAGACATATTGTAAACACTATAATACTCTACATCGTCTTTCTTTTTGTTCAATCCTTACTAGAAATTATCTAGACCTTAGAGAGACCAATTATGCAAACCAAATTTTAGCAAGCTCTATGTATTTCTTCATTAATAAGTGCAAAGTATATGATGCAAGAGCTTAAACATGAGCACAACAGTTGCCAAGTATCAAATTATCCAAGACATTTCTCGAATTACTACATGTAGCATTTCCCGTTTCCAACCATATAACAATTTAACGAAGAAGATTCAACCTTCGCCATGAATATTATGAGTAAAGCCTAAGGACATATTTGTCCATATGCAACAGCGGAGCGTGTCTCTCTCCCACACAATGAATGCTAGGATCCATTTTATTCAAACAAAACAAAACAAAAACAAACCGACGCTCCAAGCAAAGTGCATAAGATGTGACGGAATAAAAATATAGTTTCACTAGAGGAACCTGATAATGTTGTCGATGAAGAAGGATGCCTTGGGCATCCCAAGCTTAGACGCTTGAGTCTTCTTGAAATATGCGGGTGTGAACCACCGGGCATCCCCAAGCTTAGAGCTTACCTCCTTGATCATATTGTATCATCCTCCTCTCTTGATCCTTGAAAACTTCTCCACACCAAACTCAAAACAACTCATTAGAGGGTTAGTGCACAATCAAAATTTACATGTTCAGAGGTGACATAATCATTCTTAACACTTCTGGACATTGCACAAAGCTATGAAAGTTAATGGAATAGAAAAATCCATCAAGCATAGCAAAACAGCAATGCGAAATAAAAGGCAGAATCTGTCAAAACAGAACAGTTCGTAAAGACGAATTTCTAAGAGGCACCAGACTTGCTCAAATGAAAATTCTCAAATTTAATGAAAGTTGCGTACATATCTGAGGATCACTCACGTAAATTGGCATAATTTTTTGGGTTACCTACAGAAAATTAGGCCCAAATTCGTGACAGCAAAGAAATCTGTTTCTGCGCAGTAATCCAAATCTAGTATGAACCTTACTATCAACGACTTTACTTGGCACAACAATGCAACAAAATAAGATAAGGAGAGGTTGCTACAGTAGTAACAACTTCCAAGACTCAAATATAAAATAAAAGTGCAGTAGTAAAATCATGGGTTGTCTCCCATAAGTGCTTTTTTTAACGCCTTTCAGCTAGGCGCAGAAAGTGTATATCAAGTGTTATCAAGAGACGAAGCATCAACATCATAATTTGTTCTAATGATAGAATCAAAAGGTAACTTCATTCTCTTTCTAGGGAAGTATTCCATACCTTTCTTGAGAGGAAATTGATATTTAATATTACCTTCCTTCATATCAATGATAGCACCAACAGTTCGAAGAAAAGGTCTTCCCAATATAATGGGACAAGATGCATTGCATTCAATATCCAAGACAACAAAATCAACGGGGACAAGGTTATTGTTAACGGTAATGCGAACATTATCAACTCTCCCCAAAGGTTTCTTTGTAGAGTTATCAGCAAGATTAACATCCAAATAACAATTTTTCAATGGTGGCAAGTCAAGCATATTATAAATTTTCTTAGGCATAACGGAAATACTTGCACCAAGATCACATAAATCATTACAATCAAAGTCATTGACCTTCATCTTGATGATGGGCTCCCAACCATCCTCTAGCTTCCTAGGAATAGAAGCTTCGCGTTCTAATTTCTCATCTCTAGCTTTTATGAGAGCATTTGTAATATGTTTTGTGAAAGCCAAGTTTATAGCACTAGCATTAGGACTCTTAGCAAGTTTTTGTAAGAACTTTATAACTTCAGAGATGTGGCAATCATCAAAATCCAAACCATTATAATATAAAGCAATGGGATCATTATCCCCAATGTTGGAAAAAATTTCAGCAGTTTTACCACAGGCAGTTTCAACAGTTTTAGCAGTTTCAGGCAGTTTTTCGCGCTTTGCATTAGAAGTAGAAACATTGCCAACACCAATTCTTTTACCATTATTAGTAGGAGGTGCAGCAACATGTGAAGCATTAGCATTGCTAGTGGTGGTAATAGTCCAAACTTTAGCTATATTATCTTCTTTAGCATTTTCTTCTTTCTCCCACCTAGCACGCAATTCATCAATCTTATATTCTCATCAATTCTAACTTGGATGGCATTTGCTGTAGTAACAATTTTATTATCAATATCCTCAGGTTTAGCGGCCATTTTATTAATTAAGGAAGATTGTGACGTAGACATGTATGAGATTCGGTTTTCAGCATTTGCAAGTTTAGTTTGCAACCCAGAGATCTCCATATTCAAATTTTCAAGTTGATTTCCTATATTCTTCAACAAGGTAGATTGTTCATTTATAGTTTTAGTAAACAATTTATTTTGCTCATATTGTGATTGCATAAAGCTCTTGGTGGATCTTTCAATCTCTAACATCTTTTCCTCATTACGTGAAACATATCTACCATAAGAGTTACCATTAGCAAGATATGGCCTAGAATTATTGTAATTATTATTTTTAATGAAATTCACATCAACATGTTCTTTTTGAGCAACCAATGAAGCTAACGGAACATTATTAGGATCAACATTAGTCCTACCATTCACAAGCATAGACATAATAGCATCAATCTTATCACTCAAGGAAGAGGTTTCTTCACAGAATTTACCTTCTTACCTTGTGGAGCTCTTTCCGTGTGCCATTCAGAGTAATTAATCATCATATTATCAAGAAGCTTTGTTGCTTCGCCTAGAGTGATGACATACAAGGTACCTCCAGCATGAATCCAATAAGTTCACGAAGAAAATTCAGTCCCATATAAAGGTTTGGATGATCATCCAAGTAGTCGATCCATGGGTTGGGCAATTTTTAACCAAAGATTTCATTCTTTCCCAAGCTTGTGCAACATGCTCATTATCCAATTGTTTAAAATTCATTATGCTACTCCTCAAAGATATAATTTTAGCAGGGGGATAATGACAAAGTATTAACTTGTCAATGCCTATGGATTGTAGGCTAGGGTTTAGTTGGAAGTAGAGGGCAAGTAGATCTCGAAGGTTTCAGCCGAAAAGTGCTCGACGATTATGAAGACTAGGGTTTGTAACAATGATTTGATGATCTCTTCATCTCCCGACTTTTATATAGGAGGCGGAGCCGAGGGTTTCGTTTTGTACAAACAGAGTCCACGGTTTCTAACTCATCCCGCCTATTACAAATAACACTTCCTATTACAACTCTAACTTTCCTTAATATATCTTGGGCTCCCGAATCTTCTTATTCTTCGGGTAGTGGGCCTTCAATAAACCCCGGGTACTATCTTCGGCAAGCCCATTTGGGATGCCTATGTCGAAACCCTGAGATTTTGCTTGAACGAGAGTCGGGAAAATCTCCACTATTTATTTTTATTCAATAGCTTCAACTTTTTTATATTTCTTCATAAAATTCTATATTGTACAGGGATAATGGTAGTTGGGGCTAGTTTCATCCGACGGATCAGGTACTAGTTAACTGCTCTAGTGGCAATCCGCAAAACCTACTTCAAGATCACGTCCCTGGACATGATCTCGGGATACTGGTGTAACAGGTGCCGCTTAAGGTCTTACCATTCGCCGAGTCCCAGTCAAATTTATCGAGTACCTAACGCGTCCGTTAGATTTTCTTCGTATCTGTTGATACGGATAAAAGTAGCAGAGTTCGATCTGCGATGCCACGCCCAGAACGGATCTGGGTCTTACCTTCGCAAATTTGCGGCATTCGAAATTGATCGCAACTTTGGCGTTCCGAGAATATATTGTCGAGTGCTTTTCCGGCTGTTGGAATGGCACATTTTATCGAGTCAAATATGACTTATATTGCTCTCCCGATGGAGTATATGTAGAGTTAATTATAACTAAATATACTCTTTTGCTTTTCTATCTTTCTTTTATAATTTCATCGGGCACGCGAACAGCGTTCCCGATGGGAGTAGCCCCCGAGGCTACAGCCAAGGACTTGTGCTTGGTTGTAGGCTCCCACATTTTCTATATTGCCACACTCGAAATGTTACTTTTGTCGAAGTAGCCCCCGAGCATTTGGGTAAAAACTTGTATTTGATCAAAGGCTCCCGAAGTATTCAATAACTTCTGTTGCCAATTTCTTTTATTTTTCTTGTCGGCTTCCTTAATCATATTTACTTCATCTCTGTTAATAGTCGTGATTTTTCTGCCTTGTGGGTCCATTGTTTCCACCACGTTGACACGTCATGCAAGTGGGGACGCACGTCCTCCGCTTTCCCCGGCGCACGACTTAGCCTGTTTATTCCATCTGGGCAGCCACTTTTACCCTTTATCTATAAGATCTTTTTTCACCACACGATTTCTTCATCCAACGGTGCATTGCTTCGCCCAATTCCTATATAAACTTTTCTTCAACCTCCGTTCACTCCTTCGCTTGCGCCGCACATCTGTTCCCCTTTGCAAAAACTTCCCCTGCGCCCAATTCTCTTTGATCTCACCCACGCACGAACTTTGCTTTTCCAGTGCCGTTGATGCCACCGCACGCGACTCACTCGCCACAGTACTCCAGAGTCCAAGATGGCCGCTGAAGATCTTGAGTGGGAGAGATCTAAAATCTCCAACCAAGACGTCAACATGTTGAAGAGGCTAGGCCTGATGAAGAAAGAGGACGCCATCCGCTTTCCCAGCGAAGAAAGCTACCCAAACCCTCCAATGGAGTACCGGGTTAGTTTCGTTGATCACCTCATCCGCGCCTTTCTGCCCCAATTCACGATTTCCTCCGCGGCCTTCTTTTTGTTTATGGGATTCACTGCACCAGTTGACCCCAATTCTATCCTCCATGTCTCCATTTTTATCACGCTTTGCGAATGCTTCAATCTCCCTAATCGGGGCTCGTGGAAACGCATTTTCTCGCCTCCGCCGCAATGGCTCTTTGCAACGCCACCTATAACATAGGCGGCGTTGTTATCAATGATCCGACGACGCTTGACGTCAAATTTCTGATTCTGTCCAAGGGTGGCGCAAAAGGTGGCTCTACATACACGAAGAAAGTGCCAATTCTATTGAGCACAACATAGCCCCCTTCGACGGAAGTGCCAAAATTCAGCGCCGCCGCTCCAGGGATGCGAAGCTTCCGAAGAAGAGAAAAAGGACAGAATCACTTATGTCTCGTATTCATCGCTTCAAAATACGAGGCAAAGAGTTGTCGGTGTTCAAATCACCGCCTACTTAGGATTAGAGTGCACCCTCTTCAGCTTGCAATCCCCTTTGGACGTATGCTGGTGAAAATGACGCCAATAGGCTCTCCAATGATCTTTCTGCAAAGGACTTGGAGAAGTTCGATTTTCGTTTGAACAAGAAGGATCCTATTCCCTCCTCTTGCCGCGTGGAACCATACAGCTCCGCCAATCCTCTCCCCGAGGTATTTTGTCTTCTCGAATTTTTGTCTTATTCCGAACTTTCCCGCATCTCATTGTATTGATATCTCTAATTTTTCTTTGTCGCTACTTTCCTGCAACCATCCTACTATGGCTTCCTTCCTCCTCTTCCCGAGGATGGAGAAGTCGAAGAACCTATCGTTGCCGAAGACAACCAAGGTTCTTCTCTTCTGAAAGTGAAGTCGCAGGTTCACAAATCTGCGGCTTCCCATGAAAAAGAAGTTGAATCCGACGCCAGTGAGTCGATGCAATCCCTTCCTCCTGCTGTTTCCCCAAGGAACAAAAGGAAAAGGAATGACGCCGAGGATTCCGGCACTTCTAAAGCCGAAAAAGTTGTTCCTTCTCATCCGAAGGCAGCTTATGATCCTTATATTGAATCCTCTCATCAGCTGTAAGTCATTTTATTTCTCCTTATTTCTGTACTCGAAATGTTTATCTTGTCTTGCTTTATGCTGCCGATTTAATCAACATGATGACGAGGAAGAAGTACCTGTTGACGTGGCTCCGGACAAGCACGTCACATACCGCTTGCTCGTACACGCTAGTTGAAGGAGAAGAATCCGCCTCCTCAACGAAACGTCGTCACCACAACTCCGCCAACAAGCCCCCTTGCTCCTTCACCAAAAGGACAAGGATTGAAACAATTCTTGAACCTGCCCCTCAATTGGGCAGCTCTTCGACCCTGCTCTTGGATGATGTAAGTTTGTCGATATCTATATTTCCTCTATTTTGCTTTTTCACGCCTTCCTCTTTTTTCATGCCGATGTTTCTCTTGTTGTGTTCTTCTTTGACAGCCCATGATCAAAGATCTTATCCGCATCGATCCCAATTCATTGGGTACCGTGAGTATGCTAGCAGAATCGAAGGTAACAACTTTTATACTTGCCGTTCTTTCTCGACTTTTGCTCCTGTTGTTTGTCGCATTTTTGATCTTTCTTCCCCTTTTTTTATATTCGACAGAGAAACTTGCAGAGGCCAACAAACGTGCCGACGCACTTGCTCAAAAACTGGAGCAAAGTGAGGCGCAAGCAAGCCGAACTTGTTGCTAGCGAAGCCAAAGCCGAGGCCGATGAAGCCAAAGCAAAAGCTGCTAGTGTCGAGGAACCGAAAAGACTTGAGGATGCTGAATCTACTTTAAACGAGCATGAGCCGCACAAGCTGCTCGTGAACAAGGGATCCTCAAGCGCCGAAATCACAAAGTCGACGCACTCACAGTAATACCATTGATCCCTTCTATTTTTATGAGAACCGTTGTTTCTTGTTGTTGACCAATGTTTTGTTTCCTGTGCAGACCAAACAAACCAAGATTTTGATCTGGAGAATCCCGTCAATGACCCTCTCCTTGATGCACTTTCTTATCTCGCTTCATGGGTCCGAAATTCGTGAAGGCGTGGCAAATGCTAATGCAGGATTGTCACTGTTCCCCTACTTCTTCCCAAAGAAAGAGGAGCCCCCGACTTTCCTTACCCTTGACAAGATCTTCAATTCATCAGAAGACCTTGGACGAAGATGCGCCGGAAAACATGAAGATTGTTGTCGAAAGCACTTGTTCCCTGTTGCACAGCCAACATCTGATTGGACGAAAGTTGGCGACACCGATCATATAGAGCAATCAAGATGGAGGTCGCTGATTAAGGCAGCCAAGCCCAACACGAAGAAAATCTTGGCTTATCTCGGGATCAAACCAGCTTCGACTCCTAGCTCATCAAGGCCGGAGGTCTAGTTGCATGCCTCTTTGTTTTTCTTTCTCTGTTTCTTTTGCTCGTCAAAGTAGTTATCCGGCGACACGTACTTCATTAGCTCCACTGTAAGGCCTTTGTAATTATTCCGAAAGATTAATGAAAACTCTATCTTTTGCTTGTTGATTGATGTTGTCTTGTTTTATTAAATTTCAGTGGTATTTGATAACTATACTCCATCTTCCGCTCCTTCCAATGTTTCGCCTTCTTCTTCTCGCTCAAGGAGAACTTTTGCTGCTACACCTGTCGAAGATTCCTTGCCGCGAGAATTGGATCTGCAGCAACTTTAGTATGCAAGAAGCAAACACTTGTGATGATGGAAAAATCTCGTAAGTCATCTGACGAAAAATTGCACTTCAGCAGCTCGTGAGGCCGTGGCTGCTAAGGAAATCTGCTTCCGAGGCTGAAAAGGCGACTACTCGAGAAAATTTCATGCTTGAGCTGATGAATGAAGCCAAGGCGGATATGTCAGTATGCTTGTTTCATCCTCAATATCTTCCGTCTTCATGCTAGGTCTCTTAAAGTTTCTGCTCCGTTGTTTTAATAGGTTCCACCGATGTCGTTGTCGAAGAAGAGAGGGTAAATACTAGGACGAACCTCCTTGTTAACCTTTCCCTTGATCATGGTTCTGTTTGGCCACCAGAGAGGACCCGCCGATTGTCAGATTTCGGATCGCACCTCTCAAACTCGCGATTTCCTTGACTTCTGTACCCCGTCTATGGTTTATAACTCCATGTTTCCTCGGAACGTTCAACCAAAAACTCTCCCGAGTTAATGGAGAAATTCAAGGATGCCCACGATCCATGATTTTTTCAGAGCTCAACTAGTAGCTGGCGCATTTGCTCTTATCATGCTTCACTCGCCAATCTTGACCCGACCCAAGTTGTTGCGAAAGTTCATGAGAAGGTAAAGCGCCGAAGAGTTGGTGTCGACCGAATTAACACGAAGGTTTCTAAGCCGAAGAAATGATTGAAGACCTCTTCGAATGGATGCCGACTTTTTTGCAGATTTTATGATTTTCTTAGTAGTTGCCAAGAAACAGAATTACCCTTGATGACATATTGAATCATGACTAATTATTTTCCTTGGTAGATAACTCTTCTTTGTGACCCATGATTGTGATTATATTGTGAAACAATCATCATATTTCTATATTTGTCTAGCCCCCGAGTATTTCGGTGGCTATTTACTGTATTTGTATATTGCGAGGTTTTGAACCAAGGCATTTATTTAATATGTATTTATGGCGAATATCAGCCCCCGAGCTTCTTTATTGAGTACTATTTTGTATTTTTATTGACTCACGAGGTATTTTAATACCAAGGCAAGGCTTTTCTTTTTCGAGGAACTATATTGAAATTCGTTGGGTCGTAGACTTTGAGCATGTCGATAAAGAAAAGTTATATTGACACTATCTTTATTATATTGCAGCACCGCGAGCCCGCCTCATTAAAAACCTTCGCCCACCTGTGCCCTAAAAAGGGAAAAGAGTGCGTCTCGAAACTCGGGCATTTCACACATTGAAGTTTTACAAGGACTATATTTCAACTCTAGGCATAGAACCGCCTGAGTTGCGCCACGTTCCAGGGGTTTTGCTCCTCCACCCCTTGTCTTCTGTCCTTATATGCTCCTCCTCCGATTACTTCAGACAATGTAGGGGCCTAGCCATGGACTCAGTTTTCATGACTTTTTTGCGTGAGCCGAAGAACTAGGTCTCCCACCTGAAAGGATCTTGGCCGCAAACATCGACTATGGTAATTCTTTAAGTCTTGTTGGTATTTGGTTACCCGAGACAGTACTTCATCTCTAGCTTCATCAAGTGCATCGACGTCATCTTCTAGCGCTTTTCTCGACACCTCTTCATCATATTCTACGACTCGTGGAGAGTCATGCTCTATCTCGATTGGTAGTCTCTTCCGCTCCATGAACCAAGAAGAACGGAGTTTCCTGTGTTGCCGTGTTTGGTGTTGTTCGTATGCTCCATAATACACTCGGGCAGCTCCTCCGGTTGTGTCGAGCCTAAGTGGAATAAGCATTTGCTTGCCATGATTCCATTAGCTTTCCTGATTTGGCCGTTGGTCTCGTGGTGTGCAACCGACGCAAAGTGTAACTTGATGCCCACTTCTTCGCAATAATCTTTAAATTGTGGATGTGAAGTTACCGCCATTGTCAGTTTACGCTGGGGCACCCAAATCAAGACGAGGCCTTTTATGAATTACCGCATGCTCGTCTGGTGAATTTATCGCTTCGCTTCTATCCACTTTGTAAATTTGTCGACACTACTAGCATGTACTCCTTTCCTCCTGGCCAGGATTTGTGTAACTTGCCCACCATATCAAGTCCCCATTGGGCGAAGGGCCACGACAATGGTATTGGTGTTAATTCTGCGCGGAGAGTGAGGTTTTGCGGCAAACCTTTGACACGCGTCACAAGTTCTTACTATTTCCTTGGCGTCCCCGATTGCTGTCAACCAGTAGAATCCCGCCGAAAACCTTGGCTGCAATAGCTCGACTACTTGCGTGGTAACATTCCTTCGTGCATCCTTCGAATTATTCTTCCTTCTTCGGTGTGACACACCTTTGCAGGCTTTTCCCAATACTGCCACAATCTCCTTTGATCACCGTGAAAGCTTTGGAGCGTTGAATTACTCGCCTTGCCTCAACTGGATCATCGGGTATTTCTTTCCTGAGGATGTACGATATGTACGTCTGCATCCATGGTATCTGTATCACCATGACCAGGTCCCGAACTTCTTCTTCCTCTTGCTCTTCCTTGGTAGCCCCCGAGGGTTTCTTTTCCTTCTTTTTTGATTTTGTCGATTTTGTAGATCTCTCTGTTATCTCTTCCCAAAATACACCTGGCGGAACTGCAAGGCATTGCGACCCGATGTTTGCAAGAACGTCGGCTTCGTCGTTGCTCAAGCTAATATGATTTACTTCGCATCCATCAAACAACTTTTCGAGCTCGTTGTACACCTCCTTGTATGCCATCATGCTATCATTGATCGCGTCACATTGGTTCATGACTTGTGAGCCACCAATTGTGAGTCGCCAAAGATTTTTAATCGAGTTGCACCGCAAGCTTTCTCCATCTTCATCCCGTGTATGCTTCATATTCCGCTTCATTGTTAGATGCGTTAGGGAACGTCATCCGAAGGATGTACTTCAACTTGTCGCCTTCAGGTGATATGAGTACTACTCCTGCGCCAGCTCCTTCTAGTCTTTTGGACCCATCAAAGTTCATGGTCCGAGTTCTCGATAAGTCTGGAGGTCCTGTGTTTTGCAACTCCATCCACTCTGCGATGAAGTCCAAAATCTGCGACTTGATTGCTTTTCTTTTTCATACGTGATGTCCCGAGGGGAAAGTTCTATTCCCCAAAGGAGACACGACCCGTAGCTTCTAGATTGTTTAGTATATTTGAGGGAGCCATTGACCACTATGATCTGTGCCGAAAAATAGTGGCGCAATTTCGTGGCTGTTGTGAACACTCCATATGCTAGCTTTTGGTACCGAGGGTACCTTTGTTTTGAGGGCGATAAACCTTGGACGAAGCACGTCTCGCACGCCGTGGAGTTTTCCTTCTTCCTCCCTTTCGACAACTAGCACCGTGCTCACCACTTGGGGCGTGGCTGCGATATACAGCAGGAGAGGTTCCTTTTCTTGGCGCCACCAAAATTGGTGGTGTCGAGATTGTGCGCTTCAAATCCTCGAAAGCTCTGTCGGCCTCTTCGTTCCACCGGAATTTATCTCCTTGCTTTATCGAGCATAGAATGGTAACGCTTTTCTCCCACTGCACGACGAATCTGCTCAAAGCTGCGACTCGCCCCATTAGTGTTGTATTTCTTTCAACTTTGTTGGCTTTCTCATTATTACGATAGCTTGTATTTTATCGGGATTTGCTTCAATCCCTCTTGCTGAGACTAGAAACCCCAGAAGTTCTCCTGCTGGGACGCCAAAAGAACACTTCGTCGGTTCAACTTCAGCACTTGTCGAGGTTGTCAAAGTTTCCTTGAGATCCTCGATCGTGTTGTCCCCTTTTGACGTTATGACGACATCGTCGATGTATACTTGCACGTTTCCCAATACGTGTCGCCAAAGCATCATCCTCTCGATATGTTGCTCCCGCATTTTTAGACCAAAGGGCATTGTTCAGTAGCAAAACACGCCGTAAGGTGTAATAAAAGCGGTCTTTACTTCATCTTCTTCTTTCAATCTGATCGTTATAACCAGAATATGCGTCCAGAAGGAAAGACGTTCACATCCGTACCGTGGAGTCGATAATTTGATCGATCCTAAGGGGAAAGTGATCCTTTGGACAATGTTTATTGAGACACGTAAAGTCGACGCACATGCGAAGGACCTTAGTGTTTTTCTTCGGCACCAACACTTTGCTACCCATGTGGCTTCCGTGAATATCTCTTTGATAAAACCAGCTTCTCGTAGTCGATTGATTTCTAGCATAGTTTGCGGTTTGGTTCCAAAAACGCCGCAAAGGTTGTTTGATTGGTCTCGCTATTGGATCCAAGTTTAGGTGGTGCTCGGCAAGTTCCCTCCTGGCATGTCAGTGGACACCATGCGAAGATTTTCCAGTCTCACGGAGGAACTCAATGAGCGCTTTCCTATGCGATATCCATGTCGTTTGCGATAGATGTCTCTTTTCTGTCCGTTGGTGAATCTCGCACTCCTTAGAATTTTCTCGGTATTGAAAGTTGATTCTTTATTTGGCCTTCCAATGTCTGGCAGCACGTCGTAGTCAGTCATACTTTTGACGCCAAATATTCAGCTTGCATCCCGAAAGTTTCGATAGCTTGAAAATCCTTATCACACTTATCGGCTAAGGCAAAGCTTCCTTTGATCGTGATTGGTCCCTTTGGTCCAGGCAACCTCCACAACAGGTATGTATAGTGTGGCACCGCCATAAATCTAGCATATGCTTGGTCGTCCCAACAGAGCGTGGTATTGCGACGGAAAATCCACGACTTCAAATTTCAGCCTCTCGATTCTATAATTTCTCGGGTCCCAAACCGAACGTCGAGATTGATCTTCCCCAATGGATAACTTGGTTTCTCCCGGTGATGCCGTGGAACCTTGTGTCTGTTGGTTTCAAGTTTGCTAAGGATATGTTCATCTTCCTCAATGTATCTGCATACATAAGGTTTAGGCCGCCGCCACCGTCTATGAACACTCGAGAGACATCAAATCCTCGCGATAACGCTGGCAATAAGTCGACTGCCTGGCGAGGAACTTGCTGCGGATGATCTGCTATGGTGAAGCCAATATCTTGTCCTGACCAATTAAGATACTCAACCGTTGGTGGAGGCATTTTTTCTGCTATAAACACTGTCGTGAGATTACTTTCAGCCTTTATTGGACGGCCTTCCTTCGAATCATCGACACCGCTCCGTTGGAGTTAGGTCAACATAAGGTGGTGGTGGAGGTGCCGCTATTCTGAGCATGCCATTGTCGTCCTGAATCGGGAGGAGGCGGCAGTGAATCTCGCTTCGGGTTCTCGAGATTTCTCCGTGTTGCCCGCGTTAGCGTGCCCTGCATACCTTAGCATTGCCTGGAAATTTGCGGCTTTCTGCGGTGTGCCTGGCGCCTTTACCGTTGCTGCGAGGAAAAAGTGCATTTGACACGGCCCATTCATCATCTCTTCGGGGGACACGAAAGGCCTTGGGAACCTAGGCCCGCTATTTTGCCTGTTATTGCGAATCATCCCCGTTATCACCTCGCTGTTCAACGCTTCTCTGATAATCATCTCTGTTGTTTCCTCCCGTGTTTGCCAAAACCTGCCGAAATTTGCCCTGGAGCGTCATAGTTCGGGTACTGCCGAGGAAATCGTCGCCTCGGTTGATAGTTTCGACCACGGTCCTCCTCTGGCGACCTGTGCCGTTTGTTGTGGACAGCGTCTTCTCCATCTGCCCATCTGTTTGCTATCTCCATTAACGCGGATACTGTCTTTGGATTGGTCCTTCCCAAGTCCTCGACAAAATCTCCACGCCTGATTCCTGCGACAAACGCACCTATTGCTCTCTCGTCAGATATATTTTCTGGCGAGTTTTTGATGATATTCCACCTTTGTATGTACTTTCTCATTGGCTCATCTCGCTTTGTCGACATGCTCTCAACTCCTCTAACGATGCGGGTTTTTTGCACGTGGATCTGAAGTTCTTGACGAACACATCCTCGAAACTTTCCCAGCTGTCGATAGATCCTGGAGTGAGTTTCTTTATCCAAGATCGTGCGGCTCCACTCAAATGCACTGGGATGCTTTGCATAGCTGTTGCCCTGGTTCCTCCTGTGAGCTTCACTGTCTCGAGATAATCAACTAGCCAATCCTCCGGATCTTGAAGGCCGTCGAACTTCTTGAAGTTGTCGGGTAACTTGAATCCTGAGGGGACTCGAGTTTTTCGGACTCTCCTCGTGAAGCATGGCAAGCCGCACATATCTTCGTCATTAAGCTCCGGAGATTGTCGATGATCCCGTCTGCTTTGCCGCGCTCTGTCGACCCTCTTGCTTGTGCTGCTGTGTCTCTTGCTCCACTTGGTCCTTCAAGGGCTGCCGTGCAGTCGTGGACTATTTTGCCTTGCCGCTCCTTCCGGAGGCGTTGATACAAACGCCGTCCCCATAGCTCCAACTCCTGCTACCGCCATATTGTATAGTGTTTCCCTTGGATCACCCGGAGGTGGTTTAGATGCGAGGATAAAAGCATGTGTCGCCATATACCCAGCCTCTGTGTCTTAGGGATGATGTTTCTCTTGTATCTATCGACATGAAGGACATGTCGAGGTTTTGGACCAAGTGCTCTCTTTCCGCTTCGGGTATATGTTGCAACCTTGATCTTGCTCTGTTCCGCGCCTCCCTGTGGCTATCACCCGAAGTTCTAGATTGTCGACTTAGATCTGCCTTTCTCGCCGGGATGCGTGTCTGCCTCCTTTCTTGTTTAACTCAGTGTCTGTTTCCAATTCTCCTAGCTCGTGCGAGCCTATATTGATATGCTTGCAATTCCTCCGGTGTGGCTGTGGTGGCCATTGGTTCTGAACCGTTCATAGCTCTCGCGGCTCTATCCCACGCTGCTTGCGAAAGCTGAACTCTCGCGGCTGCGGCCCGACGTATTTATTGCCCGGCCTTGTCGCCGATTGGAGGGATCAACGTATGGATTTCCCCATCGCCGAAAGCCTCGATGTTTCCTCTGATCTTCAATAGCATAACCTGATGATACTTTGTACTCGATCTATGTTGGGTTTGGTGACATCATCGTTGAGATTGATGAAGACCTTGCCCATTGTGATAGATTTGTCGATGAAGTCGTAACTGTCGACATCGCTTGAGCCATCGCTTATATATGAGTCCGCATATGACTCAAACGACATGTCGTTGAAGATCTCAAGTTTCTCTCTTGCTCTGGTGACGTAGCGTGTCGACGAAGTTTCTTCTTCTCCGAACTCGGTTGACGATGTATAGCTTGAAAAATCGGAATCGACCGCCAACGATCCCGACAAAATCGGAATTTTGACACGATACGATCCTTCCTTCTCGACGCGAAAGTGAAACCTTCCGAACGTCATCTCCATGGGCTCCGCCAGATACGCATATGCATACAAACGGGAGGGTGGGTGAGGAACAAAATCGACAGGACCAGCAGCGATCGGCTTACCTCGATCCATTGCGTTGTTTGCGGTTGACGATGTCGAAGATCTTGAACGTGCCATCGAGATCGGATCCTTACGCCTCTAGTCCCCACGGACGGCGCCAATTGACAAAGTATTAACTTGTCAATGCCTATGGATTGTAGGCTAGGGTTTAGTTGGAAGTAGAGGGCAAGTAGATCTCGAAGGTTTCAGCCGAAAAGTGCTCGACGATTATGAAGACTAGGGTTTGTAACAATGATTCGATGATCTCTTCGTCCCTCGACTCCCCCTTTATATAGGAGGCGGAGCGTTTCGTTTTGTACAAGTTACAGAGTCCGGGACGGTTTCTAACTCATCCCGCGATTACAAATAACACTTCCTATTACAACTCTAACTTTCCTTAATATCTTGGGCTCCCGAATCTTCTTATTCTTCGGGTAGTGGGCCTTCAATAAACCCCGGGTACTATCTTCGGCAAGCCCTTTTGGGATGCCTATGTCAGATAATATCTACCAATAAAAGCATCCTTGCATTTAGTCCATGAATCAATACTATTCTTAGGCAGAGATAGCAACCAATCTTTAGCTCTTCCTCTTAATGAGAAAGGGAACAATTTTAATTTTATAATATCACCATCTACATCCTTATACTTTTGCATTTCACATAATTCAATAAAATTATTGAGATGGGCAGCATCATCGAACTAACACCAGAAAATTGTTCTCTCATAACAAGATTCAAAGAAAGGTTTAATTTCAAAGAATTCTCATTGTAGTAGCAGAGCAATAGGTGTGCATAAGAAATCATTATTATTTGTGGTTGTGAAGTCACACAACTTAGTATTTTCAGGAGTACCCATTTTAGCAATAGTAAATAAAGCAAACTAGATAAAGTAAATGCAAGTAACTAATTTTTTTTGTGTTTTTGATATAGAGTGGAAACAGTAAATAAAGTAAAACTAGCAACTAATTTTTTTGTATTTTGATATAATGCAGCAAACAAAGTAGTAAATAAAATAAAGCAAGACAAAAACAAAGTAAAGAGATTGGATGTGGAGACTCCCCTTGCAGCGTGTCTTGATCTCCCCGGCAACAGCGCCCGAAATTTACTTGCTGCACGTAGTTGACGTATGTCTTTCCGTTCAACACGCGTTCGTTGGGAACCCCAAGAGGAAGGTGTGATGCGTACAGTAGTAAGTTTCCCTTAGTAAGAAACCAAGGTTTATCGAACCAAGAGGAGCCAAGAAGCACGTCGAAGGTTGATGGTGGAGGAGTGTAGTGACGCAACACCGGGATTCCGCGCTAACGTGAACCGCACAACACAACCAAAGTACTTTGCTCCCAAAACATGAGGTTGTCAATCTCACCGGCTTGTTTGTAACAAAGGATTAGATGTATAGTGTGGATGATGATTGTTTGCGAAAACAAGAACAAGTATGTGATACGTCCAAACGTATCTACTTTCCGAACACTTTTGCTATTGTTTTGCCTCTAATTTGTGTATTTTGGATGCAACTAACACGGACTAACGCTGTTTCGCAGAAGCTTCGTGTCTCGTTTTTGTGCAGAAATCCAACTTTCGGAAAATCCTCGAATTTATGCAATGCCTTATTTTCCAGAATATTGGCTGAGCGAAGGACAGGTCGGTGTAGCCGAGGGCCCCACACCATAGGCGGCGCGGCCCGGGGGGCCCGCACGACCTGTGGTGTGGCCCCCTCGCCGGCCTTCGACGCCTCCTTCGGACTACTTGTGCCTTCGACCTAAAACGCACGGAGAAGTCGAAGTCGAGACTGCCTCGCCGCCATCGCGGAACTCCGTCCTCGAGCCAAGTCTCCGTTCGGCACTCCTACCGGGATGGGGAATTGGAGGAGATCATCGCCATCATCACCACCGACGCCTCTCCATCAACCACCCATGTTCCTCATCCATGTGTGAGTAATTCCTATGTAGGCGAAGGGGATGGTAGGGATTGGATGAGATTGGTCATGTAATAGCATAAGATTGTTAGGGCATAGTGCCTAGTGTCCGTAATTGGTACTTTGATGATATTGTTGCAACTTGTTATGCTTTATGCTTGTCACTAGGGCCCGAGTGCCATGATCTCAGATCCGAACATGTTATTGTTTCATCATGATATTCATTGTTTATGGTCTTACCTGCAAGTTGTATACACATGTCGTTGTCCCGAACCAATGGCCCCTTGAAATCGGGACAACGGAGGGGATGGTAGTGATGTGAGGATCACATGTGTTCACGGAGTAAAATGCTTTTGCTCCGGTACTCTATTAAAAGGAGTACCTTAATATCCAGTAGATTCCCTTGAGGCCCGGCTGCCACCGGCTGGTAGGACAAAAGATGTTGTGCAAGTTTCTCATTGCGAGCACGTACGACTATAATTGGAACACATGCCTATCGATTGCTTTGTACTTGGACACCGTTTTATTATTATCTGCAAATGCCTCTGTTATGATTGTTACATGAGTTTCTCTCATCCATGCAACGCCCGTTATCCGTCCCCGTGCCTACGGTATTTTAATCTGCTGTTTACTATAATCACTACGCGTCTCTCGTTACTCGTTTATTTCACCATCGCTACGTTATAAATCTGGCATTACTCGATAAACTCTTGCGAGCAAGTCTTTTCCAGGTGCGGCTGAATTGACAACTCCTTTGTTAAGGCTTTCAAGTATTCTTTGTCTCCCCTTGTGTCGAATCAATAAATTGGGATTTACTTCCCGCGAAGAATGATCCCCTATACTTGTGGGTCATCAAGACGCTTTTGGCGCCGGGAGCATAGCTTTATTTGGAAGTTCACTTGGATTGATATTGTTCGCTGCAAATTCTCCATCATGGGTAAAGCTCGCGATCCTAAAGTCGCCATATTACCATCCACTACAAGAAAAGGTACAACTCTGAGTACCTCTGCTACACTTGATTCATCATCTGTGATAAGTCAACTTGTTTCACCGCCACAAGCTTCATTTGCTGGTACTTCTGAATCTGAAAACTCTCATAATATTGATAATGTTTCTGCGTGCTTGATGATAGTGGTTCATTGGGATCCTTTCTAGATGCTACAATTGCTAGGTCTAGACAAATTGAAAATGCTGAAACTCCTAATGAAAATGCCACTACACCTGTTAATTCACCTGAACTTGATTATTTTAGTGACGATCCTGATGAAGATTATGTGGAGCTAAATGATGATTTTATTAATAGATGCAATGCAAGAAACATTAAAAAGTTTCTCACACAATATACTGTTAGACATAAGCTATCTCCTGATCCTAAATTTGCCACATCTCCTATATGCATTAAGGATAAAGATTATGATTTTTCTCTTGATCTATCTCATATAGCTATTGTAGAGAAAGCACCCTTTTGTGGTACTGAAAAAGAAAGTGTTGTAGAACACATGAATGAACTTTCTTCTATGAGTAGCTTGTTTTCTGATGATGACAAGATGCGTACTTACTTTGTCATTAAAAATTTTCCTTTCTCATTAAAGGATGATGCTAAAACTTGGTATAATAATTTGCCTCCTGGTTCTATTAAAAGTCCAATGATTTGCGTGATGTTTTCTTTGGAAAATACTTTCCTGCTAGTGCTCAACATATTGCTTTACAGAGAATTTATAGGTTTGACCAGGGAGATGAAGAGAAATTGCCTCGGCATGGGCAAGATTTTGTTCTCTTATCAGAGCTCGACCTGGACATGATTTAGAAAAGAATGATCTACTTGATATATTTTATAGTGGACTAACCATTGAATCTAGAGCATATTTGGATAGTTGTGTTGGTTGTGTTTTCAGGAAAAGAACTCCAGACGAAGCTGAAGAATTATTGGCTAGAATAAGCCGGAATCATGATGATTGGAATAAACCTGAACCAACTCCAACGCCAATATTGAAGAAGAGGGGTTTAATTGGTTGAATGATGAAGATATGAGGGAAGCTAAGAAGTCTCTCAAGGAGAAAGGTATTAAATCCGAAGATGTGAAGAATCTACCTCCCATAGAAGATATATGTGAGATAATTCCCCCTTCATCCATGATTGAGGTAAACTCCCTTCAACGCTTTACTAGGGAATATGTTCCGTATACAAAACCTCCAGCTCAATGCTTAGATGAGTTTGATAATTATATTGTTAAGCAAGAAAATTTTAATATGAGAGTAGAGAATCATCTGATGGAAAATTCTCAAGCTATGCAATTTGCATGATATTGTGGAGAGAACCTCCAATGATGTTAAAATGCTTGTTAAACATTTTCAAATGGTTCAAAATCAAATTGATCAACTCACTAAAGTGCAAAGTGACTTGCTAAAAAATAATTCTAAAGAGAAACATGCTTATGAAGTAACAACTAGAGGTGGTGTCTCTACCCAGGATCCTCTATATCCCGAAGGGCATCCCAAAAGAATTGAACAAGATTCTCAACGAATTGAACCTAGTGCTCCTTCTAAGAAGAAAAAGAAGAAGAAACATAAAAATGTTGTAGAATCCTCTGAACCCGTTAATGATCCTAATAGTATTTCTATTTCCGATGCTGAAACTGAAAGTGGAAATGAACATGACAATGATAATGATAATGATAAGAATGATGCTTCTGATAAAGAAGAAGTTGAAGATGAACCTGAGAAGCATGCTAAAAATAAAAAGTATACTAAAGAAGATTTTATTGCTAAGAAACATGGTAATGAAAGAGAACCTTGGGTGCAAAAGCAAATGCCTTTTCCTGCTAAGAAACTAAAATCAAAGGAAGAAGAACACTATAATAAATTTTGCGATTGGATGAAACCTTTATTCTTGCAAATCCCTTTGACTGATGCTATTAAATTGCCTCCTTATTCAAAGTACATGAAAGATATTGTTACTAACAAAAGGAAAATCCCCAATGAGGAAATTTCACTATGCTTGCTAATTACTCTTTCAATGGCAAAGTTCCAAAGAAGGCGACCCAGGTATACCTACTATTCCTTGTTCTATTAAGAATAATTATGTTAAAATTGCTCTATGTGATTTGGGAGCAGTGTTGTTATGCCTTTTTCTCTTTATAAGAGGCTTTATTTAGATAAGTTGATACCTACTGATATATCTTTGCAAATGGCTAATAAATCTACTGCTATTCCTTGTGGTATATGTGAGGATGTTCTGTTCAAGTTACTAATAACTGCTTGATATTAACTGATTTTGTTGTGTTGGAAATGCTGAAGATGATAATATGTCTATTATTCTTGGGAGACCTTTTCTTAACACCGCATGGGCTGTTATTGATTGCAATAAAGGAAAGGTTACTTTTAATGTTGATGATAAGGAGCATACCGTCTATTTCCCCAAGAGGATTGATAAAGTATGTGGAGTCAATACTATTTCTAATGTGAGAACTATCAAAATTGGAACTATCGATTGTCCTATATATGAGCCTAAAGAAGGTTATCAAAATCTTATGATTAGATCCATATCAATACAATTCAAGGTAACATGATTGATTTGAGGTTTATTTCTTCTTATGCTATGTAAAAGTTATTCGGTGGCAAGACTTGATCAACCTTGTTAACGAATACCTTTTATATGCATAGAGGAGGTAAACAACATCTCTTTCTCCCTCCACTTGTCTTATTTGCTGTAGCACTTTTGATTTGCAAAGTTCCTTAGTTAATTAGAGTTTTCAAAAAAATTCCTGGCCAGTAATAATAAACTTAATACCCACAAATGTGCATTTTTCAAAGTTTTCAAAAATTCACAAAAATTATACCGTTGGTCCTATTTTTCGAAAAGGCACAGCACCAGGGATGACCAGTGGGGCACCCCAGGGTGGCACCCCACCAGCCGGCGCGACCAAGGAGGGGGGCGCGCCACCCTGTGGTGTGGGCCCCTCCTTGCCCCACTACTTCATCTCTTTCTCCCATCTCATTCTATCTCCCGAAAAAACTCGCACCAGCTTTCTCTCACTCGCGTTTTTGCTCAAGAGCTCAAGATTTTTCGATCTCTTTGCTCAGCCCAGATTTCTGTCTGAAATTTGGCACATTTGCTCTCCGTATGTGACTCCTCCGATTATCCAAGTAGAATTTTGTTTGGTTGAGTATATCTTGAATATTTTGCTGCTGTAGGTAACATGTTTAGTGAGCTTGTATGCTTGTTCTAAGTTGTATAAACTAGTTTTGATGCATGATTAGTACTCTAGCAAGTTCCTATAGTAGTTCCCCTTGATTATATGTCACCAAATCAAATTTTATATTGTTTGTTGAAAAATTTCAGAAAATGGAGTGGAATAGATATCAACTAAACCAACAAGAATTGGAGGTGCAACAAGTCATGAGAGTGAACCGTGAAGAGGGAGTATACCCCTCTTACTACCCGTGCATTTCATGAGAAGCGCAGGAATATTGGAAGATGTTCAGAGTCTAATTTCTCGTGAAGGGTTGAATGATTTTGTTGATGGAGAACCATGCCAATATGCAAAATTGACTATGTCTGTGCAGGACTTTAAGTTCAATTGGTCGCGATCTAACCCCATGGTTCAGTATAAGATTTATAATAAAACTATCAACTTGCCATTCAATGATTTTTGTACATCAATTAGAGTACCGCAATGGGGATCGTGCGAGAAGATAAGGGGATCGCCGTGAGAGCTCTTAAGCCTCTTCGAGATGATTTGTCATGGAAGGAGTTTCTCAGAGGATGGTGGTAAAATTACTAGCATTCAACTCCCAGCTATCCGCTACTTTGCTTATTTCGTTACTAAATGCGTGCTTGCTAGAAAGAGTGGTGGTAAACTATCTATCCAGGATTTAGCTTTTCTAGCTACTGCACTGCAAGGTAGTAAGACTTATAATTTGGGGGCATTGATAGCTTATAGACTTTCTACTAACCGTGAGAAAGATGGAATTTGTGGAGGTCTCATCGCTTCTCGTTTACTAGCTTTGCATAATGTAGAATCTCATCATCTTGATATTCAACTCTCCATAGAAAAACTTGACATAGTCTCTATGATTAAACATGAATTTGTTTCTGATTCATCTAATTTGGGTAACCTGTTCTACAAGATGATATTTTATAAGAAAGTTTGGAGAGTAACTAAGAAAACTGAAAAACTAGTAAGATTGCCTGCGCCCGTTCTATTTAACCTTGATTCCAGGGAGGATTGGTCAGTCACAGAAGGTGCGCTGAATGCACACATAGAGGGAGGAGGCCATCATGCAAGAGACAACACGGAGGAGGCCGAGGAACACCTCGACTCATCATCCGATGCAGCAAGTTCCTCGCATCAACATTTTGGGCATGTGGAGCCTCCACGCTTTTCTTCTGCACAGGAACCTTACTATGACTACGCCATGCATTATCCACCGAACGATGGGATGGAACTCCACTTAGGCCAAAAGCCTAAGCTTGGGGGAGGTATACCGGCATCACTCATTCTTTGCATATTATGATTTCTGGATACTTGTATATACTTGTTTAGTTTGTTTGAGTGGTTTTCTAATGAGAGGGAGATGATATTTGGGGAAGTGCTGCCCGAAAACAGATTCTGGACTGTTACCGAAAAATTATTAAAAATAGCCAGAACAGTATTTTGCTAAGCTAATTTTTGTGCATGTTCCCCAGGTTGTTATCTAACTTTCATTAGTTTAACACTTTTCGATTTGAGCAGTGGAAGAATTTATTAAAAATCGAGTACTGTACTGCTGTCAAGTTTGACGAATTTCTGCTGCTTTGTGTTTATGTGACTTTTCTAGTTTGCCATTTCTTGTTTTTGCTTTGTTTCCTTCCCAAAACACAAAAAGATTTTGCTTTGTTTGCTTGTTTCCTTTTGTTCTTGTTTCCAATTCGAAAACACCAAAAATATTTGCTGTTCTTCTTTGGTTTGTAAAGTTTATCATGAGTTCAATGGTCTTCGGTGGCTGGAGCGTGGTTTTCATTTCATATTATCCAAGCTACACAAGTGAAAGGCAATAATGACGATCTACGACAATTGGATTGTGGTGAGAGGCTGGTATGAACTACATTTGTTTTCATTTTTGTACATATACTCATCCATGTGAGCATGCTTAGTTGGTTCATGTGAGGTATATGTTATTTGAGAAAGTCTAGTAGTTCATGATCTCTCATGTTTAGCTCCAATTTATTAATATGAGTAGCATGTCATGGATGTTTGCTTGCATTGTTTTATTCATAAGTAAGTTTGGCATTGTTGTATCCTCCTCTGAATAATTCGTTTATATCGACTTGGCACATGCTCACACATGCATATGACTGAACAAAAAGTCAATTAAGCCTCGATGATTTATATTGCTTCGAGTTCTTGTATCACTTTTATGCCTCTGTTAATTTATTTTGCCGCAAGCATGATTATGACAGTTATTGCTCTCTTGATTTGTCGTCCCCTAGTCTTTTGCTAGCCTTCACTTGTACTGAGCGGGAACGCCGCTCGTGCCTCCAAACACCTAAAACCAAGTTGTTCCAAAGTGTCCACCATAAATACCTATGCATGGCATTTCAAACCATTCCAAGTAAATTCTCATGCGCTACCTTTAAAACCTTCAAAATGCTTCTCAATTTGTGTTAATGTTTCATAGCTCATGAGGAAGTATGTGGTGTTTAACTTTCAACCTTGTCATTTACTCTTGACGGATTTTCATATGGACTAGTGGCACATCCGCTTATCCAATAATTTTGCAAAAGAGCTGGCAATGGGGTTCCCAAT
The DNA here is from genome assembly GCA_030979885.1 of Lolium multiflorum. Lineage (NCBI taxonomy): Eukaryota > Viridiplantae > Streptophyta > Magnoliopsida > Poales > Poaceae > Lolium > Lolium multiflorum. The sequence goes on from CM061752.1 coordinate 239,590,632, forward strand.
TAATCAAACTTCATCAATAATTCTCTTCACATGTTTTGCTCGATTCATCGTAAGCGACTTAATTTGCAAATAGACACTCCTCCATGGTATGTGATTGATGGAAGGCACCGAGGATTCGGTTAGCCATGGCTTGTGTAAGCAAAGGTTGGGGGAGTGTCACTCATAATAAAACTAAAATACGTGTGTAAACAAAAGAGAAGAGGGATGATCTACCTTGTTGGTAGAGATAACATCCTTCATGGGAGCCGCTCTTGAAAGTCCGGTTGGCGAGGTAGTTAGTGTACCCATTACCATTCGTTGACAACAACAAACACCTCTCAAAATAATTTTACTCCTGATTTTAAAATGAAAAGCTCTAGCGCATGTTAATCCCCGCTTCCCTCCGAAGGGTCAATCTTTTACTTTTATGTTGTGTCTCCATTCTTTTTTTGAGCACTATCTTGAGAGCACAACTGTCATTCTTAGTATAATATGCTTGTCTCAAAATATGATTGATTGTGGTATAACTTTGATGCTTTTATCTTTGACAATCACTACTTCTAGTCTTTCTATGAACTCCAGAGGTGCCTGGGCATTTATGTTTTGCCGATCAAATATGGGCAAGCGAGATACCACTTTATCATACTCTCTTATGAACATTGCAATCCTACTTATATACATGATTCATGATGCTTATTATTAATTGTTGGTACCTCTTCATGATTGACATAGCTGTTAGATGATCTTATTTGCATGCATCTTATTATGAACTGCCTAAGTGTTAGCCATAGCATGAGAATATATACATCATATGAGCAAATGTGTTCGTGAAAGTTCTTTTATCGCTCAGTTGTTAACTGAATTGCTTGAGGACAAGCAATAAGCTAAGCTTGGGGGGAGTTGATACGTCCAAAACGTATCTACTTTCCGAACACTTTTGCTATTGTTTTGCCTCTAATTTGTGTATTTTGGATGCAACTAACACGGACTAACGCTGTTTTCAGCAGAACTGTTCTGGTGTCTCGTTTTTGTGCAGAAATCCAACTTTCGGGAAAATCCTCGAATTTATGCAGAAGGCCCTATTTTCCCGCAATATTGGCGGAGCCGGAAGGACAGGTCGGGGAGGCCCGAGGGCCAATACCATAGGGCGGTGCGGCCCCGGGCCCGCGCGCCCTGTGGTGTGGCCCCTCGGCCGGCCTCCGACGCCCTCCTTCGGACTACTTATGCCTTCGACCTAAAAACGCACGGGAGAAGTCGAAGTCGCGTAAAGCCTCCAACGCCGCCACATCGCGAAACTCCGTCTCGGGAGCAGAAGTCTCCGTTCTGGCACTCCGCCGGGACGGGGAATTGGAGGAGATCATCGCCATCATCACCACCGACGCCTCTTCATCAACCAGCCATGCTTCCCCCATCCATGTGTGAGTAATTCCCCCGCTGTAGGCCGAAGGGGATGGTAGGGATTGGATGAGATTGGTCATGTAATAGCATAAGATTGTTAGGGCATAGTGCCTAGTGTCCGTAATTGGTACTTTGATGATATTGTTGCAACTTGTTATGCTTAATGCTTGTCACTAGGGCCCGAGTGCCATGATCTCAGATCTGAACATGTTATTGTTTCATCATGATATTCATTGTTTATGGTCTTACCGCAAGTTGTATACACATGTGTGTCTGGAACCAATGGCCCCGAAGAAATCGGGACAACCTGAGGGGATGGTAGTGATGTGAGATCACATGTGTTCACGAGTGTTAATGCTTTGCTCGGTACTCTATTAAAAGGAGTACCTTAATATCCGGTAGATTCCCTGAGGCCCGTGCCACCGGCTGGTAGGACAAAAGATGTTGTGCAAGTTTCTCATTGCGAGCATGTACGACTATAATTGGAATACATGCCTATTGATTGCTTTGTACTTGGACACCGTTTTTTATTATTATCTGCAAATGCCACGCTATGATTGTTACATGAGTTTCTCTCATCCATGCAACGCCCGTTATCCGTCCCCGTGCCTACAGTATTTTAATCCTACTGTTTACTATAATCACCACGCTGTCTCTGTACTCTTCGTTATTTCACTAATACTCGCTATAAAACACTACCGATAAACTCTTGCGAGCAAGTCATTTCCAGTGCGGCTGAATTGACAACTCCATTGAGGCTTTCAAGTATTTTTTGTCTCCCCTTGTGTCGAATCAATAAATTGGGATTTACTTCCCGCGAAGACTGCTGCGATCCGCTATACTTGTGGGTCATCATATTGCAGTAGATTGTATTCGATTAAAAGAATGGACCGGGGTCCACAGTTCACTAGAGGTGTCTCTCCGATAAGAATAAGCATGTTGGGTGAACAAATTACAGTTGGGCAATTGACAAATAGAGAGGGCATGACCATGCACATACATGATATGATGAGTATAGTGAGATTTAATTGGGCATTACGACAAAGTACATAGACCGCTATCCAGCATGCATCTATGCCTAAAAAGTCCACCTTCAGGTTATCATCCGAACCCCTTCCAGTATTAAGTTGCAAACAACAGACAATTGCATTAAGTATGGCGCGTAATGTAATCAACAACTACATCCTTGGACATAGCATCAATGTTTTATCCCTAGTGGCAACAGCACATCCACAACCTTAGAACTTTTCACTGTCCCAGATTTAATGGAGGCATGAACCCACTATCGAGCATAAATTCCCTCTTGGAGTTACTAGCAAAAACTTGGCCAGAGCCTCTACTAACAACGGAGAGCATGCAAGATCATAAACAACACATAGATATAAATTGATAATCAACATAACATAGTATTCTCTATCCATCGGATCCCAACAAACACAACATATAGCATTACATAGATGATCTTGATCATGTTAGGTAGCTCACAAGACCCGACAATGAAGCACAATTAGGAGAAGACGACCATCTAGCTACGCTATGGACCCATAGTCCAGGGATGAACTACTCACTCATCACTCCGGAGGCGACCATGACGGTGAAGAGTCCTCCGGGAGATGATTCCCCTCTCCGGCAGGGTGCCGGAGGCGATCTCCTGAATCCCCCGAGATGGGATTGGCGGCGGCGTCTCTGGAAGGTTTTCCGTATCGTGGCTCTCGACGGGGGGTTTCGCGACGAAGGCTATAAGTAGGCGGAGGAGATAGGTCGGGGGCACACGAGGGCCCCACACGACAAGCCGGCGCGGCGTGGCCTGGGGCCGCGCCGCCGGTGTCCGGCCACCTCGTGGCCCCACTTCGTATCCTCTTCTGGTCTTCCGAAGCTTCGTGGTAAAATAGGCCCCGGGCGTTGATTTCATCCAATTCCGAGAATATTTCCTTACTAGATTTCTGAAACCAAAAAGAGCAAACAACAACTGACTCTTCGGCATCTCGTTAATAGGTTAGTGCCGGAAAATGCATAAATATGACATAAAGTATGCATAAAACATGTAGGTATCATCAATAATGTGGCATGGAACATAAGAAATTATCGATACGTCGGAGACGTATCACGCATCTTCTCATATCCATGGTCACCATATGGATGGCAAGAGTCACGCAAAGAATCTCTTCGAGATGGCTCATCTTGAACTTGCACTTCATTTCGTTGATGTCTTGAAGTTAACCTTCAGAGCTCACTTCATCTTCATCTTCAAGACATACTTGACACTTTGCACTTCATTTCATTGATGTCTTGAAGTTAACCTTGAGGAGCTCACTTCATCTTCATCTTCAAGACATACTTGACACTTTGCACTTCATTTCGTTGATGTCTTGAAGTTAACCTTGAGAGCTCACTTCATCTTCATCTTCAAGACATACTTGAAACTTGATCTTCTTCATTTGCTTCTTATTGCAATATTGAAGCCAACATATGGTTCAAGCATTGCCTATGAACAAGTCCTACAAATATAACTCAATGCAAACATTAGTCCATAGGAATTGTCATTAATTACCAAAACCACACATGGGGGCTTGATACGTCCAATTTGCATCACTATTTTTATATCATAATTTGCTGTTATTCATTGATATATTTCGTGTTTGGACATAATACTTATGTTATTTCATCTATTTTGCATGTTTCATGATCATTGGAGGATCGAGCACCGGAGCCAGGATTCTGCTGGAAAAAGCACCGTCGAACGCAATATTTCGGAAGATCAACTGTGGAAGGAAATTATACCAAAAATCCTATTTTTCCGATGACGAAGGAAGCCAGAAGGGAGAGACGAGGGGACCCAAGGTGGGCCCACCACAGCCGGCGCGCCCATGGCCTGGTCGCGCCGCCGGTGAGGAGGGGGGCCACAGCCCCTCTCGCCTCCTTTTCTTCGCGAAATCCTTCGTCCCGAAGACCTAACCCACAGAGGGTACCTCGCGAAGAGTTACAGCCGCCTCTGCGGGCGGAGAACACAGAGAAAAGAGCTCTCCGGCGGCTGAAATCCGCCAAATTCCCGGAGGGGGAAATCGACGCCATCGTCACCGTCATCGAGCTGGACATCATCTCCATCACCATCATCATCATATCCATCATCATCACTGCCGTCTCCACCACTGGACATCGTCACCGCCGTAGCAATTTGGGTTTGATCTTGATTGTTTGATAGGGGAAACTCTCCGGTATTGATTTCTACTTGTTATTGATGCTATTGAGTGAAACCATTGGACCAAGGTTTATGTTCAGATTGTTATTCATCATCATATCACCTCTGATCATGTTCCATATGATGTCTCATGAGTAGTTCGTTTAGTTCTTGAGAACATGGGTGAAGTCTAAATGCTAGTAGTGAAGTATGGTTGAGTAATATTCAATGTTATGATATTTAAGTTGTGGTGTTATTCTTCTAGTGGTGTCGTGTGAACGTCGACTACACGACACTTCACCTTTATGGGCCTAGGGGAATGCATCTTGTACTCGTTTGCCAATTGCCTGACAGAAACCTAAACCCCGTTGGTATATCGATGCAGGAGGGATAGCAGGATCTCGAGTTTAAGGTTGGGTTAGATTTATTCTTAATTACTTTCTTGTAGTTGTGGATGCTTGCAAGGGGTATAATCACAAGTATGTATTAGTCCTAGGAAGGGCGGTACATTAGCATAGGTTCACCCACACTTATCAAAACAATGAAGATTAATTAGCCGTATGTAGAAAGCACTAGACTAAAATCCCGTGTGTCCTCGAGAACGTTTGGTCATTATAAGTAAACAACCCTTGTCCTTTGTGCTAAAAAGGATTGAGCCACTCGAAATTGTTACTCTTTACTTTTACTTCTCGTAGTATCTAAAATCCACATCAACTTTAATTTTCATAGTGAGCATTCTGAATCCTTTGTCAACACCTTCTGCTCTCGTTGGGATCGACATTCTTACTTATCGAAGATACTACGATACACCCCTATACTTGTGGGTCATCAAGACTATTTTATGGCGCCGTTGCCGGGGAGTGAAGCGCTATTGGTAAGTGGAATTGGTAAGGGAAATTTATGTTTGTGCTGATTTTATTTCTGCCTGTTGCCATAATTCATTATGGAGAGATCTCCTTTTGAATGTTTATTTGGGAAATCCGCTACTACTGCAAAGGTAGTGGATGAGGCGCCAGGTGAGGAAGAGATACCATACAAAATACCTATGAAAATTATTGAACGCGTAGTAACCGTTATACAGGGGATGGAACTGTCCACCCTGGAGATCATTTATTGTTCTTGCATGAATTATGCGGTTTATTCAAGTGTGCATGTATTGCTATGGATGAAGTGAGGAAGAAACTATTCTCTATATCGCTGTCTGGTAAAGCGGCGCATTGGTATAAATTATTGGATAATGGGATTCTCTTGAATGGAATGATATTGTGCCCCGGTTTATTCTAAGTTCTATCCTCCAAGTGAAATTCACAAGGATCGAAATCGCATATATAATTTTTGGCCTCATGATGGAGAGAGTATTGCCCAAGCGTGGGGAGATTGAAGTCTTTAATGCTCAAATGCCCCATTCATGAGCTTCCTGGTAATGTTATTATTGATAATTTCTATGCAAGACTTTCTTTCAAGACAAGACCTTGCTGGATACTTCTTCTTCGGATCATTCACGCGTAATAAGCAAGAGTTTAAAAGGGACCTTCTTAATCGGATCCAGGAAAATACCGAAGGATGGGAGATCGACAAAGATAGAGAATCAGGTATAAATTATGATTATAAATGCATTGAAGCTTTTATGGATACTGATAAATTTCGTAATTTGAGTGCTACTTATGGTCTTGATTCTCAAGTTGCTGCAAATCTTTATAAAGCTTTTGCCTCTCATTATGAATGCCTAAGAAGAATTTTGATAAGTATCATGAACCGTATAAAGATAAAATTGATTCATCTATTAATAAATGCATTGTAGTTGAAACTGTTGATCATGTTATTCCTAAGCTTATATTGAAAAACTCCTTTCCCTGCTAAAATGAAGGGTACTCTATAAAATAGTGCGGTTCATAAAAGTGAAAAGAAACCCATAGAACCTGAAGAACAAATAAAAGTTGAACTGCCGCAAAATTAAAGATCTTGTGACAAAAATGTGGAGGATGGTCATATTATTTTCTGTGAAGATGCTTCTAATATTGTTTCACATCCTAATAAACCCAAGCAAGCTAGTGTTCCTATGCTATCTGTTAGAATTGGTGATCATTGTTATTATAGTTTATGTGATATTGGTGCAAGTGTTAGTGCTATTCCTTATGAGCTTTACACGGAGATTATGCACGAAATTGAATCTTGTGAACTTGAAGATATTGATGTGGTTATTCAGCTGGCTAATAGAGAAACTATTTCTCCAATTGGTATTGTTCGAGATGTGGAAGTTCTATGTGGTAAGATTAAATATCCCTGCTGACTTTTTGGTACTTGGTTCTGCTGCTAGTGATTATTGTCCTATCATTTTTGGTAGACCTTTTCTAAATACTTGTGGAGCTATTATAGATTGCAAGAAAGAGAAAATTTTGACTAAATTTGTGGTGAATCTTATGAGTTTAACTTCTCTAAATCTTATAAAAATTGATCCGCCCAATAATGATTTTAAATTTGAACAGTGTGCATCTATTGTTCTTGTTCCTAATAATCCTTTGCAGCAACATTTGGAGAATAGCGAGAGTGAAGTCTTTAGGAAAGAAAGAGATGAGCTTGAGGAAATTTTTCTTCGCCAACCTATTCTTAAGCATGATTTACCGGTGGAAGATCTGGGAACACACCAAAGGAAGATCCTGTTTTTGATTTAAAGCCTTTGCCTGATAATCTTAAATATGCTCATATTGATGATAAGAAAATATATCTTGTTATTATTAGTTCTAAGCTTACAGAGTTTGAAGAAGAAAGGTTATTAGAAATATTGAAGAAACACCGAGGTGCTATTGGCTACACTCTTGATGACTTGAAGGGGATTTCTCCCTCTATTTGCCAACACGCCATTAATATGGAAGATGATGCGAAGCCTGTGTTGAACCTCAACGTCGTCTAATTCCTAAGATGAAGGATGTGGTAAGAAATGAGGTATTACTTCTTGAAGCTGGTATTATATATCCTATTGCTGATAGTAGATGGGTTAGTCTGTGCATTGTGTTCCTGAGAAAGGAGGAATGACTGTTGTGCCTAATGATAATGATGAGCTCATACCTCAAAGAGTAGTTGTAGGTTATAGAATGTGCATTGATTATCGAAAAGTTAATAAGGTTACTAAAAAAGATCATTACCCTTTGCCTTTTATTGATCAAATGTTAGAAAGGTTATCTAAAAATACTCATTTTTGCTTTCTTGATGGTTATTCTGGGTTTTCACAAATTGCTGTTAAAACTAAGGATCAAGAGAAAACCACTTTCACTTGCCCCTATGGAACTTATGCTTATAGACGTATGCCTTTTGGTTTATGTAATGCTCCTGCTACTTTTCAAAGATGCATGTCTGCTATTTTTCATGGCTTTTGCGAGAGTATTGTAGAGGTATTTATGGATGATTTTTCCGTCTATGGGAATTCTTTTGATAATTGCTTGCGGAACCTTGATAAAGTTTTGCAGAGATGTGAAGAAACTAACCTTGTTCTTAATTGGGAGAAATGCCACTTTATGGTTAATGAAGGAATTGTATTGGGACATAAAATTTCCGAGGGATTGAAGTTGATAGAGCTAAAGTTGAAGCAATTGAGAAGATGCCCTATCCTAGGGATGTTAAAGGTATTCGTAGTGTTCTTGGTCATGCTGGGTTTTATAGGAGGTTTATTAAAGATTTCTCCAAGATTTCAAAGCCTCTTAGTAATCTTCTTCAAAAAGATGTACCTTTTGTTTTTGATGATGATTGTAAGGAAGCTTTTGAAACTCTAAAGAAAGCCTTAACAAGCTCCTATAGTTGAACCTCCCGATTGGAACTTACCATTTGAAATTATGTGTGATGCTAGTGATTTTGCTGTAGGCGCTGTTGGACAGCGAGTAGATAAAAAATTGAATGTTATTCATTATGCTAGTAAAACTCTTGATGCTGCTCAAAGAAATTATGCTACTACTGAAAAGGAATTGTTAGCAGTCTTTGCTTGTGATAAGTTTAGATCTTATATTGTTGATTCAAAAGTTACTATTCATACTGATCATGCTTCAATCAGATACCTTATGCAAAAGAAAGATGCTAAGCCAAGGCTTATTAGATGGGTACTTCTATTGCAAGAATTTGATTTACATATTGTAGATAGGAAAGGTGCTGATAATCCTGTTGCCGATAATTTGTCTAGATTGGAAAATATTGCTTATGATCCTGTTCTGTTAATGATAGTTTTCCAAATGAACAATTGGCTGATAAAGGTGAGCTCGCGAGACGTCCTTGGTATGCTGATTATGCTAACTTTATTGTTTCCAAGTATTTGCCTCCAACCTTTTCAGCTCAGCAAAGGAGGAAATTCTTTTATGACTTGAGGCATTATTTGGATGACCCACACTTATATAAAGAAGGAGTGGATGGTATTCTACGAAGATGTGTTCCCGAATATGAACAACAAGAGATATTGAGTAAATGTCATGGTAGTGCTTATGGAGGACATCACGCGGAGAAAGAACCGCGCAAAAGGTTCTGCAATCAGGTTTTTATTGGCCAACTCTCTTCAAAGATGCAAGAAATTTTATTTTATCTTGTGATGAATGCCAAAGGGTTGGTAATATCTCCAGACGCAATGAAATGCCTATGAATTATACTCTTGTTATTGAACCGTTCGATTGTTGGGGATTTGACTTCATGGGACCTTTTCCCTCTTCATAAGGTAACACTCATATACTTGTTGTTGTTGATTATGTTACTAAATGGGTGGAAGCCATACCTACAAAAAGTGCCGATGGTGAGACCTCTTTAAGAATGCTTTTAGATATTATTTTTCCTAGATTTGGAGTTCCTAGATATATTATGACTGATGGAGGTTCTCATTTTATTCATGGTGGTTTTAGAAAAACTCTTGCTAGATATGGTATTAATCATAGAATTGCTTCCGCTTATCATCCTCAAACTAGTGGGCAAGTAGAATTATCAAATAGAGAGATTAAATCTATCTTGAAAAGACTGTTAATAAAACTAGAAAGAATTGGGCTAGTAAATTGAAGGATGCACTATGGGCTTATAGAACTGCTTACAAAAATCCCATGTGAATGTCACCTTATAAAATGGTTTATGGGAAAGCTTGTCATTTACCTTTAGAACTAGAGCACAAGGCTTATTGGGCTGTTAGAGAATTAAATAAAGATCCTAAACTTGCCGGTAATAAGAGGTTGTTGCAATTGAGTTCTCTAGATGAATGGAGAAGTGAAGCTTATGAAAATGCTAAACTCTTTAAAGAGAAAGTTAAAAAATGGCATGATAGAAGGATTATCAAAAGAGAATTTAATATTGGGGATAAAGTCCTATTGTATCGGTCTCGTCTCATTCTTTGCAGGGAAATTACTCTCGAAATGGGAAGGACCATATGTTGTTGAGGAGGTGTATCGTTCAGGAGCAATTAAAATTAGCTCTCTCCAAGGCAATGCCACACAAGTGGTGAATGGACAAAGACTCAAGCATTATATCTCGTGATTCTTATAATGTTGATGTTGATATTATTCGAGTGGAAACACCGGAGGCTTTCATCAAAGGACAAGTTGACAGTCCAGAATTCGACTTTGAATAGGTAACGTATAATGAAAAGTTCGCAATTTACTTTCCGAACAATATTTTTGTTTTATTGGAAAATATGAAAAATTACGAGATCGAAACGGAGTGGAAAAGACGCACGAGGGCGTGCCGCCATAGGCCGGCGCGGGCCCCAGCCAGGCCGCGCCGCCCTATGTGCTGGCCGCCTCGTCGCCCCTTTCCGACTCTGGTTCGATGAAAAAACAAATGAGTGAACAAAATACATAAGAGGCAGAGTTTTCCTTTTCAGAATTTTTTCGACTCGTGTCATAGGTTTAGTGTACAAACAAAGAGCTACATAAAAGTTCAGTAAATTAAAATAATGAAGAACAAACTTTGAAGGATACAAAAATCTAAATCTCTAGCTTTGTAACCCATCCACTGATTGACACAATCCAAGCTCAAGCTCTCTAGTCTAATTTTCAGAAAGGGTGATTGGTGATTTGGAGTTTGTAAGATCAAATAAGGGGATCGGAAATTTGGAGACTCAACTCGATTGTTCACCCGTTTAGTGTAAAAGGTCCTCTAGTTGACTTGATTTCATTAGCTAGTTCTGTTTTTTATTACTAAATTTCCGAATATCATGTGTTCTTTAGTTTCAGGAACATCTATGCAGTCAAATTTTCCTAATTCATGGTACTGTTTTTGTCTCTGTAAAATCAAGGTGTTGTGGTTCTTAGGTAAACCAACTCCACTAGTACTTTTCAGTTTATTTGGTAGAATGCCACTGAGTAAGAAAAATTAATGAAAAGATGATTGTATCCGACTAGGTGGTGTGCTATTAAAAAAGTAGAACCATATTCACTTCAGATCAACAAGGAAGAAAGCAATAAGCTACCTAGGCTCGGCTTCGACCTGGTTGCGGCGGCGTCGACTTGGTTGGCGGCGGCGTTGACCTGGTGGCGGCGATCTGGTGGCGGCGCCGGTCGCCCGTGATGTAGGACGGGCACGACCTGGTAGCTGCGCCGCTGCCATGCAGGATCGGGCCAATCGGATGGAGGCGGCGGCCGCCCTCGATGGAGACGGCTTTTCTGATTCGCGTGCTCGGCTGCCGGCGGCGGTCGCCTGCGTTTCTGGCTCGCGTACTCGACCTTGAGATCTTTCTGATCCAATTGTTGGGCCGGGCCAGATATTAGTAGTTTTTTATTAGCTATGTTATGTTGGGCTGCTGGGCCTAATCTAAATCGGTAAATCTGAACCGTTGCTCAAAATCATACCTCTCTTCTTCCAAGTAGTGGTAAAAGGTACTGTAAAAGAAGCCTATCTTTGACCTCTACCTCCCTGAGTTCGATAAACCTTGGGCGATCCACTTAAGGGAAACTTGTTGTTGTTCTACAAACCTCTGCACTTGGAAGCCCAACACTGTTTATAAGAATAGAAGTATGCGTGGACATCAAGCTCTTTTCTGACGCCGTTGTCGGGAGGTAAGGTAAAAGGTACTCACATCCTCTGGCTACTAAGTCTTTTAGTTGTTGGTGAGTGCTCAAAGTTATTTTATTTAGATTCTGCAATTACATATTTTTGTTTCTTGTTTTTAGTTTCACTAGTTAGGCTTGATGGAATACAACAATAAAATAGAGAGCTTTATAGTATTTATCTTGAGTTAGGATATGAGGTGTTTGAAGAGAAAATTAAAAAGGCTATGAAACTTTACTTGCATGCTGGTACCAGTGTTATTAGTATGAATTCTTTGAACAACATTATTGCTAATGCTATGGAAAAGTCTAAACTTGGGGAAACTAGCTTTATGAAAATGATCTTTTTTAGTTCCCTAGCTTTTGAGGAGAAAATTTGCTATGATGATACTATGCCTCCAATATATGATGATTACAATGATGATTATATTATTTTCAGTCCACCTACTATTGAGGAGAAAATTTATTATGATTACGATGTGCCTCCTATATATACTTGTCATTTCGATGAAACTCCGCCAGAAGCAATAACTAGAACACGCACATATGAAGACATAGCATACAATTTCCATTAATTACGTTCCGTAAAGCTGCCTAAACATCAAAGTAAACAAACAGACAGATTCTGATTCTCAGATCCCACAAAAGGGTAAATTGATTCTGAAGAATCAAGAATCAACAGCAGAATCTCAGAGAATCTAAAGCCTAAACAAAGAGGCCTCAACCGCGTTTTGAGAAATCGGGTTCTGTTAAAACTCGATAAACCAAACAGGGTTATAAGGAGGGGCCTCAAGCGAGAGGGCGTGCGGCCCAGCCCTAGAAAAATTCCTTGCCCCAAACGAGGCCTCACGGGCCGATGAAGGGGCCAGTTGCTCTAAAGGCCGCGGATATAAGGTTCCCCTGACTTTCCTGGCCACTTGTTTCCCCTTGCCTCGTCTACCCAATGACCTAGGGTTTCCTTCCTCCCATTGCTTCCTTCCCCACGAGAGAAAAAAGCAGACCGGCGGCGGCGGAGCGGAGGAAGATCCCCTTGCCTCGTCGACTCCTTCTCTCTAGCTACAATCGGCATCGACCTTGCTCGATCCATCTAGTTCTCCTCGCCTACTCCACCCACAGGGTTCAGCCAAACCTAATCGACCTAGGGTTTCCTTTCTCCCTTGATTCCTTCCCCACAAAGGCAGAGCGGCGGCGGCGTTGGTGGCGGCGGAGTGGAGGAACCAATGGATTCAACTGCTGTCGAGTCTACGATGCAGAAGCAAGCCGAGGAGGGTGCCCTAACTTCTGTCGAGTCTCTGATGCGGAAACAAGCCGGGGAGGGTCCGGGAAAGAAATCTGAGATGACGTGGTCCGATTCATCGACTGGTGCCCGAGAGGTAAGCCCGAAGCGGGAGACCTTAACGCGGGAGCAGGAAGCCATTCAGGAGTTTGGGAGCTGGGATAATTTCATGAGTATTCGATCTGGACGGGTGAAATTATTGGATACATACCTTGAGGACAGAAAGAGAAGGGATGAAGCAAAGAGGAGAGAACAACTGTGTGGGGAGCATCTACAGGACAGCCTAAGGCAGCTTGAAGCGAGAAGAAGAGAGAGAAGCGCACGCAAGGAAACCCTTCTTGAAAATAGGAGGAAAGCTTCTGCGAAAGCTGTTACGTGGAGGAAACATGCTGGGAAAGCTGTTGCGTCTGTGACGGACAACAAACCGGCAGATCCCAGTGCCACCAGCAAATCATCAGCCACAGAAGATGAGGTGATGGGTAAGGAGCCCTTGCAGCAGCTGCTCAAAGGTACGGCCAACAAATTTGACATATTGGATCCTGACGGTGATGATGAAAAGGATGAGATAGACAGGGGCAAATCAGCCATAGAGGAGGAACACGTGCCTAGCGACTGGATGAATCCCAGTGATAGAGTTGAAATATCTGTGAAGGTGGGAAGCAGCAAATTTTTCATCGACCAAGAGGGGATCAGTCCGGAGATGCAAAAATCTGTGACAGAAGTTGAAGAAGCTGTGAAGGAAGCTGAGGACGGTGCCCTACTGGTGGGGATGGATTCAATTGGTGGCGACTCTTTGACCCGGACGCAAGCCGAGGAGGTGACGATAAAGAGACCAGATAAGGTGGAGGAGATATGCCAGATGCAGTGGCTTATGGAGGGGATATTGCTTGTCGAGCGGCACATAGCTTTGGTCAGAATCAAAGAGAAGTTTGAGCAGAAGGAGGCTGCCCTACTGTCAGGGATTTATTCAACAGATCGAGATTCTTTGATGCGGAAGCGAGCCGAGGAGGAATGTGAGATGGAGCGGCAGGCAGAGGAGGATATGATGAAATACTTCTCATGTTTGCCAATTGAACGTGGGGCAAGAGCAATAAAGCAGTACTATGGGATGAAATATGAAGTGGCGGAGTGCAAAGCTTTGGTCGCCAAAGCGGAGAAATGGAAAGCTTTGCTCGCCAGCCAAGATACCTCGGCAAGGAGGGAGAAGGCCAAGGCCAAGGCCAAGGCCAAGGCCAAGGCCAAGGCCAAGGCCAACAGAGCCAGGAAGGCTGAAGCTTCTGTGACAGAAGCTGGGAAAGCTGGAGAAGCTGTGGCGGTGGAGGATAATTTTCTCAAGGGGATACAGAGAGCTTTGCTCGACATCCAAGAGAAGTGGGCGAAGAAGAAGAATAACTCGGATAAGGAGACCTTGCGACAGCTGGTCAAAGATTTGTTCGACAAATTTGACATATCTATGAGTATGCCAGCCATAGAGGAGCACATGCCTATGGTCGAATCAGACAAGCGGTTACTCCAATCTGCAGATTCCAGCGGCACCAATTCAATGACCAGATTGGGGGTCCAAGATGATCTTCACGATGACAGAGGCAAATCATCAGCTACAACTGAGGCTAAGAATTTTGATTTATACCGTCGCTGCTGGGAATCTACATGGAGCGAAACCCGCGGTACCTTCGAACACATGAGTGAGTAAACATCCTGCTCCGTGCTTATGTCACTCTTTTTTCTGTACCTAGGTAGTATATATACTTCTTTCTGTAAGTCTAGAAGGAAATCAGTGATTTATTTTTCCTGCTTAGCTTGTGGTAATTCATGTCAGATTTCTAACAATCTCCTTACTTTAATGGGGTTGCTGGATGCAGCGGCATTGAGCTCCATGCAATTTACATACTACACACCTGGATGCCTCCGACGCAACCCTGCAGCGTCCACTCCTGCCACCTTGCAGATATTCTCCGTCAAGCTCGCGGAAATAGCTGGTGGCCTAGGGTGGCCCTTGTCCGTGTATGGTGTGGTTGCTGTCCGGGATGTCGTGGATCACCACCGCAACTTTCTCTTCTCCTGTGATAGGGACAATCCTCAAGAACTAACACAAAATGTATGCATTTATCTGTTTTTCTTCTTATTTCTTGTGTATCACATGCCTACATGAGTTGTTGATTAAATGGGCTTTTCTTGTACATTAATGCTTGCAGGATCCTTTTCTGCGCTTGGTTGGCCCGTCTCGTGCTGTTGTGTATACAGACATGGTCCACTTTGAAATCCAGTTAAAAGTAAAAGGTGCAACTAAGTCTCAAGATGTGGCATTGATCACTGAAGGGTGCGATTACCACGAACCATTTGGTGATGGTTCATCTACCTTTCGCTTAAAGAATTGTTTCTGCACTATGGAGTTATGCATGCAGGTTGTTAGAATTACGACCCAGGCCACTATCTTGGGTGTCCAGGTTGTCGGAGGTGGGCAATGGCCTTTTGAATATGGTGCCCGAGTTACTTGCTCTGCACTACCTGGGAAATGGGTGGTCACTGATAATCGACTCACTTGTGTTACTTTTCCCGCATCTGGGGAAGTTGTGATGGTTGATTCAAAAGATGGAGCAATGCTGGGAGGTTGTGATGGTTACCTACATCTTCCAAGAAATGTTATTTCTGTAGAAACTCAAGGAAGGTTGGATGTAAAGATACAAGCCTACTCCAAAACTGGTGAAATTGCTGCACATGAGAATATCAGGTTCCAGCCCAAGCTTAGTAAGATAAGCCTGGGAAAATGTTCCATTCGTGGCATTCCGGTGGTGATTACCGTTGCATGGTCCCGTGTTGCTATGGACAAACGTAGACTTATGGCTCTAGGGAGTTTGTCTTGTGGCTGCTGATATCCATGTGGGTTACTGGAGTTCGCTAATAGGAGTATATCTATAAGTTATTAGCTATGTAATTCGGCCAACTGTTGTGTACTGACTACAACTTCCAGCTATTTATTTATCTACTAAAACTTATTCCATTCAGCTATTTATTTTCATCAATTGTTGCCTGAAGTGCTTCTGCTTTGGTTCGTAACTGTTGTTCTACTTGATTCGTTGTGCATCTGTTCCCTTTACCCTGATGTGGTTTCTTTGATGATCATCACTCTCATTTGTCTTTTATAAATACTACTTAGTAAGCATGCCTGTGCAATGTACTACTCCCTCCGATTCATATTAATTGACTTCAATATGAATGTATCTAGAATTAAAATGTGTCTAGATACATTTAAATTAGAGTCAATTAATATGAACCAGAGGGAGTAATACATTAGCCAGACATATTGCAATACCTCTTTGGATACTGACTGAATGAGAATCATGCATGAGAAATAAACGAAGAGTTGGTTCGGAAAGAGAATTCATCACAAAATTCTTGAACACAGTCCAAAATAAGCTTACTTCCACTACCTATGTTATTTTAAAGAAAAAACATCATCCATAAAAAAACAAATTGACACAGCGTCACCGCGGCTCCCACGTCTGAAGCTTCGGCACCGAGCCACTCCTGTTGACAAACAAATATCACAGTTTATCACTCTGCTAGTGGCTGGGGCCCCCATGTGGCCCCTCCTTGCTGTAAAGTGGTTGTCCAATTATTCTGTGGCGGAGCAACTCGACGGCGAGTTCCATAAGATACGGTGTAGAGTTTGGAGAACCTGATTGTTTTTTCCATCTTTTTCCTAGGGTCTTCTCTGTAAAAGCTTAGTCCTTATCCAGAATTCCCCCGAGCTGTAGGGGCTTTTCTGTAATTTGTAACCACCGTTTCGTTAATCAAAGTAGCTTCTAGAGTCTTCGGACCCTACCCCTGTTCAATTTTTTTTCCTCTGTCGAAAAATCTAGGCGCGTTTGGTAGCCCGGGCGTTCCTTGGCTCGTATCGGCCCAACATTTTTCGGGCCCTTTGGTTTTCCGGGCTCAGTCGCGATTCTTGCATAGCACGGGTCTTAACACACCCCTGGAACATGCCCCGGAGGAAGATTCGGTTTGACAGTTTCTTCAGGACCAGGCCATGACAAGACGAAAATCGATAACACCGTTCGCGCGGGAGCTCTGCCTCAGCATGACGGGAGAAGCAGAAATCCCAGCGGCGTTGCGTGGCAAAGGTAGGGGTAACCTCCCTCTTCGGTTACCCTCTCCATTACCCCTCTCCCAAATTTTCTCTTCCCCCAATTTTCGCACCGCGACGACGACCTAGATCTGGCAACGCGCATCTACCTTCAGTCTCCGGCGCTGGACCAGGGCCCTCTTTTCCAGCCGCGGCGGAGCTTCCGCACATGTGTGGTGGCTTTCGGCCGTGTCCGTCATCCGCCATGACGGAGGTAGAACTAGTTGGGTTGGATAAGACCGTTCGTAATGCATAGATCTTGTTTGAGTAGACCGACCATCTCCAGCTTATGCATCACGCCACATCACTCATCATTTGCATACAAGCCTGGATCCTGATGGTGAACGAGAGAGCAGTTAGGCATGCTGCTTTTTCTCGTGCGAGTTACGGTCCTATGGTACACCGAGACCAAGAGAGGATTTGATAAGGGGTTGCCCGATCTTCTCAGTAAGTGATGGGGGGTAGTGATGAACACATGATGAACACATCAGAGATACACGATGATGAAGTGGATGATACTTGTATGACGCCGATGAGTCTCTCGATCGATCCCTGTCGCCAACGCAACAGCTCTCAACCCTGCAAGATATTCGCAACTCCACACACTTGCGCACGTAGCCGCCGATCACGAAGCGGTAAGTTGTAACCGTCTAATTCCCAATGGAACAACAGATCACACAAGACTTTCAGTAGCAAAACACCAGATCGATGCGAATTGGTGTATAGATTCAATAGAGTTGAAAAGCAATCAACTATGAACTAGGGTTTATCTTAAACGTGGTCTAAACCTAATTTGGGGGCGTCCTGGGCACTTATATAGGGGTTCAGGATGACCAGAAGTCGAGAAAATACATTAAAAATTGACCCAGATCGGGATCTGGTCGAGACTGACTCGGACACGGCCGGCAATTCGACCGGGCCAGGGACCGGGCAGGCCGGTTGAAACCGGGCCTGACACCGGGTGGGAACCGGACAAGGGGTGTAGAGCCCGTGGATGGTGCCCGGTTGGCACCGGTCCAGGATCCGGCGGGCGCGGGCGAGGGCGAGGAAGCGACGGCAAGGGCAAACGGACCACACTATCTTCCCATCGTCCCACAAGTAAGCAGTTTTGCACTCCACAGGTCCATCTCCTGGTCTCCCTATAAACGTTGGACTAGAGGACTGCTGACTGATGGCATCCACACCTCTGTTGAAGAACAAGTCGCAATGTTTCTTCATGTCGTGGGTTATAACCAGAGGTTCAAAGTCATCCATAGCACATTCAGGCGATCCACAAAGACTATCTCTCGGTACTTCCAGCAGGTGTTGTAAGCAATTGGGGAGTTCAAAGGTCAAATGATGAAGTTAACATCAATGAACACACCGACCAAGATCAAGAACAGCTACAGGTGGTTCCCCTATTTCAGGGTTGATACGTCTCCAACATATCTATAATTTCTGATGTTTCATGCTTGTTTTATGTATCATTGTCACATGTTTTATATGCATTATATATCATTATTATACATTTTCTAGGACTAACCTATTAACAAGATGCCACAGTGCCAGTTCTATTTTCTGCTATTTTTGGTTCCAGAAAGCTGTTCGGGCAATATTCTCGGAATTAAACAAAAGCCAAACCTCCTATTTTTCCGAGGGAGACAGAAGGGCAAGCCAGGGGGAGGCCCACGGCCTCCTCCCCATGCAGCCGCGCGGCCGTGCCCACATGCGCGCCGGCGTGTGGGGAGCCCACCTCGGGACTCCACCGACATCGCCCCTTTGCCTATTTGTTCCCCCACGATGCGAAAACCCGAGATATATCTATATACTCCAGAAAGACTCCCGGAGCACCGCCGCCATCGCGAAACCTAGTTTCGGGGTCAAGTTGTTTTGGCACCTGCCGGGACGGGGATCGACCCCGGAGCCTTCTCTCGACGCCACCGCCTCCATCATGCTCCGTGAGTAGTTCCCCCATGGACTACGGGTTCTAGCAGTAGCTAGTTGGTACTCTCTCTCCCATGTACTTCAACACAATGATCTCATGAGCTGCCTTACATGATTGAGATCCATCTGATGTAATCGGTGTTGTGTTTGTCGGGATTCGATGAATTGTTACATTATGATCAGTCTATCTATAAAGTTTGTGAAGTTATTGTTGCTGCAATCTTGTTGTGTTTAATGCTTGTCACTAGTGCACGAGTGGCATGATCTTAGATTTGAGCTCTATAATTATTGCTTAGATTGTATCTACAAGTTGTTTGCACATTGCTGTGAGTAATCGAGAGAGAAACGAGAGATGCAACAAAATGATTCAACTATAGTGTTCCATTGATGATTCACAACTTATATACAAGGGGAAGGGACGCGAATATGGGTCACGTCCGTTGGAAGAGGTGTGAGGAAGAGTTGTGTCTCTTGACCAACCAATCAACATAGAGAATTACATGAGGGAGGATTACCCCTTTAATTAACCTATTAATTAAATCCTAACACTCCCCCTAATCCTTCCTTGTCCTTGTGCTTGGTCATCTCTAGAATCATCTTTGGAATCATCTCCTCTAAAAACCCTGTGGGAAAAATACGAGGAGAGTTGTGTGTATGTTATGTTGCTAAAACTCCTTGAAACCCAGTGGGAAAATAAGGAGAAAATGGTGCAACATATAATGGTTAGATATGCTGTTAAAACTCCTTCAAAACCCAGTGGGAAAATAAGGAGAAAATGACACAGCATATAATTGGTATTGTCTCTTTGTTAACTCAATATGAGAAAAACCTTGTAAAAATGGAAAAACCCATAGAGTTTAGAGAACAATACATGTCGTATATACTTTCCTAAAAACCCCGTTGGGGAAAACAGAAAATATGACATATCATCTTGTGTTGATATTACCTCATTAAAAACCTTGATGAGAACCTGTGTAGTAAACTCATAAAGGGAAAAAGAGTGTAATATGATGCTTTGAACATGATTGATTCAGGAAGATACTCCCCCTGATTCTTGCAAATTTGGAAGCCGTCGCATACCGATTCCGTAAAATACTTCTGGAATGTTGAAGTTGGTAGAGACTTCATGAACAAATCAGCAACAGTATTGTGTGATTTGACTTGCTAGATGTTTATTCTCCAACTCTTCTGAAGTTCATGGAGATAAAACAATCTAGAGGCAATATGCTTAGTGATATTGCTCTTGATGTATCATGTTTGCATCCATGCAACACAAGCAACATTATCTGTGTAGATAATGGTTGATGATTCAAGAGAACCAATACCACATGACTTATGTATGTGGTTTATCATTCCGTAAAGCTACACGTGTTGACGCGGCTTTGTATTTCAGAATGATTGGTAGGTGTAGTCACCGAAGTGTCAATTCTACCAAGTTAGTACACATTGTGGGGATCATTCAAGTAGCCAACATCAGTGTATCCTGATGATATTGGAGTTCAGATTGCTCTGAAATTATAAGAATATATCAAGTAATGTGGGGTGCCTTGGAGATATCGAAAGATATTCTTGATTCCCAACCAACTGTTGTTGGTGGGTCCAATGGCACTGAGATATGGAACTTCAAGTCCCAACATCCGTTCTACATCATCCCGTGGTTTGAGTGAATCTTTCTCTACGTCTAGAGATCGAACAACCGGTATGGGAGATGGATATGACTTGTCCATTTTAAGTTTCTCCAATATTTATGATATAGGCAACTTGGTGTACCCTAATACTTGAGTGAAGTAGCTCGACTTGTAATATCAAGCACGTTTGGGTTTCACCAAATCCTTCATCTCAAATTCCGTCTTTTAGATGATCACGTGCTTCATCATTGCAAGAGTGATCCTTGTGTATGACAAACACACATGGGTAATCATCATTGTAGGAGTAATCCATGTCTATAAGGAACTCACTACATCGGTTGTACCAAAATATACCGACAATAATAAGCCATGTTGTGACTTATTAATTTTACACAATACATGTTGCATTTGCATTTCGATTCGGATTGAGATTCCATCGGGAACCATACATGTCCAAATCTAGTGATTCACATGGATATGTAGTCACTACATCTATCAACTGCATAGATAGATGATTTTGTACTGCCAATGATATGTATCGGAAATAGGATTTCACTCGTATCTGAGATTAGGTCTCGGATCTCTGCGTAAATCCGACCTTGTGCTACAAGCCTTGCTTTTTCACCACCTTGTTATCTCATTCCGTTGCTGAAGAGAACATATTGAACCGCATAGAATTCATTTGGAGGAGCGAGGCTAATTCTGCTTGCATCCTTCGTTTGTTTCAGTCCGAGAAAGTGGTTTACACTCTGCCATGGCCATGGTCTTTGGATCTGAATCATTGTGAAAGATGTTTGCAATCATACAAGAGAAATATTGTCGACATTTGTAGGCTTTAGTCATATGATTCTCCAGAATCGATATAGTTGGAGGAAATCTCAAGCACCCATGATGACTCTTCGTGATTTTCAATACGCGTGAGTCCGGGTGTTCCGATGTGTGTGTGCAAGCTGGCTGGGTTGTGGAGGTTTCCCTTCCACTGGGTGTATACTACCCATAAGGTGTTAGTCAACGCTAGGTTGATATGTATTTACCGATTCGGAGGATTTCTCCTCGTTTTACCTTGTTGCTTGTAGGAAGCTAGATCCTGGTTAGAGGCCGTACTACTCATCCTCTTTTAGATATAGTTGAGTGGTTTTTATTGGTACCTCCACTCTTTCGGGCATTTCTAGCCGATTAAAGGATTATATATCACCTTCTAAATAATCAAGTTATTTGCAAAGTGTTGCAAATTTGTGAATCCTAGACGTATAGTCTATATTCTTGAGTACGTGGACATGAGGAGGAACGTGGAGTTCCAAATGATTTCCATTCTATTTGGTACTTGAAATCTCCTAATGCCTGAAATATCCATCCTTCAATATTTGCAATCAGCGTACGAGGCTATGAACGGATCCCTTATGAGAAGTTCAAGGTACTTAGTGATCGACGGAGATCTGTACCCCACATAGATCCCTAATTTGTGGGCCTATGATGTACGGCGGTGAGATCGGTACGCGTCATTAGATGAAATGCTCGAGGATTTCCACGTATGAATTGCAGGAAGTTCATATGCAGTTAGTTAGTCAAGGGTGTGTAAAGATGACTCCAACGTGAAGTTGGTAAAATTTCAACTCATTAACAAAGGTCGTGCAACGAGCCCGATCCTCTTGCTCACATATTCAACCAAACTTTTTGTGTATGGACATATGTGACAAAGTGCTGAACTCCAATCTTCGAAAGCCATGCAATAATTATTGGAGGCACATAAAGAGAATTTTGTATCATTGTCCATTTGAATTGATTATAATTCATTTTCAGTCCACACTATGGTTGGAAGAGGCCACAAATATCACCTCGAATGCATTTGATCGAGGGACTTCAGTGATCCATCTTTGATATTGAGGTATATAAGAACCTCAAAATGAGCTACATAATATCAAATTATTAAGGAAACTTAGCTTCATGCAAATCATGACCAATGAAACTGATTTATGGGCAACATGTGCTACGGGTTGGATGTACAGTACAATCCAAACAATAGAGAGGGTACCTTTTGAAATACTTGTACCTCATCCATTGGATTGAATCCCGTAGAAATCTATATATCGAATTGGAGAGTTTCTATTGCAGAAACCTTTATCAAATATATAGAAGACATTCAATCATATTCATACCAGAGTGCTGATACAATATATTGTGAAATATAATATATATGTTCTATTACAACAACAAAATGGACATGAATAAATCGATCACTAAGGAGATAATGAGACTAGTTAACGTCTCCAAACATGTCGGTTGAGGCATACTCAATGATCATGTTCTCCGTGCCCATAGGGTCTTGTGACCGCTAGAGAGTCATGGTGTTGCAATTTTGAAGAGAAACATCTCGCGAACAACCATCTCTATTAGTGCAATATGGATGAAGGTTGAAGTAAGCTTCAAACCTTTTTTCCTGAGGTCCTTTGCATGCTAGGGATTGTTAATACAGAATAACTAGATGTTGGTGGTGTGGCATTCCTCTGTCATATGCGTATAGCATTCACACTCGATCTGGATGTATGTTGCCTTGTGATGTACATGACAACATAATTTTACTCTTCTGTCAGCGGTGTGGCTCCAGTCGGAGGTGAATCCTGTGAGGCTTGGATTGCACGCATTATCCCATGAAACGCAAGAGTGATCTTGATGGTCATGTTCCATGTAGTGTAGTTGTGGCCATTGAGGGCAAATGCCTCAAATCCTTTTTCGGCCATCATTTATTTAATTAATTGGTAAATCAAAAACCATCATGGTTATGTTGTAATGAACTTTGCAAAATTAATAAAGATTCAGGCGTTGGCTTGAAATCATTAGTGTGAACCTCAAATTGTTAAGTATGACACTTTGTAGATAATCTTCAAAAGAAATTTTGGAGTCCGTCTCTCAGCACTAGAGAGTATAATCTGATGGAATCAGTAGATACTCCTAGTTCTAGTGCCTTATGTCATAACTTAATAGGATGTATGGGAGATTACTTTGTAAAGCAATCCTAGTAGTGAAGATAATCTGTGAAGTAGATCCACACACTACAATATGATCCCAAAACATCAATTTTGAAGAGGTTCACTTCGAATTTTGCATTTATCAATTCGTGCTCGTATTAAGCCAAATACTCAATTAATACGATGAATTGATTCTCATTTGCAAGAAATTAGAAATCTCAATTGCAAATTAATGGATGTGATAATCATAATATGTAGGGAACATAGAAATATATATCACATCACATTGCCCTGGAATACATGGTACTCAGCAGGTTCACAATACAACATACATGTACTGAATTTAACAGAGTCTAAAACAGAAATTGTATCACTGTTAAAACTGCTGTTAGTGATTTGCTCGTTTTGTAAATTAGGAGGACCAGGTGGCTCAACCCCACGTACATGCTGGGTGGGGGTGATGGGTCACCTTGAGCTGCCTGCCTAGGACCAGTCTGTGTACGAGAGGATAAGGAGAGCGAGCACACAGCGGCGGCCACCACGCATCGCATTAGTCCCCAATTTTTCCACTCGACCGACATGCGGCCAACGCCCAGACCACTACCCGCACGCGTCCCTGCCGCCGCGTCGGCCAAAATCACCGGCGGCTGGAGCCGCTCCCGCCAGGATCGTCCTGTCGGAGGATCCGCCAGGGAGGCGAAGGCAGGGGTCACACCGTTTGCCAGGCCGAGCGCCGCCAGGCTCCACGTTTCCGAGTGCGCTGAGCGGTTACCAGTCGAGAGATTGGTACAGCTTAGCCTCTTGGTCGATGCGCAGGGCGACGGACGCGCCGCTTCATTGCGGGGGGCCGCCTCGGAGGCCGCGGGCACGAGCCTCATCACCTCGGGTCTGGTGAGGGCCAGCCGCAGTCGCGTCGGAAACGTGGAGCCTGGCGGCGCTCGGCCTGGCAAACGGTGTGACCCCTGCCTTCGCCTCCCTGGCGGATCCTCCGACAGGACGATCCTGGCGGGAGCGGCTCCAGCCGCCGGTGATTTTGGCCGACGCGGCGGCAGGGACGCGTGCGGGTAGTGGTCTGGGCGTTGGCCGCATGTCGGTCGAGTGGAAAAATTGGGGACTAATGCGATGCGTGGTGGCCGCCGCTGTGTGCTCGCTCTCCTTATCCTCTCGTACACAGACTGGTCCTAGGCAGGCAGCTCAAGGTGACCCATCACCCCCACCCAGCATGTACGTGGGGTTGAGCCACCTGGTCCTCCTAATTTACAAAACGAGCAAATCACTAACAGCAGTTTTAACAGTGATACAATTTCTGTTTTAGACTCTGTTAAATTCAGTACATGTATGTTGTATTGTGAACCTGCTGAGTACCATGTATTCCAGGGCAATGTGATGTGATATATATTTCTATGTTCCCTACATATTATGATTATCACATCCATTAATTTGCAATTGAGATTTCTAATTTCTTGCAAATGAGAATCAGTTCATCGTATTAATTGAGTATTTGGCTTAATACGAGCACGAATTGATAAATGCAAAATTCGAAGTGAACCTCTTCAAAATTGATGTTTTGGGATCATATTGTAGTGTGTGGATCTACTGCATCACAGATTATCTTCACTACTAGGATTGCTTTACAAAGTAATCTCCCATACATCCTATTAAGTTATGACATAAGGCACTAGAACTAGGAGTATCTACTGATTCCATCAGATTATACTCTCTAGTGCTGAGAGACGGACTCCAAAATTTCTTTTGAAGATTATCTACAAAGTGTCATACTTAACAATTTGAGGTTCACACTAATGATTTCAAGCCAACGCCTTGAATCTTTATTAATTTTGCAAAGTTCATTACAACATAACCATGATGGTTTTTGATTTACCAATTGTAAATTAATAATCTCTGGTTCACCCACGTAAATAAATGATGGCCGAAAAAGGATTTGAGGCATTTGCCCTCAATGGCCACAACTACACTACATGGAACATGACCATCAAGATCACTCTTGCGTTTCATGGGATAATGCGTGCAATCCAAGCCTCACAGGATTCACCTCCGACTGGAGCCACACCGCTGACAGAAGAGTAAAATTATGTTGTCATGTACATCACAAGGCAACATACATCCAGATCGAGTGTGAATGCTATACGCATATGACAGAGGAATGCCACACCACCAACATCTAGTTATTCTGTATTAACAATCCCTAGCATGCAAAGGACCTCAGGAAAAAAGGTTTGAAGCTTACTTCAACCTTCATCCATATTGCACTAATAGAGATGGTTGTTCGCGAGATGTTTCTCTTCAAAATTGCAACACCATGACTCTCTAGCGGTCACAAGACCCTATGGGCACGGAGAACATGATCATTGAGTATGCCTCAACCGACATGTTTGGAGACGTTAACTAGTCTCATTATCTCCTTAGTGATCGATTTATTCATGTCCATTTTTGTTGTTGTAATAGAACATATATATTGTATTTCACAATATATCAGCACTCTGGTATGAATATGATTGAATGTCTTCTATATATTTGATAAAGGTTTCTGCAATAGAAACTCTCCAATTCGATATATAGATTTCTACGGGATTCAATCCAATGGATGAGGTACAAGTATTTCAAAAGGTACCCTCTCTATTGTTTGGATTGTACTACACGTACATCCAACCCGTAGCACATGTTGCCCATAAATCAGTTTCATTGGTCATGATTTGCATGAAGCTAAGTTTCCTTAATAATTTGATATTATGTAGCTCATTTTGAGGTTCTTATATACCTCAATATCAAAGATGGATCACTGAAGTCCCTCGATCAAATGCATTCGAGGTGATATTTGTGGCCTCTTCCAACCATAGTGTGGACTGAAAATGAATTATAATCAATTCAAATGGACAATGATACAAAATTCTCTTTATGTGCCTCCAATAATTATTGCATGGCTTTCGAAGATTGGAGTTCAGCACTTTGTCACATATGTCCATACACAAAAAGTTTGGTTGAATATGTGAGCAAGAGGATCGGGCTCGTTGCACGACCTTTGTTAATGAGTTGAAATTTTACCAACTTCACGTTGGAGTCATGCGGCTTTACACACCCTTGACTAACTAACTGCATATCGCAGAACTTCCCCTCTGCAATTCATACGTGGAAATCCTCCGAGCATTTCCCATCTGCGTAAGTTCGGAATCGCTTCACGCGTACCGATCTCACCACCGCAGCGTACATCATAGGCCCACAAATTAGGGATCTATGTGGGGTACAGATCTCCGTCGATCACTAAGTACCTTGAACTTCTCATAAGGGATCCGTTCATAGCCTCGTACGCTGATTGCAAATATTGAAGGATGGATATTTCCAGGCATTAGGGAGATTTCAAGTACCAAATAGAATGCCAGAAATCATTTGGAACTCCACGTTCCTCCTCATGTCCACGTACTCAAGAATATAGACTATACGTCTAGGATTCACAAATTTGCAACACTTTGCAAATAACCTGCCAGATTTATTTACTGATTAGAAGGTGATATATAATCCTTTAATCCGGCTAGAAATGCGCCCGAAAGAGTGGAGGTACCAATAAAAACCACTCAACTTCGTATCTCTGAAAAAGAGGATGAGTAGTACGGCCTCTAACCAGGATCTAGCTTCCTACAAGCAACAAGGTAAAACGAGGAGAAATCCTCCGAATCGGTAAATACATATCAACCTAGCGTTGACTAACACCTTATGGGTAGTATACACCCAGTGGAAGGGAAACCTCCACAACCCAGCTTCAGCTTGCACACACTGGCTGGGACATCGGAACACCCGGACTCACGCGTATTGGGAAATCACGAAGAGTCATCATGGGTGCTTGAGATTTCCTCCAACTATATCGATTCTGGAGAATCATATGACTAAAGCCTACAAATGTCGACAATATTTCTCTTGTATGATTGCAAACATCTTTCACAATGATTCAGATCCAAAGACCATGGCCATGGCAGAGTGTAAACCACTTTCTCGGACTGAAACAAACGAAGGATGCAATCCAAGCAGAATTAGCCTCGCTCCTCCAAATGAATTCCCTATGCGGTTCAATATGTTCTCTTCCAGAACGGAATGAGATAACAAGGTGGTGAAAAAGCAAGGCTTGTAGCACAAGGTCGGATTTACGCAGAGATCCGAGACCTAATCTCCAGAGTGAAATCCTATTTCCGATACATTATATCATTGGCAGTACAAAATCATCTATCTATGCAGTTGATAGATGTAGTGACTACATATCCATGTGAATCACTAGATTTGGACATGTATGGTTCCCGATGGAATCTCAATCCGAATCGAAATGCAAATGCAACATGTATTGTGTAAAATTAATAAGTCACAACATGGCTTATTATTGTCGGTATATTTTGGTACAACCGATGCAGTGAGTTCCTTATAGACATGGATTACTCCTACAATGATGATTACCCATGTGTGTTTGTCATACACAAGGATCACTCTTGCAATGATGAAGCACGTGATCATCTAAAAGACGGAATTTGAGATGAAGGATTTGGTGAAACCCAAACAGTGCTTGATATTACAAGTCGAGCTACTTCACTCAAGTATTAGGGTACACCAAGTTGCCTATATCATAAATATTGGAGAAACTTAAAATGGACAAGTCATATCCATCTCCCATACCGGTTGTTCGATCTCTAGACGTAGAGAAAGATTCACTCAAACCACGGGATGATGTAGAACGGATGTTGGGACTTGAAGTTCCATATCTCAGTGCCATTGGACCCACCAACAACAGTTGGTTGGGAATCAAGAATATCTTTCGATATCTCCAAGGCACCCCACATTACTTGATATATTCTTATAATTGCTGTGAGTAATCGAGAGAGAAACGAGAGATGCAACAAAATGATTCAACTATAGTGTTCCATTGATGATTCACAACTTATATACAAGGGGAAGGGACGCGAATATGGGTCACGTCCGTTGGAAGAGGTGTGAGGAAGAGTTGTGTCTCTTGACCAACCAATCAACATAGAGAATTACATGAGGGAGGATTACCCCTTTAATTAACCTATTAATTAAATCCTAACACTCCCCTAATCCTTCCTTGTCCTTGTGCTTGGTCATCTCTAGAATCATCTTTGGAATCATCTCCTCTAAAAACCCTGTGGGAAAAATACGAGGAGAGTTGTGTGTATGTTATGTTGCTAAAACTCCTTGAAACCCAGTGGGAAAATAAGGAGAAAATGGTGCAACATATAATGGTTAGATATGCTGTTAAAACTCCTTCAAAACCCAGTGGGAAAATAAGGAGAAAATGACACAGCATATAATTGGTATTGTCTCTTTGTTAACTCAATATGAGAAAAACCTTGTAAAAATGGAAAAACCCATAGAGTTTAGAGAACAATACATGTCGTATATACTTTCCTAAAAACCCCGTTGGGGAAAACAGAAAATATGACATATCATCTTGTGTTGATATTACCTCATTAAAAACCTTGATGAGAACCTGTGTAGTAAACTCATAAAGGGAAAAAGAGTGTAATATGATGCTTTGAACATGATTGATTCAGGAAGATACTCCCCCTCTTGCAAATTTGGAAGCCGTCGCATACCGATTCCGTAAAATACTTCTGGAATGTTGAAGTTGGTAGAGACTTCATGAACAAATCAGCAACAGTATTGTGTGATTTGACTTGCTAGATGTTTATTCTCCAACTCTTCTGAAGTTCATGGAGATAAAACAATCTAGAGGCAATATGCTTAGTGATATTGCTCTTGATGTATCATGTTTGCATCCATGCAACACAAGCAACATTATCTGTGTAGATAATGGTTGATGATTCAAGAGAACCAATACCACATGACTTATGTATGTGGTTTATCACTCCGTAAAGCTACACGTGTTGACGCGGCTTTGTATTTCAGAATGATTGGTAGGTGTAGTCACCGAAGTGTCAATTCTACCAAGTTAGTACACATTGTGGGGATCATTCAAGTAGCCAACATCAGTGTATCCTGATGATATTGGAGTTCAGATTGCTCTGAAATTATAAGAATATATCAAGTAATGTGGGGTGCCTTGGAGATATCGAAAGATATTCTTGATTCCCAACCAACTGTTGTTGGTGGGTCCAATGGCACTGAGATATGGAACTTCAAGTCCCAACATCCGTTCTACATCATCCCGTGGTTTGAGTGAATCTTTCTCTACGTCTAGAGATCGAACAACCGGTATGGGAGATGGATATGACTTGTCCATTTTAAGTTTCTCCAATATTTATGATATAGGCAACTTGGTGTACCCTAATACTTGAGTGAAGTAGCTCGACTTGTAATATCAAGCACTGTTTGGGTTTCACCAAATCCTTCATCTCAAATTCCGTCTTTTAGATGATCACGTGCTTCATCATTGCAAGAGTGATCCTTGTGTATGACAAACACACATGGGTAATCATCATTGTAGGAGTAATCCATGTCTATAAGGAACTCACTGCATCGGTTGTACCAAAATATACCGACAATAATAAGCCATGTTGTGACTTATTAATTTTACACAATACATGTTGCATTTGCATTTCGATTCGGATTGAGATTCCATCGGGAACCATACATGTCCAAATCTAGTGATTCACATGGATATGTAGTCACTACATCTATCAACTGCATAGATAGATGATTTTGTACTGCCAATGATATAATGTATCGGAAATAGGATTTCACTCGTATCTGGAGATTAGGTCTCGGATCTCTGCGTAAATCCGACCTTGTGCTACAAGCCTTGCTTTTTCACCACCTTGTTATCTCATTCCGTTGCTGGAAGAGAACATATTGAACCGCATAGGGAATTCATTTGGAGGAGCGAGGCTAATTCTGCTTGGATTGCACGCATTATCCCATGAAACGCAAGAGTGATCTTGATGGTCATGTTCCATGTAGTGTAGTTGTGGCCATTGAGGGCAAATGCCTCAAATCCTTTTTCGGCCATCATTTATTTACGTGGGTGAACCAGAGATTATTAATTTACAATTGGTAAATCAAAAACCATCATGGTTATGTTGTAATGAACTTTGCAAAATTAATAAAGATTCAGGCGTTGGCTTGAAATCATTAGTGTGAACCTCAAATTGTTAAGTATGACACTTTGTAGATAATCTTCAAAAGAAATTTTGGAGTCCGTCTCTCAGCACTAGAGAGTATAATCTGATGGAATCAGTAGATACTCCTAGTTCTAGTGCCTTATGTCATAACTTAATAGGATGTATGGGAGATTACTTTGTAAAGCAATCCTAGTAGTGAAGATAATCTGTGATGCAGTAGATCCACACACTACAATATGATCCCAAAACATCAATTTTGAAGAGGTTCACTTCGAATTTTGCATTTATCAATTCGTGCTCGTATTAAGCCAAATACTCAATTAATACGATGAACTGATTCTCATTTGCAAGAAATTAGAAATCTCAATTGCAAATTAATGGATGTGATAATCATAATATGTAGGGAACATAGAAATATATATCACATCACATTGCCCTGGAATACATGGTACTCAGCAGGTTCACAATACAACATACATGTACTGAATTTAACAGAGTCTAAAACAGAAATTGTATCACTGTTAAAACTGCTGTTAGTGATTTGCTCGTTTTGTAAATTAGGAGGACCAGGTGGCTCAACCCCACGTACATGCTGGGTGGGGGTGATGGGTCACCTTGAGCTGCCTGCCTAGGACCAGTCTGTGTACGAGAGGATAAGGAGAGCGAGCACACAGCGGCGGCCACCACGCATCGCATTAGTCCCCAATTTTTCCACTCGACCGACATGCGGCCAACGCCCAGACCACTACCCGCACGCGTCCCTGCCGCCGCGTCGGCCAAAATCACCGGCGGCTGGAGCCGCTCCCGCCAGGATCGTCCTGTCGGAGGATCCGCCAGGGAGGCGAAGGCAGGGGTCACACCGTTTGCCAGGCCGAGCGCCGCCAGGCTCCACGTTTCCGAGTGCGCTGAGCGGTTACCAGTCGAGAGATTGGTACAGCTTAGCCTCTTGGTCGATGCGCAGGGCGACGGACGCGCCGCTTCATTGCGGGGGGCCGCCTCGGAGGCCGCGGGCACGAGCCTCATCACCTCGGGTCTGGTGAGGGCCAGCCGCAGTCGCGTCGAGTTGGAGGTGCGGCGGCCGCCATGGCCTCTGGCTGGGACTCGTCATCTGCCACGCCATGGCATGGACTACGGCCGCGTCGGGCTGCAGTGTCGGGGGCAGCCGCTCAGAAGCACGAGGCCTCTGAGGCAATTGCTCCGCAAGGAACCGGAGCGAAGGTCGCGGCCGCTGCCGCTCCGTGATGGTGCGGCGTCCACGATCCCGAGGGGCGGCGAGTAGCCACTTCTCCATTGGACGGTGGGGCAGACGCAATCGATCATGGCCGCGGAAATTGACAGGGAAGCAAAAAAATTCTCACCTCAGTTTTCGAGATGAAATCGATGATGTTCTTACCGATCGATTTTGGGCCAACGCCCTCTTTTCCGTGAAAGGCAGGGGGTGGTTACTTCCTGTTGTTCTTCTCTGTTCTTCCAATTGTATCAACAAATTGGGAAAGATAAGCACCTCTGCTTCACGAGAGGAAGCGCCTAGTTGAGTGACTCGTCTTTCTTCTTTTCCTTTCCAGCAATGTTCTGCTGTTCTCGAAATCGCTCGGATGTAGAGCGTGCTGATAACGTGCTGTGAGTAATCGAGAGAGAAACGAGAGATGCAACAAAATGATTCAACTATAGTGTTCCATTGATGATTCACAACTTATATACAAGGGGAAGGGACGCGAATATGGGTCACGTCCGTTGGAAGAGGTGTGAGGAAGAGTTGTGTCTCTTGACCAACCAATCAACATAGAGAATTACATGAGGGAGGATTACCCCTTTAATTAACCTATTAATTAAATCCTAACAATAATTTCAGAGCAATCTGAACTCCAATATCATCAGGATACACTGATGTTGGCTACTTGAATGATCCCCACAATGTGTACTAACTTGGTAGAATTGACACTTCGGTGACTACACCTACCAATCATTCTGAAATACAAAGCCGCGTCAACACGTGTAGCTTTACGGAGTGATAAACCACATACATAAGTCATGTGGTATTGGTTCTCTTGAATCATCAACCATTATCTACACAGATAATGTTGCTTGTGTTGCATGGATGCAAACATGATACATCAAGAGCAATATCACTAAGCATATTGCCTCTAGATTGTTTTATCTCCATGAACTTCAGAAGAGTTGGAGAATAAACATCTAGCAAGTCAAATCACACAATACTGTTGCTGATTTGTTCATGAAGTCTCTACCAACTTCAACATTCCAGAAGTATTTTACGGAATCGGTATGCGACGGCTTCCAAATTTGCAAGAATCAGGGGGAGTATCTTCCTGAATCAATCATGTTCAAAGCATCATATTACACTCTTTTTCCTTTATGAGTTTACTACACAGGTTCTCATCAAGGTTTTTAATGAGGTAATATCAACACAAGATGATATGTCATATTTTCTGTTTTCCCCAACGGGGTTTTTAGGAAAGTATATACGACATGTATTGTTCTCTAAACTCTATGGGTTTTTCCATTTTTACAAGGTTTTTCTCATATTGAGTTAACAAAGAGACAATACCAATTATATGCTGTGTCATTTTCTCCTTATTTTCCCACTGGGTTTTGAAGGAGTTTTAACAGCATATCTAACCATTATATGTTGCACCATTATTAAAGGGGTAATCCTCCCTCATGTAATTCTCTATGTTGATTGGTTGGTCAAGAGACACAACTCTTCCTCACACCTCTTCCAACGGACGTGACCCATATTCGCGTCCCTTCCCCTTGTATATAAGTTGTGAATCATCAATGGAACACTATAGTTGAATCATTTTGTTGCATCTCTCGTTTCTCTCTCGATTACTCACAGCACGTTATCAGCACGCTCTACATCCGAGCGATTTCGAGAACAGCAGAACATTGCTGGAAAGGAAAAGAAGAAAGACGAGTCACTCAACTAGGCGCTTCCTCTCGTGAAGCAGAGGTGCTTATCTTTCCCAATTTGTTGATACAATTGGAAGAACAGAGAAGAACAACAGGAAGTAACCACCCCCTGCCTTTCACGGAAAAGAGGGCGTTGGCCCAAAATCGATCGGTAAGAACATCATCGATTTCATCTCGAAAACTGAGGTGAGAATTTTTTTGCTTCCCTGTCAATTTCCGCGGCCATGATCGATTGCGTCTGCCCCACCGTCCAATGGAGAAGTGGCTACTCGCCGCCCCTCGGGATCGTGGACGCCGCACCATCACGGAGCGGCAGCGGCCGCGACCTTCGCTCCGGTTCCTTGCGGAGCAATTGCCTCAGAGGCCTCGTGCTTCTGAGCGGCTGCCCCCGACACTGCAGCCCGACGCGGCCGTAGTCCATGCCATGGCGTGGCAGATGACGAGTCCCAGCCAGAGGCCATGGCGGCCGCCGCACCTCCAACTCGACGCGACTGCGGCTGGCCCTCACCAGACCCGAGGTGATGAGGCTCGTGCCCGCGGCCTCCGAGGCGGCCCCCCGCAATGAAGCGGCGCGTCCGTCGCCCTGCGCATCGACCAAGAGGCTAAGCTGTACCAATCTCTCGACTGGTAACCGCTCAGCGCACTCGGAAACGTGGAGCCTGGCGGCGCTCGGCCTGGCAAACGGTGTGACCCCTGCCTTCGCCTCCCTGGCGGATCCTCCGACAGGACGATCCTGGCGGGAGCGGCTCCAGCCGCCGGTGATTTTGGCCGACGCGGCGGCAGGGACGCGTGCGGGTAGTGGTCTGGGCGTTGGCCGCATGTCGGTCGAGTGGAAAAATTGGGGACTAATGCGATGCGTGGTGGCCGCCGCTGTGTGCTCGCTCTCCTTATCCTCTCGTACACAGACTGGTCCTAGGCAGGCAGCTCAAGGTGACCCATCACCCCCACCCAGCATGTACGTGGGGTTGAGCCACCTGGTCCTCCTAATTTACAAAACGAGCAAATCACTAACAGCAGTTTTAACAGTGATACAATTTCTGTTTTAGACTCTGTTAAATTCAGTACATGTATGTTGTATTGTGAACCTGCTGAGTACCATGTATTCCAGGGCAATGTGATGTGATATATATTTCTATGTTCCCTACATATTATGATTATCACATCCATTAATTTGCAATTGAGATTTCTAATTTCTTGCAAATGAGAATCAGTTCATCGTATTAATTGAGTATTTGGCTTAATACGAGCACGAATTGATAAATGCAAAATTCGAAGTGAACCTCTTCAAAATTGATGTTTTGGGATCATATTGTAGTGTGTGGATCTACTGCATCACAGATTATCTTCACTACTAGGATTGCTTTACAAAGTAATCTCCCATACATCCTATTAAGTTATGACATAAGGCACTAGAACTAGGAGTATCTACTGATTCCATCAGATTATACTCTCTAGTGCTGAGAGACGGACTCCAAAATTTCTTTTGAAGATTATCTACAAAGTGTCATACTTAACAATTTGAGGTTCACACTAATGATTTCAAGCCAACGCCTTGAATCTTTATTAATTTTGCAAAGTTCATTACAACATAACCATGATGGTTTTTGATTTACCAATTGTAAATTAATAATCTCTGGTTCACCCACGTAAATAAATGATGGCCGAAAAAGGATTTGAGGCATTTGCCCTCAATGGCCACAACTACACTACATGGAACATGACCATCAAGATCACTCTTGCGTTTCATGGGATAATGCGTGCAATCCAAGCCTCACAGGATTCACCTCCGACTGGAGCCACACCGCTGACAGAAGAGTAAAATTATGTTGTCATGTACATCACAAGGCAACATACATCCAGATCGAGTGTGAATGCTATACGCATATGACAGAGGAATGCCACACCACCAACATCTAGTTATTCTGTATTAACAATCCCTAGCATGCAAAGGACCTCAGGAAAAAAGGTTTGAAGCTTACTTCAACCTTCATCCATATTGCACTAATAGAGATGGTTGTTCGCGAGATGTTTCTCTTCAAAATTGCAACACCATGACTCTCTAGCGGTCACAAGACCCTATGGGCACGGAGAACATGATCATTGAGTATGCCTCAACCGACATGTTTGGAGACGTTAACTAGTCTCATTATCTCCTTAGTGATCGATTTATTCATGTCCATTTTTGTTGTTGTAATAGAACATATATATTGTATTTCACAATATATTGTATCAGCACTCTGGTATGAATATGATTGAATGTCTTCTATATATTTGATAAAGGTTTCTGCAATAGAAACTCTCCAATTCGATATATAGATTTCTACGGGATTCAATCCAATGGATGAGGTACAAGTATTTCAAAAGGTACCCTCTCTATTGTTTGGATTGTACTACACGTACATCCAACCCGTAGCACATGTTGCCCATAAATCAGTTTCATTGGTCATGATTTGCATGAAGCTAAGTTTCCTTAATAATTTGATATTATGTAGCTCATTTTGAGGTTCTTATATACCTCAATATCAAAGATGGATCACTGAAGTCCCTCGATCAAATGCATTCGAGGTGATATTTGTGGCCTCTTCCAACCATAGTGTGGACTGAAAATGAATTATAATCAATTCAAATGGACAATGATACAAAATTCTCTTTATGTGCCTCCAATAATTATTGCATGGCTTTCGAAGATTGGAGTTCAGCACTTTGTCACATATGTCCATACACAAAAAGTTTGGTTGAATATGTGAGCAAGAGGATCGGGCTCGTTGCACGACCTTTGTTAATGAGTTGAAATTTTACCAACTTCACGTTGGAGTCATGCGGCTTTACACACCCTTGACTAACTAACTGCATATCGCAGAACTTCCCCTCTGCAATTCATACGTGGAAATCCTCCGAGCATTTCCCATCTGCGTAAGTTCGGAATCGCTTCACGCGTACCGATCTCACCACCGCAGCGTACATCATAGGCCCACAAATTAGGGATCTATGTGGGGTACAGATCTCCGTCGATCACTAAGTACCTTGAACTTCTCATAAGGGATCCGTTCATAGCCTCGTACGCTGATTGCAAATATTGAAGGATGGATATTTCCAGGCATTAGGGGGAGATTTCAAGTACCAAATAGAATGCCAGGAAATCATTTGGAACTCCACGTTCCTCCTCATGTCCACGTACTCAAGAATATAGACTATACGTCTAGGATTCACAAATTTGCAACACTTTGCAAATAACCTGCCAGATTTATTTACTGATTAGAAGGTGATATATAATCCTTTAATCCGGCTAGAAATGCGCCCGAAAGAGTGGAGGTACCAATAAAAACCACTCAACTTCGTATCTCTGAAAAAGAGGATGAGTAGTACGGCCTCTAACCAGGATCTAGCTTCCTACAAGCAACAAGGTAAAACGAGGAGAAATCCTCCGAATCGGTAAATACATATCAACCTAGCGTTGACTAACACCTTATGGGTAGTATACACCCAGTGGAAGGGAAACCTCCACAACCCAGCTTCAGCTTGCACACACTGGCTGGGACATCGGAACACCCGGACTCACGCGTATTGGGAAATCACGAAGAGTCATCATGGGTGCTTGAGATTTCCTCCAACTATATCGATTCTGGAGAATCATATGACTAAAGCCTACAAATGTCGACAATATTTCTCTTGTATGATTGCAAACATCTTTCACAATGATTCAGATCCAAAGACCATGGCCATGGCAGAGTGTAAACCACTTTCTCGGACTGAAACAAACGAAGGATGCAATCCAAGCAGAATTAGCCTCGCTCCTCCAAATGAATTCCCTATGCGGTTCAATATGTTCTCTTCCAGCAACGGAATGAGATAACAAGGTGGTGAAAAAGCAAGGCTTGTAGCACAAGGTCGGATTTACGCAGAGATCCGAGACCTAATCTCCAGATACGAGTGAAATCCTATTTCCGATACATTATATCATTGGCAGTACAAAATCATCTATCTATGCAGTTGATAGATGTAGTGACTACATATCCATGTGAATCACTAGATTTGGACATGTATGGTTCCCGATGGAATCTCAATCCGAATCGAAATGCAAATGCAACATGTATTGTGTAAAATTAATAAGTCACAACATGGCTTATTATTGTCGGTATATTTTGGTACAACCGATGCAGTGAGTTCCTTATAGACATGGATTACTCCTACAATGATGATTACCCATGTGTGTTTGTCATACACAAGGATCACTCTTGCAATGATGAAGCACGTGATCATCTAAAAGACGGAATTTGAGATGAAGGATTTGGTGAAACCCAAACAGTGCTTGATATTACAAGTCGAGCTACTTCACTCAAGTATTAGGGTACACCAAGTTGCCTATATCATAAATATTGGAGAAACTTAAAATGGACAAGTCATATCCATCTCCCATACCGGTTGTTCGATCTCTAGACGTAGAGAAAGATTCACTCAAACCACGGGATGATGTAGAACGGATGTTGGGACTTGAAGTTCCATATCTCAGTGCCATTGGACCCACCAACAACAGTTGGTTGGGAATCAAGAATATCTTTCGATATCTCCAAGGCACCCCACATTACTTGATATATTCTTATAATTTCAGAGCAATCTGAACTCCAATATCATCAGGATACACTGATGTTGGCTACTTGAATGATCCCCACAATGTGTACTAACTTGGTAGAATTGACACTTCGGTGACTACACCTACCAATCATTCTGAAATACAAAGCCGCGTCAACACGTGTAGCTTTACGGAGTGATAAACCACATACATAAGTCATGTGGTATTGGTTCTCTTGAATCATCAACCATTATCTACACAGATAATGTTGCTTGTGTTGCATGGATGCAAACATGATACATCAAGAGCAATATCACTAAGCATATTGCCTCTAGATTGTTTTATCTCCATGAACTTCAGAAGAGTTGGAGAATAAACATCTAGCAAGTCAAATCACACAATACTGTTGCTGATTTGTTCATGAAGTCTCTACCAACTTCAACATTCCAGAAGTATTTTACGGAATCGGTATGCGACGGCTTCCAAATTTGCAAGAATCAGGGGGAGTATCTTCCTGAATCAATCATGTTCAAAGCATCATATTACACTCTTTTTCCCTTTATGAGTTTACTACACAGGTTCTCATCAAGGTTTTTAATGAGGTAATATCAACACAAGATGATATGTCATATTTTCTGTTTTCCCCAACGGGGTTTTTAGGAAAGTATATACGACATGTATTGTTCTCTAAACTCTATGGGTTTTTCCATTTTTACAAGGTTTTTCTCATATTGAGTTAACAAAGAGACAATACCAATTATATGCTGTGTCATTTTCTCCTTATTTTCCCACTGGGTTTTGAAGGAGTTTTAACAGCATATCTAACCATTATATGTTGCACCATTTTCTCCTTATTTTCCCACTGGGTTTCAAGGAGTTTTAGCAACATAACATACACACAACTCTCCTCGTATTTTTCCCACAGGGTTTTTAGAGGAGATGATTCCAAAGATGATTCTAGAGATGACCAAGCACAAGGACAAGGAAGGATTAGGGGGAGTGTTAGGATTTAATTAATAGGTTAATTAAAGGGGTAATCCTCCCTCATGTAGTTCTCTATGTTGTGCAATATGGATGAAGGTTGAAGTAAGCTTCAAACCTTTTTTCCTGAGGTCCTTTGCATGCTAGGGATTGTTAATACAGAATAACTAGATGTTGG
Organism: Lolium multiflorum; assembly: GCA_030979885.1. NCBI lineage: Eukaryota > Viridiplantae > Streptophyta > Magnoliopsida > Poales > Poaceae > Lolium > Lolium multiflorum. The sequence goes on from CM061752.1 coordinate 239,629,864, forward strand.
TGGTGTGGCATTCCTCTGTCATATGCGTATAGCATTCACACTCGATCTGGATGTATGTTGCCTTGTGATGTACATGACAACATAATTTTACTCTTCTGTCAGCGGTGTGGCTCCAGTCGGAGGTGAATCCTGTGAGGCTTGGATTGCACGCATTATCCCATGAAACGCAAGAGTGATCTTGATGGTCATGTTCCATGTAGTGTAGTTGTGGCCATTGAGGGCAAATGCCTCAAATCCTTTTTCGGCCATCATTTATTTACGTGGGTGAACCAGAGATTATTAATTTACAATTGGTAAATCAAAAACCATCATGGTTATGTTGTAATGAACTTTGCAAAATTAATAAAGATTCAAGGCGTTGGCTTGAAATCATTAGTGTGAACCTCAAATTGTTAAGTATGACACTTTGTAGATAATCTTCAAAAGAAATTTTGGAGTCCGTCTCTCAGCACTAGAGAGTATAATCTGATGGAATCAGTAGATACTCCTAGTTCTAGTGCCTTATGTCATAACTTAATAGGATGTATGGGAGATTACTTTGTAAAGCAATCCTAGTAGTGAAGATAATCTGTGATGCAGTAGATCCACACACTACAATATGATCCCAAAACATCAATTTTGAAGAGGTTCACTTCGAATTTTGCATTTATCAATTCGTGCTCGTATTAAGCCAAATACTCAATTAATACGATGAACTGATTCTCATTTGCAAGAAATTAGAAATCTCAATTGCAAATTAATGGATGTGATAATCATAATATGTAGGGAACATAGAAATATATATCACATCACATTGCCCTGGAATACATGGTACTCAGCAGGTTCACAATACAACATACATGTACTGAATTTAACAGAGTCTAAAACAGAAATTGTATCACTGTTAAAACTGCTGTTAGTGATTTGCTCGTTTTGTAAATTAGGAGGACCAGGTGGCTCAACCCCACGTACATGCTGGGTGGGGGTGATGGGTCACCTTGAGCTGCCTGCCTAGGACCAGTCTGTGTACGAGAGGATAAGGAGAGCGAGCACACAGCGGCGGCCACCACGCATCGCATTAGTCCCCAATTTTTCCATGGCCTCTGGCTGGGACTCGTCATCTGCCACGCCATGGCATGGACTACGGCCGCGTCGGGCTGCAGTGTCGGGGGCAGCCGCTCAGAAGCACGAGGCCTCTGAGGCAATTGCTCCGCAAGGAACCGGAGCGAAGGTCGCGGCCGCTGCCGCTCCGTGATGGTGCGGCGTCCACGATCCCGAGGGGCGGCGAGTAGCCACTTCTCCATTGGACGGTGGGGCAGACGCAATCGATCATGGCCGCGGAAATTGACAGGGAAGCAAAAAAATTCTCACCTCAGTTTTCGAGATGAAATCGATGATGTTCTTACCGATCGATTTTGGGCCAACGCCCTCTTTTCCGTGAAAGGCAGGGGTGGTTACTTCCTGTTGTTCTTCTCTGTTCTTCCAATTGTATCAACAAATTGGGAAAGATAAGCACCTCTGCTTCACGAGAGGAAGCGCCTAGTTGAGTGACTCGTCTTTCTTCTTTTCCTTTCCAGCAATGTTCTGCTGTTCTCGAAATCGCTCGGATGTAGAGCGTGCTGATAACGTGCTGTGAGTAATCGAGAGAGAAACGAGAGATGCAACAAAATGATTCAACTATAGTGTTCCATTGATGATTCACAACTTATATACAAGGGGAAGGGACGCGAATATGGGTCACGTCCGTTGGAAGAGGTGTGAGGAAGAGTTGTGTCTCTTGACCAACCAATCAACATAGAGAATTACATGAGGGAGGATTACCCCTTTAATTAACCTATTAATTAAATCCTAACACACATATCTATGTCCGGAACCCGAGGCCCCAGAGTGACAGCAACTGGGATAACTGGAGGGGATGGCTTAGATATGAGGATCACATGTTTTCACCAAGTGTTAATGCTTTGCTCCGGTGCTCTATTAAAAGGATTACCTTAATTACCAGTAGATTCCCTTGCTGCAAACGGGCTGGTAGGACAAAAGATGTTATGCAAGTTTCTCATTGCGAGCACGTATGACTATAGATGGAAAACATGCCTACATGATTAATAAACTGGATGTTCTGTCTTAATGCTATAATAATTATGTCAATTGCCCAACTGTAATTTGTTCACCCAACATTTGTTATTGGAGAGTTACCACTAGTGTATATAGCTGGGAACCCCGGTCCATCTTTCATCATCAAATACTCACGGTCCTATATGCCATTAGAAGTAGTATCAACTATTTTCTGGTGCCATTGCCTCGTGTTACTGCACATTGTTACTATTACTCTGTGTTATCTTATTGCTCTCATATTACTTGCTTTCACATCACCCCGTTACTAGTGCTTTTCCAGTGCAGCTGAATTGACAACTCAGTTGTTAAGGCTTATAAGTATTTTTTGTCTCCCCTTGTGTCGAATCAATAAATTTGAGTTTTACTTCCCTCGAAGACTGTTGCGGTCCCCTATACTTGTGGGTTATCAAGGGCGAGTACAAAATCATGTTCCTTCTATCTATCAGATGTGTGGTACTGTCAAAAACATGACTGTGTGCTGTTTTTTTCGAGGATTGCATTGGGGCTATTTATGGTACTCATGTCACTGCAAAGGTAGCGAGATAAATATCTACAACATTCTGCAGGAGGAAGCACTACACCAGCTAGAACGTGCTAGCAGCTGTGGATTACGATATGAGGTTCACCTACGTGCTTGCTGGGTGGGAGGGTTCAACTCATGATGCAAGCATCCTGGCCGACAACTTGTCAAGGCCTGATTGGTTGCAAATCCTTGAGGGTAAGTTCTACCTTGGAGATGCTGAATATGCATGCCGACCTGGTATTCTACATCCTTCAGGAAAACAAGGTACCACCTCAATGAGTTCTCTGCGAAGCACCGATCTCAGAATGCGAAAGAGTTGTTCAATCTGAGACACTCAAGCCTTAGAGTTACCATTGAGAGGGCCTTTGTCGCATTGGAGAACAGAATAAAGGTCCTTGACCAAAAACCGTTCCACACTTTTGACACTGAAGTAAAGCTAGCCCTTGCTTGCTGCATTCTTCACAACTGGATTCTAGGTTGGGGTGAGGATGAGTTCTTCGAAGAGGTTGTCACTTTTGATGAAGTAGAGACTGGCCATGGCTTGGACGCATGCGACAATGATGCTTGGAAGGAGAAGAGGCAAGAGTGGACAGACCCAATGTGGGAAGTTAGAGGCAACACCACCATCTGAGAAGAAGTGAAGAAGATCCCCAGTTTCTCGAACCCCTATTCGATCCTCATAAGTTGAACGACTTCGTTATGATAAACTGCCATTCATAGTATCTAGGGAACATCGTGTTATGAACTACCGTTCGTACTAGCTAGGGTTAATTTTGTGAACTACTAGCTTTGTAAGTTTGCAACTGTCACGAACTGTGGCACCCACGTGGCACCTCCCGCACCTCCCTTCCTCACCCAAAAAACCCTAGTCGCCTCCCGCCGCCGCCGGGCAAAGGCCACAGGGCGTGGCAGCGGTAGGCTTCCCTCTTGACGCGGCGAGGACGACGGCTGGGGGATCCCCTCGATGCGGCGGCGGTAGACCCCCTGCCCACGTGTTATGGCTGGGCGGCAGCGGTCGGAGGAAGGAGGCTGGGCGGTAATCGGACGGTGGCTGATGTGCTGCGGCCTTCCCTACCTCCTATCGATGGCACACCGGTGATGGTGGGTAGGGGGATGGGTTGCGCCATCTCCTTCCTTTCTCGCCAGTGCGGGGTGGTGACCTTGGGATTCTCCTGCGGCTCGAGGACGCCCGGGGCTGCAGCCTCGGGTGACGGAGGAGGCGGCCTTCTTCTTCGTCGGAGGTGGTCGGCCAGGCTGGTAGCCTTGTGTGGGGGATCATGGGATCTCACACAAGTTTCCGGCAATGGTGATCTAGTCCGGGGTGTCATGGCGATCGGTGAAAACTGAGCCTCAACCTCGGTCTTAGCGGATGATGGCGGCATCGGTCGACGTCGTTACCTTATCGAAGGCGTCATCTTTGCCCGTCTTGGCGCTACACTCGGCGAGTTGGGGATGCGCGGCTGCCGGTGAAAACCGTGCTCCAACTTTGGTTGGCGGACGATGGCGACGTGTCGCGCCGCTACCTTCTTGAAGGCATCATCGTCGCAGTCTGCGGTCTCTCACTTGTGCTGCTCCGGGGGAAACCCTAGGTCCGGGTCTCCCGGATCGGATGATGGCGGCGCGCCCTGCGTCGTTCTACCTCTTGGGGCATCGTTTTTGGAGCAGCTGCTGGATGTTGGCGGTTCTCGGTGGATTGGTGTTCATCTACCATATTGTTGGTGCTGAGTCTCAGTGGCATGGTGCTGCAGGGTATCAACGACAGATGCGTGATGATGTATAGGTGCAGGATGGTGGAGTCGTTTGGCGTCATGGTGGCATCGACGATAGGTCTTGCAAGGTTAATGCGATGATCTCTCTTGAAGATGGAGTCGAGGAAGACGGCGGAAACAACTCCTGTGGTGTGGGTGTTGGCGTGCGCTGAGAGTCTGCTTGACTGAATGTGCTTCTCACCTGCTATTGGGCGGTTTGGGAAGGCATTTAGTTTTGGTTGATGTGAGTTGGTGTATTGTTACCCTCTTCATCCCACTGTAGGTATAGTAAGGTTGCTTCGAGTTTGATCTTTTGTATTGGTTCTCGTAAGGTTCGTGAATAATTTAATAAAAAAAGCGATATTTCCCCATTTCGAAAAAAAATGTGGTGGGAGATGAGAGCATGGTAATGCTACCCGTTGTAGAGAATAAGTAAACTTAGCCATGCCTGGATAGTACCAAATAGACCAAATATCATCTCCATCGAGATTTAAGTTTGGCTGCACACAAATAAACAGAAAATCCATTTTAGCATAGCCGATACAGTCTTATCTCCCCTACTTTAAAAGAGCGAGAGCATCCCATCCAACCAATCTCAACCCTTCAATCCACCTATCCAATAGCTGAGATCTATTACATCTTTGATGGGAGAAGACCAGCAGACCACGTCTGCTCTAGCGCTCCACAGAAAAAAAGGACATCCATCGATACAGGAACATATCACGTAACCGTTCGTCAAACCCCGCAGCACGTCTCGCCCAGCAGCAGTTCTCGCCGTCCAAGACACCTTCCTCTCGCCGTTCTCGCCGTTGCCGCCCAGCAGCAATTCTCGCCGTCGAGCGCGCTTTCCTCTCGCCGTTCTCCCCGCAGCACGTCTCGCCCAGCAGCAGTTCTCGCCGTCCAAGACACCTTCCTCTCGCCGTTCTCGCCGTCCCGTCAGTCACGCCTTCCTCTCGCCGTTGCCGCCCAGCAGCAATTCTCGCCGTCCAGCGCTCTTTCCTCTCGCCGTTCTCGCGTTCCACCATGCAGTCCTGTCGCCGTCGTCAACCTGCCGCCATATCGCCCTCACGCCGACGCCATGTGACAGGCTCCAGCAGGAAGCACGCAGCTGCACTTCTTCCCAGCGGTTCCACCACTGTTTACCTGATCACTTTCTGGTAAACTATGACCTGCACCATTACTCAGAATCAAATTATTGAATCAGGGCTCTTAATTATCTGCATATCAGCGAAATCAATGACTGCAGTTCCATACACCTTCATACAATATTTGGTTTGACTCAGATAATTGATTGAATCTGTGTGGTCGAGTACATGTTTATGCTGCGATTTCTGCATTGCTACCACATCTCCAGATGTCAGACTATATTATTATCCCTACAGTATCAAATGACTCTCTTTAAAATTAAAACCTAGGCTACAAGTGATAAAACGTGACCTGGATATAAGTGAAATTCGTGATTTTCAATGCCTTGCTTGTTGATCTCATGAAGATATATGTTATTGACTCTAACACTGGGGCATGAGTTCAGGGAAATGTATACAACAGTAAACTGAATGATAAAGCTTTACTATTAACAATTTTTTTACTTTTGTTAATTACAGATATCTCAATATAATGAATATTGCTTGAAACATTTGATCTGTGCATAAACATCTTACTTAAGTCAACCTTTACGAATTTCTGAATAAGGGATCCGTTTGGGTATGTATAAATGTGTTTGCGTGCAAATTTTAGCACAAATACTTATCTACTTGGGGTATTTGTTGATTTTCTGACGATACCAGTTTTGACAGTTTACTTTGTTTTCGTCACATTTTTTGATACCTCTTAATTTTACAAGGAACCTTATTTCGGTACATATATGGCATCTTCCACACGGACTCCATTCCAAGACATAACGAACAGCCTAAGTCAAGGTAGCAGACAGCACGCTTAATGTTCAGTAACATCGTCAGTTTCTGTCATGCTAAAGAGTCATGTGTATGCAGATTCTCAAGATCTGAAAAGGCAGAGGGAGAGGGAGCGGTATGCAAAAAATAGAGATGACATTTTAAAACGCCGACGTGAACTACGGGAGCTTAAAAAACAGCCAACCGCCGATGTGAATGATGAAAACATACCATGCGAGACACAGGACAACAGAATATGTGGAGTCACCCAGATACATAACATTGCTTCTAAAGAAGGTCATGTGTTCTACATATATGTGCCATGTAATATGAAATACTGATTTTCTAGCTGCAAATACTTACAGGTATGGCGCCCCATGTTCAGGACTATGCATCTCAGGTGGGCGGTGACGATGAGTCCGATTGGTTGCATACAAATGAAACATGCCAGCTGCAACCAAAACCACGAGGAGAAATACATGTTAACGCCCAGTCCAATATTGAAGTGTCAGGTTCACTAAGCAAATTATCTGGTAATATAATGATGTGCATCATGTTTTATTTTAATTCAACAAATATAAATGCTCTACAATCTCAGTTGACAAAGTTGTTTGTTGTTCAGGTATTAATATTGTAGGATGCAATCTCATCATTATTATGTGACATACTAAAGTGTGATATCTATGCAGATTATAAAGAGCTCAAAAGGCAGAGGGAGAGGGAGCGGTATGCAAATAATAAATATGAGATTTTAAAGCGCCGACGTGAATTACAGGAACTTAAAAAACAGCCAATCGCCGCTGAGAGTGAGGAAAACCTACCATGCTGTACACAGGCCACCAGAATATCTGGAGTCACCCAGATACAAAACATTGCTACTGAAGAAGGTCATGTGTTCTATACTTCCAACATATACGTGCCATGTTATTTGAAAAAGGCTGATTTTGTAGCTACAAATACTTATAGGTATGCCGCCACATGTGCAGCACTATGCATCTCAAGTTGTCGGTGACAATGAGTCCGATTGGTTGCACAGAAATGAAGCATGGCGTATGCAAGAAAAATCAGGAGGAAATACACCTATTCTTGTCGCCCAGTCCAATATTGCAGGGGCAGGTTCACTCAGCCAATTATCAGGTAATATATTCTTGGGCCTCTTGTTTAATTTAATTAAGCAAGTATATATGCTCTACATCACACTTGTGTGATTGTGATGCTGTGACAGTGTGTTTATGGAAATTCTCTGACAATGATGCTTTATTACTGGTCCTGTGACAGACCTAACAAACAATCGCGTATGTCCAAGCCAAGGCCGCCCAAAACGGACTAACATGTCATGGTATGCTCGAATGTCTGAAGAAAATAAAGCTGAGTATCTACAGAGACAGCGTATAGCCCACCAACAAAAGATAGATGCGGCAAGGAGTGGACTCGACGGGTCTCAACCACCAGCTACTTATATACCGAGTTCACCGCATACCCCAATGAGCAACGTGACTCAAACGCATCGCTGCGAGTCAGCTATGGGGCATGTGTCCACATCTGCAAATTTTCATGGGCAAGAGAGTTTTGTAGCAAAAAGTGCAGATCCTGATAAGAAAAGGCATCAACGCAGGGAAAAATACTCGCTCATGACGGATGAACAGAGGGAAGAATATTTTCGCAATAACCGCAAGTATAAGCATTGCAGAAGGGAAAGCGGGACACTGTTTGACAACAACGATACTATACATGTCAAAAATAGCTCCGCATCTAGCCCACGAACCATTGCTGCCATGCATGCACAATCATCTGAGCCAGGTATTGTATTAGTACATGTCCATACCAGTTAGTTCTCTCCATGAATTTCTAATCAGGAAGTTGGACAAACACTAAATAATCCCATCACCAACAGAGATGCATCACACAATATATGCAAGCGAGCTGATGCCCATGGGATCAAACACGTATATATAGAATTCCGCAACTTCATTAGTGCAGTAGATGCATTGCGGAAGCTCTCCAGCCATATAATCAAGCTGGGTCCCAATCAAATTCAGGTATCAAAGTACAATCGAGGGAATAGATAGAAGATTACCTTTAAGCACTGGAGAGGCGCGGAAGCGATAGGACCAGAGCAAGGCATCCTCGCCGGAATCCATCTGCGATTGCTAAGATTCACCGGCTCTTGTCCCGCGGGAGGAGGAGTCCGGCGCCTTGGAGCCTTCCAACGCGCGAGCGTTGGCCGCACCGCGAATAAGATGGAGACCTCACTCAGCTTCTAGCTCAGCGCCGTCTGGCCTGCCGCGAGCATGCCGAGCTTGGTGCCTTCTGCTCTTCACATGATCTCAAGTGCCGACTCGGACTCTTCGGTGACTAGAATCTTGTGTGCCGCCTGCGCGAGGAAAGGGCGGCAACAGCGGGGAGGCAGGGGAGGGGCTGGTCGTGGCGAGCTAGCGGCAGCGGGCAGGGGAGAGAGAGTGGGTGAGGCAGGGGATGTGAGGCCCTCGCGCCAGCAGCGGAGGTGCAGGGCCGGCGGCGGCCTCTGCGCCGGCGGCGGGAGGGAGCAGAGCAGACATGGGGGAGCTTGAGAAAGTGAAGACGATGTGTCTGCGATTTAGCCTTTTTCTTTTCTTTTCTTTTCTTTCCGCTGGACTAAGTGATATGTTCGTCTAACAGCTACACCTACATCTACCATGTACGGACTATCTCTCCTTTATTTTTTTCCACCTAAGGTTAGTTATTTAAAAAATATATAGACTTCCCAGTGGGTCTTACCATTTTCAAGCTTTTTAAAATAGATCAAAAGCAAAAATCTCTTCGGTTTCAGTTTGGAATAAACTAATGTTAGGTACTCCGTATTACCTTTTGTCAAACTAACTTTAGGATTAAATATATTAAAAAATTAAACATCATGTTTGCTTCTTAAATTTTAAATCTTCTAATATCATTTCGTATTTTTGCATGATTTTTAAATCATCTAATATTATTTGGTATTTTTAATTGATTATATTAATGAAAATGCATCATTAAAATCCTACGTGCTATCATTATGTGGTTTGTAGACGTTAGAATTTATGTAGTATTGGACGAAATATATTTTGTCCGACATTCCTGAATATGTATTTCACTCTATCATGATACTTATCCTTTGTGTTACTATTATTTAAAAACTAATTATGTCCAATTTGTATAAAATAGTTTAGGACAAAAATTGTTTTCTATAGTTACTAAGAAATGAACGATGATGGTGTGAGAAGAGCAGACTTCGAAGATGGCGTAAGCACTATGGATCCCTTGAACATCAAAAGATGTCGTATGTGGATCATATGTTTCATGCGTACGGCTTACACTGTTGATCAACCAGACCTATTTAAATAGCTCACTAAATAAAGATTTGGAAAAAATACACTTAGTAGAAAAGATAAATAGGATTAAAGAAAACACGTGACGTATTTTAAGAGACGTGTGTTACACATGCACTCTTAGTAGTCTACCAAACAACAGGCAATTTCGATCCGTGGCGATTCTAGAACGGAACTCTATTTGCACCGCTGAGCCACTGAGCCACGAATTATGCCCATGCAACCAAGCGCCCAATGTGTTCTTCACTGTAGCGCGGAAGTCAATGGCTTGAGATTCAGATAAAAATCCGGCAGGCAGCGCAGCGCTCGCATTTTGCGAGCCAAAGCAACCTCGATAAAGCGACACAGCCCAAGCGAGTTCCTCTTCCTCCCTCTCGCTCGCCTTCGGGCGAATCAAATCCATCCAGAAAAGCGAGCGCGATGGGCGCCGGGAGCAGCTGCGCCGCCGGCGCGCCGTCGTCGCGGCGCCGGCCGCGGATCGGCCTCGGCGGGTGCTTCGGGGGCGGATCCTCCGCGGGCGGCGGCGGCGGGGGGCTCGCCGCGGCCGCGTCCTCCTCCTCGTCCACCTCATCCTCCTCGCGCGCTCGCCAGGTAGTCGCTCCTTTGCCTCCTCCTAGGACCGCGCCGGTCGCCATAACGGAGGATGGACACCGCGATTGGGGTTCAGCCTTCGTGTGCTTTGTCTCGCCGAGGGGTGGATTCGCTGGTGGTTCCGGCGCCTGGGCCGTGGGGAATGTGGGTGGTGATTTGGTGGCGTAGCCTAGGTTAGGGGAAGCCAGGTGCTTATGGAAAGCGGGCATGCTTCTGGAACTTTAATCACCATTCCGTGAACTGTTGCTTGCTCAATCATGATGAGCAGTCGACTAACTTACCCAATATTTATGACCCTTCCTTACAAATACGTGGCATGCAAGCATGATTAACTGCCTATGAATTTGCTAGCCTACTCGGCAACCCTCATAATGCACCGGCACATGAATGGTAAGTGGAGAGCTCAGATAATCCATCATCCCACATTAAAAGGGTCAGCTGTCCTGCCTGAGTAAGAAGCTGAACCAAAACTGTGAATTTCAACATTCTGAATGTTGCAGTACAAGAGCTTCCATGATTTCTGTGGACAAAGTTGCTTTATGTTCCTTGTGCATTTTCTTATCTTTAGTTGTTAACTGATGGTGTTTTGTACAGGTAGAAACTCTGCGAGCAGAGCGAGAACTGGCTGGGCTGGATTTCCGTCCTTCTCTGTCTGCCAAGGATCTTCGCCACACCAGCGAGCCTGACCCAAGAGTGCATCCGTCTTCGAGCACCATAAGTCACCATCTCAGGTTCAATCACTTAGACTGTCGTGAGAACAAGGAGGATGCGCTGGGAGTGACAAGTGGTCTGGAGAGCTCATCGGGAAAGGATGCCATGATCAGGGGCAATGCAGAGATAACTATGGGGAGAGAGCTTGTAGTAGAGCATGCACCTCGTAATGTCCATACCGACACAGTTTGCATTACAGAAGTTGGTGGCTCTGTATCTCAATCTGATTTCCATTCCTCGCTGATGTCAACTGAAAGGATCATGTCTGACCTGGAAGATGCACAGATAGCTCTCCACAGGAACCCATCCGCAGCTGTTCCGGCAAGTGAAAGATCAGATATTTCTCTAACCAGCTTAACACCCGTGTCGCCTGCTACTTCAACCGCATCATCCGTCATTGGAGAGTCAATTGCAGATGCAACTCCTAGCAGAACAGATGTTCCAGTGGTCAGCGAATCCATTGGTCAGATTGGTGGAAGTACATTGCATGATGACATGATCAGCATTTTCTCAAATGATGGCCTAGGGCACTCTAGAGATTCGAGCAGCAGTGAATCAAGAAGAAATCATAGAATGGTTATATGGGATGCGCTTTCGAGACGTGGCTCTAGAGGTTATCTAGATTCTGACACTGATGATCTAGGTAGTAGATGGCTAGACCTTGGTGATGACCTCTTTGGAGATGAGGTTGAGGAGGCACGATTTTTCCATCGCAGACGCCATGGTTCAGTCAGAGTAAACCAGTATTCAAGATCTCGGGTAATTGCTATCGCAGCTATGCCTACTCTTTGATATGTTGCAGTTCCAAATTTAGGATCATGTTGTTGGTGTCATGATGTCCAGATTAGTAGGTTGTTAATTGTTGATGTAGGCTTGCACTACTATCCGAACAAATACATGTACCTTTCATTATCATAATTTTTCTCCCTGTTTGATTTGAGCATATTCAGAATTATGTCAACTAATGTACTTTATATGTTCCTGTATCCTAATTCATTTCTGCACCTCTTTTATGTCTTATCTATTCTCAGTTCTCTCTCTTGCACTCAGTAGCTTTGCTTTTACGGTCTTAATCGTTTGCTACTTGATCTCATGCACATGTGTCCTGAAGTTAGTGTTATTATTTTGGTACAGATTAGAGAGCATCGCCGTGCTATTTTTGATAGTGGGAATGGACAAAGTACTGCTGCTTGTCCTTTGGGGATTCACCAAATTGGCAGATGCACCTGTGATTCTTTCCTGGTCGCTGAAGAATCTAGTGCTCGAGCAAGTGTATCAAGAATTGTCATGTTAACCGAGGCATTATTTGAGGTTTGCTCTTTCCCTCCATCTTTCTTTAAGTGTGTTCAATTTATTTCTCTCAAGTCTGATCGGCATCCTAGTTGTATCTGTAGAAGAATTAAGTTAGGCAGCCGAATGTATATACGCAGTACTTTTGACAATGACATGTGATGCAACTTCCTTAGAGTTCTACTATTACACAGATTCACATATAAATTAGAAAGCACTAGATTAGATTGGGACTTCAACTATTACTGTTTTAGTGATTGCATAAAGGTCGTGTCAACCTGTTGATTTAGTAATTTAAGAGGCCAGTTCATCTCCAAAAAAAGTAGAATAGCAAGTTGGACAGTTCAGGATATAGAGTGGTGTAAAATCCAATTCTACATTAATTTTGCACCCATTAACTAAACTAAGACTTGATTCTTTAGGGGACAGCAACTTTGCTGCTCCTTGTTTTTTGTAAGATTTATATCTTCTAGTTACTTAGTATGCTTGTCTGTGCAATTCTTTTCAGGTATTGGATGAAATTCATCGGCAATCCTCATCACTTTCACTTTCCATGGTCTCTGTTCAAGCTCCAGAATCTGTGGTTAATGCATTACCATGTAAGAGCTACAAAAAGCTTGTGACAGCCCAATGCAGTGCTGATTTGGAACAGTGAGTTTCTCGTAATTTTGATCTGTCTAATTTCCCTAAGCAGGCAGTTTTACTTAATCTTTTGTTTGCATATTTCTGGTAATTGCTTCAAATAAACTGCTCGACTACCAGTTTATCTTTCACCTACAATACTCCATTGAGCAAACATATTAGGAGACAGTGAACAAGAAATCTATATAACTTGAACTGCTACGCATGATCTTTGTTGGCATCTTAGAGATCTAAGCATTTTTGGATAATACTCGTAGCCTTCTAGACATAATGGTGAGAAGTTTATATGCTGCATCTGGAGACCCTTAATGCTGTAAATCACCTTATGCCAGTTTTACTACTCAGGCCAGGAAAAGGATTGTTGCCCCCACGCTTTGCTATTTTGTTATGCCTACTTGCCTAGCACCCAAGAATTGAGAACAATATCGTACCTATCAAATTTATTGTGTGCTCGAGGCACATTTGTGAGACCTAGGATCTATAGCTAAAAAGCTGCCCTTCAGAAATCCTGAAATATAGTTTGGTAATGCAAGTTACTAGGAGTTCTGCAGACTCGTTTTTTCCCAACCGACCTCTTTTGATTCATAGAGGTCTTCAAGTGCTGAAATGTTGTCATCTTGCTTCTCTCCTGCTTCAGGTGTCATATCTGCTTAACTGAATATGAGGATGGAGATCAGATAAGGACTCTCCCGTGCAAACACGAGTTTCACCTGCAGTGTGTGGACAAGTGGCTTAAAGAAGTACACAGGTAAAAAAAAACACACGAAGCTCTTGATGCGAAAAAGGGTCATTTTAGATTGCCGATACCCATGACAGTAGCTACATCCTGCTAAAGTTTGGTCGATACAATGCTGTAGGGTGTGCCCGTTGTGCCGTGGGGATGTCTGCGAAGGTGGCGCCTCCTGAAGATCTTAGCACCGGCTCACCTCCTGAAGGCGCCTTGTTGGAGACAGTAGCACCAGGCGGCACACCTCCTGCAGCCACTGATGAAGCTGTTTGGTAAGGCATTAGTTAAACCCTGCCATCTCTAGAAGAGCTCTGATTGCCCATGGCCAAAACTTGCGTCTCTACTCAATTGATTCATATCAAGTTCCCAGAATATAACAAAGCCATGTACATATCTTTTGACTTCGGTAGCCCTTTCTCATGTATGGCAGCATGTATATATGTGGTAAATTCTTGGTCCATTTTCTCCCACTGACATAAATTCCTCATATGTGCGTAAATTCATTTCAATGTGTCATGTGAACTACGCCTCCTGAGCAGACTATCATAACCACAACGAATTATTTTCATAAAAGGGTCAGCACAATAAGCATACCGGTCCTGGAAGATTTTAGTTTGAATTTCAAAGCTTGAATTTATAGAATTGGCATGGGCTGTGCGAATGCTTACTCCCTCTACCACAAATTACGACGTCCACTCTCCCGCTAGGGGAGATGGTAGACCAATGCGCTCGCCAAGTGCAATGCGAGCCATTGATCTAGGCCACAGCCCTTTTTGATCGGCCGTCAACCCTGTCCAGGTAAGTAAGTTGGACGTTGCCCCATGGGATGCCTATGTAGGTGTTCGTTCAGGAGAGGGACATTGCGGGATTAGCCGGCGCAGATTCTTACGATTCCAGGTCAAGGCGGTAACCGGAAGCAAAAAAGAATTCTACTGGACTCTGCTTCTCTGTTCCAGGGAGCAGCAGACGTTTGTGACTCGTTGGACGGGAGCTCGCGTACGACAATCGTTCCCGAACGGAGCAGTTCGGGCTTTTTGATGATGACGGCACGCTAGTATACTTCGGCGCTGATCTTCAATTCCTCGAATGGTTGCTGTAGCGCCAAGAAGTTGTCTTCACAATTGCAGTTTTATTTTTTCTGCAATGCTCTCGAAACTGCATGGTTTCGCTGTGGTATGTGTCGTCAGGCATGTATATTCCTGATCCCCCTGACAGTTCTTCCAGCAACTGTGGTTCTGGTTTTAAATCCTGATTCAGATTGCGTTCATCAGTGCCTACATTTTGGATGCACTACACCCTATACATAACTGAGCCCGGTGGAAAAATTTGTTCTATGATCTCACGAACTACAGAAACACAAAACTTTTTCTTGAGGAACAATACAGAAACGCATGGCAGGTTACGCTTTATTCACAGTTATCGAAACTACTGATATCAAGTCATCAGATATGGAAGTGTAGCCACAAGTCCACAGCACGCTGAATATGCAGAAGTAAGAGGTAAAAGATGCACTTGCTAAGGGTTTCGTAAAATAATTTAGAAGCCAAAGAAGCGGATCGCCTGTATTGTTTCCTTCAATTTGCAAATTCCAAACTTTAAGGGTTTTCTATGGCAATGATGAATTTTATTGGGAGGAACATCATTTTGATGTGTGGTATGAATTATGCCTTCTTTTTAGATAAAGGTAATATATTAATATCAAAAGATACCAATTACACCCAGCCTCTGCAACAACGCCCCACCCTAATGGCAGTATGGATGCACACAGCTAAAAAAGAGTAAAAAAAACTAAGAAATAAAAGTCCCACTACAGCATTCTAGACTAGACAATTAGTTGAATTTTGCATTCGGGGCTAAACGATCAAGAACAAGAACGGCATTCCGGTCATGGAAGGATTTAGTTTGAATTTGCAGAATTTAAAATTTGACTTAGAGAATTGGTAGAGGCCGCGCGAACGTGTACCCCATTATAACGTCCACTCTCCCACGAGAGAAGATGATAGACCGACACTCTAGCAAAGTGCAATGCAAGACGTTGATCTAGGCCACCGCCCTTTTTGATCGGCCGTCGACTCCGTCTAGGTAAGTAAGTTGGACGTTGTTCCGTTGGATGACTATGTAGCCGCCCGTCCAAGCAAAAAAGCTCACAGGAGATTGTGAATAAACCGATACCACATCCAAGACGGCCAACGGAAGGAATAGGGATTCTCCTGGACTGCTATGACGCGCGGTGAGATGCAAACGTAAGACGTGCCTAGCCAGGCTGCATCGGTTCGAGCTTTCTGTTGACGACGGCACGCTGGAGTGTACTTTGTCGCTGATCTTCAACGCATCCCCTGGTTGCTGAAGCGGCAGGAAGTTGTAGTCACAACTACTGTGTCTTGCAGTTTTATTCTCTGCATATTGCAGTGCTCTGGGAACTGTATGGGCCGCTGTCAAATCTGTCCTCGTGCATGTATTCCTGCTCCCCCAAACAGTTCCTGAAGCAACTATGAATCTTGGGCATCGATGAATGCATTTCGGTGCCAGGCTACACTACATCCTGCATATAATTGACTGAATCGAGACCCGAGGAAAAAAATGTCGTATGATCCGAAGAACTGTAGAGACACAAAACCTTTTTTAAGAATCAAATACAGAAATAAATTGCAGATATCCAATCAAATACAGAAAGATTCTGTTTCCTGATAGAGAAAACTACTGATATCCAATCATCTGACATGGCAGAGTAACCACCGCACACTAAATACGCAGAAGTAACAGATAAAAACGCACAGAAGCAGAAGGCAGTCATATTCCACTTTGTTCTTCTTTCGCTTGCAATGCCTTGGGAACCGACACTGAGTTGTTTAGAACAGTACATCATGATCATCGAGGATACCTTGCAGACAGCAATATTTCTTCTTCCATACTGTACTGTCTGCTTGTTTCCACGGTAACTCTTCCAATTGGCATGTACCGAGTCCTAGTTTGATCCCCACCGGATCTCCACGATGAAGTATCAGGTGCCACATTCATGCTTTTAAATCTCAAAATTTCGAGTTTCATTTCCACTTCCCTCATTGCA
Source organism: Lolium multiflorum (assembly GCA_030979885.1). Lineage (NCBI taxonomy): Eukaryota > Viridiplantae > Streptophyta > Magnoliopsida > Poales > Poaceae > Lolium > Lolium multiflorum. Next base: position 239,646,493 of record CM061752.1, read on the forward strand.
GGCCGGTCTTCTCCCTTCAATTGAATGCACATGGCTGCTAGTGTAGCAACTTCCTTGACTTCTCCATTTTCCTCTTCCGTGACTTGAGGATCTATTATCTCACCAAGGTTGCCTTCAGCGAGCAGCGAAACGAAATGTGAAACAAGACCAACACCATCACCCCCGGAACGGTAGAGGAATGGTTTTTTTCTAGTTAGGAGTTCTACGAGAAGAACACCAAAACTGAAAACATCACTCTTGTCTGTTAGCCGACCAGTATAATAGTACATGGGGTCTAAGTACGGAAATGCTACTTTGATCCCGAGCACAGCTGAGCTCTTTTTTTGAACCACTCGTTTCCTCTACTCTAGGTGGTACTCGAGTGTATCTATTCTAAAAGTATGTAGTTTGCAGCATACGGGCCCACATCTGTGAACATATTTATTGTTCTCTTGACGGACGGCTGTTGCCGGTACACAACCTGAAAACACTCACACACGCGGGATTCCTCTACGCCGTATGATCGTTTCGCTCGGACGGGTAGTTTAGCCACACCTGCACAGCTGCACTGCGAACGTACTCGCCAGTCACCTTGAAGCAGCGGGGCATCCTGCCACCACCGTCGGGCCTGGCCAGTGGCCAACCTTGACCGAACTCCTTGCTCGGAACCTACTGCTCCATCACAGCCGCTCCGCGCTGCCCGGCCGCATCGTGGCCTATAGCAAATGGAGCATCACCGAGTACAAGTCCATAGCAGCGGCCACCCACCACGGCAGCTTGTCGTCGTTTCCTCCAGCGCTTCGTTCTCTCTCGGCGACTGTAACTACCGCGGAGCTCATCGGATGGACCCAACTCAAGAACGCGGCGATCTCACCTAGCTATCCCATGAAAGCCTGTGGAGGAACATCACGCTGTCAGCGTCTTGTATAGGGGAAGAGCAGTTGGTGGAAGCTGAATGCGAGGTTGAAAGGACACTTCGAAGGCACGTAGGCTGTTTAGGCGCCGAGGAGCACGTCTCTGTCGTGTCCGGTGCCAGTGATCCTGACCTCAGGCGAGCTCCGCGCAAGTCTCTGTCGGCTCGGTCACAGATGGCCTGCAGAAACGATGGCCACTGCACGCCGCGTGCGCGGCGTGGACGCCAATTATGTGCACACGAGGAACGTCGGTGTTGGCCTCCAGTATCGTCTAGTTGGTTGCAAGGACAAACAATGTTGGTGAGCCGCCGCCAAAGATGTCCCCATTGGCCCGTAGAGCGAGCACTAGGTGGTCGGCCGCGTCCCCCATATGATCGGCACCAGAAAGCACGAGGCCCAGGACTCATGCCCCCTCGCGCGATGCAATAGGTCAACGTACAGGAGGATGAGCCCCCTGGGCGGGTCGAGCAAGACCTGAGCAGCAGCAGGTGGTGGGCACGTCTTATGGCCATCTCTGTACCATAGGTCCGTCAAAACGCCCACGGCCGTCAACCTGTCCCACCGTACTCTACGCGGTTCTTATATTTTCTAGACTCCGTATCGTGAATAAAGAACTGCACTGGCTCATTCCCCAACACCAAATGAGTGGTCCACAAAACGAGCTCACATGTGCTCGGGAGCAAAAACGCCTTGTCCTACTAAGTAGCCTATTGTTCCCTGTACGGCTGTAGTCACCCCTGTTTGGTCTATTGGGATGTATCTTGAAGCTCCAAAATCCGATACCTTTGCTGTCAAATTATCATCAAGAAGTATGTTAGATGATTTAATATCCCTATGATAAATTGGCATCGAAGCAGCTGAATGAAGATAGGACAGAGCTCTGGCAACTTCAAGTGCAATCCTTATTCTATCATCCCATGCTAGTGATATCGGGCCCTCAACATGTAGATGATGGTCAAGAGTACCATTTGAAATGAACTCATAAACTAGCAACGGGACTTCTGTCTCAAGACAGCATCCGATTAGCTTCACAATATTCCTGTGGTTGATCTGAGAAAGAATTGCAACCTCATTTATGAAGTCATCGATTTCTCTTTGTACGACAATCTTCGATTTCTTGATGGCGACAACTAGTAGGTCTAGAATTCCTTTATAAACAACACCATGCCCTCCACCACCAGCCTCTCGAGTTCTGTCAAAATTGTTTGTGGCCTTTTCTAGATCCAACAAGGGAATTATCATCCTTTCACCAAAATCTGTTTTCTGTGATATTAGCTGTTGCAACAACAACCCATGATTTTGCTTGAATAACCTTTTTTTTTCAGCTTGTTTGATCTATTTAACTTGATTTTCCGTGTAATAAAAGGGGCAGCAAGTGCCATAAGCAAGATAGCTACACCACCGCTGACCACTAGACCTATTCTCAAACCTGTAAAATACGGTATCGTAGAGATGAAGTCAGTCTAAAAAGAGTAGATTGATGATGATGATTATATAGTATATGCTATTGTTACCTGTAAATATTTTTGTTGTTTTGAAGCTCAAACATCCCTGTTTTATGAAGGGATCTCCGTGGGTACCATCATGACACCGGCAATGGAAAGTGCCAGGCATATTGATGCAGATTCCATAACATGGATATGCTTCCGGGTGTTTACACTCGTCAATGTCTGAGAAAAGGCACATAGAATGATAGAAATAGGCTTCTTTTACGGTATCTTTTACCACAGCTAGAAATCAGAGAGGTATGATTTTACCAACGGTCATGATTAACCGATTAAGATTAGGCCCAACAATCCAACAAGAGATAGATAATGAAAAGAAAAATAAAACTTGTCGGCCCGGTCCAACAATTGGATGAAAGAGGGCTTGGCTGGGTCAGAAACTTCGCCGCCACATCGACACCCTGTCGCCATCGTGGTTCGAGGACGACCTCCGCCGCTGCCACCGGATCGGCCCGATCCTCCATCCATTGCCGGCGAGCGATGCCACCAGCAGGTCGGCCCTTCCTGCATTGCGGGCAACCGCCATTGCCACCAGATCTAGCTGCCGAAGCAACGCAGCGCCCAAGAAATCCCCCACGCCGCCGCTCCAGCGAGCACGCGAACAAGCCGCCGCGTCCACATCCACAAGTCACCACGCCGCCCTCCATCTAGCCCACGGCCACCGCCTAACACGGCCGATCACGATGCCGCCGTCTACACCAGCAACTACGCCGCCTCCACGTCGCACGCGGCCACTGCCCACATGCTCGAGCGCTCCGCCGCCACCTCGACAACGTCCGTTGCCTCCTCCACACCGGAGGCTTCATCCGTGGACCGTGCGCGACGTCGCCGAACACCCTCTCCTACACAGAGCCGCCGTCGACGGCATGCCACACGACGGCATGTTCGATTTGTGGTTTACTTCCAGGTGCGTTACTGAATGTAGTGTTCATACTGATTCTAATTTCTTGGCAGATATGAGCATCCAATTAGATGACCCCTTATGCAGCAAGTGATCCAGGAAACCATTCATGTATGGAGATTGCTCGTGCAACATGATGCTCTGGCTCTGCTTTGAAATATTTACCCTAGTGACAAGCATCACTGAAATGAAAATTAATTATAATTATCACATTACGTTGCTTATGAAGCAGGCTGATGTTGGAGCAACTTATCAATGTCGGTGACACAGCTAGTACACATGAAAACAGCCATTGGTGTATATAGAGGATATGCCAGTCATCTCTTTTAGTTTGTGTTGCATTTGACTGAAGTGTTCCGTCACTTAATGCTACAAATCATTAATCAACCCAACCCAGGTATCCATTCTAATTACTCGGTAATTAGTAAGGCATTTAAAGTGAAAATTTCAGTGTCTAGTATCTAAAAGTGAAGGAAATTCACTGAGATCTCTTTTAGGACCGTTTTCTAGTACTCCTCATAAAGGATCACATATGAGAATAAGATTTCAGTAATGATTGTGAAGAAACAAAGTTTATTGGGCATCATCTTATCTTGTTCTATGCCTTGTCCAAACTTGATTCGCTCTCATGTTTATATTAGTATTCTTAATGATCAAGTTTGTGTGTTTTATTTACTGGAAAATAGGTGAATCCAACAAGTGATTAGGTTCAATAAAGATGAAGCAAGCAATGTTGGTCCCCAGGCTCTAAATCTGAAGCTTCCTTTTGGTGAGATAGATGTGATGGAGGAGAACCTGGAGCAGATCAGGAGGAACCTGGGTCTTGAGCATGTCAAGGTTCTGATGAAAAGTCATTGTTGATGTCGTTGACGTGAAATGTGAGCCTATTTCTAAGATGTGATCGTATTGACGTGAAATGTGAACCTATTTCTAAGATGTGATCGTATTGACTTGAAATGTGAACTAATTCTAAGATGTGTCAATCACGGTTTTTTATGGAGGACCAAATTAGTTTCTGAAATTTGGTGTTTTCTCAAATCATCTACTCCTATTTCTCAGAATTTTATGTGTTATCGTCGGTACTAGTACTTCTCAAGGAGAGAAATAGTACCAATACAAAAGCTACTTCTACTTTTTCATTTGTATGTTGCATGAAGAATAAATAAGAGAGTGCAAGTAACAGTTGCACGATCATGCGTGTCTTCAGGAGAACCACCATTGGTTCTAGGAATGTTAGATTTTTCTGAAGAATATTGTCCATGCTTTCTAAAATGAGTACTTGACACTGCAGTTTTCAGTACAAAGATTCTGTAATAGTAATAACTCATTATCTGATGGATTTATACTTCCATAGAAATATTTCAGTACTATCTGTCTAAAGAGTGGGAATTATTATTCGAGCGACATACACCTACAAGAATAGAACAATTAAGACAGCTTGGCTGGAAAAAAATTAAGACAACAACCCAGGGACCTAAAGCTATCCAACATGTCCTGTATGGGGTGTAATGTTGTCGCCCTGTATGGGGAGTATGACACTCCATTTTCCTTGGACGACCAGGGTCAGCTCAGATTCCTCCTCCGGGTACTGGACCTCACTGAGCTTGCATCGTTCAACCTATTGACAGACGAAAGTTGGGGAATGGACAACCCCACAATTTTCAGGATATCTAAGTCACCATTCATCACTGATCCAGTCATCTCGTCATGCTTCTGCAAAAGGACGTGCATCAACTGGATTTGGATTCCGATTCTCTCCACCTGAAGAGTGACTTGAAGTTTAATTCCTTGTATAAAATGCATTGCATATATAAATGATCACAAGCGGGTAACAAAAGAAATTGGGCGGCACGGGCTAGCAAAATTGTCTGACTTCTACAAAAGAAATAAGTGATCAACACGAGATTGTGACTTCTTTACCTGATGCTTCACAACACATAATTGTTCCATACTAATACTGAAACAAGAATGAAACTTAGCGTACAAAACAGTTCGTGGATTTCTTTAGCAATACAGAATGTCTCCACGGGATATCCCTTACTGTTGAGAACTACAGTGAATACATTGTGCAGGTTTCCTGTGGAGTAATTTGCTTCGTCTTTCTCTGAAGAAATAACACAGTGATAATGGCTTGCCCTTTATAGCAATTTATTAAGCACCTTGCAGAAGATGCACCAGTTGTCCGATTATGTTTGCCTTGATCACAACCTAGAGACAAACAACAAATGTTTAGAAGGGTGGCCGCTCTACAAAGGAAAAACAACATAAGCATAAACATTACACTGGAGCACATGCTAATTTTTCTAGACGGCAGCTTTAGTATGCTGTCCAAGAGAAGCTGGCTTCTCAGAACAAGGATGGGATTGTGATATTTGTGCTGAGCAATACAGAATTTTCTTTTCTTTAGTATCAACATGCTAATTCCAGCATGCCTATTCCTTTTCTCAATACAGAATGCCAATATACAAATTCAATATACCAAGAGCACCAACGTGAGTCTAGTCCCCGTTACCAGCTGTGTTGTTTGAGATTGTCCAGAGGCAGGCAAGTGCTTGATGATCAATGACACACTGCGGCAAGGGATACATATTGAAGAAAAATACGGATAGCATATAAGATCTCAAGTGACGTGAAAACACATATTTATACATCCAAGCAACAATCAGTTAAAATGATAAAATACCAGTAGTATAAAAATCCAACCAAATACTGATTTTCAATGTAGACATACTGGTTTTAAATGTAGACAAAGTTGGCTGGGTGACGAATGATGACTTCTCGATGGAGGCCGCCGCCGCTGCAACCATCTGACGACGACGGTCTCGTACTTGTGCCCCGATGCGCGAGCTCGATGACGGCGCCACAGCTGTGCCTGCTGCGTCGCCACCATCCCTGGGGCCGCTCGCCTCGCCGAGGGCTCCGACAAGGGCTTGAAGCGAAGAATAGCAAAGCCCCCACCGGCGTGATGGGCATTACGCTGCCGCCCGTCTACCTATGCGGCCATCGACGGGCAGGCCCACCTGTCTCCTCCAACGTCGACGCCGCTAACGTATTGCTACACCGCCACCAAACAGCTCCGAGGCGTGAGGGGGAGACGAGCGGGCTGCGCAGTCATGCGGAACGCAGCGGCGGCGCGGCGGCGCGGCGGCCACGTGAGGGAGGCGACGGAGGCACAGGAATACGACACTTGTGGCTCTTTTTTTTCGGGCGAACAAGATCACAGAGGTAGAGAGTTATTGGACTGGAGATTTTGGGCCAAGGCCCATGTAAGCGAAATTTTGAAGCGGTGCCGATTTTTCTCATAGAGGTATGAATCATACCTGTCTCGTTTTTGACAGTAGTATGATTTGTTACGGACCATTGGATGCATAAAAATGGATGGCTATTATTTATTTAAGGGTACCACAAAACAACCCTAAAAATATGAGAATACACCATATGCTTTGATGGGAGTCCAGCTAATCTGTTAGTTGTAGAACTTCAATATTATTTTGGCCAATCCCTTGTATATAAGAGATAACATAATACGTGAAGAAATAAGTATAATGTTTATCCTGGTACCTTCACATCCATTTTTTTAGAAGCATTGCCCTTGAAACCAAGAGGGCACTTACAATCATATCCTCTACGTGTGTTTCTGCAATCGCCGTAGCACGGGTAGATTTCTGGATAATCACATTCATTGATATCTGGACGTATCGCAAAATCCGGAGAACTAGATTTAAATACATATATACATACATACATAGGAAAAAAAGGTGTAGTAATCCTAGGTGTAGGTAGCCCCGCTTCAATATACCATGACTTGGTCGATTGGAAAATAAATCTTTGTTAGGCGATCAAGGTATAGCAAGTCCCATATGTTTATATATGTACATATATTAAATATAGAAGCAAAGTATTATCCTTTAAAAAAAGAAGCAACTTATTAATGTTTAGCCTGGCAGAATATTATGTTCTCCATAACACACACTTGCAGACCCATTGCTTTGTCATATACTTATATATATTATATAACTAATTTGTAACTTGGTTGTACTATCTATTTTTGGTCAGAAAAAATCAATTGTTTTCATATGGTTATTCCAAAAACATTCTAGGTGCCTGACTAAAGTAAAGTGCTTCGAGCCTTAATTAAGATAAAAAGGAATTACTTTGAGCGTTGTATTATTACCGTAGCAGCCATGGGAGATGTATGGGTTGCCTTGGTATCCACCGGAACACCGACAGTTATGCCCGTGGTGCCAATAATCAATAGGACTAGCTTGATCAGGGACAAGAGAATCAGTAGGAAACCCGATAGAAATAACTTCATCATAACCAAAATCGGTGGTATAGTTTTGACAAAAGCTGTGTTTACTGCGGCATGAAGGCGAAGATCCATTGGCATGGCATACCGAGTTGGTGATCGCCCAGGCTAGCATGGCAGGGACCGTGTGACCGTAATCGCCATCTAAATACTCGCTGACGTTAAAAGAATAGTCCGATTCCACAATCAACACTCGGTAATCATCCATCAGTGAAGGATAACCCATGCCAACCTCCAAAAACTGGATTTTGTAAGACGGGCGACCCTCAAGTATGGTTGCCTGGCAACAACCGATGCCGGAGCAGATACGGAAGCTCTGTATAGTATTTGCCTGCAGGCAGAAAGGAGAGCAAGAGCTGACAAGGGCGTTATCTTGTCGCAGGAGGAGGACTTGGACGTTGCACCCCAGTGCTACTAAGTTGTTCCGCCCTTCCGCTAGGAAGTATGGCCCGTCGGCAGCGTATCCCGGGCCACCAGCGCGCCACGTGCCGTTTATCTCACCAGTATGCAGCCCCGAAGTGGCGACATTGACACGCACCATGCCGTTGGGCAGATCGATGGCGAGCACCTGAACGGTGCCGTCGCCGAGGAACAGCTGCGGCGGGCTGTGCGAGTGGTCGCAGGTGAGGTTGAAGCCGCCGTGGTGGTAGCAGCCAGGCTCCACCCCGAACGGGTAGGGGATGCTGATGTTGCCGCAGTGGGTGGTGCAGCGTGCCATGGCGCCCAACGGCCACAGCAGCAGCGCGGCAACCACGGCAACAGCAGGGAACATTGCAGCTGCGAGGGGGAAGGGCAAAGCACTCATTGCTAATTTGTAATTAGCTCCTAAACACGCACGTACCTACAAATTATATATCTGTTTGTTCAATGTACTAGTGCTTAGCACGCGGAGTAGTTCCACCGGCAGTGTCTGAATACAAAACTGCCGCTTAGGTAATTTATGTGGAACAATCTATCTAGATGGCACTTTTTAGTTAGCTTTTGGCCCGCATGCACTGACAGAATCCGCAAGATCATGATTTTTCATGAGGGAAGTTACATGGAACTCCACAAAAGTTATTTGTATCGAGTTGGTCCTGTAAGAGATCGACTAATATCGCTACACAGCTATAAAATAATCAGTCCTGGCCTCCAAAGAATGCGCTTAGAGTGGTAAACATTCGTCAATTCATTGAGGGGATGCAAAGTTAAGAAGCGTACACAACGGGCCAAGCGTGAGTGGCGACAATCAGACTCACTACCGGAAAAATCCGTCTCCTTTGCCATATGCCGTGCACCATGGAGCACGGTAAAGAAATATTTTGCCAAGTATGCTGCTGAAAAAACACACCGCAAAGTTTCGATCCTTACCAAAAGCACGATCTGGGCTAGGCGGGCCGTAGGCCCCTGGTTCGACTACGTCGTTCCCTGGTGGCAGAAAAGGCACGTCGGCGGTGGCAGGGTAGTGGCGGCGCCACGGCCGGCCTGCTGCAGCTTGGCGGCGAGGACTTCACGGGCCTGTGTAGGCTCGGCCGGGCCAGTAGGGGCCTGGTTTGTCCTTGCTGCCTCATCCGGTCGGCTGCCGTGAAGACGCGGAGGTAGTTCCCTCCTGCCGGTGGTTGTGTGCTACCCTGGGCCCTACTGTCTCCCTTTTCCTCCTCTAGGCCTTGCGTCGATGTCCACAACGAGACGGCGATGAGGACTTCAAGACCGTGATGGCGTGTGTTGGTGGGTGGTAGGTCGGGAGAGCTCGTCGAATCGTTCGGATGGTGGTTTTGGGGGTTGGGAGAAATCCATGTCGGCTCATCCGACTCTGACGCGGTGGCGCCTGAGGGTGCCGTCTTGCCTTCTTGGAGGGCGTCGGATGTACCCCCTCCCCATTTCCTTCCGTGTACCGGGGGAAACCCTACGATTACTCCGGACAGCATCGGCATTGTCGTCGTTATCCTTGTTGAAGGTGTTATTTTGGTATGTGGCGTTTCGATGTGCTAGGACCGTGGTGGGAATCCTCCGGAGGACGCAGCAGTTGCGGGTTGTCATCATTCTTGTCGAGCTACCGGTGTCGGCATTTGTTTTCTTTTTTTTTCTTTCTCTTCAATTTCTTTTGGGTTTGGTTGTGCTGGTATCGTGTGGTTGCTATATTAATATAGCGGATCGAAAGCCTATTTCGAGAAACCATCAAGCACAAAGCTAGCCTCGTCCATGTAACTGCTTATAGCCACTTCATTCTAGCACAGTTCTCGTCGATTGGAAAAATATTTTCTTTAATTACAAGAATGTGGATCGGACAAATATCTCTGCGCATCGGTACCAGCACATATATATCTCTCGATCTATATATATTCCTCCTGCGATAAGCACCGGGATCGATCGCGATCACGCACCAACTGGTGGAAGGTGCAGTGGGAGACGAGAGCGACAGTACATGGCAACTCGGCAGCGTGGTGGGGATGCCGTCTGCTCCCTCGTTGGATTCTATGCGCCCACTCAGTCGCTCACTCGGATGCATCGGCGACAAAAGAAACGCCTTGTTCACCTGAGACGATGACGACGATGGCGGATATGTAGATGCTCTCCGGCCAGGGCGGAGGGTGAAATTTAATCAAAAGTGGCCGGCGTCCATGTCCTAGCCGTATTGGAGAAGGGGCAACGGAAACTTCTCTGTTGATTGGAAAGGCCACCAAGGAGCTTTGCGTGCCGCGTCAAGGAGTGTTGCTTTCGTGCACATTAAGGAGATTTTTTTTTTTTTGCGAAAACATTAAGGAGATTTTGATTGCACTTGGTGGTGGCGCCGCGGGGGACGGTTGCTTGCTTTGCTTCGTTGCCTTGCTACATCAATGGGTCACGTCGGATTGATGAAATGTGGGTTGGCATTATCTTTGGCGAGTTTGTTTCGTCTTCGATTTTGTAGCCGACGACACAATTTGTATGGATGGTTTTCGTTGGTGCTCCGTGCGCATCAGCAAAAAAAAAAAAAATGCAGAAAATTTCGTATAATTATGTAGAACTTGCTCATATGCCCGAATACATTTTTAAATTTCAGGCTTTCAAAAATCTAAAACAAATATAATTGAAAGGAAGCAAATTTTGGTTGAAGTTTGAAAGTTCTAAATTTCTAAGACCATATAAAATAAATATTGGCAATTGATTTCCCTTAAACTAGTGACCATATTTTGCTCAAATTTGAACCATAACAGTTTAGGAAAGAATTTGTGATTTACTGTAATATTTCAGATTTTTGGAAGGTCAAACTTTTAGCCAAAATTTGAAATTGTGTTAAATGGTTATGCTATTTTCATTTAATTTTTCCTATTTCTTGCTAAAATTTAATACTCTCTCCATCCGACGAAGATTGTCTTATATTTCTTAAAATTTGAATGCATCTAGACACTATCTACCTAGTACATTGGTACATCCAAGTTTAGATAAATCTACGACAAGCTTTGTGGGATGGAGGGAGTACGAACATTTTTATTATTTTCATGCTTAAATTTCATGCAAATACTATATCGTAAGGGGTAAATCAAATAAGCTATAGCTATTTTTCATGCTAATGTTTCATGCCAAAATATGCCACATTACATTTTCATGCTAAAGTTTCGTGCCAATTTTTTCTGAGTGGTAAATCAAGTTTTCTATGGTATGTATGAAATTTCCTATTTTTTTGTCTCTCTAACATCATGATGTCTAGTTTACCACCACAAAAGGCACACATTGAAGAAATATACAATTGTGACAATTTTCTCGTGTTCATTTTTTTTTCTCATTAGCACTACTCTAAAATTTTAACAAATAACAACTCTGATAGTCTCATGCACGAAAACACTAGAATGAACCTAGATTCCAATTTATTCACGTCCAAAACTTAACAAAAGAAATGCATTTTTAAGGTTTGAAAATTCTGAAAACAAATCACCCACATATTGAGTTCAAAACTTATCCACGTAAATTATCATAAAGTAATACGATCATTTTCTAAATGTCGGTGAATATGCAAAAATGAGGATGCTACCTTGTAAGTACCAAAACTGAATGTAGCACTATCACTTTCCCATGAAAAGTAGTATTTTTTTTACATGGCTAAGTTTGTAAACAATACCTTATGAGTTATTTCTTTTTTCATTTTCAAAACCTACAAAAATATGTTTCACGAAGTTTTAGAAAATAAATCCTCGTTTGGTGGTTATGTTCCTTGTGGTGGAACTAGCTCACCCATGTTCAAGTCCTAGACTTGACATTTGTGTTTGCATTTACCGGGGTTTATTCCATGATTTAACCGGCGCTATTCTTTTAATGGTAGATAACGTGTCCGTCAACAGCGAGGTACCTGTGGTGACTTCGTCAACCTCAAGATCTGCTGGCTCAGTCCCTCGGAGGTTTTCATATGGGTAGGATATGCGTGTGTGCGTTTATAGGGGTGAGTGTATATGCGTGTTTGTGAGTGTTTCCGTTGTACTGTGTTCTCAAAAAAAAAATCACCCCACTTATCGACCCCACGATGTTGGAGGCCTCGGAAAGTGCGGCTAAATTTATCCAAAATATTTAGTTTAGTAAAAACTAGATTTATAGAAAAGCATGTCAGCCATTCAAATTTCCGCCGTAGACAGAGCTTTTGGGCAGTAGTTTTAGTCAAAGTGAGTTGTTTTCTCGTGCATCAAGGAAATTTTGATTGAACTTGGTGCGGGAGGGACGGTTGCTTGCTTTGCTACATCAGTTGGTCACGTCGAGTTGATGAAGTGCAGACGTGGATCGGGATTATCTGTTGCGTGTTTGTTTCGCGTTCGATTATATACCATTGCAAAATTTCAGTGTAGTAATTTCTGACAGCGATTTTGGTTGGTGCACAGAAGCAATGATAGTTCCTTTCTCTCAGATATGACTCATCTGGTTCACCACCACAAAAATTGCAATTATTCAAGCAGTACGAAATGCAATAGTGTTCTCATGTTCTTTCGTGAGAGTTCTCTCATTAGCGCATATTATCATCGAGAACAATTTCTATGAAAAGTGTGGTTTAATGTATGTAAAGTTTTTTTAAACGGAGACCAAAGGCCTCCATCGATTAACACAAACTGAGTGAAAACCGTAACAAGTTTGTTTATGAGAGAAAAACAACACCTGTTTATGGGAGGCAAAAAAAAAGCAAAAACCTGACACGGCATGCATCATGAGTCATGACAAAGCATGACAAAGCATGACAACCATCCAAAGTATGCTAAACAGTTTGGTTCACCACAGGCTAAACTTAGCCAAAGCATGGCAACCATCCAAGCAGGTGCCGTATATATCGCCACGGGCCAATCATCCCACCAAAAGCCTGCCCTACCACCAAACAAACCGTGCTTGGAATTCCGGTCACGTGGGAGGCCACGCGCGGGGATCACATAAATACACTCGCGTCCACTCGATTCCCTTGCCTTTGTATAGATCCACAGGAGGTAGTTGGGGCAATTGGCATGCACAGTTGAAGGGCGCCCACTCCATGACCATCACGATGATAAGCTCCTCCTCCTCCTACCTCTAGATAGAAAGCCTCTGCTCCCCGTCCAAGCAACGAGCCTGGTTGGTTCATGATTGGCCGGACATGGACGAGCTCCTCCTCATCTTCCTGCTCAAAATGGAGGCCTTCCACATACGCCGGTGATAGATTCTCTCCCAGCTCCTGAATCTTGTAGCTTAGCGCGTCAGGTACCGGACTAGAGGACAGGTTGGTAGATTGCAGTTAGCAGATAGGTAGTACGTGTCTAGGCAGGCAGGTGCTGTGTTGTTGTCACTTGCCGCGTGTGTGGTCTGGGTGCGGTGGATGGGCCTCATGGCCGGGATGCTGCCCGGCGTCGAGTTCGCGAGGAGGAGGCGGCTCCGGGCGGTCGGGTCGTCGGCGGAGGCGCCGTGTGCCGGCACGTCGCGGCGGACGTCGTTGGGTCTATACGGCGCCGGCAACGGGCATGGCCACGCTGCAGCAGGGTTCCCCAAGGTAGCAAGAATCCATGGACTGTTTGTCGTCCTATCCTGTTTGATTCTTGCATGTTTATTTGTCTAATCTCGATCTTGTGGATTGATTGATTGGTTTGGAGCAGAGGAGCGGCGTGTGCGAGGAGATGTTGGCGATGCAGCTGGATAGCAACGCCAGGGAGGCCAAGGAGCGGCTGGATCAGAAGCTCAGGAGCCAGAGGGAATCTGTGGTCATGAGGTACTTACGAAACTTGTTCAGAGCCACACGGCCCTTGTTGAATTCGCCTTTGTTTAGTCAAGGTTGAGACTGAATTCAGACTTAGAGACACTCTTTGTCTGAATTCATGTGTTGGGTTATGTCCAGATTGGGAAACATACCTGGACTTCAATCATGAGCAGCTTCCTTTGTTGATAGTATAACGTGACCGAGTACTTTTCTGCGTGAATCTAGCTTCATGCCTTCATCTGGCATGGTTTGTATTCTCAGAACAGAAGTTTCAGTGCTTTATTTGATAGGGATATAACTGGACTGACTAGGAGTGCCTCAACCGTGCATGACAGCATGAGCTCACCGATAATTCTCTGTTCATTTGATTCTGCTACTAATCCAGCTTAAAGGTTTATAACAACCTTCAAAAGAAGCAACAGTGTCTTGATTAATAATTTTCCACTGAAACTTGCAGGCGTCACAGCACGGGAAGCCTCCGGCTCCCGGTCCCGTCGAGCAGTCCCAGAGACAGAGACGCTGGCAACCAGCAGCACCCGGCGAAGGACGCGACGACCGTGCTGCAGCGGGAGGTGTTCACGAAGAAAGGAGGCAGCCGGAGGTTCAGCTGGGGCCGGAGGAAGGAGCCGCAGCAGCAACAGGAGCAGGCGGAGTGCGCGGTGTGCCTGGAGGAGTTCCGGGCGGGCGACGTGCTGGCGCACCTCCCCTGCTCCCACCGCTTCCACTGGGCCTGCGCCGTGCCTTGGGTCCAGGCCGCCTCCCGCTGCCCCTTCTGCCGCGCCGCCGTCCTCCTCGCCGCCGACTGAGCGCACCGAGTCCGCCGGCCGCCCGCCGCGTCGGTCGTGTCACGGTATTCGTGTGGCGCGTTACGTGTAGGTACATATACAGGATTACAGGCTACAGACAGACATGCGTGGAGGCCATGGCAGCGCACGGGATGCCTTGTGTCGAGCTCGCCCGGCCGGCCGGCTTCAGGCTTACAGTGCGTTGGGGTAGCGCGCGGCGCACTGTTGCTGCTGGTGGCCAGTCGCTCACGAATCGAGACGTGTCTCGGCAAAAGCCGGGAGCTGCTCTGGCTGTTTGCCCACCCAGTACTGCATGTTTGCATGTAGGGTGTGAAAAAATTTGACAACATGTCAAACCGGCTAGAGTGAAGTTGGTTCATTCTCTCCTTCACAAAATCATTTTCAATTTTCAGTTTAGCCACACAAAAAAAAAGAACTTCAGAGTAGCTAAATTCGGCTAAACCCTAAGACGTTTTCTTCGCAGTTATTTTATCTTTTTGTACTACCTGCATGCGTGCTCTTATTACTTGGCCTGAAAAAAGAGGAGAAAAGATCAGAAGTAGCTACAGGTGGCTCACGCTAAGTTTTAGCACACTTTCAGAAATTAGGCCCCGAGCGACTTCAGTCGGCTCGTGTTTTGGAAAAAAAAAAACAGGCTTTTCTTTTGTTTAACGTTGGAAGAACCAGCGAGGTCGATGGTGACCTGGATCGTCTTCTCCTCTGCATCCGATTGGTCGTGTGGGGGGCTACGCTAGCTTGACATGAACTATGGCATGTTGTTCTTTGAGCGCCAAGTTGTCGATTTGCTTCATGCCGGCCTCATCGAAATGGACGCCGATGAGTTCCGGTCTTCCTCTTGTAGACCTCCGGTGATTGGCGCGTGGCGCTACTATCTAGGTTGGAATCGATCCAGTCGTGCGCACCCTTATATTCGGCCTGCTAAGCATCATGAGGGTGTGGCGCGAAGCTTCTCTTTATTATCGGTGCCATGAGACATATCTTAATATAGATTTTCATGGTATTGATAGTGTTGAACAAAGTCCAAGTGGCTGCGATCAGAGTGTTGCAATGGCCAATTGGAGTTTTGGTTGCCATGAAGACTTGCAGCACAATTTTTTTCCTTTCTGTAGGGTGTTGATGACTTGCAACATCAGCCTTAGCAAGAGGAGACGGCAGCATAGGTTGACAAAATTTTGGTATGGTGCTCCTCGAGTACCGAGCCACGGTTTCCATAGTGCAAGTTCAAGGTCTGGCTTTTAGTGGTTCTACCTAGCAATGACTTGTTGAAGGTTGTTTCGCGAACTCTAGGGTGAAAATTCAGATCTTAGATCGTGCGACGACAATGCTTGTGTCTTGTTTCCTTCTTTGAAGCGTCGTTTTTGGAGAACCCTTTTTATGGTTCTGAGTGTTGTCTTTGGTGGAGGTTAGAGTATTGTTGTTGCGATTGTTTCATCATTTTCTATTTATAATTTATGTTCTTGGATATGTACAATGTCCTTCGACATCTTGTTGGTGTATAATTGTTACGTTTATTTGCATATTCCTTTTATCAAAAAAAAACTATGAAAGCGTCATATTTCTTTTGTCAATTTCTGTTAAAGAAACCATCAACTTGTTACAAAAGAAATAATAAAGGAGGCTAAATAACAAAAATGATTTTTCGTACGTCATGCATCAAAGCTAAGAAAAATCTACTTATTACAGCCCAGGGCACCAAGATAAAGAAAGTTTAAACAACAAACCTCCAATTCAAGTAACATAACATTCAAGAATAGGGCAAAGCTTTATATAGACTGAGATTATCAAAGTATCGCAGGGTACGGAGCGCTGGAGGGTCGCGATCAGGACTCAGCAGGCTCGCCACACCACCAAGTAGCGAGCCGATCCAACCTGGGCGCCCACCGGCAACGATGACTAGTGGGCGGACTACTTCCAGGAGCATCACGATGCCGAGATGAACAGCACCGCTGGTCTCATCGGTCGGCGGAACACCTGGAACTGGGAGGGGCGCCTCCGCTTTCGGGGTGTTCCCGGGCGCACCCTGGAGCACGTCATCGACGGCATCCAGAACGGCGCGCCCAAGCTGGAGATGCCGCCGTCGCCGCCACCATCTCCTACGCCCGCAGCTCGCTGGCAGCCGAGGAGGACGACCCGGCCAATTGTCTAGGGTTGCACGCGACGTTCGCGGCATCGCTGAACGACAAGGCGACCTCGACTTGGCGATCACAATGTCCATCTGCGACACAAGAAAGCCACTTGTCGACCTCACTAACGACGGCAAGGCTAGACCAGGCGACGCGGTGAAGGACGAGCCCGTCGACAAGCCCGACAAACATGACATCGTCGTCGACATCGTGTACAACTTCCAACAATACTACACCCCTCTGACCGCCGCAAGTACTACTAGATTAGGGTTTAGATTAAATTTCATCAAATTTCATTCAAATCTATGTAATATATAGCAAGTTTGAATGAATTTAGTTGTTTTCGCTTAAATTTTAAAAATCGGAAATTTTCTTTATTTGGGGGACGCGGGTAGGGAGCTACATCTCCCAAACGCAACACATCCCCAAACGATAAATCCGGCACCATTTGGAGGACGCGGCTATAGATGCTCTAAGCATCTCAAGTCGCGTCCTCCAAATCGTCCCCTAAACGGCGCCGGATCAAGCGTTTCGGGGATGAGTTTTATTCGTGCCGCGTTTGGGGGACGTCGCTCCCCAGTCGCGTCCCCCAAAGGCCGTTCCCAATGAGGAATTCAAATAGTTTGCATTCAAAAGAGATCGTTGCCGCCGAAGTCGTCGGGATCAGAGTAGCGGCGATCAAAGTACTGGGCGCGCGATCATATTACAGTCCGCCGATAGAATTAAAAGAAGGGGTTGCTGTAGGGCGATGCCGACACCGACGGCGCATCCTGAGTCGACGTAGGCCCGTCGATCACGATGAACTCGTCGTGATCTGCCCAGTGTACATGCTCCGCCGCCAACGTCGAGGCAGAGGCCAACGCAGGTGTAGTAGCGGATGCGTCTGCCGGCTCTTGGTCCGGGGTTGGGGCCGCTGCCGCTGCAACTGCCTGGGCTGCCGCCTCGGACTCCGCCATGGCCGCCGCCATTTTGGCTTCGATGTCGTCGAGGATCTAGCCTTTGAAGAAGTTGTGCGCCGCCCGCATCCGGGGAGACACTCCTTCTGTCGACGCTCTCAGCAGGGACATGTCGTCCCTGCGTTTTTTTCAGCTCCATCTTCTCCTCTTGCCTCTTGAGCAGCGCCGCCCACCTTTTGTCGGCATTTTTGTCGCGGGAGAGCAAAGTCGAGGAGACCTCAACGAGGCACTGCGTGAGCGACGCCTGCGTCTTCTCAGCCGATGCAGCGTCGGCCAAGGCGGCCTTGGCAGCCTTGTTGACGATAGGGTGCCCTGCCGACGTTGCCGCGCATCCAGATCAATGGCGTCTTTCCCCTTCGACAACGAAACGCGCGTCAACCTCCATTTGTGGTTCTTCTTTAGCTTGGTATAGTAATGCATCAGCGCGAACGACTTATGCCCATCCGAGTTCCTCCGGTACAAATTCATGGCCTTGTCAAACTAACCAAGGAAGCGCAATCATTTTATCGAACACATTGTAGGCGCTACAGATTATGTAAGAAAGAGTTGTACCCATGGAACATGTTCACCGACGCATTCATTGTCACTTTGTTGTATTCGCTTTTGATTGTATTCGCTTTTGATGAGCTTGCGCTCATCAAATTTTCTCCGTGCCAATGCGCATCGCGCCGGCGTCGCTTCGCCTCGCTTTTCGCTGCGTCCGACGTCCCCGGAGCGTCCCCTGTGTAGCAGGGACGGGCTCGGGACGCCGGACACTGTATCAGCCGCGCCGGATAAAAAGAGGCTTTGGGGGTTGCGGCATAATCAGAGGAACGTGGCGGAAAAAATCAGGGAGGGAGGTCGAGTACAATGCCTAGCCATGATGCACTCCACAAAAGGAGGACGTGCACTGACATTGCCGTTTGACAGGGCGGCGGAGGTACTTCCGACCATGACGGACATGGCCAAGGGCGGGAGCGTGCGGCGTCTAAGAAAAAGTTACCCATATATTTTTTCATAATTTTGGCGAAATCATAGTCTAAGAAAAAGTAACAAAGAGAAACAAACTTTCAACGCAATATCAGCTAAGGACGGGTCACGGAGGTAGTAAGGGGCGGGGCAGAGAGGGAAATCGCAACTGCATGGGCTCTATGATTTTCACTACAATAAACACTATAATAGATAGGTTAATTAAAGATTCTATTGTATTTGTATATTATCACGCATGGACATAAACATATGGAAAGATAATATCACTACAGGAATGGGGCTATATGCCGAGGGCCGGAAACCCTCGGCGTAGCATGCTTTGGCCGTCGGCGTAGGCTATGCCGAGGGCCGCCCTCGGCATAGCTCCTCGGCGTGTAACTCCCTTGGCAAAGTCACTATCGCCGTCGGCGTAGCCCGGCCCTCGGCGTAGCACGCTACGCCGACGGCAAAACCTCGGCATAGACTTTTAAAAAATTCAAATTTTCTGTTTTCAAAAAAAATTCAAAAAAAAATTCGAAAAAAAAATATTTTTTTCTATATGCTGACGGCAAAACCCTCGGCATAGACTTTTAAATTTTTTAAAATTTTAATTTCTTTTACACATCTTTTTTTCTTTTTTTTCTTGTTTATCTTTCACCCAATACACTTTTAACTCTAACTACACTTAATCTTAGGTCAAATTGCAATCATAGTTAAACTTCTCAGTCGGTCACCCATCCTCCCACTACTCCAGCCTCAGCACGCTTAACTTCTTGGTTCCATTCGGATGAGCTTCCATTATAGAATTGACACCTCTTGCTAATAATAATAGCATATCAACCATATTAACCCTTGAACCGTAATGCACACTTTTTTATTTTTGAATCCCAAACAATTACTTAAGTAGACAACAATGAATATATAAAGTAATAATAATATTGAATTAAAATAAAAATAAAATTATTTTATTTTTGGGTCTTTTTTCTATTTAATATGGAATAATTAATATCTTTAAATCAGAAAATCAAAATTCCACAAATAATATGTCTAAATCGATCAAAAAAATGAGAGGAATCTAAATATAACATCCATATCATCATTTGAACCTAAAAATTAGAGGAATCCAAATATGATGCCCAATTTGCCATGTGGCCAAAACGGCCGCCTCGGGAGATGCGAAATGGTCATATCGGGCGGGCTGGTGCACCGTTCGCCAACAAGCTAAACGGATAAAAATAGCACATAAAGTGATGTGTTATAGACCTAAAACTATTTTTTGCGGAATTTATTGAGCGACGGAAAGTGCACCCCTAGTTCAAATCCGGTAAGTTTCCAGCGGATTCGGCGGGACACCGCAGAAGCCGCATGGATTCCCAGATAGCTAGCGCGCACATATGGCATGTGATATGTGGTGCGAAGGCGGTGTCCTACCACTACGCGGAAGTCTCGCGCAATACCAATATGCGCCGCATGTAGCTGCTTCACACAAAAAACCCCGTTTTGGCACCCCGAAAATGAAAAAACCATCGCTCATGGGTCGGATTGGAATACGCTCCCGGGGTCTTGCTTCCCATCCCAGGGACCACGCACGTGCCAAATATGGCCACGTTCCGACAAACTATGCGGTGTCACGGGCCGTTTCGTACTCATTTTCCCTAAAAGTCATAAAACTCCGGACGTGATAGCCCTGTTTGTGAAGGGTTTTCCAAAATAATTGCCGTATTCTAATTCCGACTTTTGGAGTGGTTACTAGGACACATAAAATGACGCCATGCTGCTCCGTGGGATTTTCTGACTTCGTTTAAATTGTTATTTGGTCAAAACGGGCCCCCACGGAGATGCGGTGCCGTGCTGGTGCACCCGTTTACCATCGCGCTAAACGGACAAAAATTAGCACATAAAGTGATATGTCATAGACCTAAAAACATTTTTCGCGGAATTTATTGAGCGATGGAAAGTGTAGCCCTAGTTCAAATCCGGTCACTTTCCAGATTCCGGGACACAGAAGCCGCATGGATTTCCAGATAGCTAGCGCGCACATATGGCATGTGATATGTGGTGCGAAGGCGGTGTCCTACCACTATGCAGAGGTCTCGCGTAATACTAAAATGCGCCCCATGTAGTTACTTCACAAAAACCCCGTTTTGGCACCCCGAAAATGAAAAAACCATCGCCCATGGGTCGGATTGGAAATCCGCCCGGGGCCTTGCTTCCCATCCCAGGGACCACACACGTGCCAAATATGGCCTCGTGCCGACAAACTATGCGGTGTCACGGGCCGTTTCCTACTCATTTGCCCTAAAAGCCATAGAATTCCGGACCTATTAGCCCTGTCTGTGAAGGGTTTTCCAAAATAATTGTCGTATCCTAATTCCGACTTTTGGAGTGGTTACTAGGACACATAAAATGATGCCATGAGGCTCCGCGGGATTTTCTGACTTTGTTTAAGTTGTCATTGGGCCAAAACGGCCCCCCACAAAGATGCGGTATGGCCGTATCGGGCGCGCTGGTGCACCCGTTTACCATCGCGCTAAACGGACAAAAATTAGCACATAAAGTGATATGTCATAGACCTAAAAACATTTTTGCGGAATTTATTGAGCGATGGAAAGTGTAGCCCTAGTTCAAATCCGGTCACTTTCCAATTCGGCGGGACACTGCAGGAAGCCGCATGGATTCCCAGATAGCTAGCGCGCACATATGGCATGTGATATGTGGTGCAAAGGCGGTGTCCTACCACTACGCAGAGGTCTCGCGTAATACTAAAATGCGCCCCATGTAGTTACTTCACAAAAAAAAACCCCGTTTTGGCACCCCGAAAATGAAAAAACCATCGCCCATGGGCCGGATTGGAAATCCGCTCCCGGGGCCTTCCTTCCCATCCCAGGGACCACGCACGTGCCAAATATAGCCTCGTTCTGACAAACCATGCGGTGTCACGGGCTGTTTCCTACTCATTTTCCCTAAAAACCATAGAACTCCGGACTTGATAGCCCTTTTCGTGAAGGATTTTCCAAAATAATTGCCGTATCTCAATTCCTTCTTTTGGATTGGTTACTAGGACACATAAAATGATGTCATGCGGCTCCGCGAGATTTTCTGACTTCGCCATCTGGCTAAAACGGGAACATGAGAACATATAAGAAAGTGATTGAATTGTTTCTATGTTAACATGTTAGTGTACATAATTCAAATATGCATGATTTTGACATAAACGGATAGAGGATGTTTTTCTGAACATTTTGATACCTCATACGCATTTTTCTGACATCATATGAATTAGTTATGATTTTTACAAAATTAGAAAAAATTGAAAAATGGCCTATGCCGAGGGTGGCCGTCGGCGTAGCCCTGTCTACGCGTAGGGCCAAAGATATGCCGAGGGCTGCCCTCGGCGTAGAGCTCGCTACGCCGACGGCCACGCTACGCCGAGGGTCGAAAGGGCAGGCTGGGCTGGGCTGGGCTGGCCGGGCCATACGCCGACGGCCCCGACTTTTGGCCGTCGGCGTATAGCCTAGCGCCCTAGCCTCGGCGTAGCCTCCCATTCCTGTAGTGTATGACGCCGTAGCGACGCACTGATCTTGTGCTAGTTAGCCTATTCGTGGAATCGTCCTGATTTAGCACATGTCGTGTTGCTGAGGGACTCTCTCGATTCCCTTTCATAGTGCGTTTACCAGAGTTCATGTCGGATAAAAAGATAGATGAGATGATCACACGATCAAGGCTGGCAGCGTGGTCGTGCTTCTCTCGGACTTCCTCCCGATAATCATACGAAGAAAATTAAGGGCATGTTTGGTTGCCTGCAGCTAATTCCTGCACCACTCGTGCAGCAGGAAGGAACCCCTGCGCGTTCAAGACGAGCCATGGGCTATAAAAGCCACATTGTTTGGTGGCCTGCATAGAGTATTTTCGGTCCCGTGATATTTGGGTTCTGCCCGTTTGGTAGGTTGGTTTTCACGCCTTGTAGCAGCCTAGAACGGTGCCCCTGTTGTTTAGTTACAACCCAGAATCTGCTTCTTCTTACCTCTTACCTTCGGTGGTGAGGTTAGCAGCAATCTACAGCACAAGCAAGAACACAATCACAGTTCTGGCAAACTTAGCACTGATCATAGTTCAACACACTGTCATAGTCAGGAGACAGGACGATCATAGTTCACGACACACCATAGACATAGTTCAACAGACGACATGAACAGTAACTAGACACAGACATGGTAGCAGCGAGGCAGAACCAGGTATCACACATGACTTTTGAAGACGACACACCTGGTGGCATCGCCATGGTAAGCGCACCTGGTCATCACCTCACTGAAGGTGTGGTCGAAGATGATCACACTGTACTCGAAGGAGGACACCCTCTTGAAGATGAGGAACTAGCCTACCTACAGTTGATGAGCGATGGCGAAAGCCGCCCAACCCTGGTCGATGTATACGTCATCGCCTTCTCTCGCCGTAGTCATCCTCTAGCTGCAACCAGTGTTGGTCTTTAGGATGATGTTCGAAGGGACTTCTCGAACCACCTGACGAAGTCTTGAGGGATCCGCAGCCGGCTGGAGGTGGGCTTGAAGACGATGCGCGGGAAATGGTCCGGCCCTACATCTGTTTGGTAGTGCCCGACGTTAGCCGCCCTTCGCTTGTTGGAGCGTTCCTCCTCTGGGGTCTAAGGTGACCCAAGCTTCAGCTTCTCAGTCTGCCACAAGAACACATGGCATTAGAGATGTGCCTGCTCACAAGTATATAGATGAAACCTAACATTGAAAACATGTGATGCCTCATACATTGGATCACACGGCAGCTCAAGGGATTGCCCTCAAACTAAGCCTAGTGTGCAAGTAATCGAACAAACATGACTAAGTTTGAAGGCAGCACCTTGCCTTCCATTGTGCCTTTGTTGAATCATTGGCCAATACAGTAGACAAACCAAAACGAGGCCTCATATGTAGGATCACACGACAGACAAAGGGACTGTACTCAAACTAAGTCTAGTGTGCCAGTAATATGGCACACATGACTAAGTTTGAAGGCAGCACCATGCCTTCCGTTGTGCCATAGTTGAATCATTGGCCAATGCACTATACAAACAAAATGAGGCCTCATATGTAGGATCACGCGGCAGGCAAAGGGACTGTCCGCAAATTAAATCCAGTGTGCAAGAAATATGGCACATACGACTAAGTTTGAGGGCAGCACCCTGCCTTCTGTTGTGCCATATTTAAATCATTGGCCATTGCACAACTGAAGAAATACAAACATGCAAAGCAAGGTACCATAGGCCTCATACAATGAGCACATATGGAGGAGATGTTTGACCAGAACCAATGGCATGGTGATGTTCAGTCATGCCATAGGTTCTGATCAATCATCTCCTGACACTATGATTCCCTGTTACAATCATCGGCCTAGTTCAATCAGAAACAACACAATCTAGAACAAACTAGCGCTACTCATTCCGCACAGCTATCTGAACATGCTAAACCCCAGCATAAAAAACCATTCCCCTATTTGCATGCACATTAAGATCTTCCATTTTCGGCAATCGACAGGCCGATATAGGAAGGATCTACCACAATCCGATATAAGAGTAACAGATCTAAGAAAATCCACACCGTGAAAAGCAAGAACTGGACAAGAACAACAAGAAATGGGGACGAACACCTTGCAAACATCAATCTGAACGCTATCCTAATGGAAACCCTAGCAGATCTACTTGCATGTCGTCGCAAATGACCGAGAAAGGCATGTTCTGGAAGAACGAGTAGGAGGGTGAGAAGGAGAGGTCGTTACCGCCATTGTTCTGGCTGAGGACGAGCTCGAGGACGCGGGCGACCTCGAGATGCCGATGAAGAGTACGGAGCAGGTTGCGGGCAATGTCGCGGTGCTGGTCGCCGATGTCTCCTCCGCCGGTACCGGTGCTCCTCCGTGCGGCGGTGCGGCGGATTGGTCAGCGGGAGGGGAACCGCTGGGTGATGTGACAGTTTGGGGGAGGTGAGAGTGCGGTCGCGAGTGAGAGGAAGAAGAGAGGAGCTGACGAGGCGGTTCCTCGGCAATGCCCACCATGAGGGGCTTGGGTTTAGAGAAAGGCGGCGATGGAGGTTCCGGGAGCGAGACGGTACACGACGTACCCAGGTTCACGTCCCTGTGGTGGAGGATCACTACGTCCTACTAGCAATCCACTATATGAATACATGTGTACAGGGGGCCGCCATAGGCGGAGTTGTTGTATCTAGTCTAGTTCTAAACTGCGGGTTGCGATGTCTAGGCGTGTCACCTCTATGATTTATGTTTCTGAATATGTGTCTAAGGGGTGCCCCTGCTTGGCTTTATATATCAGCCAAGCTAGGGTTTACAAGAGTCCTAGTAGGACTCGTATTGGAGTCTTATTTCTTGTAATTCAAGTTGATTTTCCTTGTGGGTCCAGCTTGTTGAGTCATTGTGCTGGTCCAACTTCATAGTCTGCACCGGGTATGAAAATGTCGAGTACCCGAAGGGTTATGCCCACACCAGTAGCCCCCGAGTGTTTGGCCGAAGTGAAGCTTCGGGCAGGGACTAAAGTTGTCATCGTCTGAATGTCTTGATCATATGTTGAATGTTGAATCTTGTGCTTGATGTAGAGCCGAAGTTGCTTTTTTCGGGTGCGCGAAGCACTCCCGATGGGAGTAGCCCCCGAGTCTATGGGCGGGTGCTTGTAGCCGCGCATAGACTCAAGTTGTACTACTCAAATATCTTGATGTTGATGCTGACGTCTTCGGGTTTATTCTTCTTTGTCGACGAGGTTGCCATCTTTTTATCGGGTGCGCGACTAGCGCTCCCGATGGGAGTAGCCCCCGAGTATGTAGATGAATATGAAATAGTCATGTATAGGGTGTAAAAATGTTGAGTCGAATACCGTAGATGTCTTCGAGTTCTGAGAACATTTTGGATGCTTTTGATGATGTCGATGACTTTGATGATGGAATAGATAGAGGAGTCGATGATTTGGATGATGTCACAGAGGAGTCGATGATTTTGATGATGTCCCGGAGGAGTCGATGATTTTGATGATGTCCCGGGGGAGTCGATGATTTTGATGATGTCCCGTTGGAGTCGATGACTTTTATCGGGTGCGCGTCCAGCGCTCCCGATGGGAGTAGCCCCGAGTCTAGGCACGGATGCTTGCAACCGTGTGTAGACTCAAGTCGAGCAACCCGATGTTATAGTTTTCTTCAGATGCTGGTGGCAAGTATTTGTTGAGCAAATCTTGATGCTCTTATTTTTGGCATCGGTATTATGATGCTTTTGTATGAAAGTTGTCGGTTTTTACTGTTCGGCTTTGGATGTTTCTTGTTTTTTCAGTTTTTTTAATTCGTCGCCTAGATATTTCATCCTGCTTGTGCTTATTGTACATTGGTGGGAATGATGATTCATCTTGATTGTGCTTATGGTCAGTAAATTGGTGGGAATGACTGCTTGGAAAAATTTGAAAAATTAGTTGGAGTAGTTGAACTGCTGTACTTCATATACAACTTCAAATCGGTGGGAACAGAGCTTGTTCAGTTATTATTGCAAGAGTTTCAGTCCAGTTCACCAATATTCAGAGTAGTGAATTTATCACTACTCTGAATATTGGTGCATTAAGTCCCTTCATACAGTTCTCTTTATTTCTGAGTAGCCCTGAGGTTTGTAAGTTAGTTAGTACCCCGCTTACAGATAAATAAGTAAGCAAAATTTGTTTGATTGTAATTAATTAGCCAAGTTTTCTCCAATTGTGGATTCAACTTTTACAGGGCTAAACTGCCACCCAACTCCAAGGACACAGGTCTTTGAGCAGTTTGCCAAGCAACCGGCAGCTCAGAACAGCCCAGTGAGTTTTGTTCCTCCTCTTAAGTTTGCTCCAGCGATATTATTTGTAAGGCAGCTGATGTGTCTATTGGATCCAACCAAACAACAAAATCATACTCTTAGATTTTATTTGCAGATTTATGCTACTACCTCTGACCATAAATAGATGTCCAAAGTTTGACTAAATTTGGATGTATCTAGACACTCTTTAGTGTATAGATACATCCGAATTTGAAGAAATCTTTGGCATCGACTGTAAGTTATGCTACTGCTCATTCTAGTACTCCATTGGAAAGAACTGAAAAATAAGAGGTTTGAAACATATTGTTTTCTTTAAGAACAAGACAATTTGTGATGCTAAAAATGAAAATTTTCTTGCTGTACAAGAGAATTTGTGATGCTAAAAATGAAAATTTTCTTGCTGTACAAGAGAAGTTTTTTTTGAAGAACTGTACAAGAGAAGTTTGGTGCTGCATCATCTAACAGTCAACATTTTTCTTACTGATCACAGTGTAAGAAAGTTCTATGATTGTACAAGATAATTCTAAGTTTTGATACTCTGTATTTGCACATTTTCTTGGAGTATTTAAGTTGTTAGCCTGTGATTATATCTGCATTTTGACCTGCATGGTTTTCACTGAATATTGTTTCATTCTGTCCTGTAAGATTTTTGTGGCTATTTTAAATTCAGAGATCCTAGCTATGTTAATGTCAAAATGTTTCAGAGCAATGTCAAGATTCTGATGTCAATGGTTGCAGATCACATCACGGGTGGGCCCGCATTTTCATCAAGAGGAGTGTTATCTTCCTCATGAGGACCATTGTCTTCTTCGGGAGGAGTAAAGTTCAGGTCAGGAAGGACCATAGTTGCTGCTACTCAGCGATGACGAGGATGGATTTGAGGAGAAGCTGCTATCCTAGAGCTTTTGCTACTTCTGCTGACCATTGTGACGTGCTGTTGCTGGGGGCGGGAAGAAAGGACCACCCTCCCAATTTGAAGTTTTTTCCTGGAAGTTGGCTATTACAATAGCAGATTCAGCAGCTGCGCACGTCAATCAAAAAAGGGGAATCCGGATACTGTCAACCAAGTTCAGATAAACTGGGATCCTAGGAAAGATTATAGAGTTTTGCGGTCTCCAAACAAGACTTTGACCCTCAATCGTTGCCATCAGAACATGGCGAGTCGACGAGTCGAAGCCCTATGCGCAAGAATGCCGGCGAGCAGGACCAGGGGTGGCAAGGTGCCGGCAAGGTGTGGACGATCTGGATGAGCTGCCAGTGAAGTGTTGGGCGAGAAGGACCAGGCTGGCTAGGTGCGCGAAGTGCTGGGCGAGGACCTGGATCTTGGCGACCTATGGCGAGGCGGGGAAGAAGGATGTGCTGGGGTAATCGATCAATAATCCATGATTGGTAAAATTGTCATTTCACACTGTTCTTAGGGATGCCGGAATTTGTTTCCGCTACTTATAAAAGTGAACGGATGGAGTATTCATTTCCTCTGGTTTTTTCCATCTAACATTGTGTTCCAAATAACATGCTACTTCGGAAGTTCATAACAATATAATCACTTGGTGCATTATTACAAATTTGCAATGTTCTTTCCTTTATAAAGAAGAATAATAAGTCAAAAAAATAAAAAATATCAAGATACCAAGTGCCTCAACATCACGAGCAATTTGAAATATATCAAGGATGCACACGCGCCCGTAGATTAGGCACCACCCACACACATTGCAATGGTTGCTTCAAACCGTAGAATGACGGCTGGTACACCTTGGCCTCCATATCATAGAACGCCATTTATTTCCCATTATCGGAATATCTTGGGAAGTAGATCTTGTTGCCATGCCCAGCTTCGGGCAACACCATGGAGTATGACACCCTAAAGTCCAAAAACAACGTTGAGCCGCCAATGTCTTGCACCTCCATCCAAACCATCTCCTCCTCGTTAAGCTTGAACACCTGCGGTGGCTCGTTAGCATTACGCACGAACACACATACCAGCTCCCCTCCCACTTCAACTAGGTTGCAAAATTCCGTCCCCTCGTGGTCGTCGTCGATTAATTTCATCTCCATGTGAATCGGTTTAGGCTTCTCCAAGATCGTCCATGTGTCATTTGTCGGGTCAAGCGTACCGAGATTGCCCATTCTACTTAGGCAATAGAACTTGTCATTGAAAAAGACGGGATTGGCATATGCGACTGGGAACGGGGCTCCTTCATAGTATTCAAGATGTTGTTCCGTCCAATCGTTCTCGTTGTGCCGACACGTAAGCACGCCTACCGCTTTACCATCATGCCTGCTGTCGACACCGAAGAAGACGCAGTCTGGAGATGCCGGGTCAATCGAGGACCACGACATACCCATAAAGTGGTACTTCCTCTCGAGCATGGCGACTTCCACGATGTCCCCGGTGAACGGGTTTATGATGTAGATGTCATCGATTTCCACAGCTGTTGACACGGCCACCCATCCATCTTTTGAAGACCGGAAAATATGTCGGTCATGTTCGCCTTCGATTTCGGACATCTCGAATGTGTCGACCCATTTGGTGTACTCCTGGCAGCGTAGAGGGTCGAAAAACTTGCACACCCCGTCTCGACCGGAGCAGTGCATGAGCCAAGGCCACACCTTGGCGTGCTCAACCGGGTTGGACACCATGCTCCATGACTTGCATACGGCCGGAAACCGGAGACGATCCACCAGTGATACCTTCGAGACCACCAACTCCAACAATTCTAACGGCAGATCATGCCATGGTCGTGTATTACAAGATGTCGCTGCCTCCTCTTCCAAACTGAATATGGACTCACAATTCTCTTCAGCTTCAGGCCCTAGTGGATCACTGCGCAACAATTCTGTTTCTTTCACCACCGCTGCTGATGGAGGAACGGCCCAGAATGCTCTGCACCAGGGCTTGGTTGGTCGGGGAAGAATCTGACAGAAGCTCATGGTCATGTCGTCCAAGCAGAACTTGTACAGTCTCTCGCAATCACAGCTTGACAACACAAGGTACACACAGTTTCCTGCGGCACCAGACACCTTGCCCCTGGATCCACGGGCACGGAGAAACCATAATGCCCTGAGACGAGGAAGGCGCGGTCATGGCCGATGTTATGCACCCTCGTCCACATCATGGACTCGAGATCCACGCGGTAGACTGCGATGCTGGTGACTGTGCTGTCGTCGAGGAACACCCCAAACTTCTCGGTCACTACGACGAAGAGATCTCCGGACGACTCTACGACGTAGTACATGGCCTCCCTGTCGAGATGCTCCTTGGCGCCACTGAGAGTGCCGATCAGCCGCGCGCGGACAGTGCCGTCGCCGTCGCCGCCTATCACCAAGAGCGTCTCGGAGGCACCAAAATAGTAGATCTCTCCTCTATGGCTGATCATAAGGTTTGGGAAACTAAGATCCGGGGACTCGAGTCTGGTCCAATCACTGCATGAACCGGAGCGGCAGTGAAGCAGGAACCTCTCTACTTCGACGACTCCCACCTCGCGTTTAATGGCAACCACCACGGCGCAGTCTGGGTCCGCCGGCGACGCCCCGAGCAACGCGCACGTCTGTATGAATTCCACCGGCTCCTGCAGTGGCGGCAGGGGGATCTTTTTGGATGGGTCGTCGTCGTCGTCGTCGGAGAGGTGGAGGAGGAAGCACTCGAAAGTGGACTCGTCCAACATCAGAAGCCAGTCGCCATTGTGGATGCAGCCTAGGCACGTCTTGCCTTGCATCTCCGGAACAACCGTGGCGTGCGAGCTCCCGTCCGACGAGTCGACGAACGTCTGCCGCTCCCCACGCGTCACCTGGACTAGCCATGGCCTCGTGCCGAAGCCGGACGGCAGCGAGGATTCTGCAGCCATGTGGTATATCTTCTGTTCTTTCTGTGTTCACGCCTTGGACCTGTTGTAGCGATGGATCGGGAGGTCGATTGTGTTGGCTTTTAAATTAAGCAGGATGGCAATCCGTTTTAGGCAAGGAATCCGCAATGTGGAAACTATAGAAACACTATTGTCCGTTGTTTCTTGTTCCCTCGTGAGGTTTAGAGGGAAGGAGAATTCGAGTACAATGCAAGTTACTACTTCTGCTACCCCGCTCAAAAAAAAAAACTACTTCTGCTACCTGAACACAACCCATGCCGGACGTTGCGGTTGGATCGGCGGGTGATCTTTTAGCTGGCCTTCCTTCTTTTCTTTTCTGCCGGTTAATTTCTACTTGGGTTGGTACTGCGTCTTTTTCTTTCGTTTCCGCGTCTCTCCATCTCCGACTCTCCGTATGAGTCGGAGGCCGGAGCATCCAAGACCAAGGTAGAACTATCTCCTGCGGGCTTTCTTTGGTGTAGAGAATCTCTAGAGCTAGCAGACACCTCAAGCCGCAAACCCTAAATACGTGTATTCAGGTCACCCTAAACGCATTTTACAGGCTGAAAAACGACGTGCAGTCGAGACACCGCAAAAAATCCACAAAACAGCATATTCCCTATGTTGGACCCCTATCAAGTATCAACGCATGCCCTCGCCCCTGCCCGCACACTCTCCCCTAGCCGCCGACGCGCCACATGCCCGCGCGCCGCACGTCCGCCGCCTGCCCGCGCACCCGCCCCCAGCCACCCGCGCGCCGCACGCTCGCCCCCAGCCACCGGCCCGCCGTCTTGCTGCTCCGCCCCTGCCCTCAATCGCTGCTTGCTCGCCACCTTCCCGACGAGCTTAGCCCGCTCCTGGCGCCGGCCAAGTGGAGGTCGACCATCGGCGAGCTCCATGCCCTTCGTCTTCACGTCCAATTTTGGCCGGATTCCGGCGATTCCGGCAAATTTTGGCCGTACGATGACACTGGGCTGAAATTTACTTCACGCCAACGCGTAGGTGGGGTTGGGGTTCCACTCGAAAGGCCTCGGGAAACTGGGTATTTGGGGTTTCCGCGATGTGAAACTGGATATACTGGAAAAAATCCAGATGAGGGCTCAATGCGGTGTCTAAACCGTCCTTTTTTTCTCTAATGGCAGTTATTATGCGGATGGGGGCTAGATGGAGGCTGCTAGAGATGCTCTTAATGTCTTATCATCCTCGGTTGACTCGTGTGATTGTACATATCTCGGCATCCTGCCCTTTGTTGCAAAGCAGTTCTTTCGCAGCCCGTGATGAGCTCAAGTTTGGTCTCTATTCACACATATTTTGTCCTCTATTTTTGGGCTCATTGTGGTCTTTTACTGTTTCCTCTGATTTGGGCGCTTTTTTCATGGTTTTACGCAGGGCCGTACCCGAGAATTTGCGGACCCTGTGCGAAATATAAATGTAGGCCTCAAATGTAATAAAATAAATTAGTACTTACGAAAACAAAAAAATTAATTCACCATACTTTCAAGCGAAACACTAATTTTGCAAGAAGTGTGATTATAAAATCGGAATGCAATATTTTTAATTCATATATGGTACCCATATTTTTAATTCATATATGGAACCAGCCATGCTTATGGAATTCCTTGGTACAGAATTTTAAAATAAATCTCTATCGCAGATCGGATAAATGTTTCCCGAGCATAATTTCAACTATATTGTATTTAATCTGTTAAATATTTTGTTGTCTCATTGCGAAGTCGGACTTCAAAAGTTTTGATTTAGTTGAACTTTAGGCTGACGCACCAATTAGTTGAACTAGCCATTAAGACATGGACAGAATTGTATAGAGATTTACTGCAAGTCCAACAGAGTTGAAAGGTAGAGTACTCAACAATTAATGCTAGGCAATGGGCAGATTCCCAACGAGTAGTAATTAGCAAGAAGAGATGATGGAAACTACTCCTGCCCAATTTATGGAGAAATTTGAATTGATGAATTCATTACGTAGCATAGCTTAACAATACTAATTTGGAGGCCCTAAGTTTTGGCAGGCCCTGTGCGGGTGCACATGCTGCACTTCCCTCCCATACGGGCCTGGTTTTACGAGGGCGCTTCCTGCAATGTGGGGGTTTCGTCGTTTGTGAAGGATTTATGTCTGCAGCTAGGGCCCTATCTGCAGCCCGAGATAATCAACAGCACTGGTCCAGTTGAGCAGGTCCGCTGTTGCGCCTTGGTTTAGCGCCAACCAGCAAATGGAAAAGGCTCCACACTAGCCAATCCATCTGAAGACACGCCAAACACGCCAAAAGATGGCCGAAACCTGCAAGCAACACCTACTAAGGGCCATGGTCATCAGGGCATCTCCAACGGTGAGATTCGAATCGGACACGTTGGTTGTCCGAATTTGGTCGTTTGGGTCTTCTTCTAGAAACGTGAATACGTGCGGACAGTCGTGGCCCATTTTGCTCCCCAACGTTGCCTAAATTCAACACCTCTTTTTTCTTTCTCTTTTTTTTCTTGCTAAAAATCTCGAGCCGTAGAGTCCCATGCACGACAAGATCCTCAAGACGGAGCCAAGCATGCTCGCCACGCTGCGGCCGCTGCTGCGCTCACGGCACGAGGGGCACCCGGCTTGTCCGTGCCCGCGCAGCCGACGCCCGCGGCGGCGTGGCGAGGCGCGTCCGGCCCCGTGCCCGCGGCGGCGTGGCTAGGCACGACAGGCCCCGTGCCCACGTGGCGGTGGACGCGGCGCGCCCCGTGCCCGCATGCCGCGCCGCGGCGCCGGCGAGGAGCGGCGAGGTGCGCGCGGCGGTGGCAAGGCGAGGCGCGGCCAGCCCCGTGCCGTGCGGCGCCCCGCGCGGCGTGGCGAGGCGCGCGGCCCATGCCCGGCGTGGGGAGGCGCGGCTGACCGACGCCCGTGCCCACGCGTGCCTCCCAGCAACAAAGACGACCGCGCGTGACTCCTCCCCTGCTTCCGACGCCCGCACCCGCCTCCTCCCCTGCTGCCCTTACCTCCATAAGCGGCGAGGCACGGCTAGGGCGGCGCGGCGAGCCCCCGCGAGGCCACCGCATGGCGAGGCGCGCCGCTGTGAGGTACGGCGCAGGCATGGCTCCGCCATGGCAGGCTCGTCGGCGTCACGGCGGCACCACAGCCATTTCGGCTCCGGCGACTTCTAGCTGGGATGAAAAAAAGGAGGCGGCGGCGCCGGGAGTCTCCAGGCGAGGGCGATGGCGAAACTTAGCTAGGCGAGCTCCAATCCGGCGAAGAGGATGGACATATCCATGGCAAAAAGCAAACAAAGAGGGAGCAGGGGAGAGAGAAGATGTGTGATCTTTTTTCTGTCACTGCCAAATGGGCCACGAGCGGACATGTGCGGATGGGAATGCATGCCCGCGCTCGTCCGGCTCGCCCCAATAGCCTCCCAGATTTGGGCTGGCTTTGCATCATTCCAAACATGGCAGCTATCCATTTTCAGTTTAGGTCCACGCGTTGGGTGATGCTTTTATCCATCCATCTAAACGCGCGCGGATGTTTGGGATGGGTTTCGATCTCTCCGTTGGAGATGCCCTTACAGAAGATTCAGTCCCTAATCATTTTTTAGAAGAATGGACTGTCTGGCTCCATATGATCTTTCATGTGTAGGGAAATGAATTCAACATCAGAGAACAAGAAAACGCAAAAATTCAAAACCATCTACGGTAGCTAAGAGCCTTGAACTCCCAGAGATGCTCAGAAACCTGGGAGCTTAGAGCTTTTAGGGATTCGGTCGAGGAACCGCTCACTTGCATGTGTGGCTTTGATGTCAGCTCCGATTAGACTGACTCCTTGTTGGTGTGTCTGACATGAGGTTCTTCTTTTTTGGTGTTTGGTCTGAGCTCATCCAGCTCATATTCTCCTTCCTCTCGCCAGTTACTGCCCCACCGAGTCGATGTCCTCCTTGAGTAACATATGTTTCCTTCTCTGGTTCCTCCCCACATTGTCACATCCAGTAGGAGAGGTACAATTTCAAGTTCGCATAGTCAAGGTTATAAATATCTTAACATGAACATAGTAATTAGTAAGTTAGGATGACTAATGAAAAAAAAACACCCGTAAAAACAGAAGAGTTTTAAGAGACCACCATATGACCCTGTAAACTAAGAAACACTACTCACTGAATAATGCAGGCTGCTTTGAATCATACTTTACTAGAAGGACCTCACGCGCATTGCCGCGCCGTCTTCTGGTGTTAGCGTTTCATTTTTTGAATGGGTTGTAACTGCATATGATGTTTCAGTAGCTGATGGATATAGACTTACATCTGCAATGAGATACCAAAAAAAAGACACTCCACTGGACATGTCCATGACCAAACGGAAAACGGCCATGTCCCGTTCACAATGTACAAACCCATTTGAAACTCTTTACATTGCACAAAAAAACATTTGAAGCTCTTCTTGACTTAAATACGCATATAAAAAAATAACAGGATTATCACTCCTTATACATGAACCATGATGTATCTTACATATTATCAAGGTGTCGATTTCGCTTGCGCAATCAAGCAGCTCATCGACACAGATATACTAACAAAAAAATCATGCAACATAGCTCACCGGAAGATATCCATCCATGAATGTGGTAATCAGTTAACAATGGCTCTCTTCATTGCATAATACATCCACCTGAATGCCTAGTTGAAAAAAAATCAGGAAACGTCTTCCAACAACAGATGCAGTAATCAAGAACTAACAGAGTGGGTTAAGAGGTACCATTAGGAAGGGATGGTTCAGACACAACCGAGCAGGTCCATGCCGTCTGGACACAAACAAGCAGGCAACACCACATATGCAAACATGGCCACAAACACATTGTCACACGAGCTGGAAAAAAAAGAGATGGTAACATGCTGGCATGTAGGGCCATACCCAGCGACCACGCTCGGAGCAACCTGAGCTCCCTATTTGGAAGACTTACACCTAAACGTGGAAGCCCACTTATTTTGTAGATGCAAATCTATAAATAGATCACATTATTGTTATATCTCTGTTGCATTCAAAAGGATGTGGAAAAAATATCATCTACTTCCAAGAATAAATTTTGCTAGATCAACTAATTTGTACATACATGAACCTGATTTTATCAAGCATGCTTTCACATAGATTCTATATTCTATTTCATATAGAACCAGTAAAAAAATGTAAATATTAGCAAACAATGTCATCTGTCCCTCTACTTATTTAATCATCTTCCAAGTGTGAGTGGACACATGGATGCTGATTTTTCTCTCCCTCTGGTTATTTAATCATTTGTCCTAGTGTGAGCAGAGGTAGTACAAACACAAGAACTGACTCCATAAAGGCTGGATCTTTAACTGTAGTTTTAGTACTGTATACCCTGATGTGTGAACAGAACACATACTAATTCTAATATGTGTGTTAGCACAGACAGGCTCAACATTTTTGCATATATTGTTGCCCAGTCTTTTCTGTTAGTTAACTCTGATTTTAGGTAACTCATGTTCTACTTATGATTTACTTTCAAGCACATGGCCCTATGATCTAATATGTACAGTGATTCACCAGAAGTTCACCGCAAGTTGGAACCTACTGTCCTATTCAGCTAAACTGATCACCACTGAATACTATATTTTCAGACAGTACGGAATTGCCTTTTGAAATATACTGGCAGTTGGTGGAAAGTGCTCATATGTTCATTTGGCAGAATTATTCATTTCTTTACCAACAGGAAATTCAAAAAGATCTATTTATTATGAGAAATAGAAATGAGCATCTGATATCAGGAATAATACACTCTCTTAAGGCAAGTATAGCAGTTCAAAACGCTCACCTAGCATGGACAAAATATAGATCGGCCATATAATCTTCACTGCCTGATTTGTTACCATTTTATTTTCTTTGTCTGGTGATGATGGTGAGGTCAGCAGTTATGGATGAAGTATGGTATCCTTCATTGAATCAACCCTTAAAAATACATTACAAAGCAAATTCCATCTTTCACAATATTGGCAAATATTAACACAGATAAACTAAATGTAGAAAAAAATATTGCCCTTGCAAATTATCAATATGTTGTACTAAAATTAGAAGGTTATAGGAACCGAAGAGTAAGATCAGTGCTTCTTTTGGTTGCCTTAATTTTCTATGATAACTCATATACTCACTACTCAATTATGAACCTATGGATGTAATTGTTTTATTTTTTTACATATATTATTAGAATAGGCTCAATAAAAGAGGGTTTTCTAAATAGAATTGGCAATTCACACTGCCAGATGAAGAAATGATCCTAATTCTCGAAAGAAGTGAGTGTCTATAAACAGAAATTATAGGCAGATAACATACCATAAGCATGAGCTCCCACATGGTGAAACCATTGAACCCTTCCAACACGACCAACAAATATTACATATAGATGCCAAGAAAACACCAAGGTATAGAAATTCCTTTTAGAACAACACAAAAATACTGATCAGTTATTGGGTATTCTCAAGGTAAAGCTAGTGGCAACACAATCAAATGTGAAAACTAAAGTAAAACATTAACCTGGATTCCCATCAGCTCATGGGCCAAGTCTCTGATAATTGATCGTCGTTAAGAACAGGAAGTGTGGAAGAACCACCATGCCTCATCGTAACAAGTAGGATGGACGGACTGCATACTGGCTGCTGGACAATGGGATGTATTCAAAAATATTAGCAGCAAGATTTTTAGCTTAACTATTCTCGTAAATGGAACACACCATTGCGGAGAGTAAAGTAATGTTGTCCCACCTAAGTGTCAATGAGTAAAACACTTTGATGAGATATCCCGAACACAACATCTGCAGTACAGTGCTGCAATTGCTTTCATTTCCTCAGTTTGAGTAGCAAAAGGAGGATGCATTCCCACAAAGAGCAGTTACCTAAATAATTTTTTACTGTGAACTGTGAGGCAAAAAACCCACAACAATTTTACTTCAAACGAAAGGAGTACATATATACAAAAGGAGAAGAGGTAAAAAGACCTAAGTATGTACAAAAGAAGAAATGTAGCTTAAGGTAGGCAGTCTAGCCAAGCAAGAAAACCAACCAGATGGTTTACCCTAAGTCTATGCCTAAGCAGAGACATGTCATGAGTAAAGCCACACGTCCATCTAGAAAACGATGTCTGCTCATGCCTGAATTTTTTTTCCATAGCACTCCATAAAGAATGGTTTGGGAAAGCTCCTCTTTGCGTGAGACACTACAATCTGCAGATCATCATTTTATATCCAGTCCACTTGCAAATAGTACCAGTTGACTGA
The DNA here is from genome assembly GCA_030979885.1 of Lolium multiflorum. Classification (NCBI taxonomy): domain Eukaryota; kingdom Viridiplantae; phylum Streptophyta; class Magnoliopsida; order Poales; family Poaceae; genus Lolium; species Lolium multiflorum. The sequence continues at coordinate 239,684,033 of CM061752.1, forward strand.
AATTGCACCCAAAAAGAGATGCAATCTATCTTCATGCGTTTTCAGAGGGCCAAGAACACAGTGAGAATCTTCACCTACCTTCCAATTCCTACGAACCAGAAGGTCATTTTTATTTAATCGATCCTTTAAAAGCAACCATGCATAGACCTTTGTCTTCATACTGCAACAGGACTTCCAAAGCCAATAATAAACTTTAGGAACCACCAAATGAGCATGGATGAAACCATAGAACTGAGCTGAAGAATATTTGCTTTGCTCAAGTTAATTGATACGGAAAAAACTGATGTTATCATTGCTTTGATGAATGTATTGTTACAAATTCTCCATCCATCAAGTAACATTCTTATGATCTCAAATGAAAAAAAAATCAGTAATAGGAATTGCTCGAAAGTATATAATAACCTAAATTTAAGATTTTGTACCACTGATCTAAATTAGGGCTCTAAAGTATATAATAACCTATAAAATTTATTAAAAGGGCAACTGCACAATGTAATTGCTAACGGAAACAACTAAATTTGAGTGAATCTAGTAATACCAAAACAGATTTTGACCCAAGAAACTAACATAAAGAAGTAGAAAAAATCGGAACTTTGTGAGAGGATAGAACGTACACGAGAAGTTGCTCATGATGATGTAGTCATCTGAAACCATACAGTTGTAGCCCCATTGATTCCCTTACCTCACTTCGCCCATTGATGATGTCATTGTGCGCAGCCGGACCCATCCACTAACAATACCGTAATCACCAATTTAGAGGCAGTGGTGGGAGGTAGCCAGGTAGGAGAGACGGCAGCAAGCTGCAGAGGTGCAGCGCAGCACCTGGATGCGACGGGAGGAGGCGGGACGTGTGTGGAGGAGCGCCGCAACGGGGCGGCGTACGTCGGTGGCAAGGGTAACCAGGTCGAAGGGTGGGGCTGGAACCAGGAGGGCAAGGGGATGAATCGGCGGAGAGGGAGCCGTGAGCTGCTGGGACGGTAGGGAGAGGTGGATCGGCAAAAAAATGACCGCTGCGCACGCGCACGCCGCCGCGCACTGCAGGGCGCCCCAAGCACGCCGTCACGCGTACGCCGCCGCCCACTGCAGGCCGCCGACCGCATCCGAGTCTTCGAGTGCACAGTTGGAGACAGGATTTGGGACGTTGGGAGACAACCCCAGATTTGCTACATCGAGAGACATGGTCAATCGAACCGTCTAATGAAGGACTATAGCGTCTTTTCGGTGGTAGTATATGTGAAAGTGACACCCACGATAAAAAAATCAAACGAGTCACGCGGAGCAACCACAGGCCAGCGGAACCCTGGGAGCTTAGTGCTCTTAGGGATTTTCTCCAAAAATCTCCTTGCTCGCTGCCAACAAGCTACAAGAAAAAGAGAACATGAAATGAATATGGAGTTACAGGGTTGCATGATTTGTACTGAATACAATATATTGGGTAAATTGGCAGTAAGGAGCTATACCACCAGTCCACCAGAACTCAAATTCTTAGGCCTGCAGTGGGAAAATCTTGATGTTTATATGTTGTCTTTTACATGTCTTCAAGAAGAATAACTAAGAGGATAGGTTCTCTCACCAACAAAGGATTATAATTTCAAGGGAAAAGAAATTTTAGAAAACATTATATATTCACTTGCACTACCCTTCTTTTTTGTGATATCACTTGTACTATTTCGCATATGAGAACACCCATACAGAGTCACGGTTTAAGGAGTTCGCTATCCTTTTATCAACCATCATTGTCTGAACTCCACTATCTAACATGATAGATAAACCATGAAGAACATAAAGACACTAACCAAACCAAATAAGTGAGTATACCCTGACGTCTTAGCTTCAAAGTCGGTCAAATCTTCAGTTACAATACTAAACTATTGAGCAAAATAAATGTCTGTATACCCTGACAGTCTATGTCTCTGAAAAAAATAGTCTATTGGTTTAGAAAAAAGTTGCTCACATTGTATGAATGAGCTTTTAACATAGTTAAATTAGCTAAAATAAATCCATTGGTGTGGATTGTGAAAATTGTTCGCGAAGGGTGGTAGTGTTTCAGGATAGTTTTTCTAAAAAAACTACTATATATACCTTCATGTATTTTTTTAATCGTGGAGGGTGGCAACGTTCCAAGATAGAAAAGAAACTAGAGGCTGCCCTGAACTAGAAGGGGAATCGCTACCAGGATCACCTCCGGCCACATATCCTCCTCCACGATCGCCTCCTCATCATAGTGAGAACCATATCCGTCATCGTGATCGACATCACGCCTCATAGTTTGTATAGAATGGGACCCGGCCTTGATAGATCCTCAGTGTTGTTTGCATGCTAATATTTGACTCTCTGTTATATTTTTTATGAAGTTATATTTTCCTATTGTGTTGTATTTTATAAGTCACTGATTCTCACCATGGTTCGCCATTGTGAGCAGTTTTCCATGTTTCTAAGGGCATATGATGAATTAACAATGATTTCTACATAGCATGCTCTCAGTATTTGGTCACATGCATGTTTACATTACAAAGTGCCATTTGATTTGTAAATATAAGTTTTTTTTGTATAGAATCGAATAAAATGTGAGATTGTGACACATGATTCCTTTTATCTTTTTGCACACAACTTTTAGAAATATAATTCGTTTGAGAATTTTCTTTTGACTACATGCATGCTTCATATCATCAAGGTTGTATGCTTGCCGCACGATATTCATTATAGAAAATTAGTATTCTTCAATGTGTATTCTTGTGGAGATGACTACTTTATTCTATATTTAATGATCTATTGCTTTTCAAAAGATATGTAATATGCTTATACAGTATAATTCATAGTGTCATTTTTTGTGAATTTAATTAGTGGTCCTAAGGAAAACGTGATACCACTTGTTCTTCATGTCACAACCATCTTTACTTTGCAAATAAACATATGTATTTTATGATTTTCCATCCTTTAAAAATATAAATACTTCAATCTTCAAGTATAACCCACATAATCTCATCTCGTTCTTTTTTTATTGGACTAAAATTAAAATATAGTAGGAGAATGTGATGATGTCATATGTAGTTTTGTGTTATATTGGTTTTTCATCTAGTTTTTATAACCATTTTTATTAAAAAAAATTATGCATAAAATGTATTAAGCATACTATTACTATATACGAATATCAAAATACAAAAAAGTTATACTTTAAAATTGAGCTGTCATTAGAAGAAGTTAGATACTCCCTCCGATCCAGAAAAAGAGTCGGAAAGGCTTTTTTGCAAAAATGTCCTTAAGCTTTTTATTTCGTCAACCCGCACTCCCCCGTTCAATGAACCAAACGCGAGAGCTGATCCTCGGCTACATGTTCGCTGTTCGCATGTGCCGTGAACCCCAACGCCCCCAACTGGACCCCCTCTCAGATCTTGGTCGCGTGCTGCATCGGCAGCCGGTGGAGTCCTACAGGCGGCCGAGCTCCATAGATCAGAGTTCTCCTCCCCGTGGGGGCGGCTTGGGCCGGCGGTTTGGGGAGCAAGCGATCTGGCTGGGCGAACGTGCGGCGGCGAGCAGACGCGGAGGTCAGCGCGGTGGGTGGTCAGCTCGAGCGGAGGCGAGGCAGGGGCGCATGGCGGAGGCGAGGCGGGGGCGCAGGGCGGCGCCGGCGTTGACCGGTGATGGGGCCTCGCGGTAGCTCTGCAGGAGAGCCGGTAGTACTGGCAACCAAATCGAGCAGCTCTTCTTCGTGACGAACACAGCAGAAAAGAAGGATGGAATTAACTTCATTTAGAAGGGCTTTACTGTAAAATATAATTATACTACGCCTCCGACAGTTTTTTCGGACCGGAGGGAGTATTTTTTTGTATGCTATTATATCTACAAAGTGTCATTCTCTTTATGTTCACTAGAGTTGAATGCAACTATAGCGAAACATTGTGGTGATGAAAGATATATAGAGTGTTTTATTTTCTATGTTTAATATCTAGCCTTTAACAAATATACAACTGAAATATACCATGGGAAGTTCTATAATGTAGAAACCAGCATGTACTATTTATAGCTCTATGATCTAAAAATATCTTAAAACTATGACACTTGTATTCCATGTTATTCTATGTTAACAAGATATTTTGATACTTTACAACCTTGAGATTTTATTGGCCTCTACATGCTTCCTCCCCCCCCCTATATATGTGGAAGCTGGCAAGGGGGTATGTCAACATATCTCGGTCGGTATGGGACTTGTCATCCTACCATACATATGACAAAAAACCAACATCAAGTAAATACGATGTGGTACAATCGACAAACAAGATACAATTAAAACGTTGCATTGTTGCCATTAAGAGCATCTTTATTATCGTTCTATTGACATCTCTAATCTTTTCATCATGTTTATTGTGAACCTCGTGTCCATCCCCTCGTTGGTCAAAATGTGAAGATAAAAAACACAACTCGTATCATGGAGAAAGGCTTAGCTTACTGTGTGTGCGAAACTATAGGAAAAAAAATGACTTTTGGGGTGATGTGTGGTTGGATCAAGTTCCATTTGAAATTAAGTATCCGAATTTTTTTTTGTGAGGTGCAACCGATATTTAGTAATGGTGGAAGATGCTTCGCGATGGAAAATTCTTGCTTACTTATGCCGATCTTTTAGAGAAAGGGAGTCAAATGAATGGAGTGAGTTATGGAGAGAGTTGAAAACGGCTTACATGAGGAACAAGACAAAGATTTTTGGTGTTTCTAGATTAAATGGGGGTTTAGGTCTAAATCTTTGTATGGTCGAATCCTCTTATATATATATATCGAGTATTCGTGATACAAGAATGAGAGCTCTATAAAGATAACTTTCCTTGAACAATTAAAATATTTATCTAGATTTTTGTGCATGGGAATATACTAGTGGCCTCATAATTGGCGAAAAAGGCTAGCTCGATGGGGGGGGGGGGATGCAACTTAATCATGTGCTGAGGAGGAAACAACATATCACCTAAGGTGTGATTGGCAGCCTTCGTCGAGTTTGGCCTTTCGTTGCGGCAGGCACACTGGTGCCTATTGCGGGAGGGCTACCTCTAGAGCTATGTTCTGCAGCTTGTTTGGCCTTCATACCCGACAATTGGTGCCCTACACTACACACGAGCAAAAGTGACTTTGACAATGCAAGCTAAATACAATGTTTCGTTGCCTGCAGCTATTCTGTGTGGTCATCTCCTCTCTCTAGTGATGACCTTACCATAGAGAGAGGAGATGACCACACAGAATAAAATGGTAGCTTACCAGTTCATGCATAGCTACTATGGGTACATAATTAAATCTAGTCCTAGGTACTACGAATGGCAACTTATTAGTACAACTCTAACTATGAACCAAAATAGGTGTTTATCATTACATCATTGTTCTAGATTAATGGAGATCAACATGGAGTTCAACATCATATAAAGGACATTGTCGTCATCATCTTGTTCTTCTCACCTCTTTTGCTACCTCTTTCTATCAACATTGCCTCGGCCCACTCCATCCTGTTGGTTTCCAAGCTTCCACTACTAGGAATAAGCTTATAGCCGGATTTATTACCGCTGGCAAGTCCGCTGTGAGGTGGCCGGCGGTAAGTTACCGCCGGCGAGCAGGTTTGGGGTTGCCGGGGATAGGCCCCTTACCGCCGGCGAGTCGGAATTGAAACTGCCGGGGGTAAGTTGGCCCGAGAGATCCCAGATGAACCTCTCATTACCGCTGGCAATTTGGCCCGAAAACGCCGGGGGTAACTTTGATACCGCCGGCGAGAACGATTTATTTTCGCCGGGGGTAAACTGGGCTGGTGTGAGCGAGTTGGGCCGAATTTACCGCACGCGTTTCCAGCTGAAACTCGCCGGGGGTATTTCGCCCTATGCCTCCCACTTAACATCCACGGCCACCCTTCCCTTTCCTCCCTCTTCCTCCGCCACCTCTTCCCCTTTCTCCCCAAATCGCGGAAAATCCTAGCTAGATCCCGGCCACCGCGAGCACCCCACCCTCCCCGGCGAGCGCGCGCGTCTCCGAGATGAACAAAATCAAGGCGCCGGCAGGGGCGAGCGCCATGGTCAAGCTGGCGCTCGCGGGCGGCGCGCTCTGGTTCGGCGCCTCGAAGACGCTCTACAACATCGAGGGAGGCCACCGGGCCATCGTCTTCAACCACTTCGAGGGGATCAAGGACAAGGTGACTAGTCCTCGAACCGACCCGTCCCTCCCCGATCTCATGGTTGCTCCGCTCCGCCCGATTCGGTAGATCTCGCGGTGGTCTCATCTCCGTTCCCTTGCAGATCTACCCCGAGGGGACTCACCTCATCGTCTCACTCATCGGGAGGCCTATCATCTAGGACGTCCGCGCCCGACCCAACCTCGTTGAGAGCACTTCCGGGAGCAGGGATCTCCAGATGGTAACGTTTGCTTCCCCAGATCCTTCGCTCGTCTGTGCTAATTCACTCCTTGATGTGTGGTTGACCTGCTAAATCTGCATGCCAATTCCATGTTTGGGACCGACCCAAGGGGTCTGCTCTCCTCTCTGTTACTAGTACATATTGGACACTATGTTATTTATTTTGGCCGGCAAGTGGATTGGGCACATGTATCAAGTGATTAGGCATTTGGACAGATGGATATGGTCTGTTACATGTTTAGTGTTTGATATTAAATCATTTCTGAGTATTGCTGTAACTGTAGCCGACATTTGTATCAAGTGATTAGGAATCTGGACATATGGATATGGTCTGGTACACATCTAGTGTGACCATCTCATATGCTTGTTTTGGCTCTTGTGTTGTATTTGTTGGATAAGGTTATATTTCTTCATGAACAGTTTATGACAGGGGCAGTACTTACAACGTAGCTGTCATTAAGTGAGGAGGTTTTGGCTGAAAAGTACAAGGATAAACTGCAGAGTTCTTACATTGATCTCTATGGTTAATACTTATATTTCTCTATTGATATGCCCAAATACACATCTCCAATTTATTTATGAAGGGCTCTGAACTGTATGTATTGATTATGTACTGATGAAACACCGGAACCCTCCAATAAGCTTGTTACCTAACTGCAGATTATAGTTGTTTGTCTTTGCAAAAAGTTCATTTGTTTTTTGTTTCGTGGTAGATGCCATTGATGCTCACTTGCTCAGTTCTTCTGCTTGCAAAATATGAAACTGATTGTGGTTGGGTCTGAAATAACATTAAATATCACATGGTAGATGCCTTATGTTTGTTCATTTTCTACTTCTACAGTTCTTCATTTACACTTGTTGTATCTTGATTTAACCTTTTCAACGTTGTCAGCTTTTCGCCTTCACTAGATTCATTTAATTATTATTGTATGATTTATGTTGTATGAAGCTAATAAGTACTTACTTTTTTTCTTGTTCAGTTGCTAAGAATTTGGAAATCATGAATCTTGGAGAAGATAGCGTTGATGGAAGTGGTGCCGTTGCAGCTGCTCTTCAGAGCACTATAGACGACCCTGATCCATATCTGAATGGGATTAAAAATCAGGCTGGTGACGAAGAAAGTGATGAAGAGGTACTGCTTGTTACGTCCTGATGTGTACGGAGGAGCACGTCCGAGCAAAATTGTAATATGAGCGAAATTTTAATTACTGTTCAGTTTAAATACAATTATGTAGAGAAACTTTAGATCGTATAGAATAAAAAGTGAGTTTATTTTTATTATATATCTGAAGGTTTTGTAATTTCACGTCAGTTTTTTTTTTAAATCCTAAAACAGATACCGCTGGCGCATAGGGCTGTTTGCCGGTGGTAACTTAAAATACTGCTGGCGAGTTGGGAAGTGCCGGTGGTATCTATTACCGCCGGCGAGTTGGGAAAATCGCCAGGGGTATTTCCACCTTACCGCTGGCACTTACGAATACGCCGGCGGTAGCACTTTACCACCGGCGAGGTGATCACCGGCGAACAGCAAGGCGCCGGCGGTAGCAAATTCTGTGCGCCGGCGGTAAGCAAATTCCTAGTAGTGTTCGTTGTTAGATTGTTTAACATCATGGATAGATTAAACGTCATCAGTCATTACATGCTCCTCAGCCGACATATGCTCATCAAGACACGGCCCTAAGATCCAGTTGTGAACAACTCAACATGTAAGAACTATCTTACCTTGGGTGGTGTAAGGGTAGAATGGTTTCTGGTCAAGGGTCTTGAGTCTATTTTTCAATGTAGAAAATGCCCGGCCTATCATAACTCTAAGGCTAAAGTGTTCGATATTAAATAATTACTTGGCATTCTTAGGATAGTTCCTTGAATAAAACTCGTTAATATGGTACATGGTTTTCTGAAGGTTGGAGGAATCCAAGGTTGACATGCATATACAGAATCTCATAGGTAGAACTTACCATTGTTAATATTATACCATTAGATCTATACATGATTTCAACAAGAATGCTTGCATCATGGAATGAGATCCTTCCTAGCCAGCTATCACATATGTGAACTTGAGATCGAAATAAGCATCATCAAGCACATTCTAGATGGTGTAGTGCTTCCTTACCCTAGATAATGCAGACCACGATCTTTCAACTCAAGAAGTCGCATCACTATCATCGATTGCGCCAATGCAATCCCCATATGACACGGGGAAAACGCGTTTCTAACCAATACATGTGATGAAATGAATATTATTGCTCACCTTGACATATGGATACCAACTGGTAGGTGTTCGAAAAGTTGGGGCCTTGATCATCTCTTCTCTAAGATCTCTTACTGCAAACAAGACTTACTAGAAATAGTGGGATATTGTATCTATGGATTTCCTGAATGTGTTGTGGATCACTCTGAACCTATGATTATGATCTACATCATGATGAAATGTAACAACTTGCTCTTCCACAAAGGCGTGGATACTATCTTGCAACAATACGTCCTCCCTAAATAATTGACAATTGCAAAAGGGGGTTCTTCTCGCATGAAGCGTCTAGATATCCTCCATATAGTTCCAATTGTAGATGTAGTTCATATTTTCCATCCTCTCATGATCTTGGGGAATCATAGGACAATATGTGAATCTAGGAAAGACACTACATCTAACTTCTCTCTTGTGAATTAGTAGTGTCCACCCCCAAATCACAATTGTGAGTGTTCCTGCCTAATTGGTAAAATTAATTGGTTCAAATTAATGGAATCAATCTAGGATGAGTACCAGATAAATCGACTCTGCATGTTATCCAATAAAGGTGCGGACAAAGAGTAGGGAGGGGAGAGTGGTATACCTCTTCCATGGGAGATGAGCAAAGGAACTAGGGTTAGAGAAGACGGAGAAGAGTGCATGCAAACATTGGAGAGAGCATCTATATCGTACATGAAGAACGAGTAGTTGTGGGGCGAGGGAGAAGATTTGATTCCACACTGGAAGGGATCAACCTGTGCTGAAGATCTGTGTCCCCGCTTGCGGCGATGCTGAAACGCAAGATGTGGATTTTTTTCTATGTGCCAATGCCAAGAGGCAACCAAATAGAGGAGGTGAGACTAGCTTTGCCACCAAACCAACACAGTAATATTTAATCTCCCTCAGTCTCGTGCATTGCATCCCCACACACACCATCACAATGTTTTGCACCGTTGGGGCATGGCTTCATGGGAACTCCAGATTTGGCAGCTCCTAGCTGACCTGACTCGGAAGGGATTTTTCGCAGCATGCAAGCCATGATGTGAACCTCGTGCATGCATCCAACCCATTTTTACATTCATTGTAGGATTTGTGGGATACAGATCATGCCCTTATTGTTTTCTTGACACATTTCATGTTTTATTTGGTGGTGTGTTCGTGAGGCATTGGGTTAGGCCATCCTCCTTTTGGTTGTGATGGTTTATTAGGGCCTCTAGGGATGGAAAATAACTATATTGCCTGGGCCACTCCTGGGACAGGAGCTTGGTCAATTTGGACAACATAAAATGATTTTCTTAAGTGGAGGCAAAAGATTTGCCTCATCCATTAATTAAGAGGGAGATACTTTCCAAGTTAATTAATAGAAAACCGGAACAACACCTATACACACATGGAAACTAAATCACCTCAGTCATAACACAGCCAAGCAAACAGGTTACTACCCAAAATAATGCAACATGGACCACAACCGCTACCAAACACAACTCTGGAAAATGCCCAACAGAAGGATCTCAACATGCAAAGGTGCCACCATGGAATGCGGACATCCAAGAAGGGGAAACTTAAAGTCATATATCAAGCAACCACATCCACTTTCCTTATATAACCAATCTTATTGCTTGTGGTGACCCGGCATACCACTGCATGGTGTAGTATGCAAGTCTGATATAACACCAATGAAACACCGTTCCACTAGTATTATATCGCTCAGAGTGGTACAACAGAAACATATGCGGGTCCAAGGTATGTCTATAGAATTACAACATTGACTCTGTTACAAAAGATCATCACAACCTCCTACTTTACAATGAGGTAAATATGCAAATAAACTCCAGAAGAACGACTCGTAGTCTAAGCCTATCAAGAACTCTATTTGAAGAGTATTAATCTAGCTATAGAGGCTAAGAATAGATTCTATCTAAATAGGAGCTAGGTTTAGGAAACTAGTTCCTTTCTATTGCTAATCTAGGTTTTCTCCTTGTTGAATGTGGTATCTGACTCTCCTGATATGGTCCTATCCCTTGAAGTAGTTGTTGACTCCTCGAGTTGCACTGTAGATCCTCCTTTGATGCCTCCATATCTAAGCAGGGGATTTAAGAGTGGGATGAGTACGAGCGTACTCAACAAGTTCATTATAGGAAAGAGGTGTTTAATGCACTAGCTACAACCATGGACCAGAAAGTCCAAGGCAATGCATGTTTTTGTAATCATTTCTTCAAAAGGTTGCTTTTATTATGAAGAGCTATGTCCGTCAGCCTTCACCGGTTGACTAGAACCTCATGGAGTTCCTTTCCCAGCGTCGCTCCATATCCGGAAGGGAGCGGTCACCGTTACACTCTGCAGAGGTGTGTTGCTTTACCCATAAGAGATCTTAACCTTGGTGCCAACCGAGCCGCGGGCTCGTCCACACTTCCTTTGGTGTGAGGCCCGGTATAAGGTCATAGTCAATCATATTCCTCCGCTACCTCGCACACCCACCCTTTGTTGCATACCGACCTTGGGTCCTCGTCGTCCCATTATTCCCACTTACGGGTGGACCCCGACCACGACGACTTGGGACTCGTTAACCAAACTCCTTCGCCGGTAGCTGCAACCCATCATAGACCGCAATACCGTGGGGAACTTAAGGCTTCCCCAGCCCACCGCTTGCTCCTCGGGCGACAAGTGTCTACGGTCTCTACCGTGGGGACTTAAGGCTTCCCCATCCCACCGCTTGGCCCCGACAGATACAAGTGTATACGGTAAAGCGCGTCTGTTGATGTACAAGAGGTGGAAATACAATTGACTATACCGTCCCATTCCAGATCTTATGGTTAACACGGGTGTTACGTCACAAGAATCATTGGACGACATTTGTTGTTTAATCCTAGATGGATATAAACCCGTGCAATGGAACCTCCACCATATCAACACATACCATGGTTCCATTGCCCACCACATAGTCATATTCATAGTTATGAAAATAGTGGTTTTGCTTTTTATGCAATAGTGATAAATATAGTACTTTGCAAGTAATTTGGTAAAAATACTCAAATGACATGAGCAAGCGATGAACTTGCCTTTCTTGACGCAAGATTATGCAGGCAAGGTCTTCGATGCAATAACTCCAAATTCTGAAATAGCATCATCGTCCGGTAAGGACGATGTTTAAAAGATTGGCAAGGATGCAATAATGCATAAGTATGAGATGCAATCATCTAAGCGTGACCTAACCCCGATGATTTAGGATTAGTGAGTGGTAATAATTAGTTCAGGGTGTGTTGCACTTTTAGAGTGATTTACAAACAAGGTTCTTATGCAGGTTTGTGTTGGTTTAGAATCATAAGCAAGTGGTAAAATGCATAGTAACAATCATACACATCAAGGAATAGTGATTGTATAATAAGTAAAGAGCAGTTGTCAATTTTAAGTCCTATACTGTATGGTGGATGATTACTTGTGTTATATACTTCAAAAGAATAACTTTTGAAGAACATGTTCTTTAATAAAGAACAAGTATGATAATTAGGTTTATGGGGTTCTATGGTGTACTTTGGTTTCAATTAGTTTCTGGAGTAAGTATTAGATGGATCACAACAATGTTGGATTCATCAACACCTAGGGCTTGTAAGGTTGAGTTAAGCATAGGTATCTTAAGCAACTAATTATACATAGGTGCTATCAAGGTTGGTATACCTTGTTGGTGATGGCTAGCTAGGGTTTATAGATCCTATAAGGCAGGGTTGATGGCTACTCTTTATTTTCTTCAAAAGAATAACTTTTGAAGAACATACTTCTTAAGGACTAAGAAGTATTACAATTAGGGTTTAGGCTGTATAGGTTTTATGATTGGATCCACTAATTAAGAATAATTGTTTCCTAAATAAGATGGTTTATAAACATCTAACACTATTAGGGTTTAGTGTGTATGGCAAATGTTGTATAATATTAGGCATGGTTGCAATTAGAGATCATCACAATGGTGTGATGCTAAGCATGGATAATTTGGGTTGATGTTTTTGGTAATAGGAACTAGGTTTACAATTGGTTGATCCAACTAGATCATCTAGGTTTAATGAAGATGAACATATGGGATACCATTTTATTAGTGGCAGGTCTCTATTATTTTATGAAGACATGACAAGTATCTAGGTTCTATATGGTTCTATGATTTAAAGGATAGTAGGATGATCACATGGTATAACCTAGGGTTTAGGTTTAGGACGAATTACGGTTCATATGGATTAATGGAGCTGGAGTTCCTAGTTGAATTAGGGTTTTAGGTTTCACAAGAAATTATGGAACTACTGTTTTATGTATAATGGAACTAGCGTTTCCTAATCTACTCTATAGTTCTTAAGACAATAATTTCATTATAAGGTTGAAGTTATTAATCACTTTAAAATATACAAAAGATTGCATTTGGCATTTTACTATTTTTAATTTATTAATAATTAAGGTAATTATTATTTAGGGTTTAAATCTCTCTAATAATGATTTAACAAAATAACAAATAAAAAAGATTAGTTTTAATGTTTTCTTTATTTATTTACTGGTTTTTATTTAATCTTGGTTTTTTTACTAATTATTGGATTTTAATTGAATTTAGAATTAAAATTAAAGGCTTAATTAACAAGTAATAAATAATTGATTTTTTATTAAAAATAAAAATTTCATTTTATATTTTTATTGGATAGGGTTTATCTTTATAAGAATTTTGATATCTTATATTTATTTATCGGAGCTATTATGAATTTTCTAGATTTATTTGAAGTTGCAGTAATTTTCTAGAATTAAAATAAAACGAAATTCATTAGATGTACCCGGGCAGAACACACCCACAGTCAATGACTGGTGGGCCTGCTGCCAGGTCAGCTGCCACGATGGCGTGACCAAGTCAACAACCACGGTGGGGTCTCTGGCCACGACCCTCGCCGGTCAAATACCGCCGGTCGGGCCAGTGAACGAGGGCGACGGCGATTTAGGCCACGGGAGGATGGCCTAATGGTTCCCTTAGACGCGTCTTGGCGCGCTGAGGACAATGGTGGTCTTGCCGCCAGGAAATGGTCACCGGAGACAACTCCGGCGAGCGTCTCCGCGGCAGCGAACTCCGGCGAGGTGACAAACGCGGGCTAGGATGATCTAGAGACTAAAATAAGGGGCTCTAAAGGTTCGCAGGATCACCCTGATGACGAGGAGATGCTCGGTGAAGCCGCGGGAGCTCAGAGGCGAGCACACGGTCGCGGATTCCGGCGATGGCCGGCAGAAGAAATTGATAAAATTCCCTCAACTGAGAGTGCCCCTCCTCGATTCCTTCCTCTAGGTGGATCATCAAGTCACTACGGAGCTCGGAGGCGACTTATTTTACCTTGGGGTGGCCTCAAACGTCGGCTAGCCGGAATTTCTTCCGTCAGCAACTCCCGGCCTGTGGAGAGGATAGCAAGAGATTGGGGGTTTGAGAGGGATTTTGGGGAGCGGCGAGTGTCTAGGGTTTTCTCACGGAGATCCTCATGGCTTTATACAACGAGACGAGGTCGGCAACGATGATTCATCGCCGGAGACGGCCGGGATGCATGTCGACGTCGGCGAGCATGGTTCGAGCACGAATCGTGGCGCACGAGGGCACTTTTGGACTCGTAGGGATAAGGTAGAGGCGATGGGCTAGTCAACGCCGTCCAAAACGGTCAACAACGACGGCGACGGACGTGGCTCGCCGCGGTGTCGAGCTCACAGAGGAAGAAGAAGACTCTTCTCCTCTGTGTTTTGTCGCCGAAACGGGAAGTGGGTTGGGTTAGTTTCGTTCATGGGCTGGGCTGACATTGGGCTGTTACTGGGCTGTTGCGGTCCACGGTGGTAAGCCAGGTGAGCCTTTCTCTTTTCTCATTTTCTTCTTTTCTATTTCTGTTTTCAATTTGATTTGAATTCAAATTTGGTTTATGCTGTGTTTTGCAGATTCTAAATTATTTGAATATTAATATCACTTGATAATAATACTTACTGCATAGTTTGATTGTTTAAAACAAATATTTAATTTAAGATTAGATTAATATTTTGTGAGGGTTAATTAAAATAGGAATGGTTTAGATATTTATCTCAATTGTTTTTTTATTTAGGGACCACTTCTATTTAATGGGTTTGGAAATTGATTACATGTGCCTGGTGAACACATTATATTTTTACTAATGCTTAACCATAGTGATTACTCACATATAGTTAATTATAGCTAGAGTTTAAATTATATGATAATGGGAATGGATTTGGATCATTATTTTATGTGGAGAATTATTTCTAAGGGTTTAAGAAGATAGTTTGATAAACTCTATTTTTAATAATCTTGCTTAGCAAATTCTAACTTGACTTACTTGAAATAAATCCCAAGCTCATCATGGTTTATTCACTTGCTAAGGTTATGGTCCAAACTATAATATATCATTTCTATTGGTCAACTAAACAAAATACTTGAAGGGCAGAATAGAATTGGATGTTGGTTTCATTCTATTCACCAAATGGAATTAGTCTTTAAGTATATAGGGATTGGTTTTATTCTTGTGTTCCATGATACACAAGTCAGGACATATTATTTTATGTGAAGTGGAACCTATGTGAAAGGTTTAGGGTCATAGTGATGCTTCACTATTTTAAGTCTAAAATAGGCATGAGGCATGGCAGGGTTCTACTTATAATCCAAAGTGATACTTGGATTGGAATTCAAATGTGGCCTAGGGTTTTAGTAGTGATCACTCAAGTGATATACAACTAGGATTAGGATATGAGCATAAACTTGGTTATGTTTAATTGACTAGGGTTACTCCTCCTAACTTAGGTAGAATCAAGGCAATGCTAGGTTTGTCTCAAGTGTTTGGATAGACAAGGTTTAAATACAATAGCAATACTCCTCTACACAAGGCATGAGGATTGGCCTGGGTTTAATTGTTAGGGATCTATCATTTTATGTGGGAATGATCTCTGATTATCTAACAAGTTTGTCTTATCATTTTAATCTACATGGTCATGCATTGGACATGATCAGCTTATTCCTCATTAATCTCTCTTTGTTATTCCTCTCATCACACTCATCCAAATTCTTAGGGTTTATGATCATCACCCTATTTGTAATGATCAAAGTATTGGCCTCATAATAATTCATTAGTGAATCATGGTTCTCTTCTCCAAGATCAAGTATTGGTCCATATACCTGAGTATACACATGTAGCTTAAGCTCTCTGTGATAGGTAGGGTTTTCTCTAGGATTTATGATTATTACCAAGGTGTAATGATCACAACACTTGCCTCACTTTAATTACTAGAAGAATAGGTTCTCTCTTACCATCAAAGGTTAGCTAAGTCAAGTAGGGTTTGGTATTTGACTTGTACTCCTTATAGCATTCATTAATATCAATGGCTTACCTTACTTAAACAGGGTTTGAATATTAGACTAGGGTTATACCCAATGGATGGTGTTTACATATATAAATAATCCTCTCCTCTCTCTGAGGTTTATTGGAAATGAATTGGAATGGACATGATGGAATAGTCAAGGGTTGATAAAGAATGAATAAGAGTGTCCTTGACTTGGATCAAGTATTATAGTTGAAAAGATATACCATGTGAATCATGGTAGAAGTATTGATTAAGTAAAAGACATGGAAAAGATAAGTGAAGAATGGTTTGTCCATTTATTGTTACTTGTTTTCCAAATAGATGTATGTTCATATGTTATGGCAAGGAATATCATGTTGTGATCTTTAATAAGATCAAATAGTTGATCTTTGATTAATAAGTTCTTGTGTTGGTTGTAATACCATTTGATCTAACCCTAGAGATCAAATCATCTCTACCCAAAACAAGGTTTTAACAGAGTCACATTGAGGTTTATAGCGCTTGACTTGATGAGCTACTTCAATTCCACCAAGGTCAAGTGAAACTTCAGTTACTGTGACTGTTTTACTTTAAAGCGCGAAAATTCCCCAGATTTTCTATGCATGAATGCAATGCACACATCTATTTCCTCTATTTTTGTAACCCCAATACCTGGGATATTACATTGCTTTTGCTCTTGTAAGATTTCTCCCTCAAGATACTAGATCCCACCTTCTTGTTTTTGTTCCCAATTTAAATTTCCATCATGAGGCAGCCAATCGAATTGTCAGGTCCTAGATCATCCGTCTCCAAGTTGGCGAGGAAGTTGAAATTGTTTTTTTTTTGGATGAGAACCACCGGAACATGCCCCAACACACCCCAACGCACCGAACACACCAACCTCTTCATTCATAGATACCTCATATTTGGTGGACTTCAGAGACTGAGGGACAACAATGTCCAAACCTGACTTCTCTATGAAGGCGAGCAGCTAGGTGGGTCCCAATAGTGTTTGTGTGGGCATCGAAGGCACCGGTAAGTCCTCGAGCGAGTCCACCTTCAAATGAACCATCATAATAGTGGAACTTGGATCTCCACACATCTCCGGTAGCTCCGACATGATCTGAAGCACCGGTGGAACCACCTCAACAACGACCCTACTCTTTGACATAACCAAATTAGCATGGTTAGTGTCAATGGAGGAGCAACAAGTCAAAGTGGAAAAGATTTGTCAATTGCAGGCCTTTGCACGATAGTATCAAGAAATGTGGCCAAATTGGAGGAAACTCATGATGCGAACTAGGTCCCTTCAAGCAAGAGCATGATGACCTTTGGATAGGCACCGGAAACATTGACCCGTCAACCACGCTAGAGGTGTCGGTCGTGTGATGAACACTACAAGAAAAAACCTCACATCCCGACGGATTTTTTTGGATGGCACAAGCTGCAGTCGCCTGCAAAAATATTTTAGCTAGAAGACGGGAATTCCCAGCGCCCAGCAAGGACATCGCTTCATTTAGTTGCCACAATTTTATCATTTGCAACGACGAAATGCCCGCAAAGTTTGTATACGAGGGTCCCACCATTCTTTTCGGCGTTTCTGCAAGTTTTTCGCTAGTCCGCTAATATTTGGAATGGTACTGCTTGAAATTTGACAGCCGCATGCCTAGAAACGAGTAAATTTCCTTCACCTATATATACCACTTCTAAGCCACGTCTAGGGTTTATCAGATTATAAGATAACCCACGGCGTTTGTAAACACTCCCCAATATAGAATATTTGTTGGCTGGCGCCCGTTGTTTTCCCCCTCTGTGTTGGAGGGGTTTTCCACGTTAAAATCTTGTCTCTCGCCACTACGATTTCCTTTTCGTTCTTCGTTATTTGCTTGTCGCGTTTATAACAAGTGATATTAGAGCTCGTGTTTCAATCTAGGGTTTGCGACATGTATTCCTTGAAGTTTGATCTACCGCAGCTGGACTACACCACGGGATTTTCTCTATGGCAAATGAAGATGAGGGCGACTCTCGCCCAAACTTCTGATCTAGATGAAGCCCTCGATGGATTTGGAAAGAACGATGCAAAGACCTGAACCGACGAAGACAAGCGGAAGGACCATAAGGCTTTGTCTTTAATTCAACTTCATCTATCCAATAATATTTTGCAGGAAATGTTCGCTGAGAAAACTACAGCAACGATGGGTTTGAAATTGGAATCGATCTGCATGTACAAAAATCTAACCAGTAAGATGCACGTGAAGATGAAGTTGTTCTCGTAAGTTGCAAGAAGGTACGTCAATGATGAGTCACCTGTCGTTCTTTAGAGATATTATTTTTAATTTGTTGTCCATGGAGGTAAAATATGATGATGAGAATCTCGCTCTTCTACTGTTAGTTTCATTGTCTAATTTCTTGACCGGGATTCATACACCTAGTGCAGTGAGCATTTTGATCATAGGATAACATGTTGATGCAGTGTCGCTTCATATTTTCCGTACTGTTCAGATGGTAGATTCATCTTATCGACTATGTGTGATCTACAATGTAATCTTCTGTAAAACAATTTGGATAAGTTGAATAAGGCAATAAAATGATGCAGAGTCTTTAGCTAAGTCTCCGTGCATTTTGAAGAAGAAAACCTATAAGACTCTACTTTTTTTTCCCTAATTTTAGCACGTGCATGCTTTTTCCCTTTAAAATTCGTAGGACATACAAATCTCAACACTTATGCAACTAAAAATTCTTCAAAAACAAAACTTTCATACCCTGCAGCTTTTAAGAGGTTAGTGAAAACAATCGACCATATGGTTAGGAGCGCAGTGACATTCTCGCAAAAAACCATGTTTCACGCGTGAGTGTTTCATTAATAAAGAGAAATATTCTTTCAGTTGCACTGGTAGAAAAACAGGCTTCCGGTGAGCCCCATAAGTCGCGAAGCTGTAGGAACCGCGACTAATGGTACCTTTAGTCGCGGTTCGGGAGGCGAACCGCGACCAAAGGCCTGGGCCCAGGCGCTCGGTGGCCAGCCGGTGCACGTGGGGGCCCGCGGTTGGCCAGCCAACGCGACTAAAGTGACCGAAGGCCTTTAGTCGCGGTTGGGCCGGGACTAAAGCCCCCCTATATACCCATCCAGCAGCCAACACTTAGCCATTTGGTGCCATTTTCTTCACAAACTTCACAAGTGGGTGTTAGGTTTGCTTTTGGTTCCTCTTATGCACATAAGGTGTTTGATGAAATGCTCCAAGAGCATGAAACAAACATGATATGAAGTGTTGGAGCCACACTTGAGCTTTCTCATTTATTTTTTCCTCCTCGATCGCGGTTAGCAACTTGAACCTTTGATGTGTCGTTGATAAAATGTGCATGTGTGTGTAGTTCATTGTTTAATTTATATTGTTTGTAGCTAGTTAGTTTAACAAATGCATGATGGTTAATTATATATTTTATATTATAATAATGCAGATGAATCGACAATGGATGTACGGTAACCGACTCTCCGGCGAGTTCGCGGGTTTGAAAGATTTCCTCGTAGTGGCTAATGCGAACAAGCAGGGGGGTTTTGTTATCTGTCCATGTGTTAAATGTAAGAATCGGAATGGTTACTCTTCCTCAAGAGATGTTCACATGCACCTGCGGCACGGTTTCATGCCAAGCTATAATTGTTGGACCAAGCATGGAGAAAGAGGGGTTATAATGGAAGAAGATGAAGAAGGGGATGATTTCATCGATGAAAGCTATCTTGCTCATTTCGGTGATACTTTCATGGAGGATGCTGAAGGTGAAGGGGAAGGTGAAGGGGAAGGTGAAGAAGAGGCACGTGATGATCCCGTTGATGATCTTGGTCGGACCATTGCTGATGCACGGAGACGCTGAAACTGAAAAGAGAGGGAGAATTTGGATCGCATGTTAGAGGATCACGAGGCGTACCGGATGCGATGATGGTCTGAAAAAGCTGGGCTACATTTGCTGAAATGGAAGGCACGGGCAGGTGTAGCTGACTCGGCATTTGAAAACTTGCTGAAAATGTTGAAGAATATGTTTCCAAAGAATAACGAGTTGCCACATACGTAAGCAAAGAAGGTTGTCGCCTCTCTAGTTTAGAGGTTACGAAGATGCATGCATGCATGCATCCTCTACCGTGGTGAATACGAGAATTTGAATGAATGCCCGGTATGCACTGCATTGCGTTATAAGATCGAGGCGATGACCCTGGTGACGATGTTGAGGGCCGAAACCCGGAAGAGGGTTCCCGCCAAGGTGATGTGGTATGCTCCTATAATACCACGGTTGAAACGTCTGTTCAGAACAAAGAGCATGCCAAGTTGTTGCGATGGCACAAAGAGGACCGTAAGTCGGACGGGGAGTTGAGACACCCCGCAGATGGAACGCAATGGAGAAAGATCGACAGAGAGTTCAAAGATTTTGCAGCTGACGCAAGGAACATAAGATTTGGTCTAAGTACGGATGGCATGAATCCTTTTGGCGAGCAGAGCTCCAGCCAGCACCTGGCCCGTGACTCTATGCATCTACAACCTTCCTCCTTGGTTGTGCATGAAGCGGAAGTTCATTATGATGCCAGTGCTCATCCAAGGTCCGCAACCCGGCAACGACATCGATGTGTACCTAAGGCCATTAGTTGATGAGCTTTTACAGGGGGTGTCCGTGTGTGGGATGAGCACAAAGAAGAGGAATTTGACCTACGAGCGTTGCTTTTCGTAACCATCAACGATTGGCCTGCTCTTAGTAACCTTTCGGGACTGTCAAATAAGGGATACAATGCATGCACGCACTGCTTGAGACCGAAAGTGTACATTTGCCAAATTGTAAGAAGAACGTGTACCTTGGGCATCGTCGATTTCTTAAAAGGTCATCCAAGAAAGAAAGGCAAGCATTACAACGGCAAGGCAGATCACCGGCCGAAGCCTGCGGAACACACTGTGCTGAGGTATTTGATATGGTCAAGGATTTGAAAGTCATCTTTGGAAAGGGTCCTGGCGGACAATCAGTTCAAGGGAGCTGACGGCACGTAGCCATGTGGAAGAAGAAATCTATATTCGGAGCTAGAATATTGGAAAGTCCTAGAAGTCCGCTCTGCAATCGACGTGATGCACGTTACGAAAAATATTTGTGTGAACATCCTAAGCTTCTTGGCGTGTATGGGAAGTCAAATGATACAAAGGAAGCACGGGACCAGCAAAGTTTGAAAGACCCGATGACCGGCATCCGGAACGGTTTCAAGGTCGTGCCGGCTACGCTCCGACCAAAGAAGAGAAGGTCATCTTTTTGAATGCCTGAGCAGTATGAAGGTCCCGTCAGGATTCTCGTCCAATATAAAGGGAATAATAAACATGGCGGAGAAAAAGTTCCAAAACCTGAAGTCTCACGACTGCCACGTGATTATGACGCAATTGCTTCCGATTGCTTTGAGGGGCTCCTGCCGGAAAATGTTCGAGTAGCCATTGTGAAGCTATGTGCATTCCTCAATGCAATCTCTCAGAAGGTAATCAATCCGAAGTTCTACCACGGAACGATGTGATCCAATGTCTTGTCAGTTTCGAGTTGGTGTTCCCGCCATCCTTCTTCGATATTATGACGCACCTCCTGGTTCACCTAGTCGATGAGATTTCCATTCTCGGTCTGTATTTCTACACAATATGTTCCCCTTCGAGAGGTTCATGGGAGTATTAAAGAAATATGTTCGTAACCGTGCTAGGCCAGAAGGAAGCATCGCCAAGGGCTATGGAAATGAGGAGGTAATTGAGTTTTGTGTTGACTTTGTTCCTGACCTTAAGCCAATTGGTCTTCCTCAATCGCGGCACGAGGGGAGACTAAGTGGAAAAGGCACGATCGGAAGGAAATCAACGATATGTATGGACGGCCATTCTGACTGAAGCACACCACACAGTTCGACCAATTCCAGCTTGGTGGCTCCGTACTTTGAGAAACACAAGAATATTTTACGCTCGGACAACCCTGGGAAGCTGAATCCTGGATTAGGAAGGCCCACATGGAGACTTTCGGCAGTTGGTTGAGAAAACATTTAATGAGTGACAATAAGGTTGTAGATCAGCTGTACATGTTGGCCAAGACACCATCTTCGACTATAACGACTTTCCAAGGGTACGAGATAAATGGGAATACATTTTACACGATCGCCCAAGATAAAAAGAGCACCAACCAAAACAGTGGTGTCCGCTTTGATGCAGCAACCGAGAATGGGCAAAAGGTCACATATTATGGTTACATAGAGGAGATATGGGAACTTGACTATGGACCCTCCTTTAGGGTCCCTTTGTTCCGGTGCAAATGGTTCAAGCTAACAGGAGGTGGGGTAAAGGTGGACCAGCAATACGGAATGACAATGGTGGATTTCAACAATCTTGGTTACCTTGACGAACCATTCGTCCTAGCGAAAGATGTCGCTCAGGTTTTCTATGTGAAGGACATGAGTAGCAAACCGAGGAAACGGAAAGATAAGAAAACGATCGGTACATCATGCGATGATCCAAAGCGCCACATTGTTCTTTCAGGGAAAAGAAACATCGTGGGAGTGGAGGACAAGACAGACATGTCGAGAAGATTATAATATGTTTGCTGAAATTCCGCCCTTCAAAGTGAACACCGACCCAAGCATTAAGTTAAATGATGAGGATGCTCCATGGATACGGCACAATCGTAAGCAAGCAGGGACACAAGGGAAGAAATGATGTGTAATAATTTATTGTACCAAACTTTGTTGAATGAATCATGTGAATTATATTACCCGTGATGTGTTTGGTGTCCATTTTCGAATGATTCAATTGACTCGAGATAGCACTGATGATACATGAAATTTGGAGTGACTAAGTCATACTCCATGCGTACATGAAATTTGGAGTGACTAAGTCATACTCCTGCATAGAAATTTGGAGTGACTAAGTCATACTCGCATACATGAAATTTGGAGTGATTTAGTCATACTCCTGCCTAGGCGTATAATATGCATACTCGTAGTCTTCATAGCCGCCGCCGTTGTATCGTAGTCGTCGCCTTCTAAGTTCTTGGCGTCGTCGTCGCTGTCGTGTCGTCGGGCGGCGCTCGTGGCTCGGCGAGGGTAGCGCGCGGGGATATCGCCGGTCGTGATGTAGTCCATGACGCTCTGCAGTCCGGCCGTACCACCATAGCCGACGGCCGGCCTCGTGGAAGTTTCCGGAGGCGGACCGTCCTCCTCATACCCAGCGACGCCCTCTCACGCCGATTGATGAAGAAGCGTCCCAAGTATGCTGTTATCGGTATGCCAGGGATTCATCCGCTCCGGCGTGAGGTCGAGGTAGTAGTGGTTCGTGATGGCCGCCGGCGCGCAGTACGGGAGGACGGGAGGGACCGGCGCCGCGCAGGGCACGGCAGCCCGGAGGGGAGGTGGTCCAGGCGCAAAGCTCCTCCACTGCTGGTAGGTTAGAGTGGGTGCGGTGGAAGCCATGAGAGAGTGATGAGAGATTCTAGAGATGTGATAATGCTGGCCAAGCCGGGCTACCTATATGTAGTGACAAATGGCGGGAAAAATGGGAGCGGGAAGACAGGGGCGGGAAGAAAGGCGGGAAAGTGGCGGGAAGAAATTGGCGGGAAAAAATTGGCGGGAAGAAAGAGGCGGGAAGAAATTGGCGGGAAACAATTGGCGGAAGAAAGAGGCGGGAAGACAGGGAAGAAATGGCGGGAAGACGAGGAGGAAGGGGTCACGGAAAGAGGCGGGAAGAGGGGGCCAACGAACTTTTGAATTGAATTAGTTTTATTTTTATGAATTTTTGACGAGAAGACAAAGGCGGCCGGGAAGAAATTTTGAATTGAATTAGTTTTATTTTTATGATTTTTTTGATAATTTGTATTTTTAAAATTTTGAATTGAATTAGTTTTATTTTTCTGAATTTTTTGATATATTATTTGTATTTTTAAGATTTTGAATTGAATTAGTTTTATTTTTATGAATTTTTTGATATATTATATGTATTTTAAACATTTTGAATTGAATTAGTTTTATTTTTCTTAATTTTTTGATATATTATTTGTATTTTTAACATATTGAAATGAATTATTTTTATTTTTCTGATTTTTTTGATATATAATTTGTATTTTTAATATTTTGAATTGAATTAGTTTTATTTTTCTGAATTTTTTGATATATTATTTGTATTTTTCACATTTAGACATGAATTAGTGTTATTTTTCACATTTAGAAAATGAAATAATTTCGAAAAAAGCCTTTAGTCGCGGTCATTTTCCGCGAGAACTCAAATGGGCGAAAAAAGGCTTTAGTCGCGGTTGGGGTCAAGCGACTAAAGTGCAGTCGCGGTTGGTGACCCAGCGACTACCGATATAAATACCCCGCCGCGGGGGCGGGTTCATTATCGATCGTCTTCTCCGCCGCTCGATCGCCAGCGCGTCGCTGCGCCCTGCCACACGTCGCCCTGCCGCCGCGGCCGTTTCCCTCGCCAACGCGCTCGCGTGTCTCCTCCCGGCTCGCCGCCGGTCGATCGACGCGCCGCCGCCGCCGCCCTCCCTCTCTCGCCGGTTACTGTCGCGCGCGCCGCCGCCTCCCTCGCCGGCTTGCCGCCGCCTGCCGATCGACGCTGCACCCGCTCCTCGCTCGCGCCGACGCTGACGCCGCCGCCAACCAACGCCGTCCGCCTGGAGAGAGATCGAGAGAGAGAGGAGTGAGACCGCCTTTTTTTTTTTTTTTTTGTTTTTTTTTGTAACTAAGTTTTTTAATTAAAATTGTAACTTTGTAAACGTACGTGTATATGTGAAGAAACTAAACAAACTTAATTTGTAACTTAATTTAAATTGTAAACGTACGTACGTGTATATGTACACTAAACAAACTTAATTAGTTACAAATTCAAAAAACAAAACTAAAAACTTAATTAAATTGTTTTTAAATAAGTTAAAAAATTGACTTAAAAATTTAACTAATTTAAAGTGTAAATTCAAAAAATTGACTTAATAAAATTTTTAGTTAAAATGACTTAAATTTTGACTTAATATGACTTAAAATTTTGACTTAATAAAATTAAAACTTAACATATTATTATGACTTAATAAAATTAAAACTTAACATATTATTTTGACTTAATAAAATTAAAACTTAACATATTATTATGACTTAATAAAATTAAAACTTAACATATTATTATGACTTAATAAAATTAAAACTTAACATATTATTATGACTTTTAAAAGAACTCTAGACTTGACTTAGAATTCTTTTGACTTAACGAAAATTTGACTTAACCACCACGCGTATACGGAGGACGGCGGCGCTCGTCGCCCCCTCCGTATGTGTGTTTTTTTGGGATCGAGAGGGGGCGGTGAGGGTTATGTGTCGGTGGCACCGCTCGCCACCGCCACCGGTCTCTCGGTCACGCGGTCATTGCGAGGTCGATCGTCCGCATATACACATCTAATACGCGCCCCCCTCTCGCCTCCCTCGTCGCCCTCTCTCTTTATATGTAGAAGAGATGTGATAATAATGCTGGCATATACACAATTACTTAGTTTTTACTACATGTTTTCAGGACTGACATATGGCGGACGATAGAGCTGACCCGATTCGGACAACTATGATCTGGACGCTGAAGACCATATGTTCGGCATCATAAACGGCGATATTCCATATGTGCCGACCGGACAAGAAGAAGATGATATCTCTTCTTATCGAACCTGGACGGTGAAGATGAAGGGCGCCGTCAGCAAGATGATGCCGAAGAAACGTCGGTAAACGACGATCTTGAATTGGAAGTAGCAACCACCTCCGGGCGGGGTATATATATACATTGAGCCTCTGGTGATACAAACTAACTGATTTGAATAAATATGTGTGTACTAACGCGCGCGACTCTCTTTCTGATTTGAATAAATATGTGTGTACTAACGCGCGGTGGTGGTGGTTCACCTACACCTCCTTCACGTCAGCCGACGCCGTCCCCCAATTCACCTCCGGCGGGTGCGACGCCGCCCCCTCTCGTCCGGCGGGTGATCGACGCCGCCCCCAATCCACCTCCGCGAAGAAGCGAGAGGTCTTGGGTTATTAACCGGAGCCTTATGTACCTGCAACCACAAAGATACCGAGCCATCACTAAAGCCTCACACCCCGAGGCCTTATGACCTTAGTGTGGAGCAAAATGCAGCGGTCGTGGCTGCTCAGCATGAGAAATGGCAGGCGGACTGCGAAGAAAGAGAGCCGAGCCCAAACAAGTATTTTCGAGAAGGAAAAGAGCTGGGCTAAGTCATTTTTGAACACACCGTGCCCGCGAAGAATCTGCCTGACGACTATGAACGTGAACTTCGTAGTCAAGCACTCGCGGTCGGGGGAAACAAGTTGCCCAGCTCGGGAACAAAGTAAACATCGATCCCCCGCTCATAGTGAAAGCCGCAGTCCGGAGGACGATGCCCCCGATGTCATAGCTTGCGGCAGCACAGGGATTGAGTAGCGCGAGCCAAAGAACAAGCGGCAGACTTAGGTCTGACTCTTCGTGCAGCATTAGGCCTTGATGACGTGGCAATGAAGGACGTAGTATTTGCATATGTGAAGGATGGTCCTCTCGTCGAGCCTGCAGGAAGAGGATCTACCTCGACAAATGAAAGGTCTGCTAAATTTGTACAAGGGTTACATAAAACTTAAAAACGCCAGAGAATATATTTATGCGGAAGTTAGACCGAGCATCACTTCAAACATTACTATATAACAATTCATCGGAGTGAATTGTTCCAGCTGTTCAATCGCGATCTCGACAAATCTATCATCAGCTATGTTCCGTAAGTGATTTATTAATTTCTACCCCATCTCGTTCATTGCCGCACTATAAATATATATATTGTCCTAACTATCTTGTTGTGTACGCTATTATGCAGAATGAAGAAGCGGGAAATGCGAATAAGGCACACCCATGATGTTGGGTTCATTGACCCACAAATCGTTAATTCATATGTGTTACAACACCACCCCAAAGACGTGGAGGATGACCTGTGGCGGTTTCTTACAAAACAGGAACTCAAAAGTGATATTCTATTTCCTTACCATTTTGGGTGAGTGTTTCTGCTTGAGCACATTCTCTTTTGTTTACTCCATGCATGGTATGTGGCTAATCGATGAGTTATGCATGATTGTGCATGTATCGTGTCCGCAGGTTCCACTGGATTCTGCTAGTAATTCAAATTCAGAACTCCACAGTTCTCGTCCACGACTCTCGAATATGGATACGAAGCTTTGGGCCGACATGAGAAAAATGATGCAAAAGTAACTACTTTCATTCGTTTGCGCTCTATATCGATCGGCCTATTTCATTCATCATTTCCTAATATCAAGTAACTAATTAATAACTCTCTTGTTCATTTAATTTTCCTTGCCTCGTAGGGTTTGGAGACGGTTCGTAGATCAAAAGGCCGGTGAATTCAAAAAAGAGCTACATTTTAAAAGGGCAAAGGCTGCGACCGGGATATTCAGCCACCGGGGACCAATCTATGTGGATACTATGTTTGTGAGAGGATCCGGAGATACACCACTGAGCGGCCGTCTGAGAACAACACCAGGAGGAATAACCTCCGGACGCTTACTCCAGGCTCGCTTCCGACCACTTCAAGAGGAACTAGCTGGATGGTTCGCGAAGAAGTCATCGATCCTAGAGAAGAACACTATGTAGAGGACGTAGAACTTTATATGCACTAAATATGTATGGAAACTTGTTCAAAATTGTATATGGTCATCCGATATTGAATATATATTGTATATTCCTCTTGAATTCTTTTTGGTTCTAATTTCAAATTTGTTTGAAATTGTACATTCATATGCATGTATGTAGTACGGTAGAATATGTGAAACTCCTTCAAAATTAAAACCCAAAAGAAATAAAACAATACAAATTAAAAACAAACCATATTTAGGGGGAGGGGGCTAAACCTAAACCCTGCGGAGGCCTTTAGTTGCGGTTGGCGAACCGCGACTAAAGGTCCTCCGCGCGCTACTTGCCGCCCCGTGGACGGGCCTTTAGTCGCGGTTCATAAGGAACCGCGACTAAAGGGGGCCTTAGTCGCGTCGCGGTTGCGCAACCGCGACTAATGGCAGTTGCCAACCGCGACCAAAGGCCAATTTTCTACCAGTGTTGGGGCGACGTTTCTATCAATATCGAGACGTGTGTTCTCGCCGAATCAGTTTTTCAGCCAAATATCTCGAAGGTGTTCATAGAGGTAGCATGTGCGTTTGTGCGTTCATAGGAGTGAGTGTGTGTACTTAGTGGACGTTTATATTGTACCGTGTTTCGTAAAAAAAAGATGGTGTAAGACGTGCACCTTTTACGATATATATCTTTCAATAAATACTATTAATTATTCCGATCGGTTGTTCAAACATGTGAATTAGATCGGTCGACTTACAATACATGCGAATATGATCGGTCAATTGATCAAATCGGATGGTTGATCGAGCATCAGAGTTGTCTCAGCGGTTACAAAAAATAATACATATTGTATGAGACTGTGACGTACCATGGATTTTAAAAAAAAATGAGGACCATGTGGCCACATATCCTAGACATACACATTATAATTATATTCTATTTATTCTATTTTTGGAGAGAGTCATCTTTCATTATCAACCGGTTGCAACACAGGGATATTATGCTAGTATCCACACAACTCGAAATCCTCGGAAACCTCCAATGACACGTCGAGGAAAGATGTATGGCTTTTGTACGAATCTCACATGTATTATGTGATTGTCTTGTTGATGTGACACTGCCGAGGTAACAGAGCATCCTGCTGAGTAGCTCGGTGGAGGGTAACCGTACGTGGTCTGCGACGACCGGTGCAAGGCGGACCAAAGGCGCCGGGCATGTTCTGCTACTCATGCGTTGAAGGCAGAGCGGCGCCGAGATGCTGTCCTCTGACAGACACGATCGAGCTCCTCGATCGATCAGTGCCGCCGAGAAAACCATGCCCCGGTGGTCGCAGATGGGGACACGTACTGGCTACTGGCCGGCGCAGCGCACTGCCACCGACGTCCGACCGCGAGCCGGTATACTCCTGTTTATCTACACCGTTTCAAGGAATCTACGCCGAGCGCGAGCACATCACAAATCGATGACGTGACGTTAACTACGCCTTGGCAAGGACAAGGTGCGGGAGGCCGACGAGCTGCAACGTTGCTGGCTCGAGCTCGACCGATGCGCGAAGTTTCCATCCGAGCGTCGTCGGCGGTTACCTGTTCGTAGTTGAACGGCGCTTGATAGCATGCACCAGCGTTGCCAATGGCGTCGCCCTGTCGCACGGTGGACGCTGGCATTTACATCGGCATGGGACACGGACGTAAAGATGCCCGGGAAGTCGGTCCTCTACTCCTCTTCCCCGCGCCGACGTGTCCGTCGAGAATGTGATGTTGGAGGCGCCGTCGCCATGCGTTGCGTCTCGGCAGTGCAACCGCCGGCGACGTTGATGTCTAAGAGTCCGTCCTGTCATGCCGGCGGGCTGCGGCCATGGACCATTAGACCGAGTGGCTACACGCAACGCAAGTCGCTTCAGAGCAGAGCACCCGCAGGAGTAGGCGACGCGCAGCCCGCCTGCACCGCCACGCGGTCATCAGAGCCGTCGACGGAGATTTAATTTTGTCAGCCACAAAAACTGAGTCTGCATGCCGTTGCCGCGTAGCTCCCGCGACCGCACCACCGATACCAGAGCGCCATGACCTACGGCCACCGCCGACACCTGATCCCAGCAGACGATGGAGGGTGATGTTCTGCCCTCTGGCTATTCCTTGATACATGTCAGTAGTTTGGGTCAGATTGATTTGTACGCTGGATCAAGTTGATCCATTTGCAGGGAGCTAGAGAGATGTCGATCAGGGGCTCACCATTGGACATTCGATCGAGTTCTCGACGTATGCGGCAAGGATTGGTCCGATGGACAGTTGTTTACTCCCTCCGCCCTCCCCCGTCTTTGATTCGTCTGGATATCTTAAATTAAAATTTATTAATTTTGGTTAACTTTTAAAAATACTACGCAGCATCTATGATATTAAATAATATCACTAGAGTTATTTTAACATGTACTTCAATAATACTTGGGGCATCGTTGCCGCACGTACAGGACATGCATAGGCGTGCGCACAAGGCGCCGGCGCCGGCGAGGCCCTTGAGCTCCTTGGTTGCAGGGCGTTGGGCGTGGGCGCTGGATACTAGCTTGGCGGCATGATGGTCTGCAGAGAAAGGAGCGCGCCGTGATGAGCGCCTGTCCTTGCTTCAGGAACAGCGTGACGAGATCGGCGGCCTTGACGAGCATGGAGGGCGGGGCCGTGGGATCTTGGACTGGGGTCGAGGCCACGAGCGGGACATGGCCAGGAGAACGGAGGAAGGGTAGGATCCTTACTTGTCGGAGGAAGGGGCCGTCGGGCCGAGGCGGCGGTGGCGCATAGGGAGATCGGCTCGGCGGCATCGACGCGGCGAGGTCGACTCACGGAAGAAGAGAGGGTTAGGAGTTAGGACTGTTTTTTTTTTCAATTGACACAGGACGAGTTGGGCTCTCTTGGGCCGGGCCTGTCTACGGCTCGCGACGCCGATTTTGTTTTCACCGGACGAGTAGTATGAATCACGCGATCCCTATTCTCCGCCCAATGCGGGCGATTTCTGGCGCTCGGCACAGGGCGGAATAGGTTGGGCCAGGCCCATTAACGGGGCAGCTAGTTTTCTTTCTTTTCTGGGTTTGTTTTTTTATTCTGCTGGATTTTCTTTCTTTTTTCTCTCATTTTTTTTCGGTTTTCCTTCTGATATTCGGTCAGTTTTTTATAAAAAATTTAAAACATGAAAACTTCAAATTATGAACTTTTTCACAATTGAACTTTTTGAATTCAAACATTTTTTTAGATTCGAACATATTTGAGATCTAAACATTTTTTAATCCATTTTTTAAACGTGAACTTTTTTGAATTTTGAACTTTTTTCAAATTTGAACTTTTTCAGATTTGAACATTTTTTAGATTCGAACATTTTTCAGATTCGAACTTTTTATAGATTCGAACATTTTTTAACTTTTTCAGATTCGAACATATTTGAGATCTAAACATTTTTTAATCCAATTTTTTAAAACATGAACTTTTTTGAATTTTAACTCTTTTTCAAATTTGAACTTTTTCAGATTTGAACATTTTTAGATTTGAACATTTTTCAGATTCGAACATTTTTAAATATGAACATTTTTTATCCAATTTTCTAAATTCGAAAATTTTGAAATTTTGAACGTTTCCACATTTGAACTTTTTAAAATTCGATTTTTTGCAGATTTGAACCACATTAAAACATTATTAAAATCTGAACTGAAATAAAAAAGGAAAGAAAAGGATACAGTGAGAAGAGTTGGTCGATCCCATTACAGCCAGATTCACCAGGAGAATACATGGGCCTGGCCCAGCAGCCAACGCTTACGCGGCGCTAGCTCCCCGCTCCGCTTAAAGCGGTGTATAGGCAAACCCTATGAATCATACTTCTCATCTTTTTGTCCAGGTATGAATTGTTGTGAACCTTTGGATGGACGAGAATGGATGGTTGTTATTTATCTGGGGTACCACAAAACAACTCTTTGATAATTTAATGTCACATATATTGCTATTTTTGTGCAAAAAATAGTCAAATTTAAAAAGGTTTAACTTCTAAAAATGGAAAACGTCCGCTGTAGCGGATGGAGGGAGTATCGTGTCGAACAGGCTTACTCTAATTTTCATCGAATCCATAACCACTTTGCACTAATTTCTCTTTTGCCGACCCCGAATGCGGGCGTCACTTGCAAGCCTGGCCATGATGGGCTGCAGCCCACAACTATTTAGGCGCCAAACGACAGCCCACTTATTTTTGGCTTCTCTACCGGTTTATGGAAGAAGCTTCTCCCAGAAGCCCGGACCTTAGATTTGTTCCGGCTTATAATCAAATTTAGGCCATACCAGATTATAAGCCAAAACAATTTTGGGGTTCGAGCTTCCGGGCTGGAGGGGAGAAACTGGTGGGAACTAGGAAGAAGCTTCTCCCAAAAGCTCCCAGACTAGGAAGTTTCATTTGATTCATCAAAATATACAAATGCTACAACGTATATTTGATGTTGTAGGTATGCGTACATATTTCTGTAGACTTGGTCAAATATAGAGATGTTTGAACTAAGACAAAATTATAACTTCAGTTAACTTTTAATTTGAGGACTAAAAAGGGAATTGTTACTTTTTGCATATTTTTAAATTATCCATACAGATTAAGATAGCCGTTCGTGTGAATTATCAATGAATACTTATTTCGGTTATGAGAGCTTATTTTTCAGTGATCTTCACATATTTGAAAACAAGGATGCGACCAATTCTCAACAGATGTGCAACTCACGTGCAACCAGGGAATTTTGGTTGCAATTCTAACATCATGTGTAATTGCAAAACCATATGTAACTTTCAGATTGTGCAAATCGGGCGGTCCAGAGTCGATGTCAATGCTCGGTCTACCGAGCTCCATGTCAACAAATCTTCATGCTGCCAAGTGTTAACATAACTTTTACTAAGTAGAAATTTTCGACTGATTGTTGTCTCAATGAGAGGTGATGTTGACGTTGATAGTGGGGCTTGGCTTCTGTGAAGTTTATGTTAAACTATGTTAAGCTATAGGCCGGCCATCGAGCTGTCGGAGGACATCGACCATCGGCATCGATCGGCATGGTAGCCGTTGCCATACGCCCATACATAGACGACTGCCATGCAGCCATCTGCTTGAACCTGAACTTATGCTCCGGCCAACGAGCATGACGCAGGATGTAACGACCCGATCGACAACGGGCGTCGACGCGGCCGGATGTGTAGGGGCTGGTGAGTGTGTTCGATCGACACCTCGTGGGGGACTGCAAGCTAGCTTCCGTCCGGTTCCGCGCGCGTATGCTCGATCGACACCTCGTGGATGTAGGGGCTGGTGAGTGTGTTCGAAACACGCCGGCGCGCTGCGTGGTTGCGGCGTTGCGCCCTTGCGTGTGGATGGCCCCATGCAGTGCAGCAGCTCTCTCCTCTCCTGCAGCTGCATGGGGAGAGGTGTGGTCAGCAGCTGCTGGGAGATTCGGAGCGTTGGTGTCGTCTTGCGCTCGCTGGTCGGGCCGACCGATCGACCGCTCCCGACGTCCTCCCTCTCTGCAGCCATTCTATTTCTGGTTAGAGAATCAGGAAGCGTTCGAGCTCCTTTTGGGGCGCACCCCAAGAAGGATTCGCCTCGATCGGTCCCCGGCCGGCGCCTCTACTGCTACCTCTGGTTTCATCGCAGGTAGGCGTGCCTGCGAGTGGACGGGACAGGAACAGGATTCCTCCGCCCACTATCTCTAGCATGACGCCTTCTGCCCTGTGGGGTCGCAGCGCCGTCACACTAGGGTTCCGGTCGAGCTCGCCTGTACGTGGTGGCTCATTGCAACCACGATATCCTTTTCAACATCCCTAATCCACAACTAGAAGCACGATTAAGTATTCTCAAGACCTCAACCAAGAAAGCAGCCAACCCCAGCTAGCACACGGTAAAAAAGATGGAGAGAATCTACTGGACCCCTCGTCCTAAGCGCAACACAGAGCCAATCTGTTTCGGTCTCCGCGCCGAGCGCTAGGCATGGCAACACAGCAAGTACAACACAAGACAAAGATGGGGTAAAGCTTCCGGTCCAGACATGCATGGCAACACAGCAAGTACAAGAGAACAAGGCAAAGCGGCCGGTGTCCGTGTATGTGGAGCAGTACTTTAGCACTGGACACAGCCACAATGAAACTCACCGGCGCGGCTAGCTGCAAGGCTCATCTTCCAAAACAAGGTTGAAAAGGAACTAAGAGCATCTCCTAGCGTCCCTCAAATAATGTTTGTGAGATCGTGGATAAGAAAATGGGGAAAAAAAGCTGTCCAATTGCGTCCCCAAAGCTAAATAGCGTCTCATTTTGTGTCCGGCGTTCTCGGTACAGACTCTATGTACAGTCTCTACTGGGGACGCCGGACACAAAAACAGCGTCCACATGCATGCATGCAGTCCCTAGTCCCCACATGCCATTCTCTTTTCCCACACTTTCTCTCACCTAATTTTCCCACATGGGGTGGTCCCCTCTATTAAAATGCATGCATCTGGACGCTGTTTGAGGGACGCGGCTGGGAAGGGCCTCTTTTTTGTACAGATTTTTAGTCTCTTTTGTCCGGCGCGGTCCCAAACGTGCCCCAAATCATTTATGCCGGACGTTTTTTGAGGGACGCGACTGGAGATGCTCTAATGTTCAATGCCGTGGTGCTGGATTTCTATTTGACTAACAACACACTCCTCAAAACGGAATACTTCATAGTTCCACATATTAGTTGTCGCACATTTAGATGTGTCTATACTCAAAATGTATCTAGATACATTCAAATTAACGATCTCTCCAAATTAGGAAGCAGGTGTCAACACCCCCATAGCACACTGCCGACGCACCTGCCTGCGCCTATTTGGTGCGCGCTGGTGGAGACACTCTTAATCAATCGAAAACATTGCTAGGTTAAAAAAGAACTATCGCCCTTGAAGGTTTCTCCGGTAAAATCCGAACCACAAACCAGCCTGGCTGTCGATCTGCATGGCATGCCATAAAACGTTACATGGTAGGGTTGTAGTCTTGTAGATCATCAATGGTTAGTCCAGGAAAGCATAGGTTGTCCTTCGTCTACGTAGGAACAAGCTGTTACTGAAATCAAATCGTGTACCATACTGACATGAGCCTGCCATGCATTTTGCACTGCACGGTGCAAAAGCTAAAGTCTGCCAATGCCAAAGGCGGCACAGATATGAGCGCAGCGATGATTTCTCCGTCGGGCTACATACAACGATCGGATCCCAACCTCACAGAGAGACAACAAGACAGAGGAAGAAAGTCCGGGGACACATGCGGTATCCGTCTTCAGTCAAAAGCAATCGAGCCGCAACCAGTTTCCTGGCACAACGGCAGGACCGCAGGAGACAACCCTTGGCGGCTAGCCGGCCTGAACGAGATGCCATTCCAGGGATGCCACGCAGAGGGACGGATAAAGTAGGAGAGATACATCTCTATTGATTGTTTGTTTGGGTAGCTAATCAAGCATGTCGCTCGATTAGGAGAGATACATCTCAAATGTAAGGTAAACACATATGCTATCTCTACAACAAATCGATACATGCACGTACGGTCCATTGCTGTAACTTGGTTTTCTTCTATAGAATAAAAGTCCTAAATGCATCTTCGATCTTGACTATCCGTTTTGATCCGCATGAACAGAAGAACAAGGAAAACGCAGCTCAACGGCCCGATGCAAATGGACTGACATGTCTATGGCGAATTGGTGATCCATTCCAAGTCCAAATAATTGGGCCGGAAACGATGGCGCGGATGCGGCACAGGACCCACGCGTGAGGACCTCATGCTTTGGCGCCCGGGCCTGCCTGTCAGCGTTTGTGCCATTCATCTTCTACGCACTAGTATTGGCAGGCGGTGGCATGTCGCCTTCTAAGGTGCCATCAATGCCGCTTGCTTTGCCGTCTTCATGCCAATGTTGGCCGGTGGCGCTGGGCTTCCATGCCAATATCAATGCCATGGACGCTCGAAGACCAACATCGGCATTGAAGGCAGGCTTGTGCCCATCCTTTTTAAGGCGTGAGGTCATGCCTGAAGTTTGACCATGGATGCCCCTTGCATGCCATTGTCGCACCAAAGAGAGATACTACTCATACCGGAGAAACATGCTCGATGGGCAAGTCCTGGCCATGGAAGAAAGGCTGAGACGGCCATGAGGAGGGGTCCTCGCGAGGAGCAAGCCGCCACACCGAGCGGAACCAATGCTACGCCCCGTCAACGAGGCGTAGAGTTTGTGGGAGACGGGAACGACCATGTCATGGCCTGACATCAACCTGTCCGTAGGCTGACTCCTCAATTCTCGGAGGGTGCCGGTGCCAACCATTCCACGAGAAAGGGCGAAAACGACGTGATCAGATCCACCGCCGGCTCACCCTCTCCCTCCCTCTCTATGGAGCGACCATGTGTATGCCATGTACGCGTACACCTTGGACATCGTGGGAGTTCAACCGACGGAGTAGCACCGGGTACCTAGGCGACGCCGAGTACGTACGTGGCTACAACGATGGTCGCGACAACAACGATAATGGTGGCCCGCCGACGGATCGATACGGTCGTGAAGCAGGAGTTCAAGCCCCCGTCCATCCGCCCAAGCTGAGCGAGGAGGAGGCCCTCGGGCTAGCCATCGCCCAGAGCAAGCTGGAGGAACTAGCCAAGTGAGAGGGGCTAGCCGCCTCCAGCTGGGGAATCCGTGATGGTGCCGAGTAAACCTACCACAACTTCAGTAATGTTGCGGCGCCAACAAGCGCCAACGTCCATGCCTTCGCCAACGCTAGTGCCTGCTCCTTCAGTGCCTGCGGCAGGACCTCCGGAGCAATACTAGCCATGGTCATGGGATCCGCCGGTCGACCTTTCCAACGAGGATTAGACACCAGTGGCGCAAACCCTAGCTAGCTAGAATTTATTTTAGTTTTATGTAATATTTTATCATTTTGTTCGCCCTATGTAAATTACGTTTTACTATATATATCTCGTATTATCAAAAACATATGTGTCGGGCCACTCATCATGCCTCAATCCAAACGGAAAAGGGAGGCAAGACTGCCGATTTTGTGTTCGTGACCCGACCTAAACGGCCAAAACAGACACTTTTGTTGTCCGAAATGAGTCCGCTAGAGATTCCCTATGGCCACATATTATCTTCTGAAACCAGCTCTTAGAAGAACATTTTTACAAGAAAAAGAAATAAAACATGAGTCCTTGAAAATTTCAGCACCATCTTCCTTCCGCACCCCTCAATGGCGTGCCATGAGGAAGACTCGATGCCCCCTCTAGCCTCTAGTGTGACAAAAATCATGTCGGAGAAAGATTGAAAAAGCCATGGCACTTGTAACCACAATCTCGAGAGATCGATGTCCCACAGAAGCTAGCACCGAGAAGGGTCGTGCAATAATCCTAGCTCCGCCCAGCGATGGGGACACCAAATTCACAAGTTCTCTAACCAAGTCGTACCTAGCTGAGCGGCGGAGGCGGAACTTGAGGACACCAATATACTGCAACATCATCCACTCCATTGAATGATGTCGTCGTAGATGGAAAATTATCATGCCGGGCCTAATGCCCGACGTTTGACTCCAAACTCAAGCATGTCGATGCTCCTCCAAAAAAGAACACCGGTCTAGGGGGGAGAAGGACCTTTATTTTCATCGATGTCGACACCCCTACACCGGAGACAAAGAACTCAAAAACCCTACGAGGGCATGTCAACCAATATCCGAGGTTCCCCCACCCTCGAGTCGTTGTAGTGCCAGCGGAGGGTTGGGGAGCTAGCGGCGATGCCGGTGGTCGAAGTCAGGAGGTAGATCTTCTTGTACGGGAGCTCTAGGAGAACGTTTGACTAGTAGAGTTCCTGCGCAGTAGAAACATTTGATAAAATATAAGTTTAGGAAGCAGCATTCAAAATTCAAAGCACAAACGCGCAAGCAAGAGATACAAGGGCGACCACACACGATTATGCATGCACACGATCGACCATGGACGACGCCTAGCCATGTTTGGTGCTAAAGCCGAAAGGTTAGAGAGAGAGAACACGAGTAGCACAGACCACGAGTACTAGTCAGTAGATTTTATAAGCACCGTAACTTGTACACAGTAAAAAAAAACGTACGTTGTAAACAATGCCAGCTATATCTCGTTCGAACTTCACAACGCCGGTCCCCGATCGGTCCAGTCAAAAGAGAAGGCAGAAGACCCCTGGCACAACGGCAGGATATACAGCAAAAGATATGTACATACTTTTGTTACTTTTAAACTGGGCGTCGGGATTGGAGGCCAAATATGTTAAAAGAGTCCTGTAGTAGTAGTAGAAGTATTGTGTTTCTCAAAGAAAAAAGTACTGGACTCGGTCATATCTCCTAGTCTCGTACGTTCGCTAATAAATCGTTACACGTAACAGGGTTGTTCGCTCTTTATCGTCCGTTCCGCATGCCGGATCAATATCGATCTGCTTCATCGTCTTTTTTTGCCTCCAACAAGGTACTCTCTATCGAGCGGTATGCTGGATAAGGAACCACAACCAACAAACAAAGTACTCTCTCTATGTTTCCTTGTGATTTAATTATCGCAAAAAGGCTGCGCAAGATGTGTACAATTACCATCCATCTCCCTAATTACATCTTCTCGAGCAGATCATCTCAAGAAAAGCAAAAGAGCGTTCACCGTTGACCATGGCAGATATATAGAGTTGGTCGACATCGAAAACCCCGATCCTGGCAATAGCGGTTGTTATAAAAGCGACAAGCAAATAACGAAGAACGATAAAGGAATACGCAGCGGAGACACGAGATTTAACGTGGAAAACCCCTTCCAACACAGAAGAAGAAAAAACCACGGCGCCACGCAAAACTTCACTATATCGGGGAGTGTTTACAAACGCCGTGGGTTATCTTATAATCTGATAAACCCTAGCCGGCGGCTTACAAGATGTATATATAGGCGGTGAGGCTTGGCCGAAGCATAACCCAATCGGCGTGTCTTTCTTTCATTGAGAGAAAAGTATGGGATGCCTCCCAACGAAAACCCTAATCCCGACGGGTTTGTGGCGGCAGCAGAGCCCCAACAGCGTAGCAGATATGCCTTCTTGTGCTTTGCGGCCTTCGTTGTCGTCGATTTCGTCACCTTTATGTGTAGCTGCTTACACTCCAACCCTACAACCTCACCGGGGTTGGGACTTGTTTTTCGCGGGATTAACCATCGGTACGATAGGCTTGGTAATTATTGCACCATGTGGGTTGGGCTTTGTTGGTTATTTAGCAGAAGAAGTGATTGATGGAAATCCCGAGGGGCTAGAACAATAGATTTCTTCATGTAATTCGACAAACACTCGGGCTTGTTATTTATAAAATTATGTGTATTGAAGTACTATATATTACTCAATTAATCATATATGTATTTTATTAGTTAATGAATTTGATCTTTTATGAAAATAACGGTTTTACATATTCGAAAGATTGTGTGTGCGTGTGTCTGACGGTAAAACACACTCGTGGTACATAACTTGTCATGGATGTCTACTTGAGTACATTGACTTAGGAAAGGTACATCGAATGCATATGAATGTTGACAGGAGGGGATAACATGATAAATGAGTGCAATATGGTAGTGTGTGCTTGTCTTCATGGCTTCTTCTAGGGAAATACTTTTACACCGTGTGGGTGTTTCCGTCACCGTCCATTTATTACTCGAGATTCGTGCCCACCATGGTAGGTGCAAAGATTCATATCTCTCGCATCTTCTTATCCGTACTTTTGTAGACTCTCTTTCTTCTATCTCGCTCCCATGGGTAAATGTTTCGTTATTGGGGTCACTACCTACAATAGGGGATTCCAAGTATGTTAGCGGGAGTTTAAGAGAAGTTATGTGACTGGGTTTTAAACCATCAATGTTTCAAAGAGGTTTCATACGTCTCACGAATCATAACAAAAGCTACACCCATTTGTAGCATCCCGGTAAATTTCCGGTGTATTACTCCCATGGCACGAATATGTTCTAATGAAAAGATGTGTTCCTGTGATGCGGCTTCTAAAAAATCATTTGATATGGTGAAGCGTATATCTTGGATACGTTTGTGTATGGCACGTCAGAAACTTGCTTTAGAGCTCTTTGAGAAGGGGTCCAATCTTGGATTTGATGGTCGGCGTGGCAATAGGCGAATTCCACCTAGCTTTTTTTTGTTGATAAAAAACAAAAATGATGTTTAAAAAGTTTCAAAAAAATTCTTAAACAAAATATAGATGCACATAAGGATGTGTTCTATGTCAAGTGAAATCGCAAGGCTAAATAACTTATACCATAGGAGAGGGCATGTGAATTATGTCTACATGGGGGTCACACATCCAATGGTCGTTTAGTATAGCTCGCGAGATCTCGGTCTATCGACCCATACACCCCGCATATTAAACTAGCAACTTGGATCATCATGCTCATGGTAACATAGGTTGGTTAACTCTTTAAGCCTACTACTATGAAGACACGTAAAACTTGTAACCAAACATGTAGAGGCATCTAATTCGTTTTTACAGACGCATGTGACGGATGAGATGGTGCATGATGTATTTCTACATGATCTACATAATATTATGGTACGGCGTGATGACCGGAAATTTAAGGGTTCTGACGATTCATCTGTCTTAATTAGAGTCACTGATTAAAGTATTTAGTGAGAACCAATCAGAGGTTAAGTGGGTAGGAGGGTGATTGTACCTCTAGCCCACCATAGTTTTAAATCCTAGGTTTGACATCTGTGTGTCTCATATAAAGGAAGAATATTCATTTAGTGGGAGGCGACGTTCCCGACGATAGCGTGGCGTCTGTGGTGACTTCGTCAATTTCAAGATCCAACTCGTCGGCTCTGTCTTCCGGAGGTGCTCATAGAGTAGGTGTATGTGTGTGCATTTATAGAAATATAGGGATAAGTGTATACGCGTATATGTAAACGTTTACGTTTGTACTGTGTTAAAAAAAAATTAAGTTACACGGTAAAAACAAAAAAGCGCACCCAGCTATATCTCATTCGAACTCCACCAATGCGCCGGTCCCCGATCGATTCCAGTCAAAAGAGAAGGCATGAGGCCACCCTGGCACAACGGCAGGATACAAAACCCAAACAAAATACTCCTACTTTATAACTGAGCGTGGGGACGGAAGGCCAAATCTCTTCAGGTCTTTAAAAAAAGAGTCCTGTAGTATTACTAGAAAAGTATTGGAGCTTTCGTGCGCGATCGATCAGTATTGGGTTAGCCTAGGAATTCGAGTCGGTTATCTCCAAGCTAGCCTCGTACGTCCGCAAGTATATCGTATCAGGGTTGCTCTTTATCGTCCGTTCCGCATGCTGATCATATCGATCTGCTTCAGCGTCTTTTTCCTCCAACAAGGTACTCTATCTATGCTCCCTTCTGATTTATCATCCAAAGTTGGGCTATACGTGTACAAATTACCATCTATCTCTCTAATTACATCTTCTCGAGCAGATCATCTCAAGAAGAGCAAAGAGCGTTCAAGGTAGACCATGGCAGATATAGAGATGGTCAACATCGAAAACCCCGATCATGGCAATGACGGTGACAAATTTGTTAAAGCACAACCTAATCGACGTGTCTTTCTTTCGTTGAGAGAAAAGTATGGGATGCCTCCCAACGAAAACCCTAATCCTGATGGTGTTGTGGCGGCAGCGGAGCCCCAACAGCATAGCAGATATGCCTTCCTATGCTTTGCAGCCTCCATTGCGCTCTTCCTTGCCGCCGCTTTCCTCACCGTTATGTTTATCTGCTTACGCTCCAACCCGACAACCTCTGCTGGTTGGGCCTTGTTTTTCACGGGATTAACAGTCAGCACGATAGCCTTGATAATTATCTCATGTGGGTGGGTCTATGTTGGCCATTTTACAGAAGAGGTAATTGATGGGGATCTTGAGAGGCGTAGAGCCATAGATTTGTACATGTAATTTGACAAACAGTGGCAAGGCTTGTTATTATTCAAATTTCTATGTATGGAATTACAATCTCATAATAAGTCAATGATTTTCTTTTTGATGAAAATAGCGATTTACTTATTCAAAAGATTGTGTGTGCGAGGGTCACAGTACATGAACTTGTCAAGGAGGTCCACTTGTCAAGCGTTTTGGGGGTGTCAGCAAAAGGTGAGTCGGGTTTGGGGCCGGTTGCCCACACCAGCGAGCCCCATACACCGGCCAAATATGTTTTCTTTTTCAATCTCGCAAGCATGATAATAATTTTACCAAAAACGTTCGATACGAAGTAGTCTCGCAGAACACATTAAATAATATTACAACTACTCCCTTCGTTTAAAAAAAACTCCTTAAATTTGTCTTGATACGGTTATATCTGGACATGTTTTTAGTACGTAGATACATTCGTATTTAGAAAGAAAAAAATAGCCGCATATTTCGGGACAGGGGAGTACTACTACTTATTCTCCTTTAGCAACAAGTTCTCCATTCTCTATCTTGCGTAACTCAATTGCAGATTGCTTCTCACAGTTCTCCATTGATTTGGCCATGTTTTGCTCCAACACATGCCTCTCCGTGGTATCCAGCTATTCATATCCCCAATAAGGTGGTGTATTTTGAATTTTCTCTTGAATACGAGATCTCTTGATATTCGCATACATGCCCCATAAAGTAGTTACCAAACGTATATACATGGCAAAGACCACTCGGTATCAGCCCAACCCACAAAGCCACAGTTGACACCATCCTACATATATGGATTGCGAACAAATTTGAGCAAATTATCACGCTACTAAATCTAAACAATATCACACACTACTTACGTTGTGTTGTGAACACGCATAGAAGCATCGGCCTCTATTCGTCCCTTCAAAACCAACGACTTTCTCAGGAAGACCATTGTGCATGCAGCAACGCGGGGCCGATTCGGGATTGGAAACGCAGGTCCATGCTGGGTCGGCTATCGTCTCCTACGCATATTCCACCTTGTGGTACTACACATCGGAGGAAATAGTCACAATTTTAAGATAGGCGCAAATAATAAAAATATCCTAAATTTTGACCTTAAACCTAAATCTTTACATTGTCGGTGCAGGGGGGATAACTTACATTGTCGGTGCAGGGGGGATAACTTACATCGCCGATGCAGGGGGAATAACTTACATCGCCGAACCAAGACTCGCTAAAGGGCCTCTCCGTCGTTACATCTATGCATTCTTCCAGCGGCGTCGGTGGCAACGGTTCGTCGTCGGAGGGTCGCGACAGCAGAGTATGCTGGGGATGCGGCGACAGCAACCATGGGCGAGGCACCGGGCGGCAACAGGAGGCTATGTCCAAATTAGTCAATCTACACACTAAAAGTAGACTAGCTACAAATTAAAATTAGTGGATCTAAAAAATCTAAAGGTCTTACACTAGTGAGCGGATGGAGTACCTTATACTTTGGATTACACAAATGGCAAATTTGACAATTTTTGGGTGTTTGAAAATGTGTATTGTTTTTTTAGACAGAAGGCTCAAAGTGAGCCCGGCTTTGAATTACCGAAGCCATCAACTACTTGGAAGTTACACCATGGGTTACAAACACGCACGCGCAAAGTGCACACCGGAACCAATAATATAATACAACACAAAAAGAACGCCATGCCGGAGTGCCAGCTTGATCGAGGTTTATTGAGCCTTGTCTTCTGTTGCACCGGAACGACCACCACCATGTCCATGCTAGCAAACTTCAAGATCTGCAGCCCAAGGGAGAGCTCGACGATGGGCTAGTGGCCTGGCGGAACTTGAGGATCCGAAGGACATGGGGCTTGTGGCGACGCCTCCAAGGTGCATGGCCCGAGGACGTGTCATCGTCGTCGGTAGAGACCGAGGTCCTGCAAAGTTTCCACCTAGACCCCAAAACACCACCCCTATGGCTCGGGCTAGGTCCAGACCAAAAACACATCTTTCTATGACGTTGGGATAAGAACACAGGGCAGTTGCTATAGCATGACATCGCCCTAACAAAGCCCCCCAAGGCGCTACGGAGGCCGCCAGCAACCAAAGCACGACCGTGTAAAAGTAGACAGGCCGATGTTGCGAGATGGTTGCGACGCCAGCAAGGGAACAAAGAGTGATACACAAGACACTACAAGATAAGTGTGCCCGAAGCGAGACCACCAAGAGAAGCAATTTGAGGCGGAGGGACGGAGTATATCAAATCGGACCGAGGATCAACAACAGGACGCCTTCAACAAGGGAACGACACCCGGAAGTGACGTGTCACCGAAACTGGCCAAGGCCATGCGCAGCTTTCAGTGAGATCCAACCTGATCAAACAATCTGGTTGTCGTCGCGAGGACGCAGAGCGGACAGAGCGGAAATCGTTGTCGTACCACCAACCCAAGCCGCACTATGACCTAACCCCAACTAGAATCACCCACCGGATGAACCCAAGAGCTGGCTGGCCATGCCAAGCCCAGATGGACCTAAATCCAGACGCCATTGATGCTAGATCGGTAGCACCACACCGGCCACACCAACCCCAGCACGCCAACACCTGAACCGGCATGACCCCGAAGGTTGGAAGGAAAAAAACCACATCCGCGGTAGAAGCTGCAGTACGGAACATGTTGCCACTCCTGGCGAGCACGCGCCGACTGAGCAACCCAA
Source organism: Lolium multiflorum (assembly GCA_030979885.1). Taxonomy (NCBI): domain Eukaryota; kingdom Viridiplantae; phylum Streptophyta; class Magnoliopsida; order Poales; family Poaceae; genus Lolium; species Lolium multiflorum. The sequence continues at coordinate 239,728,227 of CM061752.1, forward strand.
TCGCGGAAAAAGCCGACAAGAACGTTGCCCCTACGACGTCAGAAAACCGGAAGCCCCCCTAAGAACCAACATGATTCCGAGATGAATGAGTGGAAAGGTTGCCGGATCCAAGCCCGCGAGGCCCAACTCGAGCTCGAACGCAGACATCAATGCACAACAGGGCGGAGGGTGTCCGACATCGAGTGCAGAGCACCACAACCATAGACCACCATCGGATCTCCCAGATCCCTATCGGGGCCCCAGCCCATATCTAGGCCCTCAGGACCAGATTCGGCCGCCCCTTACACACCAGCTGCCGACAGCCAGAGGCGCGGCGAGGCATCGCCACCTCCGCGTCCGAGACACTTGTTGCCCGCCACGACGCGAGATGCGCCGCGCTCCACCACAACTAGGTCGGGGAACCACCCCGTCAGGTTACCTAGCGTGCGGGGTAGAGGGGATCGGACACCACCGGCACCGCACGGGCTTTGCCCGACGGCGAGGTAGGGGGGAGGGAGCAGGGTTCGGTTGCCTTCTCAGGATCCAAATGTGTAAGGCCCACAGTTATTTGTGGGTGGCCCAATGTATAAGGTATTTCGTATTGATATTTTATACATTTATAGGATGCACCTTTAACTTCATCTAGTTTTTTAAAAGAAAATTTTTGAAAGGCAGTTCTTCAAATTTTGCACAACAAGAAGCTACCTTCAGCTGGAGCTCCAAAACACCACGCCCTGCCACAGATTCATTTTACAAAAAATAAAGGATTATATAGTTCACAAAAGGCTAAGGATTATATAGTTCACAAAAGGCTAAAAATAAATTTCCATAAAAGTGAGATTTTTTGTTTTGGTAAGGCTAAGGAGGAAGAGGATCAATACAAGCAAATTTTTGGATGCGATGCTGGCTCCTTACCTTTTCGGTACTTAGGTATTCCTATCCATTATAGAAAGCTCAGAAATTCTGATTGGTATCCAGTAGAGACCCGATTTGAAAGCAAATTGGGATGTTGAAAAGGCAAATTACTGTCCTATGGGGATAGACTTGTTCTTATCAATTCAGTTTTGACAAGCTTACCTATGTTTATGTTGTCCTTTCTAGAGATACCTGTTGGGGTAAGGAAAAGGCTGGAATTCTATAGGTCGAGATTTTTTTGGCAGTCTGATAAACAAAAGAAAATATATAGACTTACAAAATGGAATATCGGCTGTCGACCCAAAGATCAAGGGGGGTTAGGGATTGAGGTTCTCGAACTCAAAAATAGATGTTTACTGAGTAAGTGGCTCTATAAACTTCTTAATGAGGATGGGGTGTGGCAAGAACTGCTACATAATAAATACCTAAGACAAAACACCATATCTGAGGTCGCAGCCAAGCCTACTGACTCTCCCTTTTGGAAGGGACTGATGGGGGTTAAGGATGATTTCTTTTGTAGAGGCTTTTTCAAAATTGGAAATGGAGCAAATACTCGTTTTTTGGAAGATACTTGGTTAGGAAAAGTACCACTAGCCCAGCAATATCCATCCTTATATAACATTGTGCATCACAAGAATGTAACGGTAGCCCGTGTGTTAGCTCAAACACCTCTGAATATTGGTTTCAGACGGTTGTTGGTGGGTATCAAATGGACTTTGTGGTTACAGTTATATCAAAAACTTATGATGGTTCAAACAAATGAGGACAAGGATCGTTTTGTTTGGAGTTTGACAACTAATGGCTTGTTTACGGTGAAATCTATGTATGAAGATCTTATGAATGACCACACTCCTTTCTTGAGAAAATACTTATGGAAAGTTAAAGTTCCACTTAAGATTAGAAAATTTATGTGGTTTCTGAATAATAAGGTTTTGTTTACTAAAGATAATTTAGCTAAACGTCGATGGAATGGGTGTACGAAGTATGTTTTTTGCGGAGAGCAGGAGACTATTGAACATCTATTCATAATCTATCCTTTGGCTAAACTACTTTGGCGTACAGTCACTTTCACTTTTGATCTTCCACCTCCAACCAATATTACGAATATGTTTGGTAATTGGCTAAACTTGTAACCAAACATGTAGAGGCATCTAATTCGTTTTTACAGACGCATGTGACGGATGAGATGGTGCATGATGTATTTCTACATGATCTACATAATATTATGGTACGGCGTGATGACCGGAAATTTAAGGGTTCTGACGATTCATCTGTCTTAATTAGAGTCACTGATTAAAGTATTTAGTGAGAACCAATCAGAGGTTAAGTGGGTAGGAGGGTGGTTGTACCTCTAGCCCACCATAGTTTTAAATCCTAGGTTTGACATCTGTGTGTCTCATATAAAGGAAGAATATTCATTTAGTGGGAGGCGACGTTCCCGACGATAGCGTGGCGTCTGTGGTGACTTCGTCAATTTCAAGATCCAACTCGTCGGCTCTGTCTTCCGGAGGTGCTCATAGAGTAGGTGTATGTGTGTGCATTTATAGAAATATAGGGATAAGTGTATACGCGTATATGTAAACGTTTACGTTTGTACTGTGTTAAAAAAAAATTAAGTTACACGGTAAAAACAAAAAAGCGCACCCAGCTATATCTCATTCGAACTCCACCAATGCGCCGGTCCCCGATCGATTCCAGTCAAAAGAGAAGGCATGAGGCCACCCTGGCACAACGGCAGGATACAAAACCCAAACAAAATACTCCTACTTTATAACTGAGCGTGGGGACGGAAGGCCAAATCTCTTCAGGTCTTTAAAAAAAGAGTCCTGTAGTATTACTAGAAAAGTATTGGAGCTTTCGTGCGCGATCGATCAGTATTGGGTTAGCCTAGGAATTCGAGTCGGTTATCTCCAAGCTAGCCTCGTACGTCCGCAAGTATATCGTATCAGGGTTGCTCTTTATCGTCCGTTCCGCATGCTGATCATATCGATCTGCTTCAGCGTCTTTTTCCTCCAACAAGGTACTCTATCTATGCTCCCTTCTGATTTATCGTCCAAAGTTGGGCTATACGTGTACAAATTACCATCTATCTCTCTAATTACATCTTCTCGAGCAGATCATCTCAAGAAGAGCAAAGAGCGTTCAAGGTAGACCATGGCAGATATAGAGATGGTCGACATCGAAAACCCCGATCATGGCAATGGCGGTGACAAGTTTGTTCAAGCACAACCCAATCGGCGTATCTTTCTTTCGTTGAGAGAAAAGTATGGGATGCCTCCCAACGAAAACCATAATCCCGACGGGGTTGTGGCGGCTGCGGAGCCCCAACAGCGTAGCAGATATGCCTTCTTGTGTTTTGCGGCCTTCGTTGCACTCTTCATTGCTGCCGCTTTCGTCACCTTTATGTGTATCTGCTTACGCTCCAACCCGACAACCTCACGTGGTTGGGACTTGTTTTTCGCAGGATTAACCATCGGCACCATAGGCTTGGTAATTATTGCACCCTGTGGGTTGGCCTTTGTTGGTTATTTAGCAGAAGAAGTGATTGATGGGAATCCTGAGGGGCGTAGAACAATAGATTTGTACATGTAATTTGACAAACACTCGCAAGGCTAGATATTTTTAAAATTATTTGTATGGAAGTATTATTACTCGACTAGATATATATGTATTTTATAAATTATGGATTTGATATTTTATGAAAATAACAATTTTACATATCGAATGCATACGAAGGTTTATAGAAGGTGCTAAAATGATAAACGAGTGCGCTTCGTCCCATGGGTAAATATTTCATTATTAGGGTCACTACCTACGACATGGGATTCCAAGCAGTTTTGTATAGGCTAGCGGGAGTTTAATTAAAGTTACGTGATAGGGTTTTAAACCATCAGTGTTTCAGGGATGTTTCGTACGTCTCACGGATCCATAACCAAAGCTACACCCATCGGTGAACTAAAAAAAAAACCGTCGGTTACTAGTAGAAAACGGACGTTTCGTTCAGGTCTTTTGTTCCAGCTCAGTTTGGAACCCGGACAAATGGTTAGGCCACATTGCCCCGAAACCAGCAAGAGGGCACGGGATCTTTTGTCCCGATTCTTTAAGGACCTTTTGTCCCGGTTGGAGGTTCGGGCTGCGACAAAAGTGTTTGGGGCCTTTTACGGCCTCCTGGCAGCCCTTTGGTCCCGGTTTGAGGCTTAAACTGGGATAAAAGGTCTCGGTCTATATATACAGCCCCCCTCTCATTCTCTCTACATTTTTTTTCTTGGTGGTGGAAGGTGGAGGTTTATGCTAGCTTTTTTTTCTTCATGCGCGCAAGAGGTGTTTGATGAAATGTTTGTGAGAACGTTGCCACTTCAGTTCATTTAATAAAATTTCTTTTTTTGTCCTAAAAGGTTAGCAACTATTTTCTCGTCTAGACCGCACAGTACTAATTTTAGCATGGTGATTGTGTTTAATATATAATTATAATTATGGTGCAAATGAGTCATCCATGGATGTACGGTAACCGACGCGATCCCGTTTTGAAAGAGGGCGTGAAATCTTTCCTGCTTGTGGCCAAGGCCAACAATGGGAAGGAAGGTTTTATTTGTTGTCCATGTCTGAAATGTCGGAATGAGAAAGATTACTCTTCCTCAAAAGACATTCAGAGTCACCTGCTTCGGCATGGATTCATGTCCGGCTATAATGTTTGGACCAAGCACGGAAAAGAAGGGGTTATGATGGAAAATGGCGAAGAAAAAGATAATGATGACAACTACCGATCTATGTTCCATGAATGCGATGATACCGCAATGGAAGATAATGAAGAAGACGGAGGTGAAGAACGGGCACCAGATGAGCTTGGTGATTATGATCTTTGTCGGGCCATTTCTGATGCAAGGTGAGACTGCGGCACAGATAAGAAGAGGTTGCAGTTCAACAAGATGTTAGAGGACCACCAAACATTGGTGTGCCCAAGTTGCAAAGATGGGCAGAAAAAGTTGGGTAGCATATTGGAATTGCTGAAATGGAAGGCAGAGACCGGTGTGACCGACTCAGGATTTGAAAAGTTGCTGATAATAGTAAAGAAGTTGCTTTCAAGAAAAAACGAATTGCCCGCCGGTACGTATGAAGCAAAGAAGCTTGTTTTCCCTCTAGGATTAGATGTGCAGAAGATATATGCATGCCCTAATGACTGCATCCTCTACCGCGGTGAGAAGTACGAGAATGAGAATAAATGCCCGATATGCGCTGCATTGCGGTATAAGATCAGAAGAGACGACCCTGGTGATGTTGAGGGCGAGCCACCCAGGAAGAGGGTTCCTGTGAAGGTGATGTGGTATGATCCCATAATACCGCGGTTGAAACATTTGTTCAGAAACAAAGAGCATGTCAAGTTGTTGCGATGGCACATGGAAGAACGTAAGAAAGACGCGATGTTGAGGCACCCCACTGATGGTCGGTAGTGGAGAAACAACGAGAGAGAGTTTCCGAATTTTGCAGGTGAGGCAAGGAACTTATGGTTTGGTCTAAGTACATATGGCATGAATCCTTCTAGGGAGCAGAGCTGCAGTCACAGCACCTGGCACATGACTCTATGTATGTACAACCTTCCTCCTTGGTTGTGCATGAAGCGGAAGTTCATTATGATGTCAGTGCTTATCCAAGGTCCAAAGCAACCCAACAACGATATTCATGTGTACCTAAGGCCATTAGTTGATAAACTTTTGGAGTTGTGGGCCGAACCAGGTGTACGTGTGTGGAATGAACACACCAAATAGGAATTTGACCTACGAGCGTTGCTATTCGTAACCATCAATGATTGGCCTGCTCTTAGTAACATTTTAGGACAGACGAACAAGGGATACATTGCATGCACACACTACTTAGATGAGACTGAAAGTAAATATTCGGAAAAATGTAGAAAAAATTTGTACCCGTACAATCACCCGCAGGCATGACTTAAGGAAAAAAGGCAAGCATTTCAATGGCGAGGCAGAACCCCATCTGAAGCCTACCCTCTGTAGTGGTAGTGATGTATTTGAGATGGTCAAGGATTTAAATGTAATCTTTGGGAAGGGTCCAGGTAGACGACCTATTTCGAATGATGCTGACGAACACGCTCCCATGTGGAAGAAGAAATCTATATTTTGGGAGCTAGAGTATTGGAAAGTCCTGGAAGTTCGCTCTGCAATCGACGTGATGCACCTGACGAATAATCTTTGTATGAATATTCTAGGTTTCCTGGGCGTGTATAGGAATATACAAGATACACCAGAAGCACCGGAGGACCAGCAACGTCATAAAGGACGAGACAGAAACCATACAGGGAAGTTTCAAGGGCCTGCCAGCTATGCTCTTACCAAAGAAGAGAAGGAAATATTTTTTGAAGCCCTATTCAGTATCAAGGTTCTGTATGGTTTCTCATCGAATATAAAGGGAATAGTAAATATGAAAGAGAAAAAAATTCCAGAACCTAAAGTCTTTTGACTGCCACGTGCTTATGACACAATTGCTTCCAGTTGCATTGAGGGGACTTCTACCAGAAAATGTTCGACTTGCCATTGTGAAGATATGTCCATTCCTCAATGAAATTTCTCATAAGGTAATGGATCCAGAAAGTTTGTCAGGGTTACAGCTTGATGTGGTTGAATGTCTTGTCAGCTTCGAGTTGTTGTTCCCACCATCCTTCTTTAATATTATGACGCACCTCCTAGTTTACCTAGTCGATGAGATTAGAATTCTTGGCCCTGTATTTCTACACAATATGTTCCCCTTCGAGAGGTTCATGGGAGTCCTAAAGAAATATGTTCATAACTGCACTAGGCCAGAAGGAAGCATCTCAAAGGGCTACGGAACAGAGGAGGTCATTGAGTTTTGTGTTGACTTTCTTCCTGACCTTAAACCGATTGGAGTTCCTGAATCTCGATATGAGGGGAGGCTGACTCGGAAAGGCACGCTAGGAAGGAATGCAACGGTATGCAAGGACAAGCTTTCTTTCAATCAAGCCCACTACACAGTTCTATACAATTCCAGCTTAGTGGCTCCGTACATCGAGAAACACAAGAATATTGTACGAGAACTAAACCCGGGCCAGCCCGAGTCCTTGATTACACTTCAGCACATGAAGACCTTCAGCAGTTGGATGCAGACACATCTCATGAGTAACACCACTGTTGGAGAGCAGATGTACTTGTTGGCCAGGTTACCATCTTCGAACATATGTACATTCCAAGGGTACTAGATAAATGGGAATACATTTTACACGATCTGCCAAGATAAAAAAAAAGCACCAACCAAAACAGTGGTGTTCGCTTTGATGCAAAAGACGAGAATGGGCAGACCACCACATATTATGGGTACATAGAGGAGATATGGGAACTTGACTATGGACCTACTTTTAAGGTCCCTTTGTTTCGGTGCAAATGGGTGAAGCTCAGTAGGGTACAGGTAGACGATAAGTACGACATGACAACAATGGATCTCAACAATCTTGCGTACATGGACGAGCCATTCGTCCTAGCCAACAATGTGGCTCAAGTTTTCTAGGAGAAGGACATGTCTAGCAAACCGAGAAAAAGAAAACAACAAAAGAATACATCAACCGAGGAGCCAAAGCACCACATAGTTCTTTCGGGGAAAAGAAACATCGTGGGAGTGGATGACAAGACAAACATGTCAGAAGATTATAATAAGTTTCATGAAATTCAGCCCTTCATGGTGAAAATTGACCCAAGCATCCTACTAAATGATGAAGATTCTCCAAGGCTACGGCGCGGAAGGAACCCACAGCACTAGATGGCGATGTTGGCGATATTTAAAAAAATTATGTAATAATGTATTCTTAATATTTCCCAAGACAATCTCTACATTTGTGTAATAATGAGAACCATCCTTTTGTACCCTGAGCTATTGGTTGTTGGGTGTATACTAGCAGCTTCCAGGCGGGAGTCCTGGTTGCGGGAAGAGTTCCCTCGGATGGAGCTTCCGAAGATGCCTAAGACGGCCGGCCATCTAAGACATCTTCGAGAAGCTCCACCGGAGAGGTTCTTTCCTTCTTGGTCACCGTCGCCGGGTGTATACCAGCTCCCGGGAAGCTCTCTCTACTCTCCCCTCCTTTTGTACACTGAGCTACTGGTTGTTGGGTGTATACTAGCAGCTTCCGGGCGGCCTGCTTGCGGGAAGAGTTCCCTCGGACGAAGCTTCCGAAGATGTCTAAGATGGCTCGACGTCTAAGACATCTTCGAGAAGCTCTGCCGGAGAGGCTCTTTCCTTCCTGGTCGCCGTCGTCGGGTGTATACCAGCTCCCGGGAAGCTCTCCCCTCCTTTTGTACCCTGAGCTACTGGTTGTTGGGTGTATACTAGCAGCTTCCGGGTGGGAGTCCTGCTTGCGGGAAAAGTTCCCTCGGATGGAGCTTCCGAAGATGTCTAAGACGGCCGGCCATCTAAGACATCTTCGAGAAGCTCTGTCGGAGAGGCTCTTTCCTTCCTGGTCGCCGTCGCTGGGTGTATACCAGCTCCCGGTAAGCTCTCTCTACTCTCCCCTCCTTTTGTACCTTGAGCTACTGGTTGTTGGGTGTATACTAGCAGCTTCTGGGCGGGAGTCATACTTGCGGGATGAGTTCCCTTGGGCGAAGCTTCCGAAAATGTCTAAGATGGTCGGCCATCTAAGACATCTTCGAGAAGCTCCGCCGGAGAGGCTCTTTCCTTCCTGGTCGCTGCCTCCTCTCTCTCTATCTCTCTCTCTCTCTCTGCTCCCGGGTTGCTCTCTCTGCTCTCCCCGGAGGGGCTATATATAGCGGCATGCGCCCAGATAATCCCCTCCCCCCCCCCCAGATAAGGCAAACACCAGATAAGCCTCACCATTAAGCCCCCCTCTTTTGTCCCGGGATGAGCAGCCACCCGGGATAAACTAACCCACCATCTCGGTCGAAGGCACCAACCCCAGATAAGGGTCCCTCATATTACTTTAACTAAATTTAAACTAAAACAACAACAACAAATTTATTGAAATTTAACTAGATACTTTAACTAAATTTAAACTAAAATAACAACTACGACTTTATTGGAATTTAACTAAATACTTTAACTAAATTTAAAATAAAATAACGACTTTGACAAGTTCTTTCGCGCATCCGCTGCTGTCCTCCTGGCTGCCGCCCCTGCGGCAGCTGCTGCTACAACTCCTCCTCACGATGACGCTTATGCATCTCCTCACTATCCAGCTCCGCCACACGCCGCCGCTTATGCAGCTCCTGGAGAATCTGCCTCTCAAATGCTTCTATGGTAGCCGGTAGCGCCACCACCTCTCACTCCTCTATCTCCGCGAGCTGCGGGTCCATGTCCACTTCCACCGGGTGCGGCGACAGGTGTGGCAGTGGGGCATTGTGAAATGGGCTAGGGTTCGGTGAGTGAAGTGGGAGGCGGGGACGTATGAGCTATTTATAGAGGCGTGTAGGGGGGAAATCTCTGCGCGGCGTCGTGGCGGGAAACAATCCCCGAGGCGTCGTGGCGGGAACGGGAAACTTTCCCAGACGATTTTAATGAATATCTTATTAAAAAATACTAGAAAAAACACTAGAAAAGAAACAGAAAAAACACTAGAAAAAAGCACTAAAAAGCACTAGAAAAAACACAGAAAAAACATAGGAAAAACCCATAAAAAGCACTAGAAAAGCCTCCCATTGGCCTAGAGCCTCAGTCCACGAATCGAGCTCCAGGCCGTTGGATTAAAATGCTCAGATCCGTTGGATCTTTCTATCCACCCTTTTTGTCCCGGCCCGAGCCACCAGCCGGGACAAAATCCCCCGTTTGCCGTGGCCCGAGCCACCAGCCGGGACAAAGGGGGTATTTAAACTTCACCGCCATCTCGGTCGAATCCATCGACCGGGACAATGGAAGCCAGCCGCGCGAGGAGACGCTGCCAGGCTGCCCAAATCTCCGGCCGCCGCACCCACGCGCGCGCGGCTGTTGACGCCGGCCTCCGCCCCACGCGCCACCGTCGGTCGCTGCCCCAAGGTATACCGTTAGTTTAATTTAGGTTAGGGTTAGCTAATTAGTGAGGGTTAGGTTTAATTTAGGTTAGGGTTAGTTTGATTTTAGGGTTAGATAATTAGTTAGGGTTAGGATTTTTTTCCGCTATTTAAAATTTTCCTTCTCTGTAAAAATTGCCGCTATACTCCGATCTGATATCACCGCTATGTAAAAATTGTCCCCCCCATGCGAATGTTACCCCGATCCGACATCGTCCCTATGTAAAAATTGTTCCCCATATGTACATTACGATCGACGAGCCTTACGTTACAACGACCCCCTACGTTCATTATGTGGTCACCGGCATTCCCCTCTCCCTATACGTTACGACGACCCCCTATGTTCATTATGTGATCACAGGCATCCCCCTCTCCCCGTATGTTACAATGAGCCCCTACATTCATTATGTGGTCACCGGCATCCCCCTCTCCCCGTACGTTACGATGAACCCTACGTTACATCATCACCGGCATCCTCCTCTCCCTCTACGTTACGCTGACATTATTATTATTATGTACTCGCGATTAACTCGAAATTAATCATGTACTTATCGATTTAATATTTTGCAGAAACAATGGATACATTCCATCGAGACTTTGAACAGGAAGACATGGTTGACGACATAATCCGCAAAGCCAACCGAGAAGCCGGCGGCTCCGTTGATGGAGAAGCGGACGACTCCGGTGATGGAGAAGCCGATGGCTCCGGTGATGGAGAAGCCGACAGCTCCGACGAGGTATATATACATGTATATGTTCACTAGAGCCATTAATGAAATTCTATATGTACATGTATATAAATTAATGAATGTTTATTCTCTTAGACCTCCCAAGATAAGTTAGACAAACGAGGCCCGGCAAAGAAGTTGGACAAAAAAATACCACTTCACAATTACAGTTATATCACCTTCTCGCGAACTGATGGAACCCAGGAAGGCCGCAACGACGTTTAGAAATCGGTGCGGAGTTATGGTTAGGGATCGCATCCCGATCAGTGTTAGAGAATGGAACAAGAGCAAAAAAGGTGCCCCAAAGTGAGTTTGTTGCCAATAGGTTTAAAGGCAAACTTTTTGACGATCTCATGGCACATTTCACCCTGCCAGAATTGGAGACGCATATTAAAATGGACAAGCAGAGGGAAAAAGTGAAAAAGTAGGCTCTTATGAAGATGGGCGAACTATTCCGGCAGTGGAATAAGCGATTATGGGCAAATTATAAGAAGAACAAGAAACCTCCAAAATTCGAAGGCGGAATTCGAAGGCTATCTCCCGCACGCCTTGCCACCAGACCGACGGTTTGTTCTCTAACAAGGCTTTTAAAAGTGCATATAGTGAAGTGCATATCTCGGGTAAATTTGTGTACCGCAAGTCAGGAATTTGTTTTGGAGCTCATGCTCCACGTAACTTTTTTTAATAAAAAACAAAAATGGCATTTGAAATAAAGTTTGAAAAAATCCAAAACAATATCAAGATGTGCATAGGGATGTGTTCTACAATCATGTAAAATATCAATGCTAAATACCTTAAACATTGGCCTACAATAAAATAATAAATTTTGGCAATTTTTTGAGAGTTTGAAAATGCATAAGTTCAATATATTAAGAGTAGTCATTTTTGTATATCCCAATGTATAAAGTTAAAAGTTAGAAAATTCATTTGGATTGGACGGTGATTTAGGATTCTTCGGATGGCGTAGTTTCTTCTAGTATGACGGACAAGATGATCGCATGTACCAAAATATTAGTTTCAAGTAAGTGTTAGTTTCTTCTTATGATAGACTGAAAACTTTTTGGCGCGTGAAGGTTTTTTGGATTGGTTGTGGTGAGCGTTGGGCGTAGGATTGTCAGTTTAAAGCTATTCAAGAAATGTGAATTATCATTGTTTCGATGTTTCTCAATGAAAGATTGGGGCGTTTTTTACCAATTCTTTTGCAAATAAAAAATTCATTCAAGAAAACGGAAGATCCAGTTTGGGCTGGACCAACAACCTAATTGGGTCGTTATTCTATATACAGATAGAAACGAGCCCTTCTTTGCCAGTCGGCTGAGGATAGATCGACCATCTCTGTTTAACTTGTTTGACCACTCACCTCTTCTTCCTCCTATGCCAACTGAGCTATCCTGAATTTTTCGAATTAGCTCACAGCTATGGGGGATGAAAGACAAAGAAAGAGATCTCGTACTTAATTATGATCGGAGAAAAGGAAGGGGCGTGGTTGATGTTTTTCGGGGGAACCCGTACAATGTGGAGACGACCGGCCATAGAATTTACGAAGGCTCATATCCTTGATTAACTATTTCTTTATTGGACCGACCAGAACACAAAAATCACGAATTCGTATTCGATCTTATACTGATATAGAATGGTTGTCAGAAATCACCTGCTCGGATATCGAGTATTAGCCACTGAGCTAGACTACTAAATCCTTTATTTTGTGCAAGGCATATTCAACTAACGAGATTTGCGGTACTGACTTACCAAAAGTAATGGGTGGAGATTGAAATCTGATTAGGTTCATTCATGTAAAAATATATATAATGGTAATGTGCATATTGCTGGAGTTTAGTTACAAGAATTAAGGACGGTTAGAGGTCAATTTACTTGGACTAATGAACATGAAAATCCTCTTAGAGAAGTTACACTTGATTGAATTCGATCTGCTTCATTGAGAGAGGAATCCTTACGCTTTCCATCTAGGGTGTCTGGAGTGCCAGTCGAGTTTCCTGAAAGAGGAGAAAACATGTCATTACAAGAACATTTTTTTGTATTGAGATTTTATATACACTTGTAGGATGCACCTTTAACTGCATCCAGTTTTTTAAAAAACTTTCGAGAGAAAGTTTTTGAATTTTACAAAAAACACGAACTACCTGGTGCTCCAGGTCCAAACCGCCACGCTCTATGGCAGGTTCATTTTTACACAAAAGGAATCTATAGTTACACAAAAAGAGGGAGAGAGTAAAAAAAAAAAGACTTTGTACAGTACATGACCGCTGCCTCTAGTACAAAATGAGCCAAGGCCGAAGCACCAAGCAAAGCTCCACCAGGCGCACTTCACTTGAGAACCCAGGGGAGAGAAGGGGGAGAGTGAGTTACCGGCGAGGGAGGAGGAGATGGTGGCGGCGACGCTTTCACCGGGGCAGAACCTCTGGGAGCTGGTGCTGGGATGTGTTGGCGTGATCACGGCACTGTTGGTGATCTCTTCTCCGCTGTAAGTTTCTTTTGTCGCCTCCCGCGAAGCGCACCCGGCGCCTAGCTCCACACATGCACGGCACGAACAAATCAGTGAGTTCCTCTTGGAGCCTCCGGTGAGCACGCCGGAGCCTGCGCCAGCGACCTATCAGTTAACACCATTCACGGCACGGTCACACGGCGTGCTGCTGAGCTCCTTTTGTCGCTTCCCACGAAGCGCACCGGCGCCTAGAAACAGATCATGCACGGCACGCACACGGCGTCCAAGCGCACCTGGCGCCGGCGAGCGCTAGCACGATATGCATCGCAAGAACACATCTTTGTGAGTTTCTCTTGGCGCCTCCCGCGAGCGCGCCCAGAGCTGCCCACCTAGCATCGCACCATTCACGGCCTGGTCACACGGCGTCCTGCTGAGTTCTTCTCGGCGCCTTCCCGAGCGCACCCTGCGCTGGCGCCGCCGCCGGCGAGCTAGCGCGACACCCATGCACAGAATCCTGGTGAGTTCGTCTTGGCGCCTCCAGCCGCGAGATATAATGACACCCATGCACCGCACAAACACCGGCATCCAGCCGCGAGCCGCACCCGCACTGCCGGCCGGCGGCGACCTCAATAGCAAGACACAAATATGCTAGCGGCTTTCTGCGCGAAGCCATGGCATCGGCGTCCCCGAGAGCACTGCCTGCCACCACTGATCCACCGCATGCGAGCAGCCGCACCCGCCACGAGTCGCTCAACGCTGCTCTCTGCTCTGCTCTGAGCGTGAAAATGAAAGAAAATACAGTTCCGGCGTGTCCAGACTCCAGAGAGTGATAATAATTTGGGCATCCGTAGATCACAATTTCGAAGCTGCTATCTTTTTGTTTCGATTATGTTTTCAAACGGCCGATGGCCTCCACCACTTGCGTTCCATCTCACTTCTTTCACAGCGCATAATTTACCACAATCTCGCAACCTCTCTCTCGGTTCGCATTTGTTTTCTTAGAGGAAATTTCCATTCGGTTCTCCCCTAATCCACAGCGCGTTCTGTCGCCTCGTCGACTACCGCGTCTGAACTCTGAACCGCGGCCACCGTGCCTCACCATGGGAGCATGCTTCAGAGACCTTGCCCTAGCTACCCCGTCCACTGCCACCTAGGAACCAATGTAACGTCGGCCGTCGCGTTAGATTTGGGGAGACTGTTTCAGTAGCAAGGGAACTGTTCAGTTTAGACAGCACGTTACATTGGTTCCTATTTTGCTCTGCTTCTCTGGTGAATTCCCTCCTTCTTTAATGAAATTGAATTTGTGCTAGTATTTAACTTCTATTATCTACCATTAGCTGGTTTGCTTGTTCATTAGGTTTTATGATCTGATAAGAGTGCCAGAAAACAAATTGAGAAAATGGGCAGCGCCCTTTGATTCATCTTTACCTTGTTCATTACATATAATGGTCCTGATCTATTTAAGAGAATCATTGAATTGTTTATTATCTGCTTGCCATCTCCTACTCTCCACATGAGTCCTTCCTGCAGCTATTCTTTCCGTGCATTTAGGCTTCACCATGTGTATGATGAAGTTCTTGGACATGGTGCAGTCCAGAACTCACTATTTGGAAAGAGAATAGATGTAGATGTTATTGGTCCTGTGGGTTGGGGCACAAAATATCATGGAAGTCTGATGGTTGATTTTCAGTTTTCTGTCTGTCAGTCATCTAAAAACCATGTTATCAACAGACTTACCACAATGCTTCAGTGCTTGTCATGCTGCTTGTCTTACACTTATTTGTTTATACTATGCTGCATTTAGATGTTTTTCCTTTGCTCGGATTTCTTTACTTCATTCTAAATTCGTTGTCGTCTTTAGCACTTCCCGCTCATAAATGTGTTACTTTCGCTACCGCTGCAGTCCGACATTCAGAGCGATTTGGAGGACTCAGCAGGTTGGGGAGACCAAACCCTACTCATACCTTGCGGTGGTGTTCAACTCCGCCATGTGGGTGGAGTTTGGGATCCCCGCCATGCTCAAGCTGGCCCATAGTCATCGTCATACCCTTGCTGATTGGCTCGGCGTGCCGTTGATGATCGCGAACGCCATCGGCGTCATCGTCGAGCTGATCTACGTAGGCATCTTCCTCCGATTCGCGGTTCGTCACTGGTGGCGGACCCTGATCAGCCTCCTTGGCATCGCGTTCGTGTCTTTGGCCGTCCTCTTGGTCCTCTGGTTGAAGGGGTGGTCACGGACATTCGTGGGTTACTTCGCGATGTTTTCGGGTGTGGCTATGTACGGCATTCCCGTCTACACCACGGTACGGAACTGATGCCGGTGATTGTGTATAGGTTCTCAAAAAAGAAGTTGCAACTAACCTGTGTGTATGCGTGTTTGCAGTGCGAGGCCTACTGGAACAACGATGTGACCCAGATATCAGCCTTTCAGGCCAGCGCATCCCTGGCTAACGGTGTGATTTGGACGGCATACTCCTGCATTGGACATGTGCGAGCGTTCGTATTTGTACGTCCTCCAAATAACTCACTCAGTAGTTAGTTTAGTACTGTCACGGGTGTCACCCGTTTGGCTAATCTGATACACATGTTCCACCTGTAGGTTCCCAACTTTGCTGCTATCATCTGTGCCAGCGGGCAGCTCTACGTTTGGCGTTGGCTCAAGGTTAGAGCGATGGAGGCAGCAGATGCAGCTGCCGCGCTGGCAGAAGCCGCAGAAGCTGTGCGCAGAGCTGTGGAGCAAGACCTGGAGGCGGGAGATGGGCGCATCATCGCGTCGCAAGCCTCACAGTCTGGAGATGGGCGCAGCGTGGCGGCGCAAATCCCAGAGTCGAGAGCTGACGACGCCGTGGTGGGAGCTAGCCGCGGCATCGCGTCGCAAGCCTCAGAGTCGGGAGCCGGCAGCGTGGCTACTGGAGACGGCGGGGCCGCGCAAGGCATGGGAGGAGCAGGGGCAGACAAGCAAGTTCTGATTGAGATGCCCAAGCTTGGCGGAGGAGATGGAGGCAACGACGACGTGGAGAACCAGGTCCAGCAAGGAGCCGGCGAGAACAAGGTCCAGCAAGGAGCCGGCGAGAACAAGGACGACGGTGGCGGCGTCGGCATCGCGGAGGTGGACAAGTCTGAGGAAGACGATGCTGTGTGAGGGAGGGAAATCCCGGCGTGATTCTCTCGTGTGCACTGATCATCTTAAGAGCACTTGCCATTCAGGAGAAACTATAACTTCATATTTGGTCTGTAGCTGTAATTTGAACTTATTCGTAACTCTGATGTAACTCTGCTCTTGATCGTGCTCTTGATCTACTTAATGCTTTATTTGAACTCAGTCTGGAGGCATATCCAATCCATTTGTGTTTTAGATCAAAAATCATCTCGTCCTGCTAAATTCTTGATTTGAACTCTGTCTGGACACATATCAATCCATTTGTTTTTTAGATCAAAAATCACGTCGCCCTGTTCCATTCCATAGAGAATGAAACAACAGGATCAGATAACGTCTCTTACAACACAGCAACGCAATCTAAGTGCCCAGAAACAGAACCAAAGAGCAAAACCCAAGTCTAGCTCTTAAGCTAAAGCCTAAAGCCATGCTATTACATCCCTCAACCACAGCATTCCCCAACACACGCACGAAAATGATCATCAGATCAGCTTGAGCCACTCCTGGAGTCCAGCGCTTCCGGCGTACCCGAACCAGCCATCGCCAGGACGTGCCCCGCTTGTTCAACGCCAATTGCTCCGGGGAGTTTCAGCCCCTTTTTTTCTTCTATGAGCTTCAAGCATCTGTCCAGCAGCACGATTTCTTTCATTATTCCTCGCCCAATGAGCCCAGAGCTTCACAGTTTCTATGTAACAACATTTATAAGAACTACAGTTTCATCAAACATTTTCCGATCCCGAGACAGCCAAACTAACATCCCAGGCAGGGCACTTATGCACTCAGGTATTTTTCCTTCAGGTAGTGAAGATCTCACTTAACTCAGAAATTCCAACCCACATACTAGGGACAGTAAAATATTCTTTATACGGAAGCAGTCGATAGCAAAATGCACCACAGCTTCAGTTTTGGGAGCACCTGAATGGGCATGGGCCATTATCAACAATAATTTTGGGCATGCACACATGCTCTGACATTGTTGTGCAGCATCACACCAGATAGCTGCAGAAGCATGACCCATAACTCCGCCCCAATTAGACAGGCAATATGTATATCTCACAGAGAAAGTTTCAGTTGATTGTCGCATCTGTCCTCTCTGATCGGAGATTTGCTCAACAGATGGTGAGATTGCCAAAAC
Source organism: Lolium multiflorum (assembly GCA_030979885.1). Taxonomy (NCBI): domain Eukaryota; kingdom Viridiplantae; phylum Streptophyta; class Magnoliopsida; order Poales; family Poaceae; genus Lolium; species Lolium multiflorum. Next base: position 239,745,598 of record CM061752.1, read on the forward strand.
TGAATCAGAAGCACCAACTCCTCACTTGAATTTTAGGGGCATCAGGAGGGCCAACTCGTCACTTGATCGCTGGGATGTCAGATGTCTCAGAGGAACCTCCAAGTTATCATTCTGATAGCAATCAGCAACTCTTATGTTTGCCTGAGATAGTGAGAGAATAATGCCGGGAAAAGAAACAGAGAGGATCATTCGTCAGGCATTTGTCGTTCCAGAACTAGGTTGTTATCACATTACCCAGCTGGACAACAGTGGCCTCCCTATAAACTTGAACAAGATTATTAGTTTGCCGCCATGGTCATGTCAGTCTTCCAGGTCTTCTCTTCTGAGGTAAGCCTGATCGACTCGTCTGGCCCATGGAGAGTTTGGGCAAATACTGTGAGCAAGCAAGCATTCTGCATTTCTGATTTTTCAACGCCCAAACCTACCTCTTCAAAAGATCTACAGACATAATACATTCGTTCAAGCAGTTGAATGTTGACAAGCATATAAATATAAAGAATATTCAAGCAGTTGAATGTTTAAGATATAATGATATTTCGACAACTTTAGAGCATGAAAAGGGAATTAGATCATATCTAACTAAACAACATCGCGAGCAGTCAAGAAAACTAAACAAAAAGCTCCATATCTTGTTCTTGAGTATCTCTGTACTTCTCAAAATTTCGCTAGGTAAGAATGCTTTACGAAATGTAACTCGGGAGTAAATCCTGACAAATAAAAACTCTGGAATAAATGAGCTCCTAACAAATAAAACTACTCCCTCTGGTCTCTTTTAATTGACTCGGATTTAGCACAACTTTGTACTAAATCTGAGTCAATTAAATAGGACCGGAGGGAGTACTTAAGAACAGAACAACATTCAAGAAGCATGCGAAACTGAAGAACATATAAATATTGCATTGGATGACCAGAGAGATATCGTCTATAGTAGAATCCATTAGAACAAGAAATTAGTTTTAATCATAAAACATATAAGAGATACTGAGATCACTAGAAATGATAAGACCATAGGAGGAACTGATCATCAACAACCATTAAGCTCCTTGAATATTAAAGAATACTTCAATCAAACAAACTAAACATGACAGCTTAATAATAAATGTTGCAAGTAATCTTCCTCTATCCATATCAGTGAGCTAAAACTTGAATGCAAACCATACAGCTTGCAAAGGGTGACCCAAGTCTATGGGCTAAGTAATGTTTTACATAAATAATATTCTATAAAACTGAGAAAAAAGGTGAAATCTATTTATGTCACACACCGTGTATGAATCAATCGACATTATCAAATTACACTACGGCAAAGACATCCTGTAGGCAAAATTTGTGAGCTTATACCCCCCATCATGCAGAAGATGGATCTATAACCTGGTACATGTACGTAAAACTCAAGCAAAGCACCTGATCAAGCCGGTCACCCCACCTACTCCATCGTTTGAAACCAGCCCAATACCCTTCTTGCTTCCTCGTGATGTGAACTGACCAGTCAGCTTTGATGTTAGGAACCTTAACAGTGGCATCTAGTTGTACAGCTCCTAAACCAATATCGACCTGGATATTGCTTGAGTCTTGCCCTTGGTGCAGGCCACACTTGCTAAAATGTGCAGCACTCCTCCTAGGTTCACTCAGGCTGTAAACAGGAGCTCCAAAAAAACGAGACCAGCAGGGGAGGGACCCTGCGGCATTTTATTAAGAAGAAACTGGAGGGCGCAATACCTGCGGAGCTGGGGCTCGAACGCGGGTCGCGGGCAGCGCGCGCAGCATAGCTGCACGCCGTTGGCCATCTGGTCGACGCCCAGATCCCATAAACAGGAGCTCCAAAACGATGGAACCACATCGTATATCCCAGTTGTACTCATCAAATGAGCAGAACTTCTTAGCCTAAGCATGAATGTTCCTCCAGTCCTATTGAAGGCATAGTGAATGTTAAAGATCATCTTAGTAATTAGCTCTTCCAACCTTCCTCTTTCGCCTTGACATCCGATGGAGCCAAATCGATAGATAGCCTTGGGGACAGTTCTCTGGCTTCAAGTCCACAAGTAGCTGCAAGTTTAGGTATGCATTGGGGAAGATCTCCTCAAGCCTATCCCACATGGTGTTCATCATCCAGCACCAGTGGTGCTTCAGCAACATGATCCTGGAGACCAGCGGTTGCAAGGGAATAAAATGATAATGGAATATGATGATTGCAAGGGAATAGAATGCTTACTGTTAGAACAAGTTTGCTGAACAGCCCTCCAGTAATTCTCAGGTCAGATGTATCGAATATACCAGCTTAAAAGTTGGAGTTTGGTTGTGATGTGTGATCAAGCCCATGAACGGACTAGACCGACATTTCAAACTTAAAAGCATCAACAATAGAAATACAAACCTACTATATATACCTGATGGTGCACTCCAGGACTCCTTTCTTAGCTAATTAGGCTCGCTTAAGTGCAGTCAACTTTTATAATCATCTTACAGTAAATGGTGATAAGCACATAAAGGATGTTCAGGTGGTTGAACATTTACTATAATGATACGGCGACAACTTTCGACCATGATAAGTGAACTGTACAATATCTAATTATACTCCATTAGCAACAGTTAAGAATACTTGCAGAGAAAAGGCTCCATATCTTGTTCAGCGAGTATCTATATATCTGTAACTTGTCTAAAATGTCGCCAGCTAAAAATTATATACTGATGCAAATATTATTTTTTACAGCCTATACTAATGCAAGTATGTAAGTCAAGAGTATATGAGTTCCTAAGAAATACAAGTAGCTACAAATATTAACACCACACAGGAGGTATATGAAACTTAAGAAGATATAAATGCATAGGATGATCAAACAGATATCCAAATGTTGTAGAATCCTTTAGTACTACAAATTAGTTCAAATCATACAACAGATCATGGCTCTTTAACATGGCCTTGGTGCAGGCCGCACTTGCCAAAATGTGCAGCACCACCTCCTAGGTCTCATCAGACTATAAACAGGAGCTCCAAAACAATGGATACATGTTTGCATGCCCACTTCGTAATATCCCAGTTCTACTCATCAAATGAGCAGAACTGCTTAGCCTTAGCATGAATCTTCCTACACACAGTGCTATGCTGAGAAAGTTGGAGCTCGGTTATGAATTGTGATCAAGCCCATGAACGGATTATCCCAACATTTCGAACCTAAAACCAACCAGAATAGAAATACAGACTTGCTATATGTACCTGATTGTGCACTCCATAACTCCTTCCTTAGCTAATAAGCCTCTCCTCATTGTGCAGTCAATTTTGTAATCATTTTACAGTAAATGCTGTCAAGCACATAAAGGATGTTCAAGAGGTTGAATGTTTACTACAATGATATTGCGACGACTTCACACCATGATAAGTGAACTGTATAATATCTAATTAAACGCCATTAGCAACAGTTAAGAAAACTTAAAGAAATAAGGCTACAAATGTAGTTCAGTGAGTATCCATATGCATGTACTTGTCTAAAATTTCACGATCTACAAATTCTATATTTTTTACAGCCTCTAGTAATGCAAGTATGTAACTCAAGAGTAAATGAATTCCTAAGAAATACAGGTAGCTACAAAATATTAACACCACACAAGAAGCCTATGGAACTGAAGACGGTATAAATATGCATAGGATGATCAAAGAGATACTGAGGCTTGTAGAATCATTTAGTACTACAATTAGTTTCAAATCATATAACGGACAATAGATACTTATAACACTAGAAATGGTAAGACCATAAGAGGAACTGATCATCAACAACCATGAAGCTTCCTTAAATATTGAACATGTCGAGAAAGCAGTACTTCAATCAAATAAAGTAAACATGACAGACTCTAGATAGCAAATGTTGCAAATGATCTTGAAACAGTAAACTACATCCATATCATTCAGTTAAGAAGTAAATCACACATTTTGGGAAGGATGACCCAAGTCTAAGGGCTAAGGTAATGTTTCTGAAACTATTCTACAAAATTGAGAAAAAGGGTGAAAGACTATTTTATATCACAAACCGTGTATGGATCAACCCTCATGTGCCAAATAACACTACAACAAGGACATTATGGATCCAAAAATTCTTCTGCCTATACACCAATCAAGCAGATAATGGGTCTTTAACATGGTACATGTATGCCAAACTAAAGAGAAAAACCTTGATCTCGGCGATCACCCCAACCAACCCATCCTTTAAAACCAGCATGATAACCCTGTTGTTCCCTGATGATGTGAACTAGCCAATGAACTTTGATGTTACGAACCTTATCAATGGCATCTACCTCTACAGCTCCGACACCATTATCCACACAGATATTGCCTCGGGTCACGGCCTTAGTGCAGGTCGCACTTGTCAAAATGTGCAGCGCTCCTCCTAGGTCCCCTAAGGCTGTAAACAGGAGCTCCAAAATGATGGATACACGGTTGCCCGCCCACATTGTAGTATCCCAGTTGTACTCATCAAATGAGGAGAACTGCTTAGCCTTAGCATTAATCTTCTTCCACACAGTGCTATTGAAGACATAACCAATGTTACACATCTTAGCAATCAAGCTCTCCCAACTACCCCTTTCGCCTTGACATCACAAGGCACTAAACTGAAAGCATAGCATCAGAGGCACTTCTTTGTTCAATTCCACAAGTAGCTGCGCACTAGGGTATGCATTGGTGAAGATGTGGTGGCCCTCCTCTATGAAGAGAATGTGCCCATCGAAGTCCCTGGTTTCCTCCAGCCCATCCCACAGTGTTCATCATCATCCATCACCAGTCGTGCTTCAGCAACATGCTCTTGGAGAGGGCTGGTTGCAAGGGAATAGAATGGTAATGGGATATGATTATTGCAAGGGAATAGAATGCTTACTGATAGTACATGTGCTGCTGAAGAACCCCCTCAGTAATCCTAAGGTCAGATGTACCGAATATACCTGCTGAGAAAGTTGGGAGTTCAGTTGTGATTCGTGATCAAGCGGCCCATGAACGGACTAGCAACATTTCAATCCTAAAACCAACCAGAATAGAAATACAGACTTATTATATGTACCTGAATGTCTCCATGACTCCTTCCTTAACTAATTAGCCTCTCTTCATTGTGCAGTCAAGTTTTATAATCATCTTACAGTAAATGCTGTCAAGCACATTAAGGATGTTCAAGCGGTTGAATGTTTGCTACCATGATAAGTGAACGGTATAATATCTAATTAAACACCATTAACAACAGTTAAGAGAACATAAAGAAAAGAGGATACAAATGTTATTATTCAGTGAGTATCTACATACCTGTACTTGTCTAAAATTTCACCATCTATAAATTCTATACTTTTTACAGCCTATACTGATGCAAGTATGTAACTCAAGAGTAAATGAGTTCCTAAGAAATACAAGTAGCTACAAATATACACCACAAAGAAGCGTGTGAAACTGAAGAAGATATATAAGAATACATAAAGAAAAAAAGGCTTCATATCTTGTTGTTCAGTGCGTACCTATATATCTGTACTTGTCTAAAATTTCACCAGCTAAAAATTCTATAGTGATGCAAGTATTATTTTTTACAACCTATACTAATGCAAGTATGTAACTCAAGAGTATATGAGTTCCTAAGAAATACAAGTAGCTACATATATTAAGACCACACAAGAAGCGTATGAAACTGAAGAAGATATAAATATGCATAGGATGATCAAAGAGATACTGAGTATTGTAGAATCCTTTAGTACTCCCTCCGATTCATATTAATTGACTTCAATATGGATGTATCTAGAACTAAAATGTGTCTAGATACATCCACATTAGAGTCAATTAATATGGACCGGAGGGAGTACTACAATTAGTCTCAAATCATACAACGGGCAATAGATACTTATACCGCTAGAAATGGTAAGAACATAAGAGGAACTGATCATCAGCAATCATTAAGCTTCCTTAAATATTAAGCGTGTACAGTACACAGTACTTCAATCAATCAAAGTAAACATAACAGACTTTTAATAATAAATGTTGCAAATGATCTCAAAACAGTAAACTCCATCCATATCAGTGAGTTAAAAGTAAATCATACACTTTGGGAATGGTGACCCAAGTCTAGGGGCTAAGGCAATGTTTCTGAATCTATTCTACAAAATTGAGAAAAAAAAAAGGGGAAAGACTACTTTATATCACAAACCGTGTATGAATCAATCCTCGCGTGCCAAATAACACTACAACAAGGGCATTATGGATGCCAAACTTCCTGTGCCTATACCCCCATAATCATGCTGATAATGGGTCTTTAACATGGTACATGTACGCAAAACTCAAGCAGAGCTCCTGATCACGGCGATCGCCCCAGCCACCCCATCCTTTGAAACCAGCCTGATACCCCTGTTGTTTCCTGATGACGTGAACTGGCCAATCAGCTTTGATGTTAGGAACCTTATCGATGGCGTCTAGTTCTACAGCTCCCACGCCATTATCAGCGCAGACATTGCCTGGGTCATGGCCTTGGTGCAGGCCGCACTTGCCAAAATGTGCAGCGCTCCTCCTAGGTCCCCTGAGACTGTAAACGGGAGCTCCAAACGACGGATACACGGTTGCCCACATCGTAATATCCCAATTGTACTCATCAAATGTGCAGAACTGCTTAGCCTTGGCATGGATCTTCCTCCACACAGTCCTATTGAAGGCATAGCCAATGTTGCCCATCTTCTCAGCAATCATGCTCTCCCAACCTTCCCCTTTCGCCTTGACATCGGACGGCGCCAAATTGACAGCATAGCACTGGGGGCACTTCTTGGGCTTCAAATCCACAAGCAGCTGTGCATTCCGGTACGCGTTGGGGAAGATGTAGTGGTCTTCCTCTATGAAGAGAATGTGCTCATCGAAGTCCGTGGTCTCCTCCAGCCCATCCCACACGGTGTTCATCATCCACCACCAGTGGTGCTTCAGCGACACGATCCTGGGAGCGCGGTGGTTGCCGTACTGGTCCGGGTTGCCCTGGCACTTCTTCTCGGCAGCCTTCTCCTTGTCCCGGCAGTCCCCGGGCGTGACGCCGGGGAAGGAGTCTGGGAACAGGTGCGGCGAGTAGGGCGCGAAGATCTGCTTGACCTGGCAGAAAGCGATGCCCTTGACGATCTCGTCCATCTCGGGGAAGTAGCCGTCGTGGCTGACGATGAGCAGCGCCTCGCCGATGCCGTCGACGCGGGAGAGGCTGTCGACGACGAGGCGGAGGTAGCGAGGGCGGTTGTGGACGTAGAGGACGACCTTGAGGTGCCCGTCGGGGAGGCTGGGGAAGCGGTCGGCGTTGCGGGGCGGCAGCGCGTTGCGGTGGGCGAGGGAGAGGGAGAGCGCGCTCTGGCGCGGCAGGCGCGGGGTGAAGGACGGGTCGAGCAGGATCTTGCGCTGCGCGATGGTCTGGTTGCGGGCGGCCCTGCGGGCGGCGGCGGCGAAGGCGGGCGGGGCTAGGTCGCCGTAGCGGTGGCTGGCGCGGAGGAGCGAGGTGACGGCGAGGACCGCGAGGACGACGACGGCGAAGAGGGGCGCGGCGCGGGAGCGGAGGCGCGAGCGGTGGTGGTGGGAGGAGGAGGTGGTGGTGGCCATGGCGGCGGCGGAGGCGGCGCCACCTCCGGGATCCAGGGCAAGCCGGATCTTGAGCTGGGCGGGTGGTGGAGTTTGTTGGCTGCTGGATTCGGCAGGCGGAGGAGCTGCGCTCATTGGACTGGGTCTTTGATGGCTGCTCCGATTACCATTTTTCCTCCCTTGTCTTTTCCTCCTCCAGCTTTTCTTCTCCTCTCTAATAAATCTTTCTTTCCAAAAACACAGTACATACACGCTCACGTGTACAAACATACACTCACCTCTACAAATGTAAGGATATCCTGCCCATATAAGCACCCTAATGCATTACTAGTCGCAATGGGTAGTGTGTGATACTATCTTCACAATGAATAGCATATACTAGTATCATAGGTTAATTATATTTACTGATTTGTAGAATCTCAATGCAAAAGTGTGCACGGGATTGATTTGACATTAATTTTTCTAGTTCTTCTACCTATAATACTATTATACCATCTCTTTCTTCATTTATTGATGTGACACGTCAGCTTTTTGCATGCATGTGAAGCATGATACTAGCTAGATACTCCTATTGTGGGTAGTCTAAATGGTTGATAGTTTCTTGTAATATTAAATATGCACATGCAAATGTGTGTTTCAACTAATGCTCAAAATAGAGTACCAACCTATGGTTTGGTGGTTTTTGAAAGAAAAAAAACCTATAATTGGATGGTTATGAGGGCAGTGGCATCCTAGCCTATCAGAGTTTAAACTCTAATTTGATATGTTGTTGTCTCGTAAAGTTCAAACATCCTTCAGTGGGAGGCGACGGTCATGTCGATAGCGAGACACCAGTGGTAATTTTGTCAATCTCAAAACCTGTCGGATCAAGTATATTGAACTCAGCTTGTCGAGATGCTCATAGGGATAGGATGTACGTGAATGCATGCATACATACGGATGAGTGTACATGCGTATTTGTGAGCGTTTACGTCTGTATTGTGTTTCATGAAAAGAACTAATGCTCGAAATACACTATCATTTTACCCATTAAATAAAATGATTTTTATTCACTTTGCAAGATAATATTAATGATGATAAATATTTTAAGTAAATTGATTATAATTACTAACTCATATGCAAAAAATCATCTTCTACAACGAACTGCAAAGCAAAATGGCAATGTATCACCAAAACAGAAGTACATACATTGCAAAAACATAATAAAATTAAATAATTTAGCCAAACTCGGTAACCGGAAAGAAAATAGTGTGTACAAAAGAACACGTGTTGTGATACATAGGTTTTTTGGATGAGCTAGATAAGAAGCAATAGTATATACTCCTTTGATCAAAGTCATACGTTCTAAAGTTTGATATAAACGTATAAAATTAAAAGTTAATATTTTTAAATATTCATGAAATATATTTTCATAATATATGCATTTGGTATATTATATTTTTGTATTGTTATCTATATACATAATCAAAATTTGAAAAGTTTAACTTGCATGAAAAATTATGCGCAACATAAATGGCCAGGGGAGTAAATTCATACTAAATGTACCCAAGTAGCTCGCAATAAAGAGCACACAACTGCCCGGTAACTTTGACTGACATCAATGTCTTTGTTGTGCTTGTCCGCAAAAGTGGATTAGCCTTCTGTCACACACTAGCTCTAGCGGGCACGAAGGTGATAACCATTGTTGTGTACTTCATCCTAGATCGAGCCACGCTCACCTGCAGCCATGAAGATGATGTCGGACGATTCTGATGTCCACAACTCTGGCCATAGTCATGAACTGCAACATAATAGTCCTACAACACCATGAACCACCATATTATCATAAATCTCTCAAGTAATAGTCCTAGGGTGACAAACATCAGAAAAGAACAAGGGGTAACCCTAGTGTGCCATCACATCACTTCTTTTTACTTGATACACCAAAAGCAAATGAGTATATTGTGTCGAAAACATCACTAAAAGTAGGCTGAAAGGAAAGTTTCACATGAAAGTATCCAATAAACAACTATGCAACTAATATTGATAAAAAAAACTTAACACTACTAGGAAAACGTATATCCGTAGGTTTGCTTCCAATGGCATACTTGGTTTGTGATACTCCACTATTATGTAACAGTGGTGCACTGTTTGAAGTGGTGCGCCACAAGTATGCCTGGAAGGCGCACCATATGGTGCGCCACTGGTAAGTTTGGTGCCCCTCCTCCACGTGAATTGTCTTTGCAGTTTTGGAAAATAAAAGAAATAGTGGAAACTTTAAATTTTAAAATCCTCTTAGATGTGGTTATCTTACGTAACCTAGTTATTAGGAATAATAACAAACATGAATTTGATGAAGCCTTGCATGCTATCGACGACATCCGCTAAACAAGCATAGTGATGACCACCCATATTTTGTACTCTCTCACCTACATTCGGCACCTTTGCTGAGATTACAAAGACCAGACAAAAGCTTCTTAGAATTGCCGAACCAATCACAAATTTTATTCGTTTAATTTACTCTGGAAGTTGCTTAATTAGTTATATATACGCACACGATAGATGTACATCGCGCACCACATTAGGTGATGCGATAGAGCCGGCGACTGAGGATTTCTGTGGATCGACTCGAGTACTTGCAGGCCATGGAGAAGAAGGCCGCTGTGATCTGTGGGACGGCGGGCCTCCTAGGCCTCCTCGCCGTCATTCTAGGGTTCGTCGGCGAGAGCACCAAGTCCCAGGTAAGTATACGCTAACAATTAGCTCCCTGCTTTGGTTCGCTAGCGGCCGGGCTCACACGGTAGTGCAATCATGCATGGCAGTCGTTTAGTGGGTTCGACGGGACGAACTGCGTCTACCGGAGCACGCCGGCACTGGGCTGCGGGGTCGCGGGCGCGTTTTTTGTCCTGACGGCGCATGTCTTCCTCGCCGCCGCCACCGGCTGCTGCGGCTGCTACCGGCCGGAGACGCGGAAGATGATCCCCTCTCAGACAAAGCGAGTCTTCGCCGTCGCCATGTCTGTCGTCGCATGGTACGCACTAGCGCTCTCCCTCGATCTCTCCCTTTCTATCTCTCTATCTAATGTGTACACGCACATGTGGACGAAGGATCCTGATGTTCATCGCCCTGGGTCTGTTCCTCGTCGGCGCGACGTGGAACATCGCCGGGGACCGTGAGCCGGCGGAGGCGACCAGCTCTGGCGTGGGCGAGTGCTACGTGCTGCAGGGTGGGGTGTTCGCCGCCGCATCGGTGCTGTCCCTCGTCATCGTCGGCTTCGGCATCGCCTCCTACTTCCTGCTCGGAGCGTCGGGGCCGCCGCGGGAGCAGGAGCCCGGGATCGCCATGGGGCAGCCGCCGCCCTACTTCCAGCCAGAAGGCGGCTATCCAGCGGGTGCCACTTGGCAGACGCGCGTATGATATTACGAGTTCAAATTATGTTGGGGTCTTCGCATAAAGATTGGATTCTTGTTGATCCAGTCGAACCGTGTATATATTCCTTAGGGCATGTATAATGGTAGGCAAGATATGTCTTTTCTTAGTAGTCCACATCATCTAGAGAAGACGGTAAATAGTAATGATACAATGCACTATCTCTTATTGTCATCCCTTACAATAAATGAGAATTAATTATTTTTAGTAGGAAATTGTGTGTCTAAGGGAAGACAAGTCGTACAATGGGGAAAATAGTCTTCTCTTATTTCATAAGAGATCATCCCTTAGCTAAGGGAAGACAACCTTCTCTTTGTTCATTTTCTCTCCTCCAACTAAACAAAAATCCTACGTGGCAGCCGTAAGGGAAGGCTGACGTCACCCCATTGTACATGCCCTTAGCCTAGAATTTGTTTAGATCAAAAGGCCCCCAGAGTGGGGGTTGCCACTTCCATATATATCAATGAAACTGATTGTCTTTAAAAAAAATGAAACTGATTGCATATACTTCCTCCGACTTATAATAGCTGTGGAACCTCTTCAATTTAATACAATTTGAACTAAAATCACCATATTTATTATGGATCCGAGTGAGTGGTATTTTTTCGTGGTACGAAACCATATCAGCCTTTAATATGTTTGAGTTTGGTAGAGGGGTTATACTCGATCAGATACATGCACACATTGGATAATCTCACCACCTGAGACTAGTCATAGTGGTAAGTAACATAGAGCAGTAACATGCACATGTTACTACTCTATGTTACTACCTTCATAGTGGTTAGTAACATTAAACTATTATTATAGATGTCTTCATTAATTAGGTTGTACACTCATTATATCTTGGAAAGTGTGATGTTACAGTAACTAGCTATGTTAGTCACAATGGGAAGTATCATACACTACTACCATGCACATGATACTAGTTTATAATACTAACCCCACAATGCATAGTATCATAAGATAGTATCATAGTATCATCATATTTAATGGTTTGTAGAATCTCAATGCAAATGTGTGTACATGATGTGTTTGCTATTAAGTTTTCTAGTTTTACGTGCTATGATACGGTATCATATTACGATACCACACTCATCTCTCACCTCATTAATTGGTGTGCCACATCAGATTTTTGCCAACATGGCATGCATGATACTACTTATGATACTCCCATTATGGCTAGTACTCTATTCTCCTCTCTCCTCATTAACTCACTGCCACATAAACAAATTTGCTAAGTTGGACACTTAGTTACAAGTGAAGTTACTTGCACTATGAGTAGTCTCAAGGACCTTCAACCAACAAAAGAGATTCCTACCTGCAATTGGTATGTCGCCAACTTGGTCCGGGCCGGCAAGAGTGCCAACTGTGCGGCCACACCGGGCCCAATTTTTTTAGGGGCCTCAGTTTTGAGTATAGGCCTATATTTATTCTCTATTTTATTTTAAAAAATAAAACATGTCTTGGTTCGTAACCGCTAGGAACTGCAACGTGCAACATGCAGATAGAGCTAGCTCCCTGGTTCCCATCCCGGGAATCGATCGCAGAGAGCCAGGGCGATCGACGAGACAGGGAATCGGTCGATTGCGCTCCTGGCTCCCTCGGCGAAGCGACGCGACGTGAAACTCGATGTTACTTCGTCTCTTGTCACCGTCTTGCCACCTCTTTCGGTGGAACTTCAATGATTTTCCTCTAATTGATCATCTCTTGATCGTCAATAAGTACGACACTACGACATCCTTCATCTGGCATGTGTATTCCCTGTGTTTTTTGTCTAATTTTCCCTAGTAGGTGCCCTAGGCGGTACTAACCTAGGTGTTCTTAATCCCAATTCCAGAATTATTCGTTTAATTTTGTTGTAATTATGATCGTTTGTTTTGTAGGAGTCAATATGGGAAAGCCTCGATCCGGTTTTCAAAACGTAAGAAGAAAGAGAAGGAAAAAATAATAATTCAATCTCAAATGGGGCAATGGACAGGTTTGTTAAAAAGAAACCACAAGTGTCCTTCCATAATCAGTGAATTGATGTTGGATCTTCAATACTTGCAATTTCTATTGTTGCTTACACAGATCCTAGAGACGGTCAAACTAAGACAGAAAATAATGTTGAGGTAGTCTAGGATCATATTAATATTAACTTGTATACTTCACATGTTGTTGATGTTGATGATTCCTTTTTAGCATGATATATTTGATCCAAGATCCTAGGATTCTCTTGATCTGATTTTTTAATATTTTAGTAAAAAAGGGTTCAAGAAGAGACATATTAATTAAGAAAGGTCCCAACGATAGATATTCTAGAAAGTTTTATGTGTTATTCTATACTAGATTTCTATCAAATGGAGAGCAATATTATTTGGATTGGCTTGTCTACTCTAAGGAGTTTCATTAATTTTTTTTGCTTTGCTTGCAAATTATTTACAAAAGGGAAACAAAAATGCATCTATACAACGTTTTCTAATTCTACTAAGTGGCATACTTTGGAAGAAAACATATCTGGGCAGAGATTTAAGTCAGTGTCAGCTACGCGTTGGGAGAGTCGTGTTGAAAGTGTTAAATCTATTAGTTCCAATGTGTGGACACTCGAGAGGATCTACTTCGGGTACAAAATATTTTTTTTATATTGATAATGATGTAGTTTCTTTTGTTCTTTGGGCTACATCAAACTATAACATTTATTTCCTTTCTTTTATTGATAATGATGTACTCCCTGAAATACTATGCATTCTAGGTGTAAAATTTGTTTTGAAATACTCTACATTCTAGCTTTTAGTCAACAAGAATACGGAAAACAAAGTGGTACTCCTTTATCTATTGGATGTCACTATATTCAATATAACTTGGATTGGTTGTTTGCCAATTTAAGTAGTACTAATAAATGTACTACTAATTTGTCTTTTTTTCTTTCTAAAATGTAGAGTAAAAGAGAACGAAGGAAGTAGTTAAGAGTGCATGGAGCCCTCATGTGTGATTTTGGTTATTGATGACAATCCCTATGGACTAATGTTTGCATCGAGTTATATTTGTAGGACTTGTCCATAGGCAATGCTTCAACCATATGTTGGCTTCAAGATTGCAATAAGAAGCAAATGAAGAAGATCAAGTGTCAAATATGTCTTGAAGATGAAGATGAAGTGAGCCCTCAAGTTTAACTTCAAGACATCAACGATGAAGAATGAAGAAATGAAGTGCAAGTTCAAGATGAGCCATCTCGAAGAGATCATTTTCTTGAATCTTGCCATCCATATGGTGATCATGGATATGTGAAGATGCGCCGAAGAAGAAGCTCTCCCATGGTGGATTATGGGGGAGCAATCCACAAGACTTCTTCAAGCAAGCATAATCAAGAAAGGTGTTCCATCTTGTTACGGTCAAGGTCGTCATCATCTAGCTCAAGAGGAACGTGCAAGGTTAAGGTTTGCTCTTGATAGGGTTTCTTTCTTACCGGTCTCATGGTGTAGTTGGAGACCGGTTTATATTTTAGTTGTCATACTATCAAGAGAGCTCTCGAGTGCGTAACTTGATCGTATCCTTCGGAGAGCTCAAACCTTTGATCATCTTTCTTGGTTTTTATTTGGATTTTATCCATGTGATGTTTTAGAGCTTGTGCTTATTCTCATGACAAGTTCAAGTTTATCATAAACGGATTTCGCATAGGTCACTTGTTGCGTTTTCGAGTTCGGTGATTTTCTCGGTTTCTCATGTTGAGGTGTTGCACCTCTAAAATTAATAGAAAATCATCCCACACTAGTTTCCATATTTTCAACATAATTGGTTTCACTCAATTTGGAGCTACCAATTTTAAGATATTGATTTTACAAGATTGCCAGGCCGGATAATCCGGGGCCGGATATTTGCAAATATCCACCTCCTAAAAACGACTAAGGACTAAGCGTCCGAGCCCTCTGTATCCCCCTCCCCCCGGATATTTGGCCGGATATTTTTCTTGGCACTAGATAATCTGGGGGGCGGAATATCCGGCCCCTGGTATTCCCCAACGGCTTGATTGTCTGGGGTGTATAAATACCCCCTTCTTCCTCCGTGGGCTGGTGCTTCTCTCACTCTCTCTCTCTCTCCTCCATTGTTGACCTTGAGAAGCTTGCTCTATCTCTCAATCCCTCCATGATTCTAGCCCCCATTTGAGGGAAAAGAGAGAGGAGATCTTGATCTACATTTCTACCAATTGAATCCCTCTCTTTGTGAGTGGAATCCTCTAGATCTTGATCTTGGAGGTCTTTGTGAATTTCCTTTGTTCTTCCTCTCTTCTTCCCCCACAAGCTTTTGTAGCTTTGATTTGGGAGTGAAGGACTTGCCATTGCATTTGGTGCATCAGTTTCATCTTTCCACGAAGATTCGTGGAAGTGCAAGTGAGGAGCTTTTACTCTTGGGTTCTTGGAACCCTATACGGATTCTAGGCCTTTGTGGTGAATTTTTGGGAGCCTCCAATCAAGTTGTGAATGTGTGCCCCAACTTTTGTGTAAGGCCCGGTTCCGCCTCGAAGGAAATCCCTTAGTGGAACCGTGACGTAGGCCTTTGTGGCGAGGGTCACCGGAGAACAAGGTGAGGCGCCTTCGTGGCGCTCGGTGTGTGGTGTGACTACCGCATCTTGGGGTGAGGCCTTTGTGGCGTTGGTGTGCATCGAGCAACCACACCTCAAGGTGAGGCCATTTGTGACGTTCGGGAGCACTAAGCCACTGATACGTCCATTTTGCATCACTATTTTATATCATAATTTACTGTTATTCATTGATATATTTCATATTTAGAGATGATACTTATGTTATTTCACTTATTTTGGATGTTTCATGATTATTGGAGAATTATTCACCGGAGTCAGATTCTGCTGGAAAAAGCACCGTCGGGATACCATATTTCGAAGATCAGCAATTGACGGAAATTATACCGAAGATCTTATTTTTCTAGAAGAATGAGCCAGCCGAAGGAGGAGCAGGAGGGCGCCATGGGCCCCCATAGGCCGGCACGCCCACCAACCGCGCCGCCTTGTGGGGAGGGGGCCCACAGCCCCCCTCGGCCTCCTCTCTTTCACGTACTTCATTATCCCGAAAATCTAAGGCACGGGGGATAAGCGAGAAGAGACACAGCCGCCTCTGCGGGGCTGATACGTCGCAAACGTATCTATAATTTCTTATGTTCCATGCTACTTTTATTACAATACTTGAGTGATTTACACATACTTTACAGCATTATTATACATTTTCCAGCACTAACCTATTAACAAGACGCCGAAGTGCCAGTTGCTGTTTTCTGCTGTTTTGGATTCAGAAATCCTAGTAAGGAAATATTCTCGGAATTGGACGAAATCAACGCCCAGGGGCCTATTTTTGCATGAAGCTTCCAGAAGTTCGAAGAGGAAACGAAGTGGGGCCACGAGGCGGCCAGACACCAGGGCGGCGCGGCCAGCCCGGCCGCGCGGCCTGTTGTGTCGGCCCCTCGCATCGCCCTGACCTACCCTTCCGCCTACTTAAAGCCTCGTCGCGAAACCCCTGTACCGAGAGCCACGATACGGAAAACATTACTGAGAGCCGCCGCCAAATCCCATCTCGGGGGATTCGGAGATCGCCTCCGGCACCCTGCCGGGAGGGGAATCATCACCGGAGGGGCTCTACATCATCATGCCCGCCTCCGGATTGATGCGTGAGTAGTTCATCCTTGGACTATGGGTCCATAGCAGTAGCTAGATGGTTGTCTTCTCCGCTTGTGCTTTCATTGTATTAGATCTTGTGAGCTGCCTAACATGATCAAGATCATCTATTTGTAATGCTACATGTTGTGTTTGGCGAGATCCGATGAATAGAGAATATTATGTTAAGTTGATTATCAATCTATCATATATGTGTTGTTTATGTTCTTGCATGCTCTCCGTTGCTAGTAGAGGCTCTGGCCAAGTTGATACTTGTAACTCCAAGAGGGAGTAATTATGCTCGATAGTGGGTTCATGCCTCCATTGAATCTGGGATCGTGACAGAGGTTCTAAGGTTGTGGATGTGCTGTTGCTACTAGGGATAAAACATTGATGCTTTGTCTAAGGATATTTGTGTTGATTACATTACGCCATACTTAATGCAATTATCTGTTGTTCGCAACTTAATAGTTCGGATGATAACCTGAAGGTGGATTATTTAGGCATAGATGCATGCGGATAGCGGTCTATGTACTTTGTCGTAATGCCTGATTAAATCACATAGTAATCATCGTTGATATGTATTGAATCTTTATTTGTCAATTGCTCGCCTGTAATTTTTTCACCCAGCATGTTAGTTATCTTATTGGAGAGACACCACTAGTGAACTGTGGACCCCGGTCCATTCTTTTACATCTGAATACATTCTACTGTTCTTTGCAAACAAACACCATTTTCCACTCGATACGTTTAATCCTTTGTTTTCAGCAAGCCGGTGAGATTGACAACCTCACATTACGTTGGGGCAAAGTACTTTGATTGTGTTGTGCAGGTTCCACGTTGGCGCCGGTTTCACTGGTGTTGCGCCGCACTACACTCCTCCACCAACAACCTTCACGTGCTTCTTGGCTCCTCGGTTCGATAACCTTGGTTTCATACTGAGGGAAACTTGCTTCTATACGCATCATACCTTCCACTTGGGGTTCCCAACGGACGTGTGCTTGCGCGTATCGGGCGGAAAACACCAGAGAGAAAGAGCTCTCGGCAGGAATCCGCTGGAAATTCCCTCCGGAGGAAATCGACGCCATCATCACCGTCATCGAGCTGGACTTCATTGGGATCATCATCATCATCATCTCCACCATCGACACCGCCATCTCCACCGCTGCACCTCGTCTCCGCTGTAACATCTAGGGTTGAATCTTGGGTATTTCATAGGGGAAACTCTCCCGGTATTGATTACTACTTGTTATTGATGATATTGAGTGAAACCATTGGATCAAGGTTTATGTTCAGATTGTTATTCACCATTATATCACCTCTGATCATGTTCCATATGATGTCTCATGAGTAGTTCGTTTAGTTCTTGAGGACATGGGTGAAGTCTAAATGTTAGTAGTGAACTATGTTGAGTAATATTTAATGGTTTGATATTTAAGTTGTGGTGCTATTCTTCTAGTGGTGTCATGTGAACGTCGACTACATGATACTTCACCTTTATGGGCCTAGGGGAGTACATCTTGTATTCGCTTGCTAATTGTGGGGTTGCCGGTGTGACAGCAACCTGAACCCCGTTGGTATATCGATGCAGGAGGGATAGCAGGATCTCAGAGTTTAAGGTTGTGGTTAGATTTATCTTAATTACCTTCTTGTATTTGCGGATGCTTGCAAGGGTTATAATCACAAGTATGTATTAGTCCTAGGAAGGGTGATGCATTAGCATAGGTTCACCCACACAACACTTATCAAAACAATGAAGATTAATCAACTATATGAAGCGAAAGCACTAGACTACATCCCCGTGTGTCCTCAAGAACGTTTGGTCATTATAAGTAAACAAACCGGCTTGCCCTTTGTGCTAAAAAGGATTGGGCCACTCGCTGCAATTATTACTCTCGCATTTTACTTACTTGTACTTTATTTATCTGCTATATCAAAACCCCCTGAAAACTTGTCTGTGAGCATTTACAGTGAATCCTTCATCGAAACTGCTTGTCAACACTTCTGCTCCTCGTTGGGTTCGACACTCTTATTTATCGAAAGTACTACGATACACCCCTATACTTGTGGGTCATCAAGACTATTTTCTGGCGCCGTTGCCGGGGAGTGAAGCTATTGGTAAGTGGAATTGGTAAGGAAAACTTTTACTATACGTGCTGATTTTGTTTCTGCCTGCTGCTATAAGTCATTATGGAGAGATCCTCTCTTGAATTTCTATTTGGGAAATCTACTACTACTACAACGGTAGTGGATGAGGCGCCAGGTGAGGAAGTAATTCCGTATAAAATACCTATGAAAATTATTGAACGTGTTGTGGATAACCGCTATGAAGGGGATGAAACTGTTCATCCTGGAGATCATTTACTGTTTTTACATGAATTATGCGGGTTATTCAAGTGTGCGGTATTTCAATGGATGAAGTTAGGAATAAATTATTTGCTATGTCGCTGTCTGGTAAAGCGGCGCATTGGTATAAACTGCTGAAGGATGGGAATTCTCTTGATTGGAAGGATATTGTGCCTCTATTTTACTCTAAATTCTATCCTCCAAGTGAAATTCACAAAGACCGAAACCGCATATATAATTTCTGGCCTCATGATGGAGAGAGTATTGCCCAAGCATGGGGAAGATTGAAGTCTTTAATGCTCAAATGCCCCATTCATGAGCTTCTGGTAATATCATCATTGATAATTTCTATGCAAGACTTTCTTTTCAAGATAAAACCTTGCTGGATACTACTTGTTCGGGATCATTCACACGCAATAAAGAAGAGTTCAAATGGGACCTTCTTGATCGAATGCAAGAAAATATTGAAGGATGGGAGAATGACAAAGGTAGAGTGTCGGTATAAATTATGATTATGAATGCATTGAAACTTTTATGGATACTGATAAATTTCGTAATATGAGTGCTACTTATGGTCTTGACTCTCAAGTTGTTGCAAATATTTATAAAGCTTTTGCCTCTCATTTTGAATTGCCTAGGAAGAATTTTGATAAGTATCATGAACCTTATAAAGATAAAACTAATTCACCTATAGGTAAATGCATTGAAATTAAAACTGTTGATCATGTTCTTCCTGAAGCTTACATTGAAAAAACTTCTTTCCCTGCTAAAATGAAGGAGTATTTTGTTATAACTAGTGTAGTTAATAAAAGTGCAAAGAAACCTATAAAACCTGAGGAGCAAATAAAGGTTGAACCTGTTGTTGCAATAGTTAAAGATCTTGTAACTGAAAATGTAGAAGATAGTCATATCATTTTTTGTGAAGATGCTTCTAATATTGTTTCGCATCCTAATAAGTCTAGGAAAGCCAGTGTTCCTGTGCTCTCTGTTAGAATTGGTGATCATTGCTATTATGGTTTATGCGACATTGGTGCAAGTATTAGTGCCATTCCTTATGAGCTCTACACGGAAATCATGCATGAAATTGGTTCTTATGAACTTGAAGATATTGATGTGGTTATTCGGCTAGCTAATAGAGAAACTATCTCTCCTATTGGTATTGTTCGAGATGTGGAAGTTCTATGTGGTAAGATTAAATATCCTGCTGACTTTTTGGTACTTGGTTCTGCTGCTAGTAAGTCTTGTCCTATTATTTTTGGTAGACCTTTTCTGAATACTTGTGGAGCTGTTATAGATTGCAAGAAAGAGAAAATTGTTACTAAATTTGCTGGTGAATCTTATGAGTTTAACTTCTCTAAATTTTCCAAAACTCCTTATAAAGCTGATTTGCCTAATGATGATTTTAGAGTTGAACAGTGTGCATCTATTGCTCTTTCTCCTAATAATCCTTTGCAACAACATTTGGAGGATAGTGAGAGTGAAGTCTTTAGGGAAGAAAGGGATGAGCTTGATGAAATTTTGCTTCGTCAACCTATTCTTAAACATGACTTACTGGTTGAAGATCTAGGTATAACACCACCACCAAAGGAAGATCATGTATTTGATCTGAAACCATTACCTGATAATCTTGAGTATGCTTATATTGATGATAAGAAAACATATCATGTTATTATTAGTGCTAAGCTTTCAGATTTTGAAGAAGAAAGGTTATTGGAAATATTGAAGAAACACCGAGGAGCTATTGGCTACACTCTTGATGACTTGAAGGGGATTTCTCCCGCTATTTGCCAACATGCTATCAACATGGAAGATGATGCAAAACCTGTTGTTGAACATCAGCGTCGTCTAATTCCTAAGATGAAGGATGTGGTAAGGAATGAGGTATTAAAACTTCTTGAAGAAGGTATTATATATCCTATTGCTGATAGTAGATGGGTTAGTCCCGTGCATTGTGTTCCTAAGAAAGGAGGAATAACTGTTGTGCCTAATGATAATGATGAGCTCATTCCTCAAAGAGTAGTTGTAGGGTATAGAATGTGCATTGATTATCGAAAAGTTAATAAAGTTACTAAGAAAGACCATTACCCTTTACCTTTTATTGATCAAATGTTTGAAAGGTTGTCTAAAAATACTCATTTCTGCTTTCTTGATGGTTATTCTGGGTTTTCACAAATTGCTGTTAGAGCTAAAGATCAAGAGAAAACCACTTTCACTTGTCCCTATGGAACTTATGCTTATAGGTGTATGCCTTTTGGTTTGTGTAATGCTCCTGCTACTTTTCAAAGATGCATGTCTGCTATTTTTCATGGCTTTTGTGAAAGGATTGTTGAGGTATTCATGGATGATTTTTCTGTGGGAATTCTTTTGATAATTGCTTGCGAAACCTTGATAAAGTTTTGCAGAGATGTGAAGAAACTAACCTTGTTCTTAATTGGGAGAAATGCCACTTTATGGTTAATGAAGGAATTGTATTGGGACATAAAATTTCTGAGAGAGGTATTGAAGTTGATAGAGCTAAAGTTGAAGCAATTGAGAAGATGCCTATCCTAGGGATGTTAAAGGTATTCGTAGTATTCTTGGTC
Organism: Lolium multiflorum; assembly: GCA_030979885.1. Classification (NCBI taxonomy): domain Eukaryota; kingdom Viridiplantae; phylum Streptophyta; class Magnoliopsida; order Poales; family Poaceae; genus Lolium; species Lolium multiflorum. The sequence continues at coordinate 239,767,130 of CM061752.1, forward strand.
ATGCTGGTTTTTATAGGAGATTTATTAAAGATTTCTCTAAAATTTCAAAGCCTCTTACTAATCTTCTTCAAAAGATGTACCTTTTGTTTTTGATGATGATTATAAGGAAGCCTTTGAAACTCTAAAAAAGCCTTAACAACTGCTCCTGTAGTTGAACCTCCCTGATTGGAATCTACCTTTTGAAATTATGTGTGATGCTAGTGATTTTGTTGTAGGTGTCCTTGGACAGCGAGTAGATAAAAAATTGAATGTTATTCATTATGCTAGTAAAACTCTAGATGCTACTCAAAGAAATTATGCTACAACTGAGAAAGAGTTATTAGCCGTAGTTTTTGCATGTGATAAGTTTAGATCCTATATTGTTGATTCAAAAGTCACAGTTCATACTGATCATGCTGCAATTAGGTACCTTATGGAAAATAAAGATGCTAAGCCAAGGCTTATTAGATGGGTGCTTCTTTTGCAAGAATTGCACAATTTAGATAGGAAAGGTGCTGATAATCCTGTTGCTGATAATTTATCTAGATTGGAAAATATTGCTTATGATCCTGTTCCTGTTAATGATAGTTTTTGATACGTCTCCAACGTATCGATAATTTCTTATGTTCCATGCCACTTTATTGATGATACCTACATGTTTTATGCACATTATATGTCGTATTTATGCGTTTTTGGAACTAACCTATTAACAAGATGCCGAAGTGCCAGTTCCTTTTTGCTTTTTGGTTTCAGAAATCCTAGTAACGAAATATTCTCGAATTGGACGAAATCACCTCCCGGGTTCCTATTTTGCCGGAAGCATCAGAACACCCGAGAGCGCCAGAGGGGGCCGGTGGGCCCAGATGACATGGTGGCGCGGCCCAGGCCGCGCCACCCTATGGTCTCGTCGCCTCGTTGACCCTCCGCGCCGCCTCTTCGCCTATATAAAGCCCCTGATCGAAAACCCTTACGGAGGAAGCCACGATACGAGAAAAGTTCCAGAGCCGCCGTCATCGCGAAGCCAAGATGGGGGACAGGAGTCTCTGTTCCGGCACCCTGCGGGAGCGGGGAAGTGCCCCGGAAGGCTTCTCCATCGACACCGCTGCCATCTCCACCGCCATCTTCATCACCAGCTGCTCCCATGAGGAGGGAGTAGTTCTCCATCGAGGCTCGGGGCTGGTAGCTATGTGGTTCATCTCTCTCCTATGTAGTTCAATACAATAATCTCATGAGCTGCCTTACATGATTGAGATTCATATGATGATGCTTGTAATCTAGATGTCATTATGCTAGTCAAGTGGGTTTTACTTATGTGATCTCCGGAGACTCCTTGTCCCACGTGTGTAAAGGTGACAGTGTGTGCACCGTGTGGGTCTCTTAGGCTATATTTCACGAAGTACTTATTCACTGTTGAAGAGCGTAGTGAAGTGCTTATTTATATCTCTTGATGATTGCAATATGTTTGTATCACAATTTATCTATGTGCTACTCTAGTGATGTGTTATTAAAGTAGTTTTATTCCTCCTGCATGTGTGCAAAGGTGACAGTGCGTGCACCGTGTTAGTACTTGGTTTATGCTATGATCATGATCTCTTGTAGATTGCGAAGTTAACTATTGCTATGATAATATTGATGTGATCTATTCCTCCTACATATGCATGAAGGTGACAGTGTGCATGCTATGCTAGTACTTGGTTTAGTCGTTTTGATCTATCTTACACTTAAGGTTACTTAAACATGAGCATTATTGTGGAGCTTGTTAACTCCGGCATTGAGGGTTCGTGTAATCCTACGCAATGTGTTCATCATCCAACAAGAGTGTAGAGTATGCATTTATCTATTCTGTTATGTGATCAATGTTGAGAGTGTCCACTAGTGAAAGTGTAATCCCTAGGCCTTGTTCCTAAATACTTGAGTTACTACGCTTGTTTCTTGTTTCTTTGTGTTACTACTGCTGCAATACTACCACCATCAACTACACGATGGCTTTCTGGCACCGTTGCTACTGCTCATACATATTCATACCACCTGTATTTCACTATCTCTTCGCCGAACTAGTGCACCTATTTGGTGTGTTGGGGACACAAGAGACTTCTTGCTTTGTGGTTGCAGGGTTGCATGAGAGGGATATCTTTGACCTCTTCCTCCCCGAGTTCGATAAACCTTGGGTGATCCACTTAAGGGAAAACTTGCTGCTGTTCTACAAACCTCTGCACTTGGAGGCCCAACACTGTCTACAGGAAAGGAGGGGGAACGTAGACATCAAGCTATTTTCTGTTGCCGGGGAGGAAAGGTAAAGGTACTCACACTCCGGACTCTGGCTAAATTTTCGGCGCCGTTGTAAGTACTCGAAGCTATTTCCTTTAGACTCTGCAATTGCGACATTTGGTTTCTTGTTTACACTAGTTAGGCATAATGGAAAACAACAAAAATATGAGAGATCTTTATGAACTTTATCTTGAATTAGGACATGGATGGTTTGATGCGAAAATTAAAAAACCCATGGAACATATTAATATGAATGCTTTGAACACCATTGTTGTTAATGATATGGAAAATTCTAAGCTTGGGGAAGCTGGCTTTGATGAGCATGATATTTTTAGTCCCCCAAGCATTGAGGAGAAAATTTACTTTGATGATACTTTGCCTCCCATTTATGATGATTATAATGATAGTAGTCTTTTGTTACCACCTGTTATGGAGGATAAATTTGATTATGATTACAATATACCTCCTATATTTGATAGCTACTTTGTTGAATTTGCTCCCACTACAACTAATAAAATTGATTATGCTTATGTTGGGAGTAGTAATTATTTTATGCATGAGACTCATGATAAGAATGATTTATGTGATAGTTATATTGTTGAGTTTGCTCATGATGCTACTGAAAGTTATTATGAGAGAGGAAAATATGGTTGTAGAAATTTTCATGTTACTAAAACACCTTTCTATGTGCTGAAATTTTTGAAGCTACACTTGTTTTATCTTCCTATGCTTGTTACTTTGCTCTTCATGAACTTGTTTATTTACAAGATTCCTATGCATAGGAAGCATGTTAGACTTAAATGTGTTTTGAATTTGCCTCTTGATGCTCTCTTTTGCTTCAACTTCTATTTCTTGCGAGTGCATCATTAAAACTGCTGAGCCCATCTTAATGGCTATAAAGAAAGAACTTCTTGGGAGATAACCCATGTGTTATTTTGCTACAGTACTTTGTTTTATATTTGTGTTTTGGAAGTTGTTTACTACTGTAGCAACCTCTCCTTATCTTAGTTTTGTGTTTTGTTGTGCCAAGTAAAGTTTCTATGTCAAAGTTGATGTTATATTTGGGATTGCTGCGCAGAAACAGCATTGCTGTCTGTCACGAATCTGGGCCTATTCTCTGTAGAAAATTCGAAAAAATCTGCCAATTTACGAGCGTGATCCTCAGATATGTACGCAACTTTCATTAGTTTTGAGTTTTTCCATTTGAGCAAGTCTGGTGCCATCTTTAAATTCGTCTTTACGGACTATTCTGTTTTTGACAGATTCTGCCTTTTATTTCGCATTGCCTCTTTTGCTATGTTGGATTTATTTCTTTGATCCATTAATGTCCAGTAGCTTTATGCAATGTCCAGAAGTGTAAAGAATGTTTGTGTCACCTCTGAACATGTGAATTTTTGATTATGCACTAACCCTCTAATGAGTTTGCTTGAAGTTTGGTGTGAAGGAAGTTTTCAAGGGTCTATAGAAGAGGGTGATATAATGTGATCGAGAAGAGTAAAAGGTCTAAGCTTGGGGATGCCCCGGTGGTTCATCCCTGCATATTTTAAGAAGACTCAAGCATCTAAGCTTGGGGATGCCCAAGGCATCCCCTTCTTCATCGACAACCTATCAGGTTTCTTCTAGTGAAACTATATTTTTATTCATCACATCTTATGTACTTTACTTGGAGCGTCTGTGTGCTTTTATTTTTGTTTTTGTTTTATTATCTTAGTTCTCTGAATAAGTTCATCCTTGTGTGGAGAGAGACACGCTCCGCTGGTTCGTATGAACACATGTGTTCTTAGCTCATAATATTCATGGCGAAGTTTCCCCTTCGTTAAATTGTTATATGGTTGGAATTGAAAAATGCTACATGTAGTAATTGGTAAAATGTCTTGGATAATGTGATACTTGGCAATTGTTGTGCTCATGTTTAAGCTCTTGCATCATATACTTTGCACCCATTAATGAAGAAATACATAGAGCTTGCTAAAATTTGGTTTGCATAATTGGTCTCTCTAAGGTCTAGATAATTTCTAGTATTGAGTTTGAACAACAAGGAAGACGGTGTAGAGTCTTATAATGTTTACAATATGTCTTTTATGTGAGTTTTGCTGCACCGGTTCATCCTTGTGTTTGTTTCAAATAACCTTGCTAGCCTAAACCTTGTATCGAGAGGAATACTTCTCATGCATCCAAAATCCTTGAGCCAATATTCATGCCATTTGTGTCCACCATACCTACCTACTACATGGTATTTCTCCGCCATTCCAAAGTAAATTGCTTGAGTGCTACCTTTAAACAATTCAAAAATTTATCACCTCTTATTTGTGTCAATGTTTTATAGCTCATGAGGAAGTATGTGGTGTTTTATCTTTCGATCTTGTCATTTACTTTTGACAGACTTTCACAATGGACTAGTGGCTTCATCCGCTTATCCAATAATTTTGCAAAAAGAGCTGGCAATGAGGTTCCCAGCCTCAATTAATTAACTTGCATTAATAATTCTCTTCACATGTTTTGCTCTGATCTATCAGTAAGCAACTTAAATTTGCAAATAGACACTCCTCCATGGTATGTGAATGTTGGAAGGCACCCGAGGATTCGGTTAGCCATGGCTTGTGAAAGCAAAGGTTGGGGGGAGTGTCATCTAATAAATAAAACTAAAGTACATGTGTAAACAAAAGAGAAGAGGGATGATCTACCTTGCTGGTAGAGATAACGTCCTTCATGGGAGCCGCTCTTGAAAGTCTGGTTGATGAGGTAGTTAGAGTGCCCACTACCATTCGTTGACAACAACAAACACCTCTCAAAACTTTATTTTTATGCTCTCTTTATGTTTTTAAAACCAAAGCTCTAGCACAAATATAGCAATCGATGCTTTCCTCTTTGAAGGACCTTTCTTTTACTTTTATTGTTGAGTCAGTTTACCTATCTCCTTCCACCTTAAGAAGCAAACACTTGTGTGAACTGTGCATTGATTCCTACATACTTGCATATTGCACTTGTTATATTACTTTATGTTGACAATATCCATGAGATATACATGTTATAAGTTGAAAGCAACCGCTGAAACTTAATCTTCCTTTGTGTTGCTTCAATACCCTTTACTTTGAATTTATTGCTTTATGAGTTAACTCTTATGCAAGACTTATTGATGCTTGTCTTGAAGTACTATTCATGAAAAGTCTTTGCTTTATGATTCAGTTGTTTACTCATGTCATTACCATTGTTTTGATCGCTGCATTCATTACATATGTTTACAATATGATCAAGATTATGATGGCATGTCACTTAAGAAATTATCTTTGTTATCGTTTTACCTGCTCGGGACGAGCAGAACTAAGCTTGGGGATGCTGATACGTCTCCAACGTATCGATAATTTCTTATGTTCCATGCCACTTTATTGATGATACCTACATGTTTTATGCACATTATATGTCGTATTTATGTTTTCGGAACTAACCTATTAACAAGATGCCGAAGTGCCAGTTCTGCTGTTTTTGGTTTCAGAAATCCTAGTAACGAAATATTCTCGGAATTGGACGAAATCACCTCCCAGGTTCCTATTTTGCCCGGAAGCATCCAGAACACCCGAGAGCCGCCAGCGGGGGGGCCTGGTGGGCCCAGATGACATGGTGGCGCGGCCCAGGCCATGGCCGCGCCACCCTATGGTCTCGTCGCCTCGTTGACCCTCCTGCGCCGCCTCTTCGCCTATATAAAGCCTCGAAAACCCTTACGGAGGAAGCCACGATACGAGAAAAGTTCCAGAGCCGCCATCGCGAAGCCAAGATGCGGGGACAGGAGTCTCTGTTCCGCACCCGGAGCGGGGAAGTGCCCCGGAAGGCTTCTCCATCGACACCGCTGCCATCTCCACCGCCATCTTCATCACCGCTGCTGCTCCCATGAGGAGGGAGTAGTTCTCCATCGAGGCTCGGGGCTGTACCGGTAGCTATGTGGTTCATCTCTCTCCTATGTAGTTCAATACAATAATCTCATGAGCTGCCTTACATGATTGAGATTCATATGATGATGCTTGTAATCTAGATGTCATTATGCTAGTCAAGTGGGTTTTACTTATGTGATCTCCGGAGACTCCTTGTCCCACGTGTGTAAAGGTGACAGTGTGTGCACCGTGTGGGTCTCTTAGGCTATATTTCACGAAGTACTTATTCACTGTTGAAGAGCGTAGTGAAGTGCTTATTTATATCTCTTGATGATTGCAATGTGTTTGTATCACAATTTATCTATGTGCTACTCTAGTGATGTGTTATTAAAGTAGTTTTATTCCTCCTGCATGTGTGCAAAGGTGACAGTGCGTGCACCGTGTTAGTACTTGGTTTATGCTATGATCATGATCTCTTGTAGATTGCGAAGTTAACTATTGCTATGATAATATTGATGTGATCTATTCCTCCTACATATGCATGAAGGTGACAGTGTGCATGCTATGCTAGTACTTGGTTTAGTCGTTTTGATCTATCTTACACTTAAGGTTACTTAAACATGAGCATTATTGTGGAGCTTGTTAACTCCGGCATTGAGGGTTCGTGTAATCCTACGCAATGTGTTCATCATCCAACAAGAGTGTAGAGTATGCATTTATCTATTCTGTTATGTGATCAATGTTGAGAGTGTCCACTAGTGAAAGTGTAATCCCTAGGCCTTGTTCCTAAATACTGCTGAGTTACTACGCTTGTTTACTGTTTTACTGTGTTACTACTGCTGCAATACTACCACCATCAACTACACGCCAGCAAGCTATTTTCACCGTTGCTACTGCTCATACATATTCATACCACCTGTATTTCACTATCTCTTCGCCGAACTAGTGCACCTATTTGGTGTGTTGGGGACACAAGAGACTTCTTGCTTTGTGGTTGCGGGGTTGCATGAGAGGGATATCTTTGACCTCTTCCTCCTGAGTTCGATAAACCTTGGGTGATCCACTTAAGGGAAAACTTGCTGCTGTTCTACAAACCTCTGCACTTGGAGGCCCAACACTGTCTACAGGAAAGGAGGGGGAACGTAGACATCAGTTTTCCAAATGAACAATTGGCTACAATAAAGGTGAGCTCGCGAGATAGTCCTTGGTATGCCGATTATGCTAACTTTATTGTTTCAAAATACTTGCCTCCAACCTTTTCAGCTCAGCAAAGGAGGAAATTCTTTTATGATTTGAGGCATTACTTTTGGGATGACCCACACTTATATCAAGAAGGAGTGGATGGTATTATGCGAAGATGTGTCCCAGAATATGAACAACAAGAGATATTGAGTAAGTGTCATGGTAGTGTTTATGGAGGACATCACGCGGAGATAGAACCGCACAAAAGGTTCTACAATCAGGTTTTTATTGGCCAACACTTTTTAAAGATGCAAGGAAGTTTATCTTATCTTGTGATGAATGTCAAAGAGTTGGTAATATCTCTAGACGCAATGAAATGCCTATGAATTATACTCTTGTTATTGAACCATTTGATTGTTGGGGATTTGACTTCATGGGTCCTTTCCCTTCTTCAGAAGGTAACACTCATATACTTGTCGTTGTTGATTATGTTACTAAATGGGTAGAAGCCATACCTACAAAAAGTGCTGATGGTGAGACCTCTTTAAAAATGCTTTTAGATGTTATTTTTCCTAGATTTGGAGTACCTAGATATATTATGACTGATGGAGGTTCTCACTTTATTCATGGTGGTTTTAGAAAAACTCTTGCTAAATATGGTATTAATCATAGAATTGCTTCAGCTTATCATCCTCAAACTAGTGGGCAAGTAGAATTATCAAATAGAGAAATTAAATCTATCTTGCAAAAGACTGTTAATAAATCTAGAAAAAATTGGACTAGTAAGTTAAAGGAAGCATTGTGGGCTTATAGAACTGCTTATAAAAACCCTATGGGAATGTCTCCTTATAAAATGGTTTATGGAAAAGCTTGTCATTTACCTTTAGAACTAGAGCACAAAGCTTATTGGGCTGTAAGAGAACTTAATAAAGATTTTAAACTTGCCGGTAAGAAGAGGTTGCTACAATTGAGTTCTTTAGATGAATGGAGAAGTGAAGCTTATGAAAATGCTAAACTTTTTAAGGAGAAGGTTAAGAAATGGCATGATAGAAGAATTATTAAAAGAGAATTTAATGTTGGAGATAAAGTCCTATTGTATCGGTCTCGTCTCAGATTTTTTGCAGGGAAAATTACTCTCAAAATGGGAAGGACCATATGTCATTGAGGAGGTGTATCGTTCAGGAGCAATAAAAATTGCCTCGCTGAAAGATGATGCTACACAAGTGGTGAATGGACAAAGACTCAAGCATTATATTTCTGGAGATTCTTATAATGAAGATATTGATGTTATTCAAGTGGTGACTCCGGAAGCTTTCATTAAAAACCAAATTGGCAGTTCTGCAGAGTTCGACTTTAAATAGGTAACAGTTGTAGTAATAAAAAGTCCGCGTTTAACATTCGAACAATATTTCTGCTATTTTTGGAAAATATGAAAAATTACGAGATCGAAACGGAGTGGAGGAGACGCACGAGGGCGTCCCCATAGGCCGGCGCGGGCCCCACTGGCCGCGCCGCCCTATGGGGACAGCCCTCGGCGTCCCGTTTCCACTCGTTTTCGGCCTGGTACTTCCTTTTGTCGTAAAAATATCTGCTATATAATCCCCCGGATCCCAGGAGGTCCGTATATCGTTTTCTCGTCGTGTTTTGTTTCGAGCTGTTTCTGCCAGATATTGTTTTCGATCTAGAGCCGCCATGTCTTCGTCGGAACTCCGAAGGATAGCTTCTTGGAGAACGTCGTCAAGTATATGAACGAGCTGAAGATGCATCCCAAGGAATTGCTGCTCGTAGATGGAGAGTTGCAGATAGAAGATGTTCGGGGACCTAAAGAAGAAGGAAGCTTGGAGGACAGGATGGAGAAACTAGAACAAGAGGTCTTCGCCTACAAGAAGATGGCTGAACGTGAAGTGGACATCTTCCACAAAATTGTGTCCGAACTTATTGGTGAACACGAGAAGGAGACTGCAAAGCTGTGGGGCGATATCCTCTCACTTCATAACACTACCAATCAACTTCAGGCGCAACTTTATGATGTTCAGAATCAAAAATGTGAGTATGAAAATAGGTTTAAACGCATTAGCTATGCTGCTAGTTTCAGGATTCCTGAGACCAAGACATCGTTTGTTGATGGAGAGCCTCTTCCTTGGAAGTCTGATGACGAGAAGAATCCACCATCACCACCGAAGGAGTAATTCATCATTGGTATTGGCATCCCCTTGGTTTGTTCCAAGCTTGGGGGAGTGTCGCGGTATCACATCATCACTATCTTTATCTTTTTACTATCAAGTAGTGTCATATCATGAGTAGGGAAGTTATCATATAAGATGGTTTGCAGTGTGGAAGTATCTCTCTTAGTTGGTTACCTATGTATCCGTTGGTGTGAGTTATCGTTATGGAATATTAATGAGAAGTCTTATCATTTACTTTTTGCACACCTTATTTTAGTTTGCAATTCCTGTTATATGATTACTCTTGACATTAGTATTGATATCACTTTGGGAGCATGATACGTCCCAAACGTATCGATAATTTCTTATGTTCCATGCTACTTTATTGATGATACCTACATGTTTTATACACATTATATGTCATTATTATTCGTTTTCCGGAACTAACCTATTAACAAGATGCCGAAGTGCCAGTTCCTGTTTTCTGTTTGTTTTTGGTTTCAGAAATCCTAGTAACGAAATATTCTCGGAATTGGACGAAATCAACGCCTAGGTTCCTATTTTGCCCGGAAGCATCCAGAACCAGAGTCGCCGGAGGCCACACCCAGGATGATAGGCCGGCGCGGCCCCGTGCCGGCGCGCCGCCGTGTCGTCGCCTCGTCAGCCCTCCGACTCCGCCTCTTCGCCTATTTAAAGGTCCCCGACCTAAAACCCGAGACGAATAAGCCACGATGCACGCGAAACCTTCCAGATCCGCCGCCATCGCGAAGCCAAGATCGGGGGACAAAAGTCTCGTTCCGGCACGCCGCCGGGACGGGGAAGTGCCCCCGGAAGGCTTCTCCATCGACACCGCTGCCATCTTCACCGCCATCTTCATCACCGCTGCTGCTCCCATGAGGAGGGAGTAGTTCTCATCGAGGCTCGGGGCTGTACCGGTAGCTATGTGGTTAATCTCTCTCCTATGTACTTCAATACAATAATCTCATGAGCTGCCTTACATGATTGAGATTCATATGATGATGCTTGTAATCTAGATGTCATTATGCTAGTCAAGTGAGTTTTACTTATGTGATCTCCGGAGACTCCTTGTCCCACGTGTGTAAAGGTGACAGTGTGTGCACCGTGTGGGTCTCTTAGGCTATATTTCACAGAATACTTATTCACTGTTATGAATGGCGTAGTGAAGTGCTTATTTATATCTCTTTATGATTGCAATGTGTTTTGTATCACAATTTATCTATGTGCTACTCTAGTGATGTTATTAAAGTAGTTTTATTCCTCCTGCACGGTGTAATGGTGACAGTGTGTGCACTCGTGTTAGTACTTGGCGTAGGCTATGATTATGATCTCTTGTAGATTATGAAGTTAACTATTGCTATGATGGTATTGATGTGATCTATTCCTCCTACCTGGTGTGAAGGTGACAGTGTGCATGCTATGCTAGTACTTGGTTTAGTCGTGTCGATCTTTCATGCACTCTAAGGTTATTTAAATATGAACATTGAATTGTGGAGCTTGTTAACTCCGGCATTGAGGGTTCGTGTAATCCTACGCAATGTGTTCATCATCCAACAAGAGAGTGTAGAGTATGCATTTATCTATTCTGTTATGTGATCAATGTTGAGAGTGTCCACTAGTGAAAGTCTAATCCCTAGGCCTTGTTCCTAAATACGCTATCCTGCTTGTTACTGTTTCTTGAATTACTCTGCTGCGTTACTACTGCATGTTTACTTCCTGATATTACTACCATCAACTGCACGCCAGCGAGCTATTTTCTGGCCCCGTACTACTGCTCATATTCATTCATACCACTTGTATTTCACTATCTCTTCGCCGAACTAGTACACCTATTAGGTGTGTTGGGGACACAAGAGACTTCTTGCTTTGTGGTTGCAGGGTTGCATGAGAGGGATATCTTTGACCTCTTCCTCCCTGAGTTCGATAAACCTTGGGTGATCCACTTAAGGGAAACTTGCTGCTGTTCTACAAACCTCTGCTCTTGGAGGCCCAACACTGTCTACAAGAATAGAAGCACCCGTAGACATCAAGCACTTTTCTGGCGCGTTGCCGGGGAGGAAAGGTAAAAGGTACTCACACTCCGGATCTCGGCTACTAAGCTATTTTCCGGCGCCGTTGTAAGTACTCGAAGCTATTTCCTTTAGACTTGCAATTGCGACATTTGGTTTCTTGTTTACACTAGTTAGGCATAATGGACAACAATGACCTTCTTATTCTATTTCCTGATTTAAGACATGGATGGTTTGATGCGAAAATTAAAAAACCCATGGAACATATTAATATGAATGCTTTGAACACTATTGTTGCTAATGCTATGGAAAATTCTAAGCTTGGGGAAGCTGGCTTTGATGAGCATGATATTTTTAGTCCCCCAAGCATTGAGGAGAAAATTTACTTTGATGATACTTTGCCTCCTATATTTGATGATGAGAATAATAATGATAGCTACTTTGTTGAATTTGCTCCCACTACAATTAATAAGAATGACTATGCTTATGTTGGGAGTAGTAATTATTTTATGCATGAGACTCATGATAAGAATGCTTTATGTGATAGTTATATTGTTGAGTTTGCTCATGTTGCTACTGAAAGTTATTATGAGAGAGGAAAATATGGTTGTAAAAATTTTCATGTTACTAAAACACCTCTCTATGTGCTGAAATTTTTGAAGCTACACTTGTTTTATCTTCCTATGCTTGTTACTTTGCTCTTCATGAACTTGTTTATTTACAAGATTCCTATGCATAGGAAGCATGTTAGACTTAAATGTGTTTTGAATTTGCCTCTTGATGCTCTCTTTTGCTTCAACTCTTATTTCTTACGAGTGCATCATTAAAACTGCTGAGCCCATCTTAATGGCTATAAAGAAAGAACTTCTTGAGAGATAACCCATGTGTTTTTTTTACTACAGTACTTTGTTTTATATTTGTCTTGGAAGTTGTTTACTACTGTAGCAACCTCTCCTTATCTTAGTTTTGTTGCATTGTTGTGCCAAGTAAAGTCTCTATGGTAAAGTTGATGCTAGATTTGGATTGCTGCGCGGAAACAGCATTGCTGTCACGAATCTGGGCTAATTTCTGTAGGTAACTCAGAAAATTATGCCAATTTACGTGAGTGATCCTCAGATATGTACGCAACTTTCATTAGTTTTGAGTTTTTCCGTTTGAGCAAGTCTGGTGCCATTTTAAAATTCGTCTTTACGGACTGTTCTGTTTTTGACAGATTCTGCCTTTTATTTCGCATTGCCGCTTTTGTTAAGTTGAATGAGTTTCTTTGTTCCATTAACTTTCAGAAGTTTTGTGCAATGTCCAGAAGTGTTAAGAATGATTGTGTCACCTCTGAACATGTGAATTTTTGATTATGCACTAACCCTCTAATGAGTTTGCTTGAAGTTTGGTGTGAAGGAAGTTTTCAAGGGTCAAGAGAGGAGTATGATATACTATGATCAAGAGGAGTGAAAGCTCTAAGCTTGGGGATGCCCCGTGGTTCATCCCTGCATATTTCAAGAATACTCAAGCATCTAAGCTTGGGGATGCCCAAGGCATCCCCTTCTTATCAGGTTCCTTCTCTGAAACTATATTTTTATTCGGTCACATCTTATGTACTTTACTTGGAGCGTCGTATGTTTTTGTTTTTGTTTTTGTTTGAATAAATGCTTGTGTGGGAGAGAGACACGCTCCGCTGGTTCATATGAACACATGTGTTCTTAGCTTTTAATGTTCAAGGGCGAAAGTTGATCGCTTCACTTGTTGTTATATGGTTGGAAACGAGAAAAATGCTACATGTAGTAATTCTAAAATGTCTTGGATAATGTGATACTTGGCAATTGTTGTGCTCATGTTTAAGCTCTTGCATCATATACTTTGCACCCATTAATGAAGAAATACATAGAGCTTGCTAAAATTTGGTTTGCATATTTGGTCTCTCTAAAGTCTAGATAATTTCTAGTATTGAGTTTTGAACAACAAGGAAGACGGTGTAGAGTCTTATAATGTTTACAATATGTCTTTTATGTAAGTTTTGCTGCACCGGTTCATCCTTGAGTTTGCTTCAAATAACCTTGCTAGCCTAAACCTTGTATCGAGAGGGATTACTTCTCATGCATCCAAATCCTTGAGTCAACCACTATGCCATTTGTGTCCACCATACCTACCTACTACATGGTATTTCTCCACCATTCCAAAGTAAATTGCTTGAGTGCTACCTTTAAACATTTGAAAAGTTATCACCTCTGATTTGTGTCAATGTTTTATAGCTCATGAAGAAGTATGTGGTGTTTATCTTTCAATCTTGTTGGGCAACTTTCACCAATGGACTAGTGGCTTCATCCGCTTATCCAATAACTTTGCAAAAAGAGCTGGCAATGGGATTCCCAGTCCCAAATTAATTAACAAAAATAGACACTCCTCCATGGTATGTGATTGTTGGTCGGCACCCGAGGATTCGGTTAGCCATGGCTTGAGAAAGCAAAGGTGGGGAGGAGTGTCATCATAATAAAACTAAAATAAAAAGGCACTCCTTCATGGTATGAGATTGTTGGCAGGCACCCGAGGATTCGGTTAGCCATGGTTTGTGAAAGAAAGGTTGGAAGGAGTGCCACCCAAAAATAAAATAAAATGGGAGCCGCTCTTTGAAGGTTTGTCTGGCAAGGGGGTTAGAGTACCCGCTACCATTCGTTGACAACAACAAACACCTCTCAAAACTTTATTTTTATGCTCTCTTTATGTTTTCAAAATAAAAGCTCTAGCACAAATATAGCAATCGATGCTTCCCTCGTCGAAGGGCCATTCTTCTACTTTTATGTTGAGTCAGTCTACCTATTTCCTCCCATCTCAAGAAGCAAACACTTGTGTTAACTGTGCATTGATTCTTACATACTCGCATATTGCACTTGTTATATTACTTTACATTGACAATATCCATGAGATATACATGTTATAAGTTGAAAGCAACCGCTGAAACTTAATCTTCCTTTGTGTTGCTTAAATACCTCTACTTTGAATTATTGCTTTACGAGCTAACTCTTATGCAAGACTTATGATGCTTGTCTTGAAAGTACTATTCATGAAAAGTCTTTGCTTTATGATTCATTTGTTTACTCATGTCATTACCATTGTTTTTGATCGCTGCATTCATTACATATGCTTACAATAGTATGATCAAGGTTATGATGGCATGTCACTTAAGAAATTATCATTGTTATCGTTTACCTACTCGAGGACGAGTAGGAACTAAGCTTGGGGATGCTTGATACGTCCCAAACGTATCGATAATTTCTTATGTTCCATGCTACTTTATTGATGATACCTACATGTTTTATACACATTATATGTCATTATTATGCTTTTTCTGGAACTAACCTATTAACAAGATGCCGAAGTGCCAGTTCCTGTTTTCTGCTGTTTTTGGTTTCGAAATCCTAGTAACGAAATATTCTCGGAATTGGACGAAATCAACGCCTAGGTTCCTATTTTGCCGGAAGCATCGAACACCCGAGAGTCGCAGAGGGCCACACAGGCCCCGGATGATAGGCGGCGCGGCCCAGCCCTGGCCGCGCGGCATTGTGTCGTCGCCTCGTCAGCCCTCCGACTCGCCTCTTCGCCTATTTAAAGGTCCCTGACCTAAAACCCGAGACGAATAAGCCACGGTGACGCTTCCGGAGCCGCCGCCATCGCGAAGCCAAGATCTGGGGACAGAAGTCTGTTCGCACGCCGCCGGACGGGGAAGTGCCCCCGGAAGGCTTCTCCATCGACACCGCTGCCATCTCCACCGCCATCTTCATCACCGCTGCTGCTCCCATGAGGAGGGAGTAGTTCTTCATCGAGGCTCGGGGCTGTACCGGTAGCTATGTGGTTAATCTCTCTCCTATACTTCAATACAATAATCTCATGAGCTGCCTTACATGATTGAGATTCATATGATGATGCTTGTAATCTAGATGTCATTATGGTAGTCAAGTGAGTTTTACTTATGTGATCTCCGGAGACTCCTTGTCCCACGTGTGTAAAGGTGACAGTGTGTGCACCGTGTGGGTCTCTTAGGCTATATTTCACAGAATACTTATTCACTGTTATGAATGGCGTAGTGAAGTGCTTATTTATATCTCTTTATGATTGCAATGTGTTTTGTATCACAATTTATCTATGTGCTACTCTAGTGATGTTATTAAAGTAGTTTTATTCCTCCTGCACGGTGTAATGGTGACAGTGTGTGCATCCGTGTTAGTACTTGGCGTAGGCTATGATTATGATCTCTTGTAGATTATGAAGTTAACTATTGCTATGATGGTATTGATGTGATCTATTCCTCCTACCTGGTGTGAAGGTGACAGTGTGCATGCTATGCTAGTACTTGGTTTAGTCGTGTCGATCTTTCATGCACTCTAAGGTTATTTAAATATGAACATTGAATTGTGGAGCTTGTTAACTCCGGCATTGAGGGTTCGTGTAATCCTACGCAATGTGTTCATCATCCAACAAGAGAGTGTAGAGTATGCATTTATCTATTCTGTTATGTGATCAATGTTGAGAGTGTCCACTAGTGAAAGTCTAATCCCTAGGACTTGTTCCTAAATACTGCTATCACTGCTTGTTTTACTGAATTACTACGCTGTTACTTGCATGTTTACTTCTGCAATATTACTACCATCAACAACGAGCTATTTTCTGGCCAATCATACTACTGCTCATATTCATTCATACTACTTGTATTTCACTATCTCTTCGCCGAACTAGTGCACCTATTAGGTGTGTTGGGGACACAGAGACTTCTTGCTTTGTGGTTGCAGGGTTGCATGAGAGAATATCTTTGACCTCTTCCTCCCTGAGTTCGATAAACCTTGGGTGATCCACTTAAGGGAAACTTGCTGTTGTTGTACACCACGTATCGATAATTTCTTATGTTCCATGCTACTTTATTGATGATACCTACATGTTTTATGCACATTATATGTCATATTTATGCATTTTCTGGAACTAACCTATTAACAAGATGCCGAAGAGCCAGCTTTGTTTTCTGCTGTTTTTGGTTTCAGAAATCCTAGTAAAGAAATATTCTCGGAATTGGACGAAACTTTCGGGTCCTATTTTTGCCGAAGCTTCCAGAAGACCGAAGAGATAACGAAGTAGGGCCACGAGGCAGCCAGGGGACAGGGCGCGGCCCAAGCCGCGCCTACCCCCCTGGGCACCTCGTGTGGCCCCCGCCTACCCTTCCGCCTACTTAAAGCCTCCGTCGCGAAACCCCCGCACAGAGAGCCACGATACGGAAAACCCTAACGAGACGCGCCGCGAATCCCATCTCGGGGATTCGGAGATCGCCTCCGCACCTGCCGGAGAGGGATTCATCTCCCGGAGGACTCTACACCGCCATGGTCGCCTCCGGAGTGATGAGTGAGTAGTTCACCCCTGGACCATGGGTCCATAGCAGTAGCTAGATGGTCGTCTTCTCCTTGTTGTGCTTCATTGTTGGATCTTGTGAGCTGCCTAACATGATCAAGATCATCTATCTGTAATACTATATGTTGTGTTTGTCGGGATCCGATGGATAGAGAGTACTATGATTATGGTGATTATCAATCTATTGTTTATGTGTTGTTTATGATCTTGCATGCTCTCCGTTATTAGTAGAGGCTCTGGCCAAGTTTTTGCTCTTAACTCCAAGAGGGGGTATTTATGCTCGATAGTGGGTTCATGCCTTCATTGAATCTGGGATCGTGACAGTAGGTTCTAAGGTTGTGATGTGCTGTTGCCACTAGGGATAAAACATTGATGCTATGTCTAAGGATGTAGTTGTTGATTACATTACGCACCATACTTAATGCAATTGTGTTGCTTTGCAACTTAATACTGGAGGGGTTCGGATGATAACCTGAAGGTGGACTTTTTAGGCATAGATGCAGTTGGATGGCGGTCTATGTACTTTGTCGTAATGCCCGGATTAAATCTCACTATATTTATCATATCATGTATATGCATTGTTATGCCTTTCTCTATTTTTCAATTGCCCGACTGTAATTTGTTCACCCAACATGCTTTTATCTTATGGGAGAGACACCTCTAGTGAACTGTGGACCCCGGTCCTATTCTTTACATAGCATACAATCTACTGCAATTGTTTTACCGTTTTCTTTGCAAACATCTTCCACTCGATACGTTTAATCCTTTGTTACAGCAAGCCGGTGAGATTGACAACCTCACTGTTTCGTTGGGACAAAGTACTTGGGTTGTGTTGTGCAGGTTCCGCGTTGGCGCCGGAATCCCTGTGTTGCGCCGCATCACATTTCGCGACCATCAACCTTCAACGTGCTTCTTGGCTCCTCCTGGTTCGATTAAACCTTGGTTTCTTTCTGAGGGAAAACTTGCTACTGTGCGCATCATACCTTCCTCTTGGGGTTCCCAACGAACGTGTGAGTTACACGCCATCAAGCTCTTTTTCTGGCGCCGTTGCCGGGGAGATCAAGACACGCTGCAAGGGGAGTCTCCACTTCTCAATCTCTTTACTTTGTTTTTGTCTTGCTTTATTTTATTTACTACTTTGTTTGCTGCACTAAATCAAAACACAAAAAAATTAGTTGCTAGTTTTACTTTATTTACTGTCTTGCTTTCTATATCAAAAACACAAAAAAATTAGTTACTTGCATTTACTTTATCTAGTTTGTTTTATTTACCGTTGCTAAAATGAATACCCCTGAAAATACTAAGTTGTGTGACTTCACAAATGCAAATAATAATGATTTCCTATGCACACCTATTGCTCCACCTGCTACTACGCAGAATTCTTTGAAATTAAACCTGCTTTACTGAATTTGGTTATGAGAGATCAATTTTCTGGTGTTAGTTCTGATGATGCTGCTGCCCATCTCAATAATTTTGTTGAACTTTGTGAAATGCAAAAGTATAAAGATGTAGATGGTGATATTATTAAATTGAAAGTGTTTCCTTTCTCATTAAGAGGAAGAGCTAAAGATTGGTTGCTATCTTTGCCTAAGAATAGTATTGATTCATGGACTAAATGCAAGGATGCTTTTATTGGTAGATATTATCCTCCGCTAAAATTATATCTTTGAGAAGTAGCATAATGAATTTTAAGCAATTAGATACTGAACATGTTGCTCAAGCATGGGAGAGAATGAAAACTTTGGTAAAGAATTGCCCAACCCATGGACTGACTACTTGGATGATCATCCAAACCTTCTATGCAGGACTAAATTTTTCTTCGCGAATTTATTGGATTCAGCTGCTGGAGGTACCTTTATGTCCATCACATTGGGGCGGCTACAAAACTTCTTGATGATATGATGATAAATTACTCTGAATGGCACACGGAAAGAGCTCCACAAGGTAAGAAGGTAAATTCTGTTGAAGAAACCTCTTCCTTGAGTGATAAGATTGATGTGATTATGTCTATGCTTGTGAATGGTAGATCTAATGTTGATCCAAATAATGTTCCTTTAGCTTCATTGGTTGCTCAAGAAGAAAATGTTGATGTGAATTTCATTAAAAATAATAATTTCAACAACAATGCTTATAGGAACAACTCTGGTAATAACTATAGGCCATATCCTTCTGCTAATGGTAATGGTTATGGTAATTCTTATGGGAATTCTTACAACAATAATAGGAGTGTACCCTCTGGTCTTGAAGCTATGCTTAAAGAATTTATTAGTACACAAACTGCTTTTAACAAATCTGTTGAGGAAAAGCTTGATAAAATTGATACTATCGCTTCTAGAGTTGATAGACTTGCCTCTGATGTAAATCTTTTAAAATTGAAAGTTATGCCTAATAATGATATTGATAATAAGATTACTACTACAGCAAATGCCATCCAAGTTAGAATTAATGAGAATATAAGATTAATGGCTGAACTGCGTGCTAGGTGGGATAGAGAAGAAAATGAAAAACTAGCTAAAGAGAATAATGTAGCTAAAGTTTGGACTATTACCACCACTAGTAATGCTAATTCTTCACATGTTGCTGCACCTCCTACTATCAATGGTAAAATAATTGGTGTTGGCAATGTTTCTACTCCTAGTGCAAAGCGAACAAAACTGCCTGAAATTGCTAAAACTGCTGAAACTGCTTGTGATAAAACTGCTGAAATTTTTTCCAACCTTGGGAACAATGATCCCATTGCTGTAGCTCATAATGATTTAGATTTTGATGATTGCCACATCTCTGAAGTTATAAAGTTCTTGCAAAAACTTGCTAAAAGTCCTAATGCTAGTGCTATAAATTTAGCCTTTACAAAACATATTACAAATGCTCTCATAAAAGCTAGAGAAGAGAAACTAAAACTTGAAACTTCTATTCCTAGAAAGTTAGAAGATGGTTGGGAGCCCATCATTAAAATGAAATTCAATGACTTTGAATGTAATGCTTTATGTGATCTTGGTGCAAGTATTTCTGTTATGCCTAAAAAGATTTATGATATGCTTGACTTGCCACCATTGAAGAATTGTTATTTGGATGTTAATCTTGCCGATAATGTTAAAAAGAAACCTTTGGGGAGGATTGATAATGTGCATATTACGGTTAACAATAACCTTGTCCCCGTTGATTTTGTTGTCTTGGATATCGAATGCAATGCATCTTGTCCAATTGTGTTGGGAAGACCTTTTCTTCGAACCGTTGGTGCTGTTATTGATATGAGGGAAGGTAATATTAAATATCAATTTCCTCTCAAGAAAGGTATGGAACACTTCCCTAGAAAGAGAATGAAGTTGCCTTTTGATTCTATTATTAGAACAAGTTATGATGTTGATGCTTCTACTCTCGATGTTACTTGATTTGCACTTTCTGCGCCTAGCTGAAAGGCGTTAAAGAAAAGCGCTTATGGGAGACAACCCATGTTTTTACCTACAGCAATTTTTGTTTTGTTGAGTCTTGGAAGTTGTTTACTACTGTAGCAACCTCTCCTTATCATGTTTTTGTGCCAAGTAAAGTTTCTATGTCAAAGTTGATGTTATATTTGGGATCGCTGCGCAGAAACAGCATTGCTGTCTGTCACGAATCTGGGCACAGTTCTCTGTAGAAAATTCGAAAACATCTGCCAATTTACGAGATCCTCAGATATGTACGCAACTTTCATTAGTTTTGAGTTTTCCATTTGAGCAAGTCTGGTGCCAGCTTTAAATTCGTCTTTACGGACTGTCTTTTTGACAGATTCTGCCTTTTATTTCGCATTGCCTCTTTTGCTATGTTGGATTTATTTCTTTGATCCATTAATGTCCAGTAGCATTATGCAATGTCCAGAAGTGAAAATAATGATTGTGTCACCTCTGAATGAGTGAATTATTAATGATGCACTAACCCTCTAATGAGTTTGCTTGAAGTTTGGTGTGAAGGAAGTTTTCAAGGGTCAAGAGAGGAGAATGATATACTATGATCAAGAGGAGTGAAAGCTCTAAGCTTGGGGATGCCCCCGTGGTTCACCCCTGCATATTTTAAGAAGACTCAAGCGTCTAAGCTTGGGGATGCCCAAGGCATCCCCTTCTTCATCGACAACATCATCAGGTTCCTCCCCTGAAACTATATTTTTATTCAATCACATCTTGTGTTCTTTACTTGGAGCGTCGGTTTGTTTTCGTTTTTGTTTTTGTTTGAATAAAATGGATCCTAGCATTCACTTTGTGGGAGAGAGACACGCTCCGCTGTTGCATATGGACACATGTGTCCTTAGGCTTTACTCATAATGTTCAAGGCGAAGTTTCTTCTTCGTTAAATTGTTATATGGTTGGAATTGGAAAATGCTACATGTAGTAATTCTAAAATGTCTTGGATAATGTGATACTTGGCAATTGTTGTGCTCATGTTTAAGCTCTTGCATCATATGCTTTGCACCCATTAATGAAGAAATACATAGAGCTTGCTAAAATTTGATTTGCATATTTGGTCTCTCTAAGGTCTAGATAATATCTAGTATTGAGTTTTGAACAACAAGGAAGACGGTGTAGAGTCTTATAATGTTTACAATATGTCTTTTATGTGAGTTTTGCTGCACTTGTTCATCCTTGAGTTTGCTTCAAATAACCTTGCTAGCCTAAACCTTGTATCGAGAGGGAATACTTCTCATGCATCCAAAATCCTTGAGCCAACCACTATGCCATTTGTGTCCACCATACCTACCTACTACATGGTATTTCTCCGCCATTCCAAAGTAAATTGCTTGAGTGCTACCTTTAAAATTCCATCATTCACCTTTGCAATATATAGCTCATGGGACAAAATAGCCTTAAAAACTATCGTAGTATTGAATATGTACTTATGCACTTTATATTTTATTAAGTTGCTTGTTGTGCGATAACCATGCTTCTGGGGAACGCCATCAACTATTGTTGAATATCATGTGAGTTGCTATGCATGTTCGTCTTGTCTGAAGGATCTATCATTTTAGTGGTTGGAGCATGCAAAATTGTTAGAGAAGAACATTGGGCCGCTAACTAAAGCCATGAATCATGGTGGAAGTTTCAGTTTGGACATATATCCTCAATCTCATATGAGAATAATAATTGTTGCTACATGCTTATGCATTTAAGAGGAGTCCATTATCTGTTGTCCATGTTGTCCCGGTATGGATGTCTAAGTTGAGAATAATCAAAAGCGAGAAATCCAAACTGCATTCTCCTTAGACCTTTGTACATGCGGCATGGAGGTACCCCTTTGTGACACTTGGTTGAAACATGGCATGCGAAGATCCGGTAGTCCAAGCTAAGTAGGACGAGGTGCGGGCACTATTAGTATACTATGCATGAGGCTTGCAACTTGTAAGATATAATTTACATAACTCATATGCTTTATTACTACCGTTGACAAAATTGTTTCATGCTTTCAAAATAAAAGCTCTAGCACAAATACAGCAATCGATGCTTTCCTCTTTGAAGGACCATTCTTTTACTTTTATTGTTGAGTCAGTTTACCTATCTCCTTCCACCTTAAGAAGCAAACACTTGTGTGAACTGTGCATTGATTCCTACATACTTGCATATTGCACTTGTTATATTACTTTATGTTGACAATATCCATGAGATATACATGTTATAAGTTGAAAGCAACCGCTGAAACTTAATCTTCCTATGTGTTGCTTCAACGCCTTTACTTTGATTTATTGCTTTATGAGTTAACTCTTATGCAAGACTTATTGATGCTTGTCTTGAAGTACTATTCATGAAAAGGCTTTGCTTTATGATTCATTTGTTTACTCATGTCATTACCTTTGTTTTGATCGCTGCATTCATTACGTATGTTTACAAATAGTATGATCAAGATTATGATGGCATGTCACTTGAAATTATCTTTGTTATCGTTTTACCCGCTCGGGCTAACAGGGATGCGATACGTCTCCAACGTATCGATAATTTCTTATGTTCCATGCTACTTTATTGATGATACCTACATGTTTTATGCACATTATATGTCATATTTATGCATTTTCCGAACTAACCTATTAACAAGATGCCGAAGAGCCAGTTGCTGTTTGCTGTTTTTGGTTTCAGAAATCCTAGTAAAAATATTCTCGGAATTGGACGAAACTTTCGCCCAGGGTCCTATTTTGCACGAAGCTTCAGAAGACCGAAGAGATAACGAAGTGGGGCCACGAGGCGGCGGAGGGGTGGCCGGCGCGGCCAAGCCTGGCCGCGCCGACCTACCCCCTGGGCCCTCGTGTGGCCCCCGCGTTGACCCTCCGCCTACTTAAAGCTCCGTCGCGAAACCCCCAGGAGAGCCACGATACGGAAAACCTTGCGAGACGCCGCCGCCGAATCCCATCTCGGGGATTCGGGAGATCGCCGGCACCCTGCCGGAGGGGATTCATCTCCCGGAGGACTCTACGCCATGGTCGCCTCCGGAGTGATGAGTGAGTAGTTCACCCCTGGACCATGGGTCCATAGCAGTAGCTAGATGGTCATCTTCTCCTTGTTGTGCTTCATTGTTGGATCTTGTGAGCTGCCTAACATGATCAAGATCATCTATACGTAATACTATATGTTGTGTTTGTCGGGATCCGATGGATAGAGAGTACTATGATTATGGTGATTATCAATCTATTGTTTATGTGTTGTTTATGATCTTGCATGCTCTCCGTTATTAGTAGAGGCTCTGCCAAGTTTTTGCTCTTAACTCCAAGAGGGGGTATTTATGCTCGATAGTGGGTTCATGCCTTCATTGAATCTGGGATCGTGACAGTAGGTTCTAAGGTTGTGATGTGTTGTTGCCACTAGGGATAAAACATTGATGCTATGTCTAAGGATGTAGTTGTTGATTACATTACGCACCATACTTAATGCAATTGTCTGTTGCTTTGCAACTTAATACCGGAGGGGGTTCGGATGATAACCTGAAGGTGGACTTTTTAGGCATAGATGCGCTTGGATGGCGGTCTATGTACTTTGTCGTAATGCCCGGATTAAATCTCACTATATTTATCATATCATGTATATGCATTGTTATGCCTTTCTCTATTTGTCAATTGCCCGACTGTAATTTGTTCACCCAACATGCTTTTATCTTATGGGAGAGACACCTCTAGTGAACTGTGGACCCGGTCCTATTCTTTACATAGCATACAATCTTGCAATTGTGTTTCTTGTTTTCTTGCAAACATCTTCCACTCGATACGTTTAATCATTTGTTACAGCAAGCCGGTGAGATTGACAACCTCACTGTTTCGTTGGGACAAAGTACTTGGGTTGTGTTGTGCAGGTTCCGCGTTGGCCCCTGGTGTTGCGCCGCATCACATTTCGCGACCATCAACCTTCAACGTGCTTCTTGGCTCCTCCCGGTTCGATTAAACCTTGGTTTCTTTCTGAGGGAAAACTTGCTACTGTGCGCATCATACCTTCCTCTTGGGGTTCCCAACGAACGTGTGAGTTACACGCCATCACATGTCACTTCAGAAATTATTTGTGTTATCGTTTACCTACTCGAGGACGAGTAGGAACTAAGCTTGGGGATGCTTGATACGTCGCAAACGTATCTATAATTTCTTATGTTCCATGCTACTTTTATTACAATACTTGAATGTTTTATACATACTTTACAGCATTATTATACATTTTCCGGCACTAACCTATTAACAAGATGCCGAAGTGCCTGTTGCTGTGTTTTTGGTTTCAGAAATCCTAGTAAGGAAATATTCTCGGAATTGGACGAAATCAACGCCCAGGGGCCTATTTTTTCACGAAGCTTCCAGAAGACCGAAAGGGAGACGAAGTGGGGCCACGAGGTGGGGACACACCAAGCGGCGCGGCCCAAGCCCTGGCCGCGCCGACCTGGTGTGTGGCCCCCTCGTGCCGCCCTTTGACCTACCCTTCCGCCTACTTAAAGCCTCCGTCGCGAAACCCTTGTACCGAGAGCCACGATACGGAAAACCTTCCAGAGACGCCACCGTCGCGAATCCCATCTCGGGGATTCAGGAGATCGCCTCCGCACCCCACGGAGAGGGGAATCATCACGGAGGCGCTCTACATCATCATGCCCGCCTCCGGATTGATGCGTGAGTAGTTCATCCTTGGACTATGGGTCCATAGCAGTAGCTAGATGGTTGTCTTCTCCGCTTGTGCTATCATTGTTTAGATCTTGTGAGCTGCCTAACATGATCAAGATCATCTATTTGTAATGCTACATGTTGTGTTTGGCGAGATCCGATGAATATAGAATATTATGTTAAGTTGATTATCAATCTATCATATATGTGTTGTTTATGTTCTTGCATGCTCTCCGTTGCTAGTAGAGGCTCTGGCCAAGTTGATACTTGTAACTCCAAGAGGGAGTATTTATGCTCGATAGTGGGTTCATGCCTCCATTTAATCTGGGAAGTGTGAGAAAGTTCTAAGGTTGTGGATGTGTTGTTGCTACTAGGGATAAAACATTGATTCTTTGTCTAAGGATATTTGTGTTGATTACATTACGCGCCATACTTAATGCAATTATCTGTTGTTCGCAACTTAATACCGGAAGGGGTTCGGATGATAACCTGAAGGTGGATTATTTAGGCATAGATGCATCTTTGGATAGCGGTCTATGTACTTTGTCGTAATGCCCTGATTAAATCACATAGTAATCATCGTTGATATGTATTGAATCTTTATTTGTCAATTGCTCGCCTGTAATTTGTTCACCCAGCATGTTAGTTATCTTATTGGAGAGACACCACTAGTGAACTGTGGACCCCGGTCCATTCTTTTACATCTGAATACATTCTACTGCTTTTACTGTTCTTTACAAACAAACACCATCTTCCACTCGATACGTTTAATCCTTTGTTTTCAGCAAGCCGGTGAGATTGACAACCTCACTGTTACGTTGGGGCAAAGTACTTTGATTGTGTTGTGCAGGTTCCACGTTGGCGCCGGTTTCACTGGTGTTGCGCCGCACTACATTCCTCCACCAACAACCTTCACGTGCTTCTTGGCTCCTACTGGTTCGATAACCTTGGTTTCTTTCTGAGGGAAAACTTGCTGCTGTGCGCATCACACCTTCCTCTTGGGGTTCCCAACGGACGTGTACATTTACGCGCATCAGCCGGCGCGGGCCCAGCCCTGGCCACGCCGCCTTGTGGGGAGGGGCCCACAGCCCTCCTCGGCCTCCTCTCTTTCGCGTACTTCATCATCCCGAAAACCTAAGGCACGGGGGATAAGCGAGAAGAGACACAGCCGCCTCTGCGGGGCGGAAAACACCAGAGAGAAAGAGCTCGGGCAGGAATCCGCCGGGGAAATTCCCCCCCCGGAGGGGGAAATCGACGCCATCATCACCGTCATCGAGCTGGACTTCATTGGGATCATCATCATCATCATCATCTCCACCATCGACACTGCCATCTCCACCGCTGCACCTCGACTCCGCTGTAACATATAGGGTTGAATCTTGGGTATTTCATAGGGGAAACTCTCCCGGTATTGATTACTACTTGTTATTGATGCTATTGAGTGAAACCATTGGATCAAGGTTTATGTTCAGATTGTTATTCACCATTATATCACCTCTGATCATGTTCCATATGATGTCTCGTGAGTAGTTCGTTTAGTTCTTGAGGACATGGGTGAAGTCTAAATGTTAGTAGTGAACTATGTTGAGTAATATTTAATGGTTTGATATTTAAGTTGTGGTGTTATTCTTCTAGTGGTGTCATGTGAACGTCGACTACATGATACTTCACCTTTATGGGCCTAGGGGACATCTTGTATTCGCTTGCTAATTGTGGGGTTGCCGAGTGACAACAACTAACCCCCCTATATCGATGCGAGGGATAGCAGGATCTCAGAGTTTAAGGCTGTGGTTAGATTTATCTTAATTACTTTCTTGTATTTGCGGATGCTTTCAAGGGGTATAATCACAAGTATGTATTAGTCCTAGGAAGGGCGGTGCATTAGCATAGGTTCACCCACACAACACTTATCAAAACTATGAAGATTAATCAACTATATGAAGCGAAAGCACTAGACTAGATCCCCGTGTGTCCTCAAGAACGTTTGGTCATTATAAGTAAACAAACCGGCTTGTGCTTTGTGCTAAAAAGGTTTGGGACACTCGCTGCAATTATTACTCTCGCATTTTACTTACTTGTACTTTATTTATCTGCTATATCAAAACCCCCTGAAAACTTGTCTGTGAGCATTTACAGTGAATCCTTCATCGAAACTGCTTGTCAACACTTCTGCTCCTCGTTGGGTTCGACACTCTATTTATCGAACTACGATACACCCCCTATACTTGTGGGTCATCAAGACTATTTTCCGGCGCCGTTGTCGGGGAGTGAAGCGCTATTGGTAAGTGGAATTGGTAAGGAAACTTTTACTATATGTGCTGATTTTGTTTCTGCCTGCTGCTATAAGTCATTATGGAGAGATCCTCTCTTGTATTTCTATTTGGGAAATCTACTACTACTGCAATGGTAGTGGATGAGGCGCCAGAGGAAAGTAATTCCGTATAAAATACCTATGAAAATTATTGAACGTGTTGTGGATAACCGCTATGAAGGGGATGAAACTGTTCATCCTGGAGATCATTTACTGTTTTTACATGAATTATGCGGGTTATTCAAGTGTGCAGGTATTTCAATGGATGAAGTTAGGAAGAAATTATTTGCTATGTCGATGTCTGGTAAAGCGGCGCATTGGTATAAACTGCTGAAGGATGGGCATTCTCTTGATTGAAAGGATATTGTGCCTCTATTTTACTCTAAATTATATCCTCCAAGTGAAATTCACAAAGACCGAAACCGCATATATAATTTCTGGCCTCATGATGGAGAGAGTATTGCCCAAGCATGGGGGAGATTGAAGTCTTTAATGCTCAAATGCCCCATTCATGAGCTTCCTGGTAATATCATCATTGATAATTTCTATGCAAGACTTTCTTTTCAAGATAAAACCTTGCTGGATACTACTTGTTCGGGATCATTCACACGCAATAAAGAAGAGTTCAAATGGGACCTTCTTGATCGAATCCAAGAAAATACTGAAGGATGGGAGAATGACAAAGGTAGAGTGTAAGGTATAAATTATGATTATGAATGCATTGAAACTTTTATGGATACTGATAAATATCGTAATATGAGTACTACTTATGGTCTTGACTCTCAAGTTGTTGCAAATATTTATAAAGCATTTGCCTCTCATTTTGAATTGCCTAGGAAGAATTTTGATAAGTATCATGAACCTTATAAAGATAAAACTGATTCACCTATAGGTAAATGCATTGAAATTAAAACCGTTGATCATGTTCTTCCTGAAGTTTATATTGAAAAAACTCCTTTCCCTGCTAAAATGAAGGAGTATTCTGTTATAACTAGTGTAGTTAATAAAAGTGCAAAGAAACCTATAGAACCTGAGGAGCAAATAAAGGTTGAACCTGCTGTGTTAGTTTATGTTGAGTCAGTTTACCCATTCCCTTCTATCTTAGAAGCAAACACTTGTGTTAACTGTGTGCATTGATTCTTACATGTTTACTTATTGCACTTATATTACTCTATGTTGACAAATATCCATGAGATATACATGTTACAAGTTGAAAGCAATTGCTGAAACTTAATCATCCTTTGTGTTGCTTCAATGCATTCTACTATGAATTTATTGCTTATGAGTTATCTCTTATGCAAGTCTTATTGATACTTGTCTTGAAAGTATTATTCATGAAAAGTTTTGCTATATGATTCATTTGTTTAGTCATTATCTTTGTTAGCAATCTTTTGTTCAGATCACTCCATTCATCTCATATGCTTTACAATAATGTTGATCAAGATTATGTTGGTAGCATGTCACTTCAAATTATTTGTGTTATCGTTTACCTACTCGAGGACGAGTAGGAACTAAGCTTGGGGATGCTTGATACGTCTCAAACGTATTTATAATTTCTTATGTTCCATGCTACTTTTATTACAATACTTGAGTGATTTACACATACTTTACAACATTATTATACATTTTCCGCACTAACCTATTAACAAGATGCCGAAGTGCCGTTCTGTTTTGCTGTTTTTGGTTTCAGAAATCCTAGTAAGGAAATATTCTCTGAATTGGACGAAATCAACGCCCAGGGGTCTATTTTTGCACGAAGCTTCCAAGTCCGAAGAGGAAACGAAGTGGGGCCACGAGGCGGCCAGACACCAGGGCGGCGCGGCCCAGGCCCGGCCGCGCCCCGTTGTGTCGGCCCCTCGCGTCGCCCCTTTGACCTACCCTTCCGCCTACTTAAAGCCTCCGTCGCGAAACCCCCGTACCGAGAGCCACGATACGGAAAACATTCGAGAGGCCGCCGCCGCCAATCCCATCTCGGGGGATTCAGGAGATCGCCTCCCCGCCGGAGAGGGGAATCATCACCGGAGGGGCTCTACATCATCATGCCCGCCTCCGGATTGATGCGTGAGTAGTTCATCCTTGGACTATGGGTCCATAGCAGTAGCTAGATGGTTGTCTTCTCCGCTTGTGCTTTCATTGTATTAGATCTTGTGAGCTGCCTAACATGATCAAGATCATCTATTTGTAATGCTACATGTTGTGTTTGGCGATCCGATGAATAGAGAATATTATGTTAAGTTGATTATCAATCTATCATATATGTGTTGTTTATGTTCTTGCATGCTCTCCGTTGCTAGTAGAGGCTCTGGCCAAGTTGATACTTGTAACTCCAAGAGGGAGTAATTATGCTCGATAGTGGGTTCATGCCTCCATTGAATCTGGGATCGTGACAGTAGGTTCTAAGGTTGTGGATGTGCTACTAGGGATAAAACATTGATGCTTTGTCTAAGGATATTTGTGTTGATTACATTACGCGCCATACTTAATGCAATTATCTGTTGTTCGCAACTTAATACCGGAAGGGGTTCGGATGATAACCGAAGGTGGATTATTTAGGCATAGATGCATGCTGGATAGCGGTCTATGTACTT
The DNA here is from genome assembly GCA_030979885.1 of Lolium multiflorum. NCBI lineage: Eukaryota > Viridiplantae > Streptophyta > Magnoliopsida > Poales > Poaceae > Lolium > Lolium multiflorum. Next base: position 239,796,987 of record CM061752.1, read on the forward strand.
TGTCGTAATGCCCGATTAAATCACATAGTAATCATCGTTGATATGTATTGAATCTTTATTTGTCAATTGCTCGCCTGTAATTTGTTCACCCAACATGTTAGTTATCTTATTGGAGAGACACCACTAGTGAACTGTGGACCCCGGTCCATTCTTCTTACTGCTTTTACTGTTCTTTACAAACAAACATCATCTTCCACTCGATACGTTTAATCCTTTGTTTTAGCAAGCCGGTGAGATTGACAACCTCACTACGTTGGGGCAAAGTACTTTGATTGTGTTGTGCAGGTTCCACGTTGGCGCCGGTTTCACTGGTGTTGCGCCGCACTACACTCCTCCACCAACAACCTTCACGTGCTTCTTGGCTCCTACTGGTTCGATAACCTTGGTTTCGTACTGAGGGAAACTTGCTTCTATACGCATCATACCTTCCACTTGGGGTTCCCAACGGACGTGTGCTTCGCGCGTATCGGGCGAAAACACAGAGAGAAAGGGCGGGGAGATCCGCCGGGGAAATTCCTCCCGGAAATCGACGCCATCATCACCGTCATCGAGCTGGACTTCATTGGGATCATCATCATCATCATCATCTCCACCATCGACACCGCCATCTCCACCGCTGCACCTCGTCTCCGCTGTAACATCTAGGGTTGAATCTTGAGTATTTCATAGGGGAAACTCTCCCGGTATTGATTACTACTTGTTATTGATGCTATTGAGTGAAACCATTGGATCAAGGTTTATGTTCAGATTGTTATTCATCATTATATCACCTCTGATCATGTTCCATATGATGTCTCATGAGTAGTTCGTTTAGTTCTTGAGGACATGGGTGAAGTCTAAATGTTAGTAGTGAACTATGTTGAGTAATATTTAATGGTTTGATATTTAAGTTGTGGTGCTATTCTTCTAGTGGTGTCATGTGAACGTCGACTACATGATACTTCACCTTTATGGGCCTAGGGGAGTACATCTTGTATTCGCTTGCTAATTGTGGGGTTGCCGGTGTGACACAACCTGACCCCCGTTGGTATATCGATGCAGGAGGGATAGCAGGATCTCAGAGTTTAAGGTTGTGGTTAGATTTATCTTAATTACCTTCTTGTATTTGCGGATGCTTGCAAGGGTTATAATCACAAGTATGTATTAGTCCTAGGAAGGGTGATGCATTAGCATAGGTTCACCCACACAACACTTATCAAAACAATGAAGATTAATCAACTATATGAAGCGAAAGCACTAGACTAAATCCCGTGTGTCCTCAAGAACGTTTGGTCATTATAAGTAAACAAACCGGCTTGCCCTTTGTGCTAAAAAGGATTGGGCCACTCGCTGCAATTATTACTCTCGCATTTTACTTACTTGTACTTTATTTATCTGCTATATCAAAACCCCCTGAAAACTTGTCTGTGAGCATTTACAGTGAATCCTTCATCGAAACGCTTGTCAACACCTTCGCTCTCGTTGGGTTCGACACTCTTATTTATCGAAAGTACTACGATACACCCCTATACTTGTGGGTCATCAAGACTATTTTCTGGCGCCGTTGAGTGAAGCGCTATTGGTAAGTGGAATTGGTAAGGAAAACTTTTACTATACGTGCTGATTTTGTTTCTGCCTGCTGCTATAAGTCATTATGGAGAGATCCTCTCTTGAATTTCTATTTGGGAAATCTACTACTACTACAACGGTAGTGGATGAGGCGCCAGGTGAGGAAGTAATTCCGTATAAAATACCTATGAAAATTATTGAACGTGTTGTGGATAACCGCTATGAAGGGGATGAAACTGTTCATCCTGGATATCATTTACTGTTTTTACATGAATTATGCGGGTTATTCAAGTGTGCAGGTATTTCAATGGATGAAGTTAGGAATAAATTATTTGCTATGTCGCTGTCTGGTAAAGCGGCGCATTGGTATAAACTGCTGAAGGATGGGAATTCTCTTGATTGGAAGGATATTGTGCCTCTATTTTACTCTAAATTCTATCCTCCAAGTGAAATTCACAAAGACCGAAACCGCATATATAATTTCTGGCCTCATGATGGAGAGAGTATTGCCCAAGCATGGGGAAGATTGAAGTCTTTAATGCTCAAATGCCCCATTCATGAGCTTCCTGGTAATATCATCATTGATAATTTCTATGCAAGACTTTCTTTTCAAGATAAAACCTTGCTGGATACTACTTGTTCGGGATCATTCACACGCAATAAAGAAGAGTTCAAATGGGACCTTCTTGATCGAATGCAAGAAAATATTGAAGGATGGGAGAATGACAAAGGTAGAGTGTCAGGTATAAATTATGATTATGAATGCATTGAAACTTTTATGGATACTGATAAATATCGTAATATGAGTGCTACTTATGGTCTTGACTCTCAAGTTGTTGCAAATATTTATAAAGCTTTTGCCTCTCATTTTGAATTGCCTAGGAAGAATTTTGATAAGTATCATGAACCTTATAAAGATAAAACTAATTCACCTATAGGTAAATGCATTGAAATTAAAACTGTTGATCATGTTCTTCCTGAAGCTTACATTGAAAAAACTTCTTTCCCTGCTAAAATGAAGGAGTATTTTGTTATAACTAGTGTAGTTAATAAAAGTGCAAAGAAACCTATAGAACCTGAGGAGCAAATAAAGGTTGAACCTGCTGTTGCAATAGTTAAAGATCTTGTAACTGAAAATGTAGAAGATAGTCATATCATTTTTTGTGAAGATGCTTCTAATATTGTTTCGCATCCTAATAAGTCTAGGAAAGCCAGTGTTCCTGTGCTCTCTGTTAGAATTGGTGATCATTGCTATTATGGTTTATGCGACATTGGTGCAAGTATTAGTGCCATTCCTTATGAGCTCTACACGGAAATCGTGCATGAAATTGGTTCTTATGAACTTGAAGATATTGATGTGGTTATTCGGCTAGCTAATAGAGAAACTATCTCTCCTATTGGTATTGTTCGAGATGTGGAAGTTCTATGTGGTAAGATTAAATATCCTGCGACTTTTTGGTACTTGGTTCTGCTGCTAGTAAGTTTTGTCCTATTATTTTTGGTAGACCTTTTCTAAATACTTGTGGAGCTGTTATAGATTGCAAGAAAGAGAAAATTGTTACTAAATTTGCTGGTGAATCTTATGAGTTTAACTTCTCTAAATTTTCCAAAACTCCTTATAAAGCTGATTTGCCTAATGATGATTTTAGAGTTGAACAGTGTGCATCTATTGCTCTTTCTCCTAATAATCCTTTGCAACAACATTTGGAGGATAGTGAGAGTGAAGTCTTTAGGGAAGAAAGGGATGAGCTTGATGAAATTTTCCTTCGTCAACCTATTCTTAAACATGACTTACCGGTTGAAGATCTAGGTATAACACCACCACCAAAGGAAGATCATGTATTTGATTTGAAACCATTACCTGATAATCTTAAGTATGCTTATATTGATGATAAGAAAACATATCATGTTATTATTAGTGCTAAGCTTTCAGATTTTGAAGAAGAAAGGTTATTGGAAATATTGAAGAAACACCGAGGAGCTATTGGCTACACTCTTGATGACTTGAAGGGGATTTCTCCCGCTATTTGCCAACATGCTATCAACATGGAAGATGATGCAAAACCTGTTGTTGAACATCAGCGTCGTCTAATTCCTAAGATGAAGGATGTGGTAAGGAATGAGGTATTAAAACTTCTTGAAGAAGGTATTATATATCCTATTGCTGATAGTAGATGGGTTAGTCCTGTGCATTGTGTTCCTAAGAAAGGAGGAATAACTGTTGTGCCTAATGATAATGATGAGCTCATTCCTCAAAGAGTAGTTGTAGGGTATAGAATGTGCATTGATTATCGAAAAGTTAATAAAGTTACTAAGAAAGACCATTACCCTTTACCTTTTATTGATCAAATGTTTGAAAGGTTGTCTAAAAATACTCATTTCTGCTTTCTTGATGGTTATTCTGGGTTTTCACAAATTGCGTTAGAGCTAAAGATCAAGAGAAAACCACTTTCACTTGTCCCTATGGAACTTATGCTTATAGGTGTATGCCTTTTGGTTTGTGTAATGCTCCTGCTACTTTTCAAAGATGCATGTCTGCTATTTTTCATGGCTTTTGTGAAAGGATTGTTGAGGTATTCATGGATGATTTTTCTGTCTATGGGAATTCTTTTGATAATTGCTTGCGAAACCTTGATAAAGTTTTGCAGAGATGTGAAGAAACTAACCTTGTTCTTAATTGGGAGAAATGCCACTTTATGGTTAATGAAGGAATTGTATTGGGACATAAAATTTCTGAGAGAGGTATTGAAGTTGATAGAGCTAAAGTTGAAGCAATTGAGAAGATGCCCTATCCTAGGGATGTTAAAGGTATTCGTAGTATTCTTGGTCATGCTGGTTTTTATAGGAGATTTATTAAAGATTTCTCTAAAATTTCAAAGCCTCTTACTAATCTTCTTCAAAAAGATGTACCTTTTGTTTTTGATGATGATTATAAGGAAGCCTTTGAAACTCTAAAGAAAGCCTTAACAACTGCTCCTGTAGTTGAACCCCCTGATTGGAATCTACCTTTTGAAATTATGTGTGATGCTAGTGACTTTGCTGTAGGTGCTGTCCTTGGACAGCGAGTAGATAAAAAATTGAATGTTATTCATTATGCTAGTAAAACTCTAGATGCTGCTCAAAGAAATTATGCTACAACTGAGAAAGAGTTATTAGCCGTCGTTTTTGCATGTGACAAGTTTAGATCATATATTGTTGATTCAAAAGCCACAGTTCATACTGATCATGCTGCAATTAGGTACCTTATGGAAAAGAAAGATGCTAAGCCAAGGCTTATTAGATGGGTGCTTCTTTTGCAAGAATTTGATTTACATATTGTAGATAGGAAAGGTGCTGATAATCCTGTTGCTGATAATTTATCTAGATTGGAAAATATTTCTTATGATCCTGTTCGTTAATGATAGTTTTCCAAATGAACAACTGGCTGCAATAAAGGTGAGCTCGCGAGATAGTCCTTGGTATGCCGATTATGCTAACTTTATTGTTTCAAAATACTTGCCTCCAACCTTTTCAGCTCAGCAAAGGAGGAAATTCTTTTATGATTTGAGGCATTACTTTTGGGATGACCCACACTTATATAAAGAAGGAGTGGATGTTATTATGCGAAGATGTGTCCCAAAATATGAACAACAAGAGATATTGAGTAAGTGTCATGGTAGTGCTTATGGAGGACATCACGCCGGAGATAGAACCGCACAAAAGGTTCTACAATCAGGTTTTTATTGGCCAACACTTTTTAAAGATGCAAGGAAGTTTATCTTATCTTGCGATGAATGTCAAAGAGTTGGTAATATCTCTAGACGCAATGAAATGCCTATGAATTATACTCTTGTTATTGAACCATTTGATTGTTGGGGATTTGACTTCATGGGTCCTTTCCCTTCTTTAGAAGGTAACACTCATATACTTGTCGCTGTTGATTATGTTACTAAATGGGTAGAAGCCATACCTACAAAAAGTGCTGATGGTGAGACCTCTTTAAAAATGCTTTTAGATGTTATTTTTTCCTAGATTTGGAGTACCTAGATATATTATGACCGATGGAGGTTCCCACTTTATTCATGGTGGTTTTAGAAAAACTCTTGCTAAATATGGTATTAATCATAGAATTGCTTCAGCTTATCATCCTCAAACTATTGGGCAAGTAGAATTATCAAATAGAGAAATTAAATCTATCTTGCAAAAGACTGTTAATAAATCTAGAAAAAATTGGACTAGTAAGTTAAAGGAAGCATTGTGGGCTTATAGAACTGCTTATAAAAACCCTATGGGAATGTCTCCTTATAAAATGGTTTATGGAAAAACTTGTCATTTACCTTTAGAACTAGAGCACAAAGCTTATTGGGCTGTAAGAGAACTTAATAAAGACTTTAAACTTGCCGGTAAGAAGAGGTTGCTACAATTGAGTTCTTTAGATGAATGGAGAAGTGAAGCTTATGAAAATGCTAAACTTTTTAAGGAGAAGGTTAAGAAATGGCATGATAGAAGAATTATTAAAAGAGAATTTAATGTTGGAGATAAAGTCCTATTGTATCGGTCTCGTCTCAGATTTTTTGCAGGAAAATTACTCTCAAAATGGGAAGGACCATATGTCATTGAGGAGGTGTATCGTTCAGGAGCAATAAAAATTGCCTCGTTGAAAGATGATGCTACACAAGTGGTGAATAGACAAAGACTCAAGCATTATATTTCTGGAGATTCTTATAATGAAGATATTTATGTTATTCAAGTGGTGACTCCGGAAGCTTTCATTAAAAACCAAATTGACAGTTCTGCAGAGTTCGACTTTAAATAGGTAACAGTTTTAGTAATAAAAAGTCCGTGTTTAACTTTCCGAACAATATTTCTGCTATTTTTGGAAAATATGAAAAATTACGAGATCGAAACGGAGTGGAGGAGACGCACGAGGGCGTGCCCCATAGGCCGGCGCGGGCCCCTGCCGCGCCGCCCTATGGGGACAACCCCTGCCTCGTTTCCACTTGTTTTCGGCCTGGTACTTTCCTTTTGTCGTAAAAATATCGCTATATAATCCCTCGGATCTCCAGGTCCGTATATCGTTTTCTCGTCGTGTTTTGTTTCGAGCTGATATTGTTTTCAGATCTAGAGCCGCCATGTCTTCGTCGGGAATTCCGAAGGATAGCTTCTTGGAGAACGTCGTCAATCCGTATATGAACGAGCTGAAGATGCATCCCAAGGAATTGTTGCTCGTAGATGGAGGGTTGCAGATAGAAGATGTTCGGGGACCTAAAGAAGAAGGAAGCTTGGAGGACAGGATGGAGAAACTAGAACAAGAGGTCTTCGCCTACAAGAAGATGGCTGAACATGAAGTGGACACCTTCCACAGAATTGTGTCCGAACTTATTGGTGAACACGAGAAGGAGACTGCAAAGCTGTTATCCTCTCACTTCATAACACTACCAATCAACTTCAGGCAACTTTATGATGTTCAGAATCAAAACTGTGTGTATGAAAACAGGTTTAAACGCATTAGCTATGCTGCTAGTTTCAGGATTCCTGAGACCAAGACATCGTTTGTTGATGGAGAGCCTTTTCCTTGGAAGCATGATGACGAGAAGAATCCACCACCGTCACCACCGAAGGAGTAATTCATCATTGGTATTGGCATCCCCTTGGTTTGTTCCAAGCTTGGGGGAGTGCCGCGATATCACGTCATCACTATCTTTATCTTTTACTATCAAGTAGTGTCATATCATGAGTAGGGAAGTTATCATATAAGATGGTTTGCAGTGTGGAAGTATCTCTCTTAGTTGGTTACCTATGTATCTGTTGGTGTGAGTTATCGTTATGGAATATTAATGAGAAGTCTTATCATTTACTTTTTGCACACCTTATTTTAGTTTGCAATTCATTATATGATTACTCTTGACATTAGTATTGATATCACTTTGGGAGCATCAAGTAAATCTATTTGGTTTTGGCAAACTTAGCATTGGTCAATAGCAACAACACTTTAAGTTTAAATAAAAGAGGAAATACATGTAGATATATTACTTTATTATCTTTCTTTCTTGTTAGCTAATGAGTTTAATATTCTGAAGTTAAAATTGCTTGTGCTTACAAGGAAGATGCATGATTGTTTCTATCACATGTATATTTGTTTGTTTCCTTCAACTCTTATGCTTGCTAATCAACCTTGCTAGCCAAAGACCTGTACTGAGAGGGAATACTTCTCATACATCCAAACCTTAAACCAAACCCATGCCATTTGTGTCCACCATAACTACCTACTATGTGGTATTTTGCGCCACTCCAAGTAAATACTTCATGTGCTACCTTTAAACAATTCAAACTATATTACTCTTTAATTGTGTCAATGTTTTATAGCTCATGAGGAAGTATGTGGTGTTTTATCTTTGAATCTTGTTGGGCGACTTTCACCAATGGACTAGTGGCACATCCGCTTATCCATAATTTTGCAAAAAGAGCTGGCAACGGGGTTCCCAGCCCCAATTAATAACTTTCATTAATAATTCTCTTCACATGTTTTGCCCTGATTTATCAAAGCAACTTAATTTTGCAATAGACACTCCTCCATGGTATGAGAAATGTTGGAAGGCACCCGAGGATTCGGTTAGCCATGGCTTGTGAAAGCAAAGATTGGGGGAGTGTCATCCATAAATAGAACTAAAATACATGTGTAAACAAGAGAAGAGGATGATCTACCTACTGGTAGAGATAACGTCCTTCATGGGAGCCGCTCTTGGAAGGTATGTTTGGCAAGGGGTTAGAGTGCCCACTACCATTCGTTGACAACAACAAACACCTCTCAAAATCTTACTTTTATGCTCTTTATATGATTTCAAAACTTAAAAGCTCTAGCACATGATTTAATCCCTGCTTCCCTCTGCGAAGGGCCTATCTTTTACTTTTATGTTGAGTCAGTAAACCTATTTCCCTCCATCTCATGCAAGCAATTGAGTTGTTGTGATCCAACCATTTATATTATGATCTATTTAATCGTGCCTTTTACTCTTCCTTGTTTAGTACAAATTTTATCTGAATGAATATGACTTTGAAGGGTATCAATGATTATGAGGAGATTGTTATGATTAATGATGTAAGCTTGGCCATAAAGTTCTGATATAAAGGCTTTGCTCAAAAGATAAGCACAAATCTATTAATAGTTCTCTGACCAAGAACAAAGTTTGCCATAACCGTTTATGATTTCCTATGCACCTCTATTTGTGATTTCTCTTTACTTATTTCAAGTTGAGTTATATGAGGAGGATGTTTACTAGAATGTCTTGTGTGAATTAATATGATGCTTCTTGTCCGTATTTTATTTATCGACTCTTCACTCCATAAACATGTGGTCTTGTTTATTGAGCTCAGTTTCGCTTGGGGACAAGCGAGGTCTAAGCTTGGGGGAGTTGATACGTCCATTTTGCATCACTATTTTATATCATAATTTACTGTTATTCATTGATATATTTCATATTTAGAGATGATACTTATGTTATTTCACTTATTTTGCATGTTTCATGATTTTTGAGAATTATTCACCGGAGTCAGAGCTGGAAAAGCACAGTCAGGATACCATATTTCTGAAGATCAGCAATTGACGGAAATTATACCGAAGATCTTATTTTTCCCGAAGAATGAGCCAGCCAGAAGGAGGAGCCGAGGAGGGCCGCCATGGGCCCCCCCCATAGGCCGGCGCGGCCCCAGCCCTCGCCGCGCCGCCTTGTGGGGAGGGGCCCACAACCCCCCTCGGCCTCCTCTCTTTCGCGTACTTCATCATCCCGAAAACCTAAGGCACGGGGGATAAGCGAGAAGAGACACAGCCGCCTCTGGGAAAACACCAGAGAGAAAAGAGCTCTCCGGCGGGCAGGAATCCGCTGGGGAAATTCCCTCCCGGAGGGGGAAATCGACGCCATCATCACCGTCATCGAGCTGGAATTCATTGGGATCATCATCATCATCATCATCATCATCATCATCTCCACCATCGACACCGCCATCACCACCGCTGCACCTCGTCTCCGCTGTAACATCTAGGGTTGAATCTTGGGTATTTCATAGGGGAAACTCTCCCGGTATTGATTACTACTTGGTATTGATGCTATTGAGTGAAACCATTGGATCAAGGTTTATGTTCAGATTGTTATTCACCATTATATCACCTCTGATCATGTTCCATATGATGTCTCGTGAGTAGTTCGTTTAGTTCTTGAGGACATGGGTGAAGTCTAAATGTTAGTAGTGAACTATGTTGAGTAATATTTAATGGTTTAATATTTAAGTTGTGGTGTTATTCTTCTAGTGGTGTCATGTGAACGTCGACTACATGATACTTCACCTTTATGGGCCTAGGGGAGTACATCTTGTATTCGTTTGCTAATTGTGGGGTTGCCGGAGTGACATCAACCTGAACCCCCGTTGGTATATCGATGCAGGAGGGATAGCAGGATCTCGAGTTTAAGGCTGTGGTTAGATTTATCTTAATTACTTTCTTGTATTTGCGGATGCTTGTAAGGGGTATAATCACAAGTATGTATTAGTCCTAGGAAGGGCGGTGCATTAGCATAGGTTCACCCACACAACACTTATCAAAACAATAAAGATTAATCAACTATATAAAGCGAAAGCACTAGACTAGATCCCCGTGTGTCCTCAAGAACGTTTGGTCATTATAAGTAAACAAACCGGCTTGTCCTTTATGCTAAAAAGGATTGGGCCACTCGCTACAATTATTACTCTCGCATTTTACTTACTTGTACTTTATTTATCTGCTATATCAAAACCCCCTGAAAACTTGTCTGTGAGCATTTACAGTGAATCCTTCATCGAAACTGCTTGTCAACACCTTCTGCTCCTCGTTGGGTTCGACACTCTTATTTATCAAAAGTACTACGATACACCCCTATACTTGTGGGTCATCAGCCACCACACCTCTCCAACGGAGATTAGCACTCGCAAGAGTGTGAAATTTAGGATAACTCATCGTCTCCCGCGTGCCTCGGTTATCTCTATACCCGAGCTCTTTACTTATGCACTTTACTTTATGATAGTCTTCGTGCTTGAAGTTATATATCTTTCTATCACATAGTTGCTTGTATTGCTTAGCATAAGTTGTTGGTGCACATAGGTGAACCATAGTATATAAGCTTTGTGCTTGACAAAGTAAACACTAGTTTTATTCCGCATTTGTTAAGCCCATCTCGTAAAAGTTTTTAAGACGCCTATTCACCCCCCTCTAGGCGACATCCGTGTCCTTTCAGTAGTTTCCAATGACAAGCAGTCGGGCTTTAGGTTTGGTAATTTTTTATATTGATACTGATGTAGTTTCCAATGACAAGCAGTCGGGAATTAGGCTTGGCAGAAAATGAACTTCGAGACTATGAGTTTATAGTGAAAATAGTGATTTGGCATGAGGTATTCTTTGTTGTTAATTTAAAGCAAAATCTTTCAAACAAAGGATATGCTTATGATGTCGCTATTGAGAAAGTGCAAAGGCCTATGTCTTCTTTCAAGGAGTATAGGGAAATTGGTCTCTTAGAAGCATTGGAGATAGCGAAGGGAATTGCACGTGAGTTGGATATTGGTGCAAAATTTTATAAAAGGTGAGAAATTAAAAGAAAGAAATAGTTTGATGAGAGCCAAGATGACACAAATGTTGCCACACTGTCTGCAAATAAACCATTTTGAATTGGCTATTTTATACCTCTCGTTGATCAAGCAATTTCCTCACTGAAAACCAGGTTTGAACAATATGAGGGTTATCATAATTTTTTGGTTTTTTAATTACCTCTGAAACAATTTAGTCATTGGATGATGATAGTTTGAAATCTTCTTGTCATAATCTTGAGGCTACCCTTAAGGATAAAATTACCTCATAGTGGCACCAATAAAGATAGACAATGTGACATTGATGCCAATGAATTCTAGGTTGAGTTGAAGCTTCTTAAAGATTTCATTCCAAATGGAAACATGAGGTCCGTTGAAGTTCTACAAAATTTAAAATGGCATGATTGCTTTCCCAATGCAAGTATTGCATATAGAGTTTTGCTGACCATTCCTATGACGGTTGCATCGGTTTCTAACTAAATCGCATTGAAGTTATATATACGTACTATGATGATACAAAAAAAGACTTGATGTTTTTTTAAAGCTACAATAGCACTTGACAATGAAGTGTTTTCAGACCCACAATGTGTGGGAGCTTTTAGCACTGGATACGCCCTTTTTTAATAGCACTTGAGAGTGAAGTGTTGGAGATTATTGATTATGACGATATTATTGAAGATTTCATTTTAAAGAATCCTAAAAGAATGCGAAAAACCAAATCTGAACCCGAGCTCATATGCTCCTGGTTGAACAAAAATAACAAACAAGTTCAAAAAGATATATTTTTTTTACAATAAACATGAACAAGAGTGTTCTAACTGCACACCAAAAACCTCCGAGAAAAGGCATACGCAGCGGTCTATACAAAAAAGACAAATCAGATTGATGTAAGCAACAAATCTAGTTTGCCTTTTCTCGGAAAATCTAGATTTGTTGCTTACATCACTTCGATTTGTCTTTTCTTGCATAGACCACTAGGTATGCCTTTTCTCGGAGATTTTTTGTGTGCACTTAGAACATTTGTTCATGTTCATCATATAAAAAAAATCAGATTTTTTACTTTTTTTGCTTTTTTATATTCAACCAGGAGCATATGAGCTCAGGTTCAGAAACGCCTTGTCCAAAAGAATGATGTTGTTCAAATAAATATTATTCAACCAAGAGTTTAGTAGGTATATTTTTTTGATATATTCAATTTCTGTATAAGATACATATACATATATAGTCAAAAACTTCTAATGCACATGCACAGAGATCCATTTTAGAGTTTCGTACATGGCCTCGAATTTTGCCGTCTCTACCGTGTCGCCAACTCAAGGAAGAACTCTGACCGCCGGCAACAGCAATAGCGGCACAGGGCTGGACGCGTAGGTCTGCCGCGTCAGCAGCACCACCATCTCTGAAAACGAACTTTAACCTGTCGTTAGGGTGTTAAGTGGGATCCCATCTTAGTTTTACTTGTAGTACATTTTTTTTTTCTAATGCAAATTTTGACACAAATTTTAAACAAAAAAAGATAAAATACACTAAAAGTGAGATCCCACTGGAAACCCACCTCCTGCAGTTGGTGGCACATATCTCCGACGTCTTCTGCCTTGGCACGACGGCGACACCGGAGCATGCATCGATCTGCCTAGCGCTAGTGCATGCTAGCGCCTCTGCTCCGTGCAACCTAGAATCATTGAAGCCACCAGCTGCTATCAGATCGAGATCGCTGTGCTCGCGAACCCGCTAGCAGGATGGTCCTGATCGGTCGGTGCCAAGTGTAAGTTTGGGCAAAGGGAACATGCATGCACATTACGGCAAATATTGTTGAGCAATGGAGCGCTCATCGAACATCTGATATGTATTATCTGCATTCTGCATCTTATATACGTTTTTTTTGTAAGGAAGCACTAGATCTCTTCACTCTGTTTCATGTCATGTCGTATGCCAGCGTAATCAGCTATACCCATCCAAAGATTGATGAGAAAGAATGTTACGGCATGTGGATTAGTGCGGCTATGTTTAAAGAAAGAAGAGGAGATCGTGAGAATCCTTAGGTAATTTTCGTCTGGTTCTATTTAAGACATGGGGTCTGGAAATTCAATTCGGCTCTCGAGTGCATATGCTCCCTTTAACAATAAATCATAATTCGAAATATCGAAAAAATCTGAAAAAAATTCTACATGTACATCTTCACAATATATGTGTAAAAAAGAGAAATTTTATCTTAGAAGAACCATATTTTCAGCACTCCATTTTGCCTTTTTTACACACGCTACATGGTAAATCAATTTTTCATGAAAAGACTTTGTGAGCGTGTAGCACATGAACATGTAAGTATGATTTTTTTTCTTTCATTTGTTTAAAATTTTGAAATATGTGTAAAATGCATCTTAAAATAAAGGAAGCATATGCTCCCATGTGCCAAAACAACGGTCCGAAAATTCAGTTCAGCTCCTAGGTGCATATGCTCCCTCTGACAAGAAATCATAATTCAAAATGTTGAATTTTTTTAAAAGGAATTTACATGTACATCTCCGCAATATAAGTGCGCTCATTAAGTTTCGCAAAAACCAATATTTTTTGTGGTCTATGTAAAAAGGAGAAAATTTATCTTACGAAAAACCTTATTTTCAGTACTAAATTTTATCATTTTTACACACGCTACACGATAAGTCAATTTTTCATGAAAATACTTCCTGAGCGCATAGCATACTAAAATTCTATGAGAAGTGGTGAAGATAAGATGATCACCTTTCATAAGTCCCTAGGATTTTAGAGTTACATTGTTAAGTGAAGGCAAATTAGTGTTTCACATAAAATAGAGTTAGGGTTTCCTCATGATGGAATTTGGATTTCATTTTATCTCTTCTTATTTGAAATAAACAACTTCTTGAGTAAAATTTGCAATTAAGAAATCAACTTTTAAATACAAAACAATAATGGTTTTAACATTTTACTATTTTTTTATCATTTTTAAAAATTAAAATTATACTAAATACCATTTTAGTGTTTAATTACTAATAATCTAGAAATATGATAAAAGAAATTTACATCTTAGTGTTTTCTTGGTTTCCTAAATGATCGCAACACATTTCCAAAATTTCACTATTTATCTAATTTACTTGGAATTTAGGATAAAAGAAAAGGCGTAAATAATAAATGCTAAATAATTCAATTTTATTTTTTATTAAAATTTTGATATTATGTTTTAGTTGATAGGGATTATTATTCTAAACATTTTGATATCTTATTTGTATTTTTCTGAGTGGAAATGCATTTGGTATGATTTTTCCAATTCGAGCAATTTTCTGGATTTGAAATAAATAGAAAAATATTATTTTGGAATTTTATTTAATACTAAATATTTTTCATACCGGCTGAATGGTGGGACCATTGACCAGTCAACCGCCATGCACGCAGAAGACCAAGTCAAACTACAGATGGACCCCACCGGCCACGTAATCTCTTTGGCGGCTCAACGACGCCGGGTCTGTGGTTGACGGCAACAGTGATTCCAACGTCCAGGTACTACGCAATCAAGTGTTTTCGAACCCCCACTCTATGCAATGCTCTTGCTACTTTCCAAAGACGCATGAATGCTATATTTGCTGATTATCTTGAGAAAATTATAGAAGTATTCATGGATGATTTTTCTGTGTATGGTACACCCAAGAACTCCATGTTCATTTCTTTTTCTTGATCATATCATATTATTTTCTTCAAATTGATGATCTCGATGCCAATATTCAAGGTAAATATTTATCTTCATGGCGGCCAACCTTGAATCCAACTCATGGACTACAAATATTACCTATGGAATATCCCTTCATATAAAACTCAAAGAAAACATTATTTCATAGAGATTGCCATTAATGATAAAACCAGTTATAGGGGCAATATACCCTTACAACATTACATAACGCAATAAGTATTACGAGGTGAATGATCTTGGAGACAATACCCAAATGGGAGAGGGGCAAAAGACACGAAGCGCATTCCGCCCGCACAAAGGGACCAAACGGGGAGTTAGGGTCTGTTTGGATGGGAACCCCATGCTGCCAAGCCAAATAGTTGGTCGTTGACCAAGTGGTTGGCCATCGTTTGTATTGAAGCCCATTTATTGGCGCGTCCAGGCTGCCTTCAACTCTTTAGTATTGTTTTGCGCCCAGAAGTTGGCAAGATGCGGGCGGCAGAAAGCTGCGACAAATTTTTGGCTCGCCCTTGCGTTGGCAGGGCAAATGCAGGCAACAACCAAACACGCCCTTAGTGACGAGTGTTAAAGGGACACTTATTATTAAGTACATGCTTGTGTACCCATGGAAGTTGCCTACTATATTTTTTGCACATAGAATGTAATATATATATTTACCGACAATGGTAGAGTTGTGTGTAAGTTGTGGGCTCAGCTAACCTACTGCTTTTACACAAAACCCCTTCAGCTTGTAATTTTTGTTACGTTTTGCTCTGTGATATGCAAGATGGCTGACCCGTCAAGTTTTTTTTGTTGGATTCACATACATGTATTTATACTTGGAACTTACTTTTCCTCGACGTGACATGTAAATGAGAGTTTAACCAAGAAAATGGCAAAGGGTGGTGAATCAAAGGCCCAAGGTGCAGTCAACCCATGTCGGTGGTTGCAAGTCGTCTATCTAGACGAAGCTTCGAATGGTGTAGTTGCGGGCATGTGACTCATCTATCACATGATAGTCGTGTCACTTGACACGGCCGCTCACATCAGTGTCCAGGCCATTGTTCTTGTATTCACCGTAGAAGAGATTGTTGACCAATGAGTTGTCATTTCATTCGAGTCACCCCTTGGGTGCACGAACACACTTATGGCGCACTCCTAAAGACCACATGTGAATAGAGTGCCCATGGACGGCCGAGGTAGGCCTCCACGACATCACAGGTATTAGTGAGCTCTCCATCAACAGAAAGGTCGCGAAAATAGAAGGAGAACTTGGAAGGATTACAGCGTTCCCCCGTTTCTAATCGGTAGTTGTGTTATGTCACCCTTTGACTGGAAGACGTGCGATGATGGTACACTTCTAGAACACCGTAGTCGCGTTGCCGAATATGAAGTCAACAGTACCTTCACGACACTCCTGGTACAACTTCTTGTTATTCTTGGCGTAGAGCATATACGTCCTTGTAGCCCTTGGAGAACATGAATGGAACCACCTACTGTTTGAAGCCATTAAGTAGGGCTTGCTATCACGGGTTAATAGGCTAAACAGGGTGGGGGTGGGTGGGGGGCAGCCGCCCCCTCCCCCACATACATTGAGCTTTGTCGGTAGTAGTGCACCATTGATTTAGAAAATTAATCTATATATGTGTTGACCCACATATATGGTGTACACGGAGATGAGAGCATATATAATAGTGGTAGTATCAAATTATTTTGAGAGGGTAGTACTATCAAATATGAATATGTGTTTGCATGCATGAAAATGCCAATCAAGATTCTTGTTGAGCGATGTGTCGTAGCCATCACTATTTGCGTCAGATTCTAGTTGTCGCCAGCTATGATGAGTCTCTAGCTTCAAAATCAATCATACCTAGGTGTGCATGGGCTATACCTAGATGAGGTCTTGCTATCAAGGGTTTGTAACATATTTGGATAAGTCGTCCTAATCATATTCCATGTATAGGTGTAGGTATCGAAATACATAATTTGAAGGTACTGAACTCTACATCACTTGATTTTCTTGAGAAACTGTCAATCTCTTTATGCAGATTTAAAATATATAAGAAATGGTCAAAAGAGATAATTTGAATGTTGCAGAACATAACTAACTTTATCATAAACAATTTGGTTGGCTTATGTTGAGTAGTAAATGAACATTTTTTTAACTCGGAATTCTTGATGACTTAAATAGCTTAATAAAAATCAACTTGCCACATAAACATAACAAGGATAACGATCTTTGAATATTCTATAGCGTGATCAAAAGGAGATCATAATATTGATGCAGTGACAGTGACTCCGTGGTAGCAAGTTGACGGACGCCAGGCTTGTTAGATGGGCCACAACCAGAAAGTGACGTTATAGATCTGAAAACGAGGAATCATAAACCATGAGTGCTCCCATAACCAGCGACTGTAGGAAGTTTCTTAAGTTTCTTGTTTGGACTAGACACTTGGCACCAAAGGAAGATTTGCTACCACATTTGTAGGACAAGATTCCCAATCCATAAATTGGAGCTTCCATTGTCAAACAATGCCTTTCCTACAAAAGCATCCAATATAAGATGTCTACACACTTAGACCTTAATTAGTCTTTGTTTGAAGGTGTTTTGAGTAGTTGAGTCTTTGGACAAACTAAAATTTCAAGGGGAGTGGAGTTTTGGCTCCCGTGTTCAGATGGTCTCTTTATCTGTACCATTGTGTCGTGGGTTGAGATTGGTGATGGCGGTCATAATTTAATGCCGTACACCCACCAGCAATTCAGGAATACACCGCATAGACGCATACTTGTCAGGTTCTGGCCCACCGAAGTAACGCGCGTGGACGTTGCTAAGCAGGGTAGGAAACGGCGGGTTTTAACCGTGGCCATCTGGACCCGCGGAACATGCTGTAGACTGCTTCCTAGACCACGATACATGTGTGGTGAGTTCGGTACAGCGGCCCGTGGTTTCAGGGATCTCACCGCCCAAAAGATTAATTTGACCGGAGCGGAGGTTCCTGGAGGCTCTGCAGCTTTGCTCTCGCCGAACAGCACATCATGTGCAAAAAGCTTCCAAATCCGGCGAACCAAGCAGCGCGCGGGTAAGCGGCAGTTGTGGCGACCCCGAATTCGGAGCTTTGTTCTTCGTTGTTTTTCAGTGTGGCTGTATGAAGTGGGCATAGAGGCTGCACAGAATGGCATAGTCGCGAATGAAAAAGGTGAGTCCATCAATGTCGGGTTGATTGAGTCGGGGCGTCGTTCAAGCTGTGGCCGGTGCCGGCAAGCGCGATTCTGATGAACAAGCTGACTCCGCACAATCAAAACTGCAAGTCTGCAAAGGTCAATCTGCAATCTCCTGGGTGGACTAAAAGGTACAATTTCCCAACTAAAACAGCTGCTCTGGTGATTCAGTCAATTGCAGTCAACGATGTGGATACCGATTAGTATGTTGGTACGGCCAGAATGCAACTGATGGTATATATATAATCATGCTAAGACATGATGCTGGTTAGATTGGCGAAGTCTCGTTGCACTTGCGCTATAGGAAATTGAGGAATGCACATGTGCAGATCGAGAGAAAACAAACAGTTCTGCTGCCCTTGTTGGCATACAGTAACATCAAGATATCTGTAATTTCAGGTTAGGGGCTGCATTTTACCTGAGTTTAGTTCAGTTCAGTGACATGCTTTGATGTACTAGTCAGAGCACATAATGATATGTAGCACAACCACGAAGCCGGTGGCACCGGCACCGGCTTCGGGCCGGGGAGGACTGCCCGCAAAGCTTCACCCTCGATGAGGCGCAGAGGCTCTTTCGTGCGCGTATGCTGGTGTCACCCGAGTACAGGCTGCCACACGGCTAGCAGCTATCCAACGCTGTATACGCTGTCCCGCCCACGCAGCGCTCCGAGCCCTCATCAAAGAGCAACGAGCACGGCTTTCGGTGGCGCAGCAGAACAAGCCGGCTTCAGCTCTGAACATCCCGGAGAGGCTGGACATCTTCCAGCGCGAGAGAGAGGCGAAACTTGTGCGCTTGCCGATGCTCTTGGTGGTATGGGCGGGGCATCAAGGCCACGCTTGCGGCGTACCGCTATCGTCCGCGACGCGCCAAGCGACTCTCATCGACGAGTTGTCTACTTCGCAGCGGCGAAATCTGTCGTGACGATGGCGTATCCTCGCCTCGTCGCGCTTGGCTCATCAGGATCCGCAAGGTGGCAACGCTCGGCGCCCTATCCGCCGCCGGGACACGGTGCTGGTTTCATCATCCGTGATGCGTCGTGCGGTTCTTCCTCGACGCCAGTAAAGATGGAGGTGGCGGTGAAGAAGGAGGAGGTCCATTCACCGAATCACCGCCGCGCAGGCACCTGCACCTCGAGTGTCGCAGGGTGCCTCTGCCCCCGCCGGCTCTCCCGCCACCACCGTCGCAATCGGTGAAGAAGTGGTGGGAGGTGGAGCCGGAGATGCATGCGGCGAACTGCAGCCCCGATGACCTAGAGGACGCGCCAATGCAGTATTTGCAGTGAACCAACGACATGCAATGTGGTGCTCAACGATCAACAACAACAACGTCGTCGACCTCGACGCCCTTGCTCCAATACCGGCGGTAAAAATGGAAGACGGTGACGAGAACATCGATTTCGACTACAGCTCTTCTTCCGGAGGCGAGGGCGGTGACAACGTCGACAGGCAGACATGGGCAGCCTGGACTTCAGCTCGTTCGACCACCGCCATTAGATTAGGTTTTACGCTTTTTAGTTTAACTTATCAAACTTATACAAATTTTAATGAAATCCGCCGAATTTTAAATTTGAGATAGTTTTAGTTGCTATTGGAGGCGCCGATTTGCTACATGCGATTCAGTGTAGAGCGCCGTTGGTCCAGGATATTCAGGCTACGTTTGTACCAACACACGCATACGGTACAAACGGCAGACTCGCTATCATTTTGCCACAGCTGGTACTGTTTAATAAACGGGGGTCAGGCACATATACACCACACTACACCACGGTAGAGATTTAGAGGCATTTTTTTGTCCCCTTAAATGTGTAAAATGTGCCCTTAAAACTTGTAAAGGCACATAAAAATGTGCCGAATTTACTAGCTACTCGGAAAGTATTAAAGGCACTTAAAAAATGTGCCCTCATAGGTACACCTTTTTGGGCACATTTTAGAATGCCCTGAAAAGTTTCGAGGCACATTCAAATGTGCCCCGAAAACTTTTGAGGGCACATTTTATGCATGCCCTAAAAACTTTTAAGGGCACATCCAAAATGTGCCCCGAAAACTTTTAAGGGCACATCTAAAATGTGCCCCGAAAACTTTTAAGGACACATCTAAATGTGCCCCGAAAAGTTTTAAGGGCACATCCAAAATATGTCCCACAGAAAGTTATTAGGGCACATCCAAAATGTGCCCCGAAAGCTTTATAGGGCACATCCAAAGTGTGGCCCGAATACTTTTTAGGACACATCCAAAATTCAGTCTACAATAATCACAGTACACATAACCTGCAGCTCACACGACCTCGGTAGACATACAACATTTCAAAATTCAGAAATCATTCCAAATATACAACGTTCATACAACCTCACTACACATTCAGCATTCCAAATGATGTGTCTATACACACTGCACATAATCACATTACATATAATATGTTTTGAAAAGGAAGTTAAGCTCCGTTGATTGCTTCCTCGCATAAGAAAGATAGACTTCAGCATGGATTAGATCAAATGCATCATCTATGTATATCCATGAATCTGCTCCTGGAACCTACATTGGGAAAGCTCATAATCAACAAAGAACAAAATGCACCATAAGTTTGGGAAGAGGAAAAATGGTTTTATCAAGTCGAAAAGCATCAAGTATCACCAGCTTTACAGAAATAAAACATAGCCGGTTACTAGATTTAGATGTGTGGCTTGGCACACGATCTAGTGGAAAAAATGGATCATAGAACTCCTTTTTCTTGATGAAGACAAATAATCATAATAATTTCAACATAAACCATTTCAAATCCGTGTAATCTAATTAAAGGAATGTAAAAGATGGAAATAAGTTAACCATCATACGTACATGGATTTACAGATTTAGATCACATCCCTACAACAGCCTCTGCATGCATCCACTTTTTAAAGTCAAGCTATTTGCAAAATTAGTACATCGAGGAGATGATACAATATTTAGTGCAGTGTAATTTCTATGCAAACAACAATAGAAAGTAAGTATGTTCGAGGACCTCCAGCGCACCAATGTTCATATCTTCAAAAGGATATAAGCTTGTATGTGAAGACCCATAATTATGCAAACAACAATAAAAAGATAACCGTTCATCTAAATGTTGTTTCTTTGTGGCCAGTAATGAAGAACCATAATTATGGTTAAAGGGCAGTGCTTAGCATATCAGTTTATCAGTTCTTGCATGGAAGCGGGACAAGAGCATCATTGTTCAGCGATCCAAACACTCACCTGAACAAAAATTATTTGGCTACACTACTGTAGAGCAAAAGAATGCACCTTAGGTCTTGAAACAATAACCCCAAACTGGAATATGACTCACTTTGGCCTTTTGTCACTTCAGGGAGAGGTATCAACGTCAAGAGTTTTTTATAAGCCGCTAATCTGCGTAAGATAGAACCCGGGGAGGGTCATAACTCAGGCATCTTGCACCGCAACTAAACCCCATGAAGACAGAAGTGCTACTGCACTTCTCAAGCCTTATACAGTTATACTATGGGATTATAATGTCAATTGGTTAGGTTGATATTTTCTAAAGATTAGTTAAATCAAAGTTGCAGGCAATACAAATTATAAGTTTCATTACAATTGATACTAAAAAGCAATTAGCCAAAGGTTTGATACTAATGAAAAGGCAATTAGGCAAAGTTTTGGCCTACATTGCCATCTCAATAGCAACTTTCTGATGTAAAAGCTATTGGATTTTACGCTTCTTTAATTCCCGAATCTCTTCAAACTTACACATGTTTCATGCCCAAACTATAAGATTTGTAACCACAGAAACAAACGACAAGTCTAAAAATTTGTAGGTTCCCTATCTAATAAAGAGTTGCAGTTTGGTAGTAAAGAAGTGCAACTACAATTTGTCTATTAGGACTAATGGTACTAGCGTAAAAAACTCCTTTCCCATCATATGAAGAAGACCAGACCAATTTCACCACCTTCATTGGCACAAACATAACAAAACCAGCACCTAACAAAATCCATTGGATCCAGTGGAGATAGACACACAAGGATAGATATATAGATAAGAGATTCAAGGTCAGGTGAGGATTTTAGGTAGCAAATAAAGAGGGAGACTTGAATGAGATGGTTACCTGCAGATGGAAAGATGCAGCACCGACTGAAGTTTTCATTACAATGCCATAGGTTGCTGGATGTTCCTTATAGAGCTTCCAAAATTGGTTCTCATGTATTCTGTTAGCAAAACAAAGATATATGAATGTTAATTTAGAACACAAATAAAAACCAATACAGGGAAATATATTTACTTGTAAATATTTACTTGCAAACACAAGCAAATGCTTAACAAAACAGAACCAGTACAAATAGCCAATTTGGATTCCTAACCTATGAGAAAGAATGGACGTAAAAAAACATCTCAAAGAGAGTATGCTCTAGACGCAAAATTAGAACATGAGTTGAGAAAAAAATGTAAATCACAAGTAAAACATGGATAAACATTTACTTAGCTGTCAGATGATCAAGTACGTGATTAGCACAATGGAGTGTAGATATTTGGAAGGAAAACGGGCTTATAATACAAGCTGCAGCAGCAAAAAGAAAACCAATATATACTTGTCACATAGTGACAGAACATGCTGCTGGCATTATAAAAGTCTCAAAGAAAACGAAGTAATTATAGTTTTGTCCTATGTTGTACAGTATTAAAATGATGAATAGCCAAAGCTTTCTTATTAATACCACTTTTATAAGAAGAAGAATAAAATTGAATATGCAAGAATGACGCTTGATCATGAAATCAAGGCCTGCCCAGTAATCCAAAATTCCACCTGGCTATTTGGCTTGTTAGAAAAGCATTAGATACTTAACTGTTACAAACATATCTGAACGCCATCCACAATCAAGAGTTTGAGACAATGAAACTTCGAAACGATGTCCAATAAAAAGGCCAGAATAAATCTACAAACACGACATGGAACAGACCTTAATAGATAACATGAATATAGAGAAGATGCAAAACTTCTTCTAGTCTGTCAGAGATATATTACCAAGAATATATGGCAAGGATTTGTATTACTAAGCTGGTATCATGTGAATCAGGGATGACGTGTACTATGTGAATCAGGGATGATGTGCATTACAAAGCTAATTTATTTCAATGTCAAATTACATGGGCGCAATGTCAAATATGAAGCTACTCTTTTTTTTTTTATCATATGAAGTACATTTTCTAGGGTAAAAGGGGCTTGTACCTACCAGATGATGCTTGAGCAAACCTATTCATGGGCCAGGCTTTTACATAACTGAAACTGTATCATCATAGCCTATTCATGCGCTCAATATCACAAACAAATGTGAAACCAAATCTCAATTTACTATTTTACACGAAGCACATAGTGTCACCAAATCAGCATCTCGTACACAAGACAATAACAATACCCAATAGAGGCAGAAAATCTCACTGCGGAAGCGTAGGTCTGCACCAGTCCCACGACACTGAAGTTTCTCTCCATCTCGGCAGGAGGAAGCCGAGGACGAGGCTGCCGCGCAGGAGGAGGGGAGGGGCAGCAGGAGGCCCGCGAGCCACGCCCACGAACCCGGCGACTAGGGTTTCCGTTGGGGTCGCATGCGGGGACGGGGTGCCGCGGCCGCGAGCTCCTC
Organism: Lolium multiflorum; assembly: GCA_030979885.1. Taxonomy (NCBI): domain Eukaryota; kingdom Viridiplantae; phylum Streptophyta; class Magnoliopsida; order Poales; family Poaceae; genus Lolium; species Lolium multiflorum. The sequence continues at coordinate 239,820,642 of CM061752.1, forward strand.
GCCGAGCATCCTGCGCTCCCATGAGGCGGAGCCCAAGCGCGGAGGCAGCTTACTCCTGGAACAGCGCGGAGGGAGCCGTGCAGCTAGCCCGAGCTCCGCGGCTAGGGTTTTGCTGGCGCGCACGTGGGGTGCTGTAGGGTTGGCGCAGAGGCGGCGGATGGGACCGTGGAGAGGCGGCACTAGCGAGCGGAGGAGGCACCAGCGAGCGGGGGCGTCGCATCCTGCCGCCGAAGCACAACACACGCGCCCTGGCACGATTGAAAT